>CM061137.1:172066018-172666018 GCA_030789695.1 Scilla litardierei | reverse complement strand
GTTCCATACTTCCGTACAGGATGTGTAACCGTACCCAAGTTGAGTTAGCTGCACTATGGGTATATATCAAGGAAATTGCTACGGTAACATCTCAGAGTGTGGCAGAATGTTCAAGGACAAACTTGTGATGCCAAATCATCACTCTGTTATCTTAAGATGGATAAGAAACAATGCACTAAAATATAACAAAATAAATTAATTCACAAGAATTAGGGGGTTGCGTAAATCAAGGATGATCAGAAGGATAATTGATTTAGATGGGATGAAACATGTACAATGACTGTCCCATATAGGAGTAATAGGATCCCGACTGAAATATGATAATGGGGACATAATCCAACCTACGTTGAGGAAGTAAACAGGGCACGACAGTTGTTAGTTTATCAGAGATAGTCCTTATTTTCCGCAGCATTACCAGAGCTGGTCATTTTTATTTTGGGTTTTTAGGCATCAGTCCCCCAAAATGGGTTATTTTAAAAGAGTCCCCCAAATAATAGCTTTTACCATTTGGTCCCTTAATTTAAATAACTAACTCCAAAAGAGTCCCTTGGTTAAATATCAAGAGAATATTACATCTAATCTGACTGAAAAAGTGTTATGATCATTATGCCCTTCAACATTTCTTTCTCCTTAGCCACAACGGTTCATTCCCAACGGTCATAACACGTGAACCCATAATACCCCAATATCATATGCAGATCTCCAATAAGAAAATCGAGAAAGAAAACCCAACATCACTAAAATTTGATCTCCCTATCTTCCTCTTTCCCCAGATCAAGTCAGAGAGAGTAAATGAAAGCAGCATATTCTCTACCAAAGAAGATGACAAGATCGTATGATACCTCAAGCTCTGCAAGCGATGCAATGGCTACCCATGGTGCTGATCAGCAGGCCAGTCCCAAGACGTGCTTCTGTGGATTCCCATGCTCTGTGGTGACCTGTAAAAAGGGTGAGAACAAGGGGTTACTGTTCTATGGATGTCCAAGATATAAAAGTCCAAATGATAGGGGTTGCGAGTTCTTTGAATGGGTGAATGGCTTGCATAATGAATTCATCAAAGTCAGAAAGGAGATTGGGTGCTTAAGGGATGACATTGCTAAAGTTGTGTTCCAGACTAGAGTAATATGCATTGTTACAATTGTTTGTGTTTTGTTCAAGTCTGTGGTATGAGAATGCTAGAGTGAGACTGGAATTTATGGATCAAGTCTGAGAAGTATCAACATATCTAGTGGTTCTTGTTCTATGCTAGAAAGTGTGTGTAATGTGGAACATGGGAGAGTGAGTGATGTAGCAGTTGTGTATCTGAAAAAATGAAAAAATATAATGTGATCTGTTAAAGTATGTGATTATGTGTGCTGTGGCAACTGTGTATATTATGTGTTGAAATGGGGATGAATACAGACATGTGTGCTTAAAAACTGGAAACAATAGCTGCTACATGGAAATAATAGCAGCCACAATGTAAACAATAGCAGCAACAATAGCCATCAATATGTGTATATATTGGGATGAATACATGATACCTGATACATCAAACATGGTACAATATGTATATATGCAAAGAATAAACAATATGCAAATATCATGTCAGGATGAATACTTGCATATGCAGCCATCCAACAACAAAATGCAAGTAACAAATCATGTTGTGACTTGTACATGCAAAGAATAAACAATATGAACACAATATCATCCAACTGCATAAAAATTTAGACACAAAATACAGGATACAACAAAGAAAGACGCAGTAGAAAAACTAATCTATGGCAATGAATAATCAATATGTACACGAAATCAAGCATACACCACCACAATGAAATGGGACAAACTGAAACACAGACATTAACACAAAATGGAAACATTACAATCTGAAACATGGCCATATTATATCATAGTCTGAGCCCTAAACATGCATGTATTTTTCATGCTTATAATATGTCACCCACAAAATGTCAACCACATGATACATTATACTAGTAAGCATGTTGTTGCCAGTCCATCATCAACCATAGCACAGAACTTCATAATTAAACAAAGTATTAATAAACACCCAAAATGAGACATGAAACATAGCATCCAAAATGAAACATAGCACACCCATATATCCTACAGGGCTATTTTGATGGATGTTTCCCACGCATAGGTAACCTTTACCTCTGCCTTGACTCTTGGGGACAATTACTGATGTTTGCGACCCAAATTCTACATGAAGCTGCTGCTGCAGCACCATGTTCACATCTCCTGATTCATGTTCGGTAAACATGGTCAATTCTGCTTGCTCAATGTTCCATGCTCCATATAGAGGCTGCTCTGTTTCTGATGTGGCAACATGTGTCATGCTCAAAGTCCCAGTAGGCTGCTGCATTTCTGACTTTGATACATGCACATCCCTTGATGCCTTTCTCAAGCTTAAAAATGCTTCATCAAGCCTCCTTGTAAGCCTTTCTGCAATAGTTTCTGATTAATTCTGAGGCTGAGTACTGCCAACAGAATTAACTGTTTTTTCCTATTCCCATACCTTTCAGCATGCCTGTTGCTGACACAGAACTTCCTTCATGCTCATACAAATCTAGGTTTATATTCTCAACTCTTTCTCTTCTAACAGCCATTCTCACTCTACCTCTACCTCTTGTTGCCCTAAATAGAAAAATTAGAGCAGTTGTTAGACATATAATATTCTGTGTCATATTTAGAAAATAAAATGATTATACCTTGAATTGTTAACTTTTTTGTCAACTGCATGAGTTGTGGCAACTTCAGGAGCAGGGGAAACTGCAGGAGCTTGGGTTGTGGCAGCTGCAGGAGTTGGGATAGCTGTAGGAGTTGGATTAGCAGCATGAGTAGGCTTTGGGGTAGTTGCAGCTGTTCTAAGTGGTTCCTTGCAAGCATTTTTATGATGTCCCAAATTCACACATCTTGTGCATCTATGAATTCTCTTTCTCACTCCACTTGCTTCATGTTCATCACTGCCCTTGATTCTCTTCTTCTTTGGCCTCCCTCTTGGCCTTTGTGACTTAGGAGGACCTATTGTATACTGTTTGAATTTCCTAATCCATTGGTCTTTTGATGGTAGAGTATTCACAGATAAGACATGCATCTTTGTACCTATTAACAATGACATACAAGGCATAGAAAACATATATAAATGATTGTTAACCTACATTAAGAGTAATGACAACAAGCAAACATATGTGTTATTTTTGTATACCTCTGTACAAAGAAAACATCATCACAGAAAGACTCCCATTTCGCATTTCTTATTGTGCCAATAAGATTGTCCACATGTATGCATGGTAACCATGTAAGCTGCCATCTACCACATGAACATGTCCCCTCATCCAGATCTATGGTCCTCCTCATATGCTCATTTTCAACCTCAGTCTTCTTTCCATCAGCAGATTTTCTAACAATCCATGTACCCAATCGTCTGCTTATATCTTGTATATATATTTCTGCATATGGGACTAACAACCCCTTCCACCTACTTGCCAGTTTTTCCTCTGATCAAACTTTGTCATAATTTGAACCCTAATTTTGTCAACCAAATCAACAGCGGAGAAATATCTAGCATCTAACACCCAAGCATTGAAAGACTCAGATAAATTATTTATTATGTAATGATTTTTGGATGATGTTGAGAACTGAGATCTAAACCACTTATACCTCTTCTCAGCCACCATCTCATTGAAGACATCCATTGAAGTTGCTGCCAGCAAAGCCGTGTTTCTCTTCAGCTCATCCCATGAAAAGGATCTTGCAGCATCCCACAATGTTTGTTCATAGAAATCACCAGGCCATCTCTTCTTAAAAGATTTCCAAAAATGCCTCATACAAACCCTAGTTCTGCTTTGGAAACACCTCCTTTGCTGCTTGATATAACCCCTTTTCTTGATCTGAAATAAAACATCTCTCTTCTAGCCCTCTCTCAAAAGCAATATCTAGATTCAGCATACACCACCACCATGAGGAATAGCTTTCCCCTTCAACCACTGCAAATGCAACTGGGTATAGACTATTATTCCCATCAAGTGCTGTTGCATTCATTAACATGCCCAAGTATTTGCTTCGTAGATGACAAGCATTAAGACCAATGAACTTCCTACAACCACTTTTGAATCCCTCTATGCAAGGCTTCAAACTAACAAACATCCTCCTGAATGAGTTATCTTCTTCTCTGTCAACCTGTATCCAGCTGCCAGGGTTTCTCTTCAATAACTCAGCCATTAAATCCTCAGCATAATCATATGAGTCTTCAACCGTCCTAAATATTTCTTCCTTAGCAACCTATCTTGCCCTCGAAGCCTTGCTGTAAGATACAATCAGCTCATACTTCTGATGGATGATGCCAACTATTTCCTTGGGCGTTATATTTGGATTTGCCTTTACATTTGGTAAGATGTTTCTAGCAATCCACCTAGCTGAACTCTAAATATTGTCAACCTTGTTAATACCTGTACAAGAATGAGTAGGCACTAGCTTTGAAATTTCATATGTCACCTCATCATATAGCCTTTTAGCTCTCAAATACGATGGGCAATTTTCAGTTGTGCATTTTATAACAACCCTTTTCAAGTCATTCTTCAAATGTTTGAAATTAAAATTTCTTTTTACTACTGAATGCTGTTGAAGGCAATACTTTAACTCTGCTTTGTCCTTAAATCTTTTGCAGGGTCTTGATAGTTCACATCCCACACAGCTCCATCCAGATCATCAACCATGTCAATTTCTTCATTTTTCATCAATGTCCTCTGCTGGCAACTGAATGATATTCATCCTCAGAGTAACAATCATCTGCTTGGTCACTGCATATCTCCTTATTCTCTATCCCAACTGTTGTACATATCTCATCCACTATCACATCAATCAATCCATCTTCTTCATTGACATACTTGTCATCCTCATCCCATGAGAATTCTTCATCAGAAGCTGACATTTCTTGATTCATTATTTATTCAACACTTTTAACTTTGTTGCTGCTACTGCTGGAAGCCTTTCTGGTGTTTTATCTCCTCCCAGATGTACCAATAGGGTGCACATTTCTTGCCCCATCCACTGTAATATATACCTCTAACTTCTTCACTTTTGAGAGTATATGCCCCAAATCCCTATCAGACTTTATGGCCATATACAACTTATGGTTTGATGCTGGAACCACATAAGACAGCTTCATTCTCAAACCTTTTGCTATGGGGTAAAATTCAAGAATCATATCTTACATTCCCTTCAATGTAACAGTCTTCTCCACCCTAAGTGTCTGTTGCCTACCAGATTCATACTTCTTCCTGTTTGTTCATGGAATATCTTTCCACCATCCACCATATTTGACAACTACCTCTATTACATCAGCCTCCAACTCGTCTCTCCCTTCTAAATCCATGTTATTTGTGTAATCAATATTACCTGCATACCACAATAAAGGAGAATAACATGCATGCATGCTTAGAATAATGTTTAATCAACTTTGAAATCACTTTTAACTGAATGCATGGATGCTTATAATATTGACTGATTTGAACTCAACAAACAAGATTTCTAGGGCTAACATTTTTTGGGTTGCATTACTTAAACACCAAAAAATTAAGGGTTTTAGGCATCAGTCCCCCCCAATGGGTTATTTTAAAAAAGTCCTCCAAAATGGGTTATTATCAAGCAACAAAGGAGGTGTTCACCAAAGCAGAACATAGGGTTTGTATGAGACATTTTTGGAAATCTTTTAAGAAGAGATGGCCTGGTGATTTCTATGAACAAACATTGTGGGATGCTGCAAGATCCTTTTCATGGGATGAGCTGAAGAGAAACATGGCTTTGTTGGCAACAACTTCAATGGATGCCTTCAATGAGATGGTGGCAGATAAGTGGTATACGTGGTCTAGATCTCAGTTCTCAATAGCATCCAAAAATCATTACATAACAAATAATTTATCTGAGTTTTTCAACGCTTGGGTGTTAGATGCCAGATATTTCCATGCTGTTGATTTGGTTGACAAAATTAGGGTTCAAATTATGACAAAGTTTGAGCAGAGGAGAAAACTGGCAAGTAGGTGGAAGGGGTTGTTAGTCCCATATGCAGAAAGATATATACAAGATATAAGCAGACGATTGGGTACATGGATTGTTAGAAGATCTGCTGATGGAAAGAAGGCTGAGGTTGAGAATGAGCATATGCGGAGGGACATTGATCTGGATGAGGGGACATGTTCATCTGGTAGATGGCAACTTACATGGTTACCATGCATACATGTGGCCAATCTTATTGGCACAATAAGAAATGCGAAATGGGAGTCTTCTTGTGATGAGGCTTTCTTTGTACAAAGGTATACAAAAATAACACATATGTTTGCTTGTTGTCATTACTCTTAATAATGTAAGTTAACAATCATTTATATATGTTTTCTATGCCTTGTATGTCATTGTTAATAGGTACAAAGATGCATATGCCTTATTTGTGAATACTCTACCATCAAAGACCAATGGGTTAGGAAATTCAAACAGTATACAATAGGTCCTCCTAAGTCACAAAGGCCAAGAGGGAGGCCAAAGAAGAAGAGAATCAAGGGTAGTGATGAATATGAATCAAGTGGAGGGAGAAAGGGAATTCATAGATGCACAAGATGTGTGAATTTGGGACATCATAAAAATGCTTGCAAGGAACCACTTAGAGCAGCTGCAACTACCCCAAAGCCAACTCATGCAGCTATCCCAACTCCTGCAGCTATCCCAACTCCTGCAGCTGCCACAACCCAAGCTCCTGCAGCTTCCCCTGCTCTTGAAGTTGCCACAACTCATGCAGTTGACAAAAAAGTTAACAATTCAAGGTATAATCATTTTATTATCTAAATATGACACAGAATATTATATGTCTAACAACTACTCTAATTTTTCTATTTAGGGTAACAAGAGGAAGAGGGAGAGGGAGAATGGCTGTTGGAAGAGGAAGAGCTGAGAATATAAACCTAGATTTGTATGAGCATGAAGGAAGTTCTGTGTCAGCAACAGGCAGGCTGAAAGGTAGGGGAAGAGGGAAAAAACAGTTAATTCCGTTGGCAATACTTAGCCTCAGAATCAATCAGAAACTATTGCAGAAAGGCTTACAAGGAGGCTTGATGAAGCATTTTTAAGCTTGAGAAAGGCATCAAGGGATGGTCATGTATCAAAGTCAGATATGTAGCAGCCTACTGGAATTTTGAGCATGCCACATGTTGCCACATCAGAAACAGAGCAGCCTCTGCATGGAGCATGGAACATTGAGCAAGCAGAATTGACCATGTTTACTGAACATGAATCAGGAGATGTGAACATGGTGCAGCAGCAGCAGCATCTTCATGTAGAATTTGAGTCACAACCATCAGTAATTGTCCCCAAGAGTCAAGGCAGAGGTAAAAGGTTACCTATGCGTGGGAAACATCCATCAAAATAGCCCTGTAGGATATATGGGTGTGCTATGTTTCATTTTGGGTGCTATGTTCCATGTCTCATTTTGGGTGTTTATTACTACTCTGTTTAATTATGGAGTTCTGTGCTATGGTTGATGGGCTGGCAACAACATGCTTACTAGTACAATGTATCATGTGGTTGACATTTTGTGGGTGATATATTATAAGCATGAAAAATACATGCATGTTTAGGGCTCAGAATATGATATAATATGTCCATGTTTCAGTTTGTAATGTTTCATCTTGTCTTAATGTCTGTGTTTCAGTTTGTCATGTTTCATTGTGGTGGTTATGCTTGATTTCGTGTACATATTGTGTACATATTGATTATTCATTGCCATAGATTAGTTTTTCTACTGCGTCTTTCTTTGTTGTATCCTGTATTTTGTGTCAAAAATTTTATACAGTTGGATGATATTGTGTTCATATTGTTTATTCTTTACCTGTACAAGTCACAACATGATTTGTTACTTGCATTTTGTTGTTGATGGCTGCATATGCAAGTATTTATCCTCACATGATATTTGCATATTATTTATTCTTTGCATGTATACATATTGTATCATGTTTGCTGTATCAGGTATCCTGTATTCATCCCAATATATGCACATATTGATGGCTATTGTTGCTGCTATTGTTTCCATGTAGCAGCTATTGTTTCCAGTTTCTGAGCACGCAGGCCTGTATTCATCCCCATTTCATCACACAATATACACAGTTGCCACAACACACATAATCACATACTTTAACAAATCACATCATATTTTTTCATTTTTTCAGATACACAGCCGCTACATCACTCACTCTCCCATGTTCCACATTACACACACTCTCTAGCATAGAACAAGAATCCCTAGATATGTTGATACTTTTCAGACTTGATTCACAAATTCCAGTCTCACTCTAGCATTCTCATACCACAGAGTTGAACAAAACACAAACAATTATAACAATGCAGAGTACTCTAATCTGGAACACAACTTTAGCAATGTCATCCCTTAAGCACCCAATCTCCTTTCTGACTTTGATGAATTCATTATGCAAGCCATTCACCCATTCAAAGAACCCGCAACCCCTATCATTTGGACTTTTATATCTTGGACATCCATAAAATAGAAACCCCTTGTTCTCACCCTTTGTACAGGTCACCACAGAGCATGGGAACCCACAGAAGCACATCTTGGGACTGGCCTGCTGATCAGCACCATGGGCAGCCATTGCATCGCTTGCAGAGCTTGAGGTATCATACGATCTTGTCATTTTCTTTGTTGGAGAATATGCTGCTTTCATTTCCTCTCTCTGACTTGATCTGGGGAAAGAGGAAGATATGGAGATTAAATTTTAGTGATGTTGGGTTTTCTTCCTCGATTTTATTGTTGGAGATCTGCATATGACATTGGGGTTTTATGAGTTTGCGTGTTATGACCGTTGGGAATGAACCGTTGTGACTGAGGAGGAAGAAAGGTTGAAGGCATAACGGTCAACATTTTTCCGTCAGATTAGATGGAATATTCTCTTGATATTTAACCAAGGGACTCTTTTAGAGTTAGTTATTTAAATTAAGGGACCAAATGGTAAAAGCTATTATTTGGGGGACTTTTAAAATAACCCATTTTGGGGACTGATGCCATAAAAACCCAAAATAAAAATGACCAGCTCTGGTAATGCTGCGGAAAATAAGGACTATCTCTGGTAAACTAGCAACTGTCGTGCCCTGTTTACTTTCTCAACGTAGGTTGGATTATGTCCCCCATTATCATATTTCAGTCAGGATCCTATTACTCCTATATGGGACAGTCATTGTACATGTTTCATCCCATCTAAATTAATTATCCTTCTGATCATCCTTGATTTACGCAACCTCCTGATTCTTGTGAATGAATTTATTTTGTTATATTTTAGTGCATTGTTTCTTATCCATCTTAAAATAACAGATTGATGATTTGGCATCACAAGTTTGTCCTTGAACATTCTGCCACACTGAGATTTTACCATAGCAATTTCCTTGCAGTATACCCATAGTGCAGCTAACTCAACTTGGGTACGGTTACACATCTTGTTCGGAAGTATGGAACCCCTATTGTCCAATTGGCTAAAAGCAACTCTCCTTGAAATTATCCTTTATTGGAGAAAACTCTTCTCATGGATACACTCATGTAATATATAGCTTATTGGTTCTTATACATCTCAACATAGTAATGATTAACATGTATATGTTTTGCCTTGGTTGTTTTGACGCATTGTTGGATGTGACCATCACACACACACATAGAGACACACACAACCAGGTTCTTACATGCGAAAATTTCACACAGAAAATATTTGCGATTTTTTTTTGAATTTTTTTCAAATGCTTTATTCCATTCACTTATGCATCCCGCGAAAAATAATGGGGGAAAAATAATGGGATTTAATTCTCGATCAAGGCATTACAAAAAGTTCTATTATTTTGAAACAGTTAAATTTTGTAACTGGTTGATCGAGGGTCAAATCTCATTAGGGTTCACACATTATTTTTCCTAGGATACATAATTATATGAATTGAATAATGAAAAATTTTGAATTTTTTTTGAAAAAATAAAATTTTTTCACACAGGGATCCCGTGTGAAATTTTCACACGGGATCACCGCCATGTTTGTGTGTGTGTGTGTGTATAAACTTACACTTAAATACTACTACTCTTGAACGGTCTTTATGTATGTTAGTGAATGAAATTGATAGATGACTGCTTCTAAAGCAATTCAAGATTGACTACTCCAGTCTAGTTCATTCATTAGACGTCGCCAATGTCTAATGGTAAGAGACTAGGGTTATACCATAGCATGCTTTTCCCCTCCCCTCCCCTCCCCCTAATTTTCGGAGTGGTGGTATGGGGAGGTCGTCAACAGTGATGAAACACAGTAAATGCGGCAAATAGCGTAAGAAGCAATGATATGTTATTACTTTTTCAGCGGATTCCGTATGATAAAAGGTTCCTATTTATTCTATTCCATCAAAAATAACGGAAGAATTTTGTTTGCGAGTCAACTTTCCCCCCTTCTTTTCCCTAAGCGGTTGCCTAGTTGTAGTGCTTGCCTCGTGGTTAGGTGGGTTAGGTGGCCTAAGGGCTTCGTTCACCTAGGTGGGTGCACGAGCCCTCTTAATGCGCTGCTTTAGTGAGAACAGCTGCAAAAGTGTTTAAATATAAAATTCAAAATACAGTAAGTTGTTGTAGATTTTGGGGAAAGTGTGATTAGCCCCAAGGAGAGGCTATCACTTCTATTTATATTAACTTCCTCATTTCTTTACACACACACCCAATATAACACACACTACACAATACTCCCCCTCAAGATGAGCAAAAGATATTTATCATGCCCATCTTGTTACAAGCATCCTCCACTCCTTTAGAGTTCAACCCCTTTGTAAGGCAATCAGCTAGTTGCTGTCCAGATGTAATGTAGGAGATCTCCAACTGTTTCTTGTCCAATCTTTCTTTAATGAAGAACCTGTCAATCTCTATGTGCTTCGTTCTATCATGTTGCACTGGGTTGTTGGCAATATTAATTGCAGACTTGTTATCACACAACAACCGCAATGGTCCTTCTCTCAGCAAGTGTAGCTCATGTAGAAGTGATCTCAACCAGATCATCTCACAAGTACCAAGCACCATAGCACGGTACTCTGCCTCTGCAGTGGAACGAGCCACCAAATCCTGCTTCTTGCTGCGCCAAGAGACCAAGTTGCCCCCAACAAACACGCAGTAGCCCGAGGTCGATCTCCTATCATCTAGGCAACTGGCCCAATCCGCATCACAGTAGCCTGTCACATTCATGTGACCATGACTACCAAATAATATGCCTTTTCCTGGACTATTCTTCAGATACCCCAGTATCCTGAAGACTGCCTCCATATGTCCAGTCCTAGGATCATGCATGTATCTACTTACCACACTGATAGCATAAGCAATGTCAGGTCTGGTATGACATAAGTAGATGAGGCGTCCAACAAGTCTCTGGTACCTTTCTTTGTCTACTGGCTCCCCTGATTGTGAATGCAACCTATGATTCTGATCAATAGGAGTAACTGCTGGACGACACCCCAACATTCCAGTCTCAGCCAGTAAATCCAGGGCATATTTCCTCTGTGAGAGAACTATACCCTTCCTGGACCTGGCAATCTCCAGTCCAAGGAAATACCCCAACTGTCCAAGGTCCTTGACCTCAAATTCTCTCGCCAACCTTACCTTCAAGTGAGAGATTCCATCTTCATCATCTCCAGTGATAATAATATCATCAACATATACAGCCAGAAGAGTAATCCGTTGTCCTGAATGTCTATAGAATACAGTATGATCACCATTACTCTGCTTGTAGCCCATAGTGATGACTGCACGCCTGAACCTGTCGAACCATGCCCTTGGAGATTGCTTCAGCCCATACAAGGACTTGTCCAGTCTACACACCTTTCCCACCGTCTGTTGTGTGCCAAAGCCAGGTGGAACATCCATGTATACCTCCTCCTGTAAGTCTCCATGCAAGAAGGCATTTTTTACATCCAACTGATGCAATTTCCATCCAAAATTCGCTGCACAGGATATCAGTACTCTCACAGTACTCATCTTTGCCACTGGGGCAAATGTCTCATCATAGTCAATCCCATAAGTCTGACTGTAGCCCTTGGCAACCAGCCTCGCCTTGTACCTGTCCACCTTCCCTTCTGAAGTTTGCTTTATCGTGAATACCCACTTGCAGCCCACAGCTTTCTTCCCTGCTGGAAGGGAGACAAGTCTCCATGTCTTGTTCTTCTCCAGTGCCTCAAGTTCTTCGAGCATTGCTTTCTTCCACTGGGGATGTTGCTTTGCCACTCGCCAATCACTTGGTATATGGATAGACTGTAAGGATGCAATGATAACCCTATATGCAGGTGTAAGAGAGGCATAGGAGACATGATTAGCAATACCAGTCTCATATCCATACCGTACAGGAGGCCTGCCGGCATTGATACGAGGCTCCCTACGAGATGCAAGTGGAAGATCTAAACTAGAGGAAGGCAAAGAAATGTTACCATCCGTGATAGGAGAGGAAGGCAGTAAGGAAGTCGGGACTCGAGCAGGCGTGATAGACTGATCAATCTCAACATGTGGCAGTGGAGCTAGTGGTTATTCAGTGGGGAAGATGTCTTCTTGTTGTTCTCCATCGACATGACTATCCTTCTGTCTCCTGCTATATTTTCTGCCGTACAACCTGTCTTCCTCCTCTTCCACCAAGGTCCTTTCTTCCTCCCTGCTATCAGGACCAGTACCAGTAGGCCTGACAAGACACGGTATAAGTCCAACCACTACCCTCCTGTCATCAGTCTCCCCTTCTTGACCTGCTCCTCCTGTGTTTGGAGAGGCCCCAGTATCAAATACTGATGTAGAATCTGTCAGTCCTCCATAAAAAGGTTCAGTCTCCCTGAACGTCACATCCATGCTCACAAACAGCCTTCTTTCTGAGGGACTCCAGCACCTATAGCCTTTCTGATTTGAAGGATACCCCACAAATATGCATTTAATTGCCTGAGCATCCAGCTTCCCCACAGAAGGTCTGTGATCCCTCACAAAGCATGTGCATCCAAACACTTTTGGTGGAACTACAAAAGTGTTCTTTCTCATAAGAATCTCACATGGGGACTTCATACCAAGGATCCGTGAAGGCATCCTGTTGATAAGATAGGTGGCTGTCATCACTGCTTCACTCCACAATATCTTAGGTACATTCATGGTGAGCATGAGTGACATGGTTACCTTCAACAAGTGTCTATTTTTCCTTTCAGCAACTCCGTTCTGTTGAGGGGTGTTGGGACAAGTGGTTTGATGAGTTATCCCACTCTCAGATAGGTAAGATGTAAACTCCCTGTTTACATACTCTGTCCCATTATCCGTTCTCAAGACACGGATCTTGGCCTCATACACATTTCTGACACTTCTATGGAAGTCCTGAAAACACTTCAACGCTTCGCCTTTGTTTTTCATCATATAAAGCCATGTCATCCGAGAATGACAATCTATGAAGGTGATAAACCACCTAAACCCACTTACTGAAGTTACTGGGCAAGGCCCCCAAACATCTGAGTGAATAAGATGAAATCTCTCTACACTCCTCATCCCCACACTAGGATATGATGTCCTAATGTGTTTCCCAAATTCACATGCATCACATTTCAAATTCATTTCATTCACTCTATTCAAAACATCGGGATACATTTTACTCAAAATATCAAAAGGCAAGTGTCCCAACTGACAATGTAACAAAAGTACATCCCTTTCATTCTCTCCATCAACGACAGCCAGTGCAGCATCCCCACTAGCTCTGTCAAGATACCACAGTCCATCACGCCTGACGTCAGTCCCAAGCTTCCTCCCAGTCTTCCTTTCCTGCAACACACAATGAGTAGAGTCAAAAGTAATGCTACAGTCGAGATCATCAACAATAGAGCCAACAGATAAGAGGTTAACTGGAAATGATGGGACGTGAAGGACTGAAGAGAGGCGTATGGAGGGAGTGCACTGAATAGTACCAATCCCTCTAATGGGTTGGGATGTGCCATCAGCTGTCTGAACAGTTTCATGAATAGTATGTGGTTTATATGTGGAAAACTGTCTATATGCTCCTGACACATGACTAGATGCACCTGAGTCAATAATCCACTCTATATGATCTCTACATGAAAGGGCTAATCGGTTACCTGATCCTGTGTGAGCGAAGTGGGCAAAGTTACCGAATGGCGAGGCAATATCCCCAGTCTGGTCTGCATGACTCTCCGAGCTCTCAGTAGTCCTGGACTGTCTCCGCTGCTCTAGATCTGAAGCCTCAGCTGGCGTGGCCTCGATCATCACTGTCTCCTGTCGTCCATCAGCGGTAGCAAAGTTGGCCCGTGGGCCGCCGCGACCTCGTCCACGGCCTCCACGGCCCCAACGACCTCCTCCTCTGCCTCCTGTGCCACGTCCTCGTCCACTGCCCTTCTGTGGGCAGTTAAAGCTCAGGTGCCCCTTCACCCCACATGTGTAGCACTCTCGATCCTCGCTCACTGCTGCCACTGCCGGTACAGCCAGTGCAGCCCGAGTGACCTGAATACCCTCATCCTTCATAACCCTCAGTCTGGTCTCCTCCTGTGCCATTGCAGCTATGGCCTCCTCCAGAGATGGGATGGAGGACAAGTGGCACATACTCGCCCTCCTGGCCTCAAAATCTCCATTCAGGTTCCTCAGAAAATGTGTGACACGCCTTCGCTCCACCCACTTCCTGTGTATCGCAGCGCTCCTAGGATCAGGCAGATCAATGGGGTCATAGTGGTCCAACTCTGACCACAGCCTTTTCAACTCCGCAGAGTAGGCTAGAATAGACATCTCCCCCTGCTTCAGGGTGTCGACCTTGCCCTGAACCTCCATCATAAGCATCACATTCCCTGCTCCAGAGTACATTTTCTCCACCATACTCCATATCCCCGCAGCACTCTCTATGGCCTCCACCATCCCAGCAATGGGTGGAACCATCGATGTCATCAACCAAGCAGCCACCAGTGAGTTGGTGGTGCTCCAGACTTTCCAATCATCCTCATCCTTGTCCAGCGGTTCCTTGCATGAACCCAGAACGACGCCTTCTAACCCCTTCGACCTCAGAATGAGAAGCACCCTCCTGGACCAACTGAGGTAATTCTTCGTCCCTTCCAATTTCACATCATTGGGCATCAATTCCAGCTTCTGCACGGGACGTGAAGGCGTCGATCCACTCGAGGATCCCAACTCCTTCGAAGCAAGCAGCTTCGTTATCTCTCCAATGAAGGCCTTCATGTCAGCTGAGGTAAGATTGTCCCCCATCGCTCCAGATCCGCAGATCTCTCCCTTCTCTCTCAGATCCGCAGATCTACTTCTCTTCCTCCTCTTCTAGGTCATACCCTAACCGTAAACCTATGGAGTCCTTTTCATGGCTCTACCATAGATCTAGGGTTAGGGTTTTTTGGGATTCCCTTTTTGTGGCTAGGTAGGGCTTTGTGGGGCTAGAAGAGGACTTGAGAGAGGAGAAGAAGACTAGCGGCAGCGGCGGCAACTGGCGGCAGCAGCGGCAGCGCGCGACTGCGGCAGGCGCAGCAGCAGCGCGCGGCAGCGGCGGGCGCAGCGGCGGCGGCGGCGCGCTGCGGCGAGCAGCGGCGGCGGGCGGCGGCGCGTGGGAGGGGCTAGGGTTTGGGTTTTAGGGTTTTTAGCTTTGATAGCTCTGATACCATGTAGATTTTGGGGAAAGTGTGATTAGCCCCAAGGAGAGGCTATCACTTCTATTTATATTAACTTCCTCCTTTCTTTACACACACACCCAATATAACACACACTACACAATAGTTGTTTATAGGAAGTTGAAGAGCAACACAATTCCTTTTCCGAAATCATGAAATTGTGTGATAGGCTATAATTATTGCTTGCATTTTATGATTAAAATTATGGATGTACTTTTGGACGCAAGAACATGTTTGCATATGAACATATATGTATACTCTCTCTTACATGTCTTTACATATTTTTTATGTCATGTTTCCATGTTCTAATGTCCTAGATAGAAGCAATTGTCATGTCACTTGTCCATGACCGCACTTCCTTGCACATGGGTTTGCCCTTGTGTAAGGTTGCAGAAGTATAATGTAGGAAAAGTTCCAGTTATTATATCACTTTTTAAAGCAATGGTGTTAGCGCCATAACAATCAATACACATGATGTATGATTATGTCTTAAGTTTGAATTGTTTTTATTATCTGAAAATATAATATGTGATTTTTTAAACGTTCAAATTCCATAATTATGGAAAAGGAATTAGGTTTTGCCAAAGCATTGGCCTGCAATTGGAGCTTGCACACTCAAAGCAGGTTTGCCAACAATTGCATGAGAATATCATTCCCTTTGTGGGGATTATCCACCTTATTAATCAACAAGTGTCCAATAGTTATGGTCTAGATGACTGGGTTTGAGCTAGTTGAATTTAGAAAGGTGCTTTGAAGTTCGAGCAGGCTGATCAGTGTCTGACATATTCTATGAATCTGTTTCCATAGGTTCTAACACTATTTCAAATATTTTTGAATCTAGTTGGGGGCTTTGCCGTTAAAAACATGCAAATCTGATTCCATGTTTCACTGAGTTGAAATTACATATGAAAGATGTACTACCTTCAGCTTAAATATAGGGTTTTGCATGTGCTAGAACAAATCTTTGCTTCTTATCCTGGTGAAACACTTCATTGTATAACGCTGAAAAGTGTGATTTCATTATCTGATGTATTGTGCTAGAACACTTCATTCCATTTGTTATATAATATAGAACCCTTCATTGCATGTGCTAGACCAAATCTTTGCTTCTTATCCTGGTGAAACACTTCATTGTATACATAAGAACAATATGCTATATAATAATATAGAACGCTGAAAAGTGTGATTTCATTATCTGATGTATTGTTCTTTCTTTTTTATCCCTTTAGCTAAGTAACTATTCCTCAATGGAAGGTGTTTTATATTGCAAGCCACATTTTGATCAGCTATTCAAGGAAACAGGCAATTTCCAGAAGAACTTCCAGTCACGTAAGAGATCTTCATCTATATAGCTACAGTTGTCTCAATGATATTGCTGCCACTGAAATCTTCTGTTTTGTTGCCTAACATTTTATTCTTTAGCAGCTGCAAAGTCAGCTGAGAAGTTAACTCCAGAACTAGTGAGTTCAATGTGATCTTTCAGTTTTTTGTTTCTTTCAGTTTTCACCTTTTTCAGATTTGTATTAATTAACTATTAATCTTCAAGGCAGCTTACCGGTTCTTATTGTAATCGTCATTTCAGACAAGATCTCCTAGCAAGGCTGCTGGCATGTTTTCGGGAACACAAGAAAAATGTGCTACTTGTGGGAAAACAGCATATCCTCTTGAAAAGGTGGGTTCAGTGTTTTCCTGGAACACTGATTTGGCTTCTAATCTTGTTCTTCCTTAATGTGTAATTTCATTCTCATTCGCAATATCCACCGTCAGAATTAATTTGATTAGTTGGCTCTTGTCATGTGTGCATGTGCATATCATAAATCGCCCTTACATCGATTCAATCATATTTTGAGGCTGATTCTTAACATATCCATCCATTTATTTTTTTTCTTTTTTCTTTTTTGGGAAACAAATTTTGGTGGATTGTCTCATTGATGACCTCTATGCATAATATAAATGCCAAGGATGTTTCGTTGTTTCCAGTTCCACCACAATGATACTTGATACTGTAACAATCATGCTAGGATTTTGATGTGAACTGATAGAGAAATAAAGATAAAATTAGGGTTTTTGTAATGGATTTTGGAGAAAAGGTGATATTTTTATTGGATTTTGAATAAAGATAACAAGATAAGTGGCCTCAATTTGAGAGACGGCGGCTTTCCTAGCTTCCGATTCATGAGCAAAGCCAAACTCTCCAAGATCTTGGATTTCATCCAACTCCTAAATGATTTCCTTCGTAATTTTCAGTGTGAAAATCCCTAACAATATCCGACATTTATTTATAATGGTTGATTTCTTCCAAAATTACAAAAATTACGAAAAATACCCTTGTAGCCCCAAAATTACAAAATTGTCACTGGTTTGCAATCACATCATTACTCTATCCCCAAAGAACCACATTGTCATCAAGATAGTGTCATGAAATTTTATATGGCACTCTACTCCAAATGGAGGTGCCCGTCCCCTCCTAGTTCCTTTTCTTCAGCTGTTATACCTTTATCATCTTCGATCGTCAAGACATATAGAGTGTGGTCCCATCAATTATGTCATGACATGAACTTCTCGTTACATCGAAAAAATATTCCACGTTTTATTCTGTATCTCGGCCTCGATAAGACGCTTGAATCTGCTATCAGTTTGAGGCTCGTTGTTCCTCTCTTGCCTTGTCTGGACCTCGACTGTCTGGGATTTTTATATCTCTATTGTAGCTTTAGTGTAGTATGTTACCCCGCTCATCACTCACTTGACCTGCCTCTCCTTTACAAGCCGATCATTTTTCATCTGGGCCAACTCCATCGTGTCTAGCGCCCCTCTTGATCTTTGTATGTATAGCTCAGTCCGGATAGTTGCCTTGATGCTTTTCATGAAACTCTCCTCCAAGAACTCATCTGACAATCTCCGAATGTGACCCAATAGCATATCAAACTTCTTGATGTACTCATTGACATTCTCCTCTTATTTAATGGCAAAGAGCTGCTCATGTAAGTCTCCTTCTTGAGTGTCGCAAAATCTGTGAAACATGTCCTTAAATTCTTCTCAGGAACGCACATACTGCATATATTCTCTCCACCAATGTCAGGATAAGGCTTCATTCTCTAAACCCATCCCAATCGTCTTCAATTTCCCTACTTTCGTAAGGCGAGTCACCTCAAAGTATATTTACGCCCGGTAGATCATCCATAAGGGTTCTCTCCTTCAAAAATCGTCATTTTAATTTTCTGACTATGTTGTACATATGGAAAACCCCTTGCAGTGCTCTTCCTCGGTACTGGTCATAATAATACTGCTGGTGCGGGCCCCTGCTGTGCATTAAAGTCTTCAAATCAACCTTCCTCTTTTCCATCGTCGTCCTTTCAACCGCCATCTCCCCAATCAACGTCTTCTCTATCCTCCTCCTAGTTGGATAATCATCGAGCTCTCGTATTCTGGAACACGTCGTCAGAGTTTTTCTCCTGTAAAAATGAAGTCGCGGGGCCCCGAAAAGTCCTCCCAATCGTTATTGTTGCCTTGATGAATTCTCAACTGCTCCCCCAACTCCAATGGGCCGCCAGAGGGTCCCGTGGTCCTGGGCGACTCGGTTGGAACTGGCAGAGGCACTAGAAGGCCGCCTGGGCCCCAGGCGGCCCGCCTGGGGTGTGTTGCCACCGGCGAGGGTTTGGGTGGTCACCACCCCCGAGATATCTTTCGTCACCTCCTCGGAGTTGAGATCCGCATCGGAGAGTAGCCATTCCTCAAATTCTTTAATTTTTTCCTCCCTTTTTGTCGAAGATTGTGCCTATTGCCATATATCTAGGTTATTGTCTGTGGCATTGCTCAGATCTGACTTCTTCGTCCCTCTTCGATCTGAGAATTTTTGCGATAAGCGTTGCATTAGGGTTTGCATGAAAGATTCCAACTTTGCATCTGATGCCTTCAACATGGCTTTGATCCACTCGATCGATGCATTCACCCCGGATTCGATGGAGGCCATTGAATTTCTTATCTCCTCCATCAATTTCTTCAATTCTCACATCCCTCTCTTGTATTTTACTTCCAGAGTTTCAATCCTTTTTGTTGTCGCCGTCATGGATGTAACATCGAGCGCTTTGATACTAATTTAACATGAACCACAAGAGAAATAAAGACAAACTTTGGGTTTTGTAGTGTATTTTGGAAAAAGGTGGGATTTTTATTGAATTCTGAATCAAGATAACGAGATGGGTGGCCTCGATTCGAGAGGATGCCACTCTCCTCGTTTTAGATTCGAAAACAATGTCTAATTTTCCAAGATTTTGGGTTCTATCCAACTCATAGAGGATTTCCTTCACAATTTTCAGCATGAAAATCCCTAAATCTAGCCGCCATATATTTATAATGCCTGATTTTCTCCAAAATCACAAAAATTACGAAAATACCCTTCTAGCCCCCAAAATTAAAAAGTTGCCCATGTTTGCGTTCGCATCAAATTTACATTATTTCCTAGTGTTCTGCAAGGTAAGCCAAAGACCGATCTTTTAAGTTCAAACTTTTATTAAATCGTGTGATTGAATCCATTTTGATATATAAAATTCTCCACATTGTTGATTAAATTTTCATATAAATCTAACCTCTGTAATGACAAAATGCTCATCTCGTAATTTATGCCGTTTGCTCAATTGGAGTATGAATTACAAATCCATTTGAAGTATAAAAAAGATCTTTACATTATTGATCTATCATTTGGGATGAACTTAGGCACATATTCTCCCCTCCAAAAATTCAATTGGTGACACTCTGGGATACATCTCATTTCAATTTCCATTTGTAGGGTAGGATTTCCATGGTGAACTTTCCAGCTATGATTATGAAACACGAACACATGTGCCCCACTCCAACATGGACACGGGTGCTAAAACAGCAATCGTTCAAACTTTAGAGAGGAGGACGAAGCTATCTATGTATTTCTCCTCTGTGTGTGAATTGTTTAAATCAAAAAAGAATTCTCTTTACTCTCATTGATATTGAAGTATAAATAAACCCATATATATTTATACAAAATAGAAACTTGCACTAGACACTTAGAGCCTAAGAACAAAAAATTAAACCTTGAGAAGTCATCCATAATAAAAAGTAAAAACTATCTCATCAGAAACTCTTAGATAAACCCAATCTAGAAACTCTAATTACATTTATACTCACAACACTCCCTTCATACTCATAGTCATCGACAATGAGTTAAGAAACCAAGAGCTAAGGCATACCCAAGTGGAAACAGGTGAAACATCGAATTCGAATAGAATTTGGTGCAATGGATGGGGATTAGTGCAAAAGGGTATGTTGATAATTGACATGGAGCTGGTGATGAGCACCCTCATTTGGAGTAGCGTGTCACATGGATTCATGACACCACCACATTGATGACAAGGTGGTTATTTGGGAGCGGAGTAATGATAGGCTCGTAGTAGAAGGGGCGACAAAAGGTTGGGCCAGCAACGACAAATCAACGGCAAAGGCAAGGAGGACTGAACCAGTGGAAACGTTGTAATTCTGGCCAGCCAGTGACTGCTGCTCTGTAATTTTTGGGCACCGTGGGAAGATCTGTCTGATTATATGTATGGGGCTGGGGTTATTATGACCTTATGCTGGATTTGAGAGAGAAATCAATAGAGAATAGAGTAGAACCATAGATTAGTCGGAGGGTTCGGCATTCCTTTCAAATTGGAGGCTTGGGAGAGCGGTCCTCCTCTCAAAAGAGGCCAATTACATTGTTCTTCCACTTTAAACCCCTATTTTTATCCCCAATTCCCTAGCAAATCTTATCAAGTTCCCGATAAGAATATAGACAGATATGACTTTATTTTTTCCGTGAGGCTTGTGTTGCATATTTTTAGCCTCGGATGAATCATTGTCTCTTGGATCCTCAGATTGGTTTGTTTAGGACCTTTAATCTTGGCTTCCTAAGGTATGTCGGAGTCTTCCGACTGGCATGTGGCAACTAGCTTGACCTGCCATGTCTTTTGTTACATAATAATCTTGTGAGGTGCTGATGTACTGTTTTGATGAACCATGCGAACAAAGATTATGAACTTTTGAGAAGTCTCCTCCCTGAAAATTGCAATATATGGTTCATTGAAGTTGCTGCTGTTGGATTGTCATGCTAATGTTCACCAGTGACACGTAAGTTTCTGCTCGCCATTGTTTATTTCTTTTAAACTAGTTTTAGGCATGTGCCTCGCACGAGAAAAGAAAAGGTGTTAACCATAAAAGACACTTGTTTTATATTTATTTTAGAATTTTGATCAGATTGGGATTCTGATTTTATGATTGTCTACTTTCACATGACTAAATTATTGACATTTTGTTTTAATATGTTTCTTTTTCAGGTATAGTAGAATAGAATTCAAGCTTAACAAGAATATTTTTTATATATGCTATTTCAAATTTCCTTTAAGCAAAATGAAGTTCTCTTTTAATATTAATATTTATTTATATATTTATACAATTTTTTCTTTTTTTTCTTTTCCGCGGATTTTACCGATCAGGAAAAATAATAACTGATATAATAATTATTATTATATCAGTTATTTGAATCTAGTACACAAAAAATTTCGATTTCTTTATACTTCATATACACTATTTTATTTATTATTTATTAAATTTATCATTTATTCTATCCAAATCAAATTTTCAATTTAATTTGGATAGAATAAATTGATAAATTTATGCATTCACGAAAGAGAACGGTTTTTTTTACCCAATTTTACCTAAAATAAAAACAAGATTCTATCGATTTCTTCCTAGATCCAATTGATACGTAATTAAATGGATATCATGTACGTATTCAATTAAATTTTCTAAAATTTTAATGTTCATATATTTAAATGTCTATTCTGTATCTTTTGACATTCTAGCTTGGTGAGTTTAACTTATAGAAACAGGCAATCGCTATTTTTTAAGCAAATTAAGCTTCCAATTAAGATATTGTTATTTTGTTTTGCTATGTTTTTTCTAACAGACTAAAATCCCAGCTTGACATTAATTTCTATTTGTATTTTTATGTTTTCTATTTACGAAAATTGAAATCTAATTTCAGTTTAATTTATATTTTATATTATTATTTTTTAATACATGATATATTAAATTAAGAATATACCTTAATAGAAAGAAAAAGGAGGGGATCGAATTTTGTGTCAATTTTCTTTTAAAGGTAGTTATAAAATTTATGTTCCTGTATAATTTTTATTATTTTGAATTTTATTTAACGTGCTTATATTTGTAATGATTTTGTGTTATTATGTTTTTTTAAAGTGTAGGGGAATTCTAGCTGCATAAAATTTGCACATGAATTTTCTTATGTTTCCAATTTAAATAAATAGAAACTTTAATTCTATTTCACATTACATAAATTCTTATACATGACGTACTAAATTACGAATATAAACAGATTGAGAAACAAGAGTGGAGAAAGTTAATGAATTTGCTTAGGATATGGGTGCGGACAAAAGGCAATAAATTCATATATTTGCTCAAAAAAGAGTGGGATAAGTTTAATCTGTTTGCTTTGCAGAGTAGTAATAGATTGTGAAAAATATGTTTGAAATGAATTACCATGTGCATTTAGATCCATGCTATTCCTGAAGGGAAACTTCCCTGAGGCTAATTCCGAAGCATTACCATTTAAAAGAGAAACAATTATTAAAGAAAACCCGGTGAACTAATCCGTTTGGTTGATACATGACGACTTGCCTGGTCATTGAAGCAAGCAAGGATTATAGTCTCCAACTTCTTCAGCATTGGTTATAATTAGCTCGGTATATGTATGCAAAAAATGCTGTTAGCCTGTTAGTGTGTCTCTAAACTGTTGACCAGTCAATGCTGACAATCGTATAACGCATATTCTTATCGACTTTTGGTATGCTATCACACGACATTAACATATGTTATTATCAAAAGTTTCATGATTGCACCAGAATCAAACTTTTGTCGTACTTGCAAACGCAAATTTTCATTTATAATGTATTTTTCATTTAGGTGATGGTTGAAGGACAATCGTACCATAAGTCGTGTTTTAGATGCTCCCATGGAGGCTGCGCCATCTCTCCTTCTAGCTATGCAGCGCTCGAAGGCATCCTCTACTGCAAGCATCATTTCTCCCAGCTTTTCAAGGAGAAGGGAAGCTACAACCATCTCATCAAATGTGCTTCGATCAAGCGCACAGCAGCAGCACCCACTCCAGAATCCTGATGCCCAATATAATCATTTTCTCTTGTGTCAAGCCATCCATATTGTTATCATGTTCGACGATTGGCAAATTTGCACTCCCCTGTTTCGTTTCATCTTGGTTGCGAGAACTGTATGGAACAACAATGTGTGCTCTTATTTATCGAATGCCTATGAACGTGTGTGTTCCAAATAGATTTACAATGTATTTTTTATGCCGACACTTTGCAATGGTATTCTCCAAGCATTTCCAAATATAATGCAGTCATTTCTCTTGCGAGTAGCTGAAAATGCGAGTACCAGCCATCAGCACATAATCTTGAGCAGCTCTATGAACGTATGCATGTTTGTGTGCTTGTAACTTGACAACCAGCATTCATTTCCAAATATAATGCATATGAACTTTGTTAGTTCGAGCAGGCTAATGTTTTCTTATCTGATGCAAGGTAATGCTTCACGCTGTAAAATAGAATTACATGATTTGATGCATACAGTATTTGGGGTGTGGGGGTGTTCTGTCAAGGGCATTCATAGCATTTGCAAATGATGAGGCTCCCGTGGACTGTGCGTACATGTGTCTAAATGTAGCATCGTGGTTTGAACTTTTAAGACTTTTCACGATACATTATCATCTTTAAAATAAGATTAGCGAAGGCAACGACACTGGTGTCTCGTTAATTATCGCCGTTTAGATCGGCTTTATAAATTTTATCATTTAATGTTCACCATATAAATCAGAGTGGCGCAGCGGAAGCGTGGTGGGCCCATAACCCACAGGTCCCAGGATCGAAACCTGGCTCTGATAAATTAATTTTTGCTTCTTTTTGCCGCGAAAACTCGCGGGCAAATAACCTCTTCCCGCCAAAATAATCCCCACCTTCTCAGGTCTTTTCATTTTCTCCTCATCCTCCTTTATTTCTCACCGCTTGCAATATACTAATCTTTATTTGCCTTTCTTTTCTTTAGTCTCGCTTTCGATCCAGATCGAGAAACGAGGAGATGTTGGAGCTCAGGCTAGTTCAGGGAAGTCTCCTCAAAAAGGTCCTTGAATCGATCAAGGATCTCGTCACCGACGCCAACTTCGACTGCTCGTCGTCGGGATTCAGCCTTCAGGCCATGGACTCCAGCCATGTAGCGCTCGTCGCCCTTCTCCTCCGATCTGAGGGATTCGAGCACTACCGTTGCGATCGCAACATTTCGATGGGCATGAACCTCAACAACATGGCTAAGATGCTAAAGTGCGCCAGCAACGATGACATCATCACCATCAAGGCCGACGATGGCGGCGACACCGTCACCTTTATGTTTGAAAGCCCCAGTAAGATTTTATTGCTAAAGATGCCACTTTTCTGTTTCCATTTTTTTTGTTTTGGCGATGCATTGCAGGTGTTTGATTAATTGATCGAATGGCTTTTGTTGGTGTTTTGTATAGTTTTCTAAAATATTGTCTCTAAACCATGTTAGGATTTGAAATCCCTGGTAGGATTTTTACAATAGAGCCCTCACTTTTTTTCGTTCTAGACCAGCACGGAAGGTGTTTGCTAAATTAACTGAATGGTTTTTATTTTTTTTACTTTTATATATAGATGTTATAGATGTTGAACTTGGTAATATTATGAAATGATGATATTCTGTATAGATCCGATCGAGGTTTCGAAAGCCCCAGTAAGATTTCTAACATAAATTCTCACCTTTTTAGAGGCTTATGACTGTTCGTAAGCTGTTTGCTTATTTGACGTCAATTTTTTATTAGCTTTTTTCCTTGTAGATTCTTATGTTTGCAGAACTTTGCAATATTGCGAGGATTTTTCAATTTTTCAGAATTTTGCGTCTTTTGTTCTTATATTTGGTGAATTTTGCACATTATGTGTCTGCTTTGTAGCTTACACCAAATGATTTTGTCAGTGAGATATTAGCTTCTGTGCACTTTAATCTTATTGACCAAGTTAAAATTCATATAAATTGCTTCGTACTTTATAGATCAAGACAGGATCTCTGATTTTGAGATGAAGCTCATGGACATTGACAGCGAGCATCTCGGCATCCCAGATGCCGAGTACCACGCAATCGTGCGGATGCCGGCTTCGGAGTTTGCCAGAATATGCAAGGATCTTAGCAGCATTGGAGACACTGGTAAAATCTCTTTCCAACTAATTTCTCGAGATCAAAATTTACTTTTTGCTTTGCATTTTTGCTTGACGATCTCTCTGCGTTTTGTGGTTGCAGTGGTGATCTCAGTGACAAAGGAGGGCGTCAAGTTCTCCACAAGGGGAGATATTGGGAGTGCCAACATTGTTTGCAGGCAGAACACTTCTGTTGACAAGGTGCTGCATCTTGTGTTCTTCTTATCTCTAGTTTTGTTAGGGTTGTTTTTGATCGATTTGAAATTTTGCAGCCAGAGCAAGCTACTGTCATTGAGATGAACGAGCCCGTGTCGCTGACATTTGCTCTGAGATACATGAACTCCTTCACCAAGGCAACGCCGCTGTCTGAGACCGTGACCATTAGCCTGTCTTCTGAGCTCCCGGTGGTTGTCGAGTACAAGATTGCAGAAATGGGCTACATTCGGTACTACTTGGCGCCGAAGATTGAAGATGATGACGAGGAGATGAAGCCATAGGCTAATCGTCTTCGCTTCTGGTACATGCATTTTATGTATTTCGTAGTATTGCGACTTTTTTCAGAGGTGTGCGAGTATAAGAAGGGCGGATGATTGAAAGAATTTAATTGCTGGTAATGGATGTGTGGGAGATTTGAGTGGGTTGTATTATTAAAATTTAGGGGAAATACCAGTGTTTTTAGTTGGGCTTACTTTTAATGTTACCTTCATTTGTTGCTCTGTTGGTTACATTTGTTGATGGTTGCCTACTAGTCTTCATGAATCATGATTATTTGATCTCATTCACAGGCTACATATAATTGAGCTAGTGAAACAAAATGAACTACACGGTTTCCATTTGTTCAACGAAAATGTTCCAGTCGTAAAGCAAACGGTGAACGAAGAAATTCCAACGGGTTAAAGGGATAAATCCCATCGAATAATCAGAAAGTATTTTAGCTCTGACATGAAGTAGAAAAACTTTTATGCTACAGGCCAAAGCGCCAATATCAGATGACGGTGATACCGTAAACATATCACCGTTATCGGATATCTTCACATATGTAAACATGTGATTCGTTATCAGACATTTGCACATCAGATTTAATGCATACCCATGACGGCTTATGATTGTCCTGTTATATCCGATGTGAATTGCTATCTGCACCCCTACAAGTAGGGGTGCATATTGTATTTAGTGCCAAAATTACCTTTAAATGGAAAGAAGTTGATTAAGAGAAGAGAGAGAAAGCATATGGTTTTCCAAATTTGGGTTTAAAAACTCAATGCACCCCTATTCATAGGGGTGCAGACAGCAAAGCTCTATCCGATTTACTAGTTTGGAATATGTTGATGGTATTCTCATAATGATTGGTCTCACGGTCTTCCCGACATACATTGGTTCGTCATTTTCATTAATCAATAAATTTACATCAAAATAGCCAGCGATAAAAATCTGTTCACTTGCTATTATTATACATTGGCACACACACATTCATAATTATGTATTAATTATAATCATATATATGAAATTTTTTAAGTCAATTTTGTCTTGTATATATTTTCGTTATGTATTTCAAAGAACACATTTATATAAAAAAATTCAACTAAAACCCAACAAATATTTCTTTTTGATAGTGTTCGAAAAAACTTACAATGACGAGTACTCAAGTTACCTTTGTTCTCCAGTGCACTAGAGTATCTGATCGGGTGATCTTTGAAGGTAATGACGTGATCCACCAATTTTTTCTCAGAAAATCTGGGTTTGCCGTGCGGGGTTTTTGAGCTTTGTTTTTTTGAAAGTTCGAATGAGATCCGCTGACAACATGGGCTTATATATGATTTTGGCAGTGGTTGGCAACCGCAGCCTAAACACAAGTCACATGTCTAGTGAGAGCTTGGCCGCGGTTGACAACCGCAGATAACCGTCAACGGTTAAATAAGATCGAAAATTGGGTTTTGTCCACGGTTGGCAATCGTGGCCAAATCCAACTTATCATAGTCTGCGTCCATGCACATGTTGGGTCCTAACGTGGACCAAAGTTGGTCTATTTTGCTAAATAGTTTCGAACTTTGTCCATTTTCCAACTTTTTTTTTTACTTTTTGGCTTTTTTTTCTTGAAAAACGGCCGCTTTAAAACGGTGGATGTGCTTAAATGACGCTTGTGCCCCTTCCCCGTCAGATAATTTTTGCAATTGCCTGACTAGATCAGCCAACCAAACAAATTGCCCGCCAAATCACCCCACCGTATCTTTTATTATATCGGATTCCGAGAAAATTGGCTAAATGCCACCGGTCAAAGATGGGTTTTAATTTTTACCACTAAGTTTAAAAACTTGGCTAGAAGCCTAGAATAACACCCTAACGAAAAAAGAGACGAAAATACCCCTTCGTTCCCAAACACTAAAACCCAACAAAATCAAATCTCCTTGCGAAAACAAGTGCAACGGACGACGTTCTCCCTCCGGCGAGCAAATCCCAACACCTCGCACCGTCTCGAACTCCCCTCGACAGCCTCGACACCGCTCATCACCGCCATCCCACAACCCAACGCCGACAACACCCCGCATATACGTCTACGTCGACGCCGAACTTCGACCACACCGCTTCGCCGTACTCCGACCACCCCGAATCTACGGAAACGCCTCGCCGTACTCCGACAAAGCCCTATGAGCCAATATGCGCCAATTTGCGCCAATTTGCGCCAATATACGCCAATATACGTCACGATACGTGACGTATATTGGCGTATATTGACGTATATTGGCTCATAGGGCTTTGTCGGAGTACGGCGAGGCGTTTCCGTAGATTCGGAGTGGTCGGAGTAGGGCGAAGCGGTGTGGTCGGAGTTCGGCGTCGACGTAGACGTATATGCGGGGTGTTGTCGGCGTTGGGTTCCGACCACCCCGTTTCGCCGTACTCCGACCACCCCACATCTACGGAAACGCCTCGCCGTACTCCGACAAAGCCCTATGAGCCAATATGCGCCAATTTGCGCCAATTTGCGCCAATATACGCCAATATACGTCACGATACGTGACGTATATTGACGTATATTGGCGCATATTGGCGCAAATTGGCTCATAGGGCTTTGTCGGAGTACGGCGAGGCGTTGCTTTAGATTTAGGGTGGTTGGAGTACGGCGAAGCGGTGTGATCGGAGTTCGGCGTCGACGTAGACATATATGCGGGGTGTTGTTGGCGTTGGGTTCCGACCACCCCGTTTCGCCGTACTCCGACCACTCCACATCTACGGAAACGCATCGCCGTACTCCGACAAAGCCCTATGAGCCAATATGCGCCAATATGCGCCAATATGCGCCAATATACGTCACGTATCGTGACGTATATTGGCGCAAATTGGCGCATATTGGCTCATAGGGTTTTGTCGGAGTACGGCGAGGCGTTTCCGTAGATTCGGGGTGGTCGGAGTACGGCGAAGCGGTGTGGTCGGAGTTCGGCGTCGACGTAGACGTATATGCGGGGTGTTGTCGGCGTTGGGTTGTGGGATGGCGGTGATGAGCGGTGTCGAGGCTGTCGAGGGGAGTTCGAGGCGGTGCGAGGTGCTGGGATTCGCTCGCCGTAGGGAGAACGTCGTCCGCTGCACTTGTTTTCGCAAGGAGATTTGATTTTGTTGGGTTTTAGTGTTTGGAAACGAAGAGGTATTTTCGTCTCTTTTTTCATTAGGATGTTATTCTAGCCAAGTTTTTAAACTTAGTAGTAAAAATTAAGCCCCACCTTTGACCGGTGGCATTTAGCCAATTTTCTCTCGGATTCCTAGGGTTTCGTTCTCACTCCGATGGCCGCTTCAATCACCAGTCCGTCGATCTCTCCGGCGACCTGTAAAATATATTATTGCTCGAAAAAGCCTCAACCTTTTCCCCATTTACATAATCAGATCGCCAGACATGACCGTGGTCTCGTCGGGCGAAGAGATCTCTCCGTTCGCTGTAAGTCCGATTGGGACGCGGTGAATGTATCCGCCGCTGGTTTTTCTGGCAGAGGGAACGAGCAATTCGTTGGTTGGTTTCGAGAGGCCTGGCCTTATATAAGAGGCCACAGGGGGAGCACTTTCGTGGTCGTGATCTCGGGAGAAATCGTGGCCAGTCCCCATCTCGATAGCATTCTTCAAGTAAGTCTGTGTTCGTCATTATCTTTACTGCCTCCCCTTCATTTAAGCAATGGATTTGGTTTGTATATGATTTAACTATTTGCAGCAGTAGAACTAGATTTATTATGTGTTGATATCCCCTTGAAATTTCTTGCCTAGAAAATAATGACTAACACGATAAGTATACGAGCTAGAATTTGCACAATTGTTTGGCTTTTCATCTAGTTACTATTTTAAATTTCGCTTAAGAATCCGCTATATATATATTTCAATGGCTTTGCGTTGTGTGTTGGGGTTATGTACTCCTTAGAACAAACGACTTGTTGAACTCCCTTAAATGAATCCGTCTACTTTGGGAATTTCTAGCCATTGACATAGAAATTTACAAAATTAGGAGAGAAAACGATAGAGAATCAACTGGGGGTAATTTACTGATATTGAGCATTCAAGAAGAGCTCCAACTCTTACCAGAATCGATTGATTCGATTTACAATACTTGCCTAGTTTCTCAATACAATTCAGTCGTTTATAAAGACGAAGATGACAACCACAGTTCAGTTGGTAGGAATTTGTTGTAACTAATTTGTCAGCTTGGGTCATCTCAGGCATTGAATCATCCACACGGTGTCATCTTAAGGGCGGTCCTAAAGCTTCTTTTGTAGAGAAACCATCCAAACTCTAATAAGCAGCATCCTTTTGCAGGAAAAAAGGTATCTGAATATGACACATTATCTTCATATATCTGTCATTTTCTTTCATAATTTTTCCTGGGATCAATTGGAAACAGTTGCAGCGCAAATTCAACCGTTCTCTTATTTTGTCTTCTCATGTCCTTAACTATACCATCCCCTTGAAATCCGGACATCGCCATCAAGGTCTTAAATGCATTCAGGGTCTGATGAGGTCATCTGAACTTCTGAAATACTTGAACAGACCAATTAATAACCCAATTATTAGGGTTAACAAGTTTGGTGAAAATGAAGAGAAGTTGAGCATCATTAGAGGTAAATTTCAGGCTAAGCTCTTGCTTTAAGAAAGTTTCGAGAATGGTATAGAATTTAGAGTCTTCTGCAGCTTGACCATCTTGTAGTGAAATTAAAACCAATTGAAACTGAACCACTAACGATTCAGTCAAGTCCAAACTCATCTCACCTCAAACCTTCTCTAGGAATTATTGTGGGATTTATTAGAGATTGATTATCTAATGTTTTTACAGCTGGGGAAATACTTAAATTTTAAGTTGCTTGATTTCCCAAAATACTATCTTCTCCTCTTCATCTCTTTGAGTTTCCTCTTCTTGCTCAAGAAACTAATAGAATCTTGCCTGGTTCTTTAGTTCCCTCCTCACTCCCATTCCGAGTATTATTCCCATCCACCATGTTTTCATATATATCAGCTATAATTTTAATTTTACCAATTGACTTATTCTCATATGGCTTCAAAGCTCCATTAACTTCAGTAGCCAGCAAAACATTTTCTTTAAAAGTTGGACTATTTATTAAGATTAGGGATGGCAAACGGGTCGTGTCGGGTCAGATTTGACCCGACCTGGATATGGGTAAACCACCTGACCCGAATTGAATCGGGTCAGGTTCGGGTGACCTGAAATATACCCTGGCTGGGTTCGGGTTAACCTGGATTCATTTAAAAATTTTAGTGTAAAAAATTATTATTTCCTTCAAACTGTGAAAAGACGCGTAGATCTCGAGACTAACCATAGTCATTCCAATGCACAAACCAACTAAGCTACAGAGCTCTTGATACAAAATTGAGAATTTACACTATTTAATTCCATTTTAAATTAAGATTTGAATTAAGATTTGCAAGTGCTCATTTTTCAATATCCAGCTATTTATTAAAAGCTACCGGCTATTTATTAAGCGACGCATAATTGCCAGTGGCTCGTCGCTTAAACGTTGTTAATGTTAACATGGAAGTATAATCATCTTTACCATTTTATTACCGATAAGCCTTTGTAAGGAAGTAATGCAATTAACTAAAATGTTGTAAATGAAAGGAATTGAATCCAGGACCTCTTAAAGAAAGAGACTACAATTCAGACCCTATAACCACAACACGCACTTACAATTGTGTGTTGAAGTGATTATATAAATTTATATAGAAATTGAACGTCAACCGGGTAGAATTTGGGTAGACCCGGGCTGGCGCTCACACCCGCATCCGACCCGGAGTTTATTCGGGTCGGCCGGGTCGACCCGGTTTCTACTCGATCCGAATAGACCTCTATCCATACCCGGTTAAGGAGGCCTGGTTCGGATTGGATCAGGTTCATTTTGTCACCCCTAACTAAGATAACCATTTAGAAACTCAAAGAGAATACCAAAATCACCGCCGAATCTTGTACTCCATTATGTAAGTACACAATAGAGAATCCCTTATAACCATATTTTTATTTCCATTTTCCAGTTAACAAAAAAGTTGGTGAACAACACCCTTGCCGGTTAGTCTCCATAACTAGTAATCTTGTTCTTTGACAGCTAAGTTGTAAGCGGTTCCAATTGTGTTGATGATTCTGGCATTGCGGCCAGCAACAACAACATTTTAATTAGGATCACCAATATTTGTAGCTCAAAGAGAGAATTCCTGTTGTCCTTGCGCTTGCGCTTGTCACTTGTCCTCTTTTGTGATTTCTTTGCAATCTTTTGTGATTTGAATCAAGACAGATTCATGCACATGAAGTATGATCTTTAACTTTTTAGGATCTTCTTTTGCTTCTTCAACATTCGCTTTCTCAATGAAGGTTCTCTGGTTGCATTTATGGTGGTGGTGAGGATAAAGAAGGGATGAAAAAAAGATAAACATAATATCGGAATTTTCACCTCCTAATATGATACTGTCCTCATTCTATTTTTTCTTCCTTTCTTCACTACAAACTTGGTGATTTTTTCTTCCTTTCTTCACTACAAACTTGGTGATTTTTTCTTCCTTTCTTCACTACAAACTTGGTGATTAACATTGACTTGTAATTTTTTTTCTTTTTGGTCTTCTCTAAAAGATTACATGCATCCATCCTTGAAGAACTCGAAATCTTTGAGTTTCTTGGGTCTCATTCCTTACCATTTGATGTCGAAGGAACATACGCATGTGAATGCGTCTACAGTCGCCTGTCGATCCCTTATCCCGACCCTTGTTGTTTGGCAAATTACGCAAGTTTTGGCTAGACGACTGATGTTGGTTTCACAGTCGTCTGTTCATGGCAAAAACACATGTGGTTACCACATCAGTCGCATGTCCCATCTTTCCAAATTTCCCGAGTTTTCACCACTTACACACTTAGGATGTCAGTCGCCTGTAGAAGGTTTTTCAGTCGCCTTTTGGTTTATAGGTGCCTGTCCGACCTTCATCAGTTGACTGTTTTACGTAGTAAGTTACCGTTTGAATTCTCACATACCCTCTGACACAGTGCAGCTGTGAGTTCTTCATCAGTCGACTGTCTGTCGCGTATTTTCTATCCGTTGACTTTTTCCAGACGGATTTCAAAGGGGGTTTTGGGTATTTTGCTTGAGGGTTGTAGAGAACATATAAGAGGGTCTCTACTGTTCCATTGAGCAACACTTGTACAATCTTGCATTCATTCTTAAGCTCAATCTCTCAAGTTCTCTATTCCTCAAGTCTCAAGCCCTAGAAATCTCAACTACAATCTTGTCTTCCCACTTAAACCAAATCTGAGCTTCTAGCTTTGGTGAATACAAGTACACGGGCTTTCTCTCATCTTGGAAGAGACATCAACACACACGTACTTGCTCTTTCAAGTTCTATTTCAAAGCATAGGTGTTTGTAAGTGTTTTTAATTTCGAATTTCATTATCTCGTATTTCGATTTCACTCTCGGTTTGTGAGAGTGGGCTTGCTTTATACCAAGTTGTGGGAGTCAAGGACATCGATTGTGTTCAATTACATTTGTAGGGTTGTTATAAGTGGGTTTAAAGTAAATTTCAAGTTAGGGTTTTAACTTGAGTATCCGGAGGTATCCGAGTGGAAGGGACGTAGAATTACCAGGAACAAGTCGGGATTGGACTTGGGTAATCCGAACCTTTGAAACATCGTTTGTGTTAGCTTGTTTCATTTTGGGTTTATTTATAATTCCGCATTTATTGTTGGTTAGAGATTTAAATTGGTATAACTATCGTTTAAATTTTATAAACACTATTCAACTCACCTTCTAGTGTTTTCCTCATAGACATGGTCCTTACATAAATGAAACTAACAGACTGCTAAATAAGATCAAATAAAAGCAAAAAATATAGTCTAAAATTCAAATAAAATCCTAATGAAATAGAATTCTGCCCCAACTAAATAGAACTTGATCACTATCATTTCATTTCCCCCTTTTATTACTCAACCACCACTCACATGCACTTCATCAAACACCAAGGCTACTTGAAAATTATCTTCTTTCTCTTCTCCATCTTCGTTCTCTTGTTCATCGTCATCATCAGTATCATCATCATCGTCAAACTACCCGGGTGCCTTCAGTTTTGATCTTTTTCTTAAGTCTTGCAAGCTTAACTGCTTCCGATAGAGACTTCGGCTCATTTTTGGGCCTCGTACCAAATCTTTGTCTTAAGCCCAATCTCGAACATTGCCAATATCATCTTTTATAAATATCTCAATTAACACGTGACTCAACAGATTCGTTTACTACCACAACAAGCTCAACAATTCGAACTGCATAACATGTACTGAACCTTCTATCTTGACTCTTCTAAAATGGACATCAACTTACCGATGATTTTTTTTGGTGAGAACACCATTTCTTCTGTGGGTTCTTCAAATGATTCAGATGGTCTTCTCTTGTACGAAGCAATTCGATATCTCCTGAATTGTTGACTGCAATTCTTGAAGTAAAACTGTCAGTTGAGGGAATTGATCTCGTTTCTTCACCTGAGCTTCATTTTCTTTGAATTTGCACTTAATCATTTCTTCCACATCAGATGATTCTCCTTCCTTTCTTCTGTATCTCTTGAAACCCCAGAGTTGGACTCTAATACCAATTGTTGAACTCTCTTATCTGAATTCCTCCTAGTTTGGAAATTTCTAGTCATTGACAGAGAAATTAAGGCAGATCTGGGAGAGAAAATTATAGAAGGTTAATTGGAGGAATTTACTGATATTAAGCATTTAAGGAGAGCTGCAACTCTTACATGAATCTCTCGATTCGATTCAAAAAACTCGCATAATTTTTCAATACAATTTGCTCAATTTACAAAGATGAAGAAGTCGACCACTATCTGGTTGTTAGGAATCAGTTGTAACTAATTTTCCTGCTAATGTCATCTTAGGCATTGAATCATCTACACTGCATCATCTTAAGGTCTGTCTTGAAGTTTTGTTTGCGGTGAATTGAATTGCAGTTAAATGATGTGTTTCACTAGGGATTTGATAATAAAAAGGGGATTTTTATTGGAATTTCAGATCTAGAATTAAAAAGAAACCCTAATACAATTCAACTACTCGCTAACTAAGACTAGGGAACAATTCTTAACCTAGGGGAAAAAGCCAAATCCTAATACAATTAATCTAAGGGAATAAATAAAATAACTCTCACAATTTTCGCATAACAATTAGGGCCGGCTCAACCCCCTTAAATAAAAAAACACCCATATTTGTTATTTTACTCAAATACCCATCCCTCCAATTACTAGCCGCATCACTACTCCGCCCCTGAAAATCCACCTTATCCTCAAGGTGGTGCATGATGTCCGTGGGCCATCCATTCTACCAGGTCGATTGCAATCCTCCTCCCGGGTCAAACGGAAGTGAGTGGTCCCCACCGCTTTCAACGACGTCTGGAAAACTATCGTCGGGCCAAGGTGGGATCCATAAGGCGTCGTCGGGTCCCCACAAATACTCTGGATCTGAATCTGAAGATTCCATATCTGGATCTGAAGATTCTAGATCTGGATCTGATGATTCCAGATCTGCATCACCGACAGCCGCCGCCTTCAGATTTGAATCTGAAAATTCCAGATCTGGATCTGAAAATTCCAGATCTGGATCTGAAAATTCCAGATCTGCATCGCCGACAGCCGCCGCCTTCAGATTTGGATCTGAAAATTCTAGATCTGGATCTGAAGATTCCAGATCTGGATCTGGAGAAGATTCCAGATCTGGATCTGGATATTTCAGATCTGGAAATTTCAGATCTGGATCTGAAACTTGAAGATCTTTTCTCGTCGACAAAGGTGGCTCCTTTTTGCTTGGATCCACCTTCGGTGCTAGATGCGCAACCAACGCCGCTATCGCCTCCGTTAGTTCCGACAATTTCACCTTCGTTCTATCTTGGTTCGCCTTCATCTCTCCTCGGATCTCCGCGGCCATCTCGGCGTCTTCCTTCCTCGCGTCGATGAACCCTTTGCTGATTTGGGCTTCCATCCATTCAGCCCTCTCCTCCAACGCGTCGATCCGCTCCATAGATCGTGTGCTCGCCATGGATCAACCTCGCTCTGATACCAATTGATGCGTTTCACTAAGATTATATAGAAGATTAAGACTACAAATGAAAGCTACTCGTTAATTTAACGTCTACGAAAGAAAGAGACAATTAACTAGAGCTTAATCTAAAGAAATAGGAAACCCTAATACAAGAGATACAAGGAATAATAAGAAATATAACTTTTCTTCAATAATTTTCGCATACCATTTAGGGCCGGCTCTACCCACTTTAAATAGAAAACTCCACTATTAGTTATTTTACTCAAATACCCCTCTACCCAAAAATCAGCCGCATCACTACTCCGCCTCGTGCACCACCCTGAGGACAAGGTGGATTTTCAGGGGCAGAGTAGTGATGCGGCTAGTAATTGGAGGGAAGGGGCAATTGGGTAAAAACAATTAGGAGTGTTTTTTCTATTTAAGGGGGGTTGAGCCGGCCCTAGAGGGTATGCGAAAATTGAGAGAGAGAATTTATTTATTCCCTTAAATTAATTGTATTAGGATTTGGCTTTTCCCCTAGGTTAAGAATTGTTTCCTAGTCTTAGTTAGCGAGTAGTTGAATTGTATTAGGGTTTCTTTTTAATTCTAGATCTGAAATTCCAATAAAAATCCCCTTTTTATCATCAAATCCCTAGCGAAACGCATCATTAAACCCTCCAAACTCTGATAAGCAGCATCGGTTTGCACAAAACCCAAACATGACATATTATGTTCATATATTTATCCTTTTCTTTTATATTTCAGTCCAAAATCAATTGGAAATAAATGTAAATTGAATTCCACTATTTTCCTCATTAATCTTCTCAGGTTCTTAACACCTATTCTTCTAGATTATTTCTTAGTTCAAGCAAATTTTCAAGGACTGGTCATTAGTAAGATGAGCTCAAACTGCATAACCACATATGAGTACATGCGAAGTGCTAAGTGCCAACTGTCATCCTGACAGTCATGACAAGTCCCTCTTGTGCATGTAGTTTTATTGCCACTGCTTTATGGGTCGGTGTTTGGTGAACAAGCTGTAATAGTACTCATAGTCTAATTTTGAAGGAGAAAAGATCTAGATGATGATGATCACTATTCTACATATGTAAGAGACTTATTTTGTCAATTATATTGCTCATTGGGTCGCGCTGTGGATAATACTTGATGGTGCAATTTTTAAGTGACGAGGAGCAACAGTTTTCTGTAAGAAGAGATTAGCATATTAGGTTGCCTTTGTTGAATCATAGAACACCATTAGTCATTCTAAGGATTTCAAGTATTGCCACTTACCTTCTTTTTTCTATTTATTTTTGTTCACCTTTCTTTTAATCATACATGTAGCGCCAATGATTTATCAATTATCATTCATTTTATATTATCTTTTACCCTAGGAGTTGTTTTGTTTTAATTTTTTTAAAAATGACGACATCAGCTGTGTGTGTTAACTAGGCTGTTATGTTAGCAAAGTAGCAACACATTTGAGCAAAACAATTAGGAAGTCAGCAAACGGGTTTATTTTCCAATCTCTCTAGCTGGTTCTCTTTGCCATTGCACAAATTTGGATTATGATCATGCAGTGGAGAGATCACCTGAAGCACATCGACACTTTTATGGACCATCCGCTACTCTGTTCACAATATGATGCTAGATGTGAACAAACATAATTAATTTTATAATTTGATACCGTTTCCAAATATTTGGTAAGAGTTGGTAGTGTCTTGAATGCATTTATTCACTATAGATTTTAGAAGCGGCAATATTTGTTGCAACTTTCATTGTGCCCAATATAGTTGCGCAGCAACCTTTTTGTTCTTAACTGTCATTATATGCATATATGCATGCAGGACATTTCTCTCCTTCATGGTTTGGGTATCAAGTTTGTAATCGTTCCTGGAACCCATGTACAAATTGATAAGCTTTTGGCTGAAAGAGGTTAGTAGGATATACGTACTATGCCAATTTGTACATTACTAATTTTCTTCTATTCATATATATGCAGGTTGATCTGTTATGATGGGCAATCTTATTATACTTTAGTGTTAAAGCATCCGTTGATGTCAATACTGCATCCTATATATCATATATCTTGGCAAATAATCATTTTCCTTTATACCAGCTATGCATCTTAACTGTAATAATCAAAGATATGAAATTTTGGAGATATGTTAGGGAGAGTTATCCCCTCATTGGATCTATTATTTAAAGCACAGTTTGAGGTATCGGCCGATACCAACTGGTATCGGCCGTATCGGATTGGTACCGCACCCTACCGGTACAGGAACTATCACCACAGACTCGGTTTCGGCCGGAACCCTATGGTTCTTGCCAGTTTCGCTCCGTATCGGTCGAAACTGGTCGGAACCCTAGGGTTTCGGCTTGAAAAGGATGAAGACGAAGATCCAAAATTGTAGATTAAAGCAAAGAAGAGGCAAAAATAGAAAAAATTTCAAGAAAAAAGATGAAAAAAGAAGAAGCGGAAAATTTTACTAACCGATGAACTCCCGCCTCGTTGCTCGACAAATGCCTCTCCTGCCTCGTCGTTGCCCCACCTCGACGAACACCCCATTGCCCCGCTTTGGCGAACGTCTCGCCGCACCGAGAGAGAGACAAAGCAAAGAGAGAGAAAGAAAAAGAGAGGATGATACACTGTGAATGAAAGATGACAGATATTTTTAAAGGCAAACTTGTAAATAAGTGGCATGTGCACATAGTAAAATGGTGGATGAACAAAGCAACTCCCCATTTTTAATGGCAACCTGTAAACAAGTGCTATGTGCACAGAGTAAAACGGTGGTGCGGAAAGCAATCCCATTTGATTAGTCATGGCAAACTGGTAAATAATTGAAGGGATAACTGCTATTTTTTTGGAACGGCAAACTTGCGAACTAATGGCAAACTTGTACATAAATTATGTATACAAATTTATAAATCTATATTAGCAAATATAAATTTGATAAGTATTTGATAGAATATGATTATTTAAGTATTTGATAGTATTAGATAAGGTTTTAAGTATTTAAAATCACCAATACGGACGAAACCGAAACTTGCTTACGAAACCACCGAAACGGACGATACCGAGACCAAAACCTAAATTTTAGGAGGAGCGATACCGAGACCGAAACCTAAATTTTGGGAGAGCGATACTGAGACCGAAACCGAGACATAAAACCTTGATTTAAAGTATTATATTGGCTAGGTTAATCTAGGAATAGGGTTAGGGCTTTGATATCATGTAGAAATTAGAGATATGGAACTTTATAGAAAGATTAGTGAGAGTTAGTTTCACCCCTCCATCGGTTCTATTATTTATAGTATTATATTTGCACTTTTACATAAAAATCCCATAACATACCATATACTATACTGCATCTGAATGTCAACGGCTCTCCCTCCCTCCCTATTTCATGATTATTTAGCTTATTCTTCAATTACTTTTCTTGTCCAGAGATAAAGATCATTACTTGATGCCTCTTCTGCGCAAGGTTTGCACATGATGAATCTTTATTTAAGAACACCATGATGGTTGGTTGTTCTATAACTATTCTCAAAGGATCATTGTTTGAAAGAAATTAGCAAGAAGCACATTTTCTTGCTCTCTTATTTCTTAATTTTCTGAGGCGGTTTGCAGCAAGGCAAAAACAAAGGGCAATGATAATTATCAAATTGTTACACGTTTAAATATTGTTACTTACTGATTTGAAGCTTATAAATGCAATCAAAGACAAGAACATGACCAAAATAAACTCTTCAAGTTTATTATCCCCCCACTCCAAAAAGCACTCTTAATTTCTTCTCATTTTATTTCCCTGATTGTGTTTCAAAATTCATCTCAACATGTATGTATGTATGTGATCGGTCTAAATTACAAATATCATGCATTTGGGAAAAATCTTGCATCAGTTGGGCAAAATTGGGTTTCCACTTATTTTAAGATGTTGAAGACAAAGGACTAGTAACATAAATTACCCACATGTTTGTTACAGATTGATTGCAAGGGACATTAATGTGGACTAGTAGAAACTTGCCATGTAATGCCTTAGTCATTGTGTTTAGGGGTGCAAACAAATATGAAATATCCACTCCATATTTGACTCCGTGTTCGATTTTGAATACAGATATCCCTATCTGTTATCCATTTTAAAATATGGTACAGATGCTAAAATGGTAAATAACTAAATATCCAATATATCCAAAGTACCTGGTATATCCGAATGCATATGTACTAAAGCATATGGGGCATGGTATGATGTTGTGTTTTGCTTAAATAATAATAAGATCATGGAAGCTTATAAATTTTCAACAATTTTACATATAAAAGATATTAACATTAATGGTATACCTTATATTTTTTATGTTGACTCGTAGCTATATCTATTTATATTTGACTAATATCTTATAAACATTCGAATCCAATCCTAATCTGGATACATAACCCAACTAATATGGTTACTGAGTTAAACATCCACATTATCATAAGCTAAATGAAGACGAATATGATTATGATTATTCCCATATATGATCCATATCTGATATGTTTGAACCTGTAGTTGCATATCATGTTCCAGAGTTAATCGCATAATTGCTTGAGGTCAAATTGCATGCCAAACATTTCCAGTAGGTTCAATGCGTGCATCACATTTAGAGTCGAGTACTAAAGATTTCACTGTAGAAATTTTAATCTTTTGCTAAAGTTTGGTAATCTCGATGGTTTAGTTTTAGTGTTACCTTGACAGGGGACATGAGCGTCCAGTGTCCGGGTGTCCTAAGGTGACATGACAAATCTTTAATTGTATGATATGGGAACATGGCTGTAATAAAATATATTTATGCATTATATTCCATATTTAGAGTAGATATGGCTCTCTCTCTCTCTCTAAACCTTTTTGTCTAACTACCATCACATTGACTTAGTTGAAAAAATAGAACACGTCACGGGCTTGGATGAACGTGGCGGTAAAAGAAATGTAAGACTCATAACTTGTAGCCTTTTTGTTGTTTATTCATTGCTCATTTCCTTGGGGATTCTTTTCAAATATATGTTTTCATCTTTTCCTTCTTTTTTAACAATAATAATAATTTTCCTCATAAATTTTATGAGCCGTCCAAAGTGCGGGACACTGGTGTCTATGTATCTTGAAGTGTCAGAGTGTCCGACACAGCAAATTTTGTGAAAATTGGAGTGTCCTGGTAACATTGCTTAGTTTCTGCTGTTTGACAACTTCAAAAAATTTGTTGTGCAAGTTGATGTCCATGTGAATGAATACTTTCTCATGAAATGAACTATATTTTTGTTGAAATTGTCGTTGACTGGCGAATAATATCATGGACATTATTGTGCTTTCTATTCTTTTTACCAAAGCTGTTTGTACTGACTACCTTCAGGAAGCAAGGGTAAGTATGTGGGTCCATACCGAATTACGGATATGGATTCATTAGAGGCAGCAATGGAAGCAGCTGGAAAAATTCGTCTTAAAATGGAGGCAAAGCTCTCTCCCGGGCCTCCTATATTGAATCTTCGTCGACATGGTGATAATAGCCGGTGGCATGAACTTGGAGTTTGCGTTGCTGGTGGCAACTTCCTTGCAGCCAAGGTAATTATCCTTGTACACAGTGTAAGAAGTAAATTTTAGATGTTTATTTTTGTGACTTACAGCGAACATATAGAAATATGCATAAAGTTGCTGTGTTTTCTAGAGCAGTAATGAACATGATTGATGAGCTTTAAAATGTCTGTATCTCTAGTATATAATCTTTTTTCTAGTTGCCTTCCATAGCATGATTTACATATTCAACTTTGATACAAACCAGTTAAAATATCCCATAAACTTTTGTAACTTTGTTAATCATATCCCTCCATCTTCTCTTCTGGACTACAACTCTTTCAAGCGGGCTCAGCTAGGATTGTTTAGCTGGCATATGCTCATCCATCAGTCAAAATGAATATTCTCAACTTTGAGGCCATGGAATTGTATCCAATGTACACACTATCCTCAATTAGAGTATTGCATCCTCTTTGGACATGTACACTGCAATTTTTTTAAAGGCAAGATTATTTTGAAGTGATTTACATCAATATATCATTTGAATTTAACAAATAACAAACATGCTGCTCTACCCCAAATGCATTAACAGGGAGGTGTCGGAAGGGAACTGTGTAATAGTGAACCAAAAGACTGCCTCTTTGCGTTGCATTGTTTAGCAATGTGGATTGTACATGATTGACTGCTAGCATGCTTAAACTTTGAATGTGTTGTCTCTTGATTTGTCCATATTTTTTAAACAATCGGTTTAATTTCTGCAGATGCACACTTGTACTTGAAACTGGAAATTTTGTATCTTTCTTTTACTGTGTTTAGTACCAAGGTTTATTCCTTTCTGGCAGAGAAGAGGAGTTGTTGAAGGTATCGATTTTGGAGCGACTGGTGAAGTAAAAAAGATAAATGTTCCCCACATTCGTGAGAGACTTGACAAAGATTGTATAGTGATAGTGAGCAATTTGGGCTATTCCAGCTCAGGAGAAGTTTTGAATTGCAAGTATGTCTGATTAGCTTTTTTTTCCTTTCAGTTGATTGTATCTTATATAGATTTGCATGGCTTGATCATTTAAACTGTCCACCAAAACCTCGTGTGTGCCTAATACATTTGAATTGTCAAAATAAATCATAGTTATCCAGGTATTGCCTTCTATTGCAACAGAGCTCTTTGTGGAGAGAATTAATTGAAATTAAAAGATGTTTTTTTGGTTGCTAGATATATGTTTCCAATGTTCATGGTGCCTATTGTCCAAAAAGAAACGAGCAGAATTCTTTGCTTTGACTAAATATTCTCTGGTTCCTTATATCCCTTGGCAAAACGAACGAGAAACTATCTGCTTTAAGTTATTTAAGTTACAACTCCGTGGACCTTGCAGATTCCATATACATGATGAATTCATTTAAAAGCTGGACATTTAATGTTGCATGTTTCAAAGCACTGTGGGCATAAGGCGGAAATTTTCTGGTTGATGAATACTTAGTTTCATGTAGTTTATATGAGCACTAGAACTTGCCCGTGCACTTAGTGCACGGAGCAAAAACAAACCCCCACGAACACGGCACGGTGCGCATGTGCAACCGAGAAGGAGCGACAACTGTGGGTGTGCGCGTCGGTGATCAAAGGGGATCAAAGGGGAGCAAACATGTAAATACGAATGCCAAAGGCCTAAAATGCCCAAAAACCATGGGGAAAATGCAATTTAGTAGGAAGGTGTGTGTTAGGTGGGGGGGGAGGGGGAGGGGGAGCATTTTTTTTGCAATAAGGGGTCAAAAGTACATAAGTGCAAAATTCCATTGGAAATAGTGCAAATAAAGGGGATGCGGGGGGGGGGGGGGGGGGGGGGGGGGGGGGGGGGGTGGCAAGGGCAAATTTTTTTCTTTTTATATTTAGAGTGGGGGGGGGTCACGTTGGGTTGGGGTTTGTTTTTTATTTTTATTTTTTGGCTTAGTCCGTCAGTTGGGGGCATCACGTGGGACGGGGCCTTTTAATAGCTTTTTTTTGTTAGTGGGGGAGATTTCCTCACGGGCGAGGTAACAATGCCACATAGGACAAACCCGTGGGGAAACTCCCCCAAATGTAACAAGGATATTTGATATTCGACCACTATTGTGGATATGCCTTAAATTATTGCGAGGGTTCTCTGAAACCCAATGCGATACCTGAACTTTACCACTACAAAGCATTATTAGGCTATCAGCTAGCAAGTTATCTACTGGAAATTACATGTCCGATCATTACTTTGATGAAGAAGCAATTCTGAAGGAATCCACATGCCTTACAGAATATCATATAATACTTATGTTAAAGTACAAGGATGCATTAAGTGATCAAATACTTTGTAGTCGTCAATGCTACCATGGCCAAGAAAATTCGTACATGCTAATTCGATGACAACTATTAGTTTGCTGTTTGCAACATGCTGGTCTTATTCATTAAATACTAGTCATAGGATTCTCATGGTCCAGTTCATTTGGCAGGGATGTCATATGGAATGCTACTTTGACAATCTCATACACTATAATAGTTCATGTCTTTTTTGAGATGCCAGTTCTAGTTCATGGCATGTTACTTTGACAATCTCATAGTCTATAACTTACAGAGCTTAGGCTAACAGTAATTACATATACGATATATGACATATCGTGTTGGTGCCTAAAATTAGGAAGAAAAAAAGGAAAAAGAGATGCATGCATGAGGTCAGCACTCCTTTCAGACTTACAAGAGCCAACATAATTTAGCCATAACGACTCACAAACTGGCATCAATTATAGGCATGTCTTGAAAATTATAAGGTGCTATGTACATCATGCTACTGCAAAGATAAGCTGATTATGGAATTTATCCATTCAATAGCTGCTGTATCTAAGGTGGCAATGCTGCCCCAGAATTTGTGAATAGAATGGATGCTAAATGAATTTTTCTTGACCCATCAAGTAGGTTTACTTTTGGAAAACTTTTTTTGATCTCGATTCAAGTTACAAAGTGGTAATCTGCATGCTTGCATCACTTAGATGTCCTAACTTGACGAACCTATTTAATAGTGACTTTGTCATTTAGTTTAATGTTTACATTGAACATGAATGTTTTAAAAGGCAATATAGTAAAATTGTTTACTTAAAACCAAACTCACAAGATTGCATTTTTATATTTGGACATTCCAGAAGCAGGTGTTTGAGCGATTTTCATATTTTTAGCAAATGGTTAATTTTATCCATATTGTTCATTTATTTGTTATTGTCAAGAGCCATCCAGAGTTGCTGCCGATGCCCAGATGATCAGTGTGGATCTATTTATGCTTGGTACTGGCTAATAGTTACAACTTACAAGTCACTATATGTGACATCACATTGTACACGTTGTGCAAGCATATAAATTGTACTGACCCAAATTCCTCTTATTTTGATATGCACTCTTGTATTTGCTAATTACTATGGCCCAAATGTTTATGCACAAGATATAATTCAGACTGCAATTGACAAATGCTGTTTTATTCTTATGGAATTGGATAATGTGGCTTAAACGCAAAAAGGTATCATGTAGGCAACAAGCAAGGGGTATAAGCTGATAATAACTATTAATAGCAAGTCACTAGTCAAAATGAAACGTCTATCCTTTGTAAGATGGGGTTCCTTTTATAAAACCATCTTGATTATTTAATGCTTTCTTATTGTTGCTGCACTACCGCCAGTAATGGGCTAATTGGTGATGTCACAATGGCTTTTCATTAAATCTGTTTTGATAATAAAATTTCAACTTTTATGTGAATAAGTTTCAGAGCAACAGTTGTTCTGAGGTTGCATCTTTGGAATGAAATTACTGAAAGAGAAATCAAATCATTGTCATATGTATTTTTTGCAGATATATGATTAATGGAGAATTCCATGGCAGGTTATTCATTGCAGCAATAGTTTATTGTTGGGCTGCACACCTCTCATTCAGTTTAGATGGGGGGGTTAACCCATCTCCCACACCTAGTTGCCTTTGGGATAGAGCTGGCCATAATTTTGAAAGGTGATTAATAGTTAGAGAATAAACTAATAAAGTAACGTTGAGCCAATGGGGAATGTGTGGCAGAGAACTTGGTAATTTTGACTTCTCAGCGAAAATGGAAAGTGTGTAGTCAAAACATTGTATTTACTGTTCTTGTTGTCGGGATTTACAATTAGCAATGCATATACTTATACAGACTTTCCTTTATGGTTTTCATCAAATATTATGTTAAATGATAAATCGCTCACTTATCATTTTTTTCCAGCACGTATGAAGTTGCTACTGCTTGTGCCTTAGCTATTGAAGCAGATAAATTGATTTGCATTGTAGACGGTCAGATTCTTGATGAAAATGAACGACTTATCCGATTCATGACTCTCGAAGATGCGGATTTGTTGATTAGAAAGAGGGCAAAACAGAGTGAGGTAGCTGCAAACTATGTCAGAGCTGTCGATGAAGGTAGTTCTGTGGAGCATGCTGATTCAAATGGAACCGGCAATGCTCTAGTAAATGGAAAGGGTTCCAGCTACAGTAAGGGTTCCAGCTACAGGACCACATTTCAGAATGGCGTTGGGTTTGACAATGGAAATGGTCTATGGTCTGGTGAACATGGTTTTGCTATTGGAGGCCAAGAGCGAATGAGTAGATTAAATGGTTATCTTTCGGAATTAGCTGCTGCGGTATATGTGTGCAGGGTATGGCTGTTTATCTCTATCACTGTCACTTCATTCCTGCTGTATTTTTTTTTTCTCAGAACCACTTGTTAAGTTAGTTAACTGTTAGGGTTCTTATTGATATTTTTGATTATGCTATATATGGTTTTACATGAATATTTTCTAGCGTGCTCCGTTTTAAGCTGGTTACAGGGACTGCTATTCAGGTAGATTTCAGGTTTGATCATATATTTATTTCACGTCTGATGTAGTGCTACCCATTACAGTCCATATTGGCTGACAAGTTTCTACCATTGTATCCATGCATAATTTATTGGACATGCAAGGATAATGACCAAATGAGCACCTATGCAGTTATCGCTATTCTGCAATATTTTTATACGCTTCTGTTATCTTGATGAAGTGTCTGCATCATCGTGCATCTCAACATGTATTTACTTTTGCATGTGTACTCCCTTGTGTTATGACCTATCTTTTTCTGGTTAGGGCGGAGTAAAAAGAGTTCATTTAGTTGATGGTACTCTTGGAGGAACCTTGCTTTTGGAATTGTTTACAAGAGATGGTGCCGGGACTATGGTGGCTAGGTTTGTAACTATCTACTCGTTTGATATTTTTGTCCTTTTGACAATTTATGTTACTAACGTTATGATGGTTGCTTGCTATCTGTTTTCATATCTTTCTTACTAGCTTCAGTTCACAATAGCCCCCGAACAATAGAATATACAGGAAATTAAGGACAATGCCTACTCATAAATGTTTCTATGAAACATTTGATTTTGCTTGAGTGCTAATCCAGAGGATGTTAGTCTATAATATTCATCTCGGAAACTTTGATCAAATTCCAAATTTATTCTGGTATATGAGGAATTCTGTTCAGTTATTCGTTTTTGTTAACCTAATTCTTCTTAAATAATGGAAACTGTCTTATTATAATGTAGCGTGATTTAACTCTTATAATACCGCATGTCAAATTTATCATCTTTATTCCCTTCTTCTAGACATTTTGCCAAGTGCTAGTGAAATTTGGGGGAAACCAACTAAGCTTTTAGGATTTTGGTAAGCCCCTCTAGTCCATAATTTTTTTGGCCAAGAAGTTTACACAAGTTATGAGACAATTAATTTCAAATCAACAAGCTGTCATAGGACTTTGTCAAACCCTGAGCCATGCTACGTAATCAACTCCAACTCGATCGAAAAGGCTTAGACGGTGGGGGTGATGACAATGATGTGTGAAGTTTGGTGTCTTGCTGTATTTTGAGTGGTTAAAAGTGGTGGTATGACTAATAATTAGAGTGAGTTTAGTCCCAGGTTGAGTAAATTAATAAATGGATATGTGGTTAAATGTTTGGACCCATGATTTAATTGGGATCAACCCTATTGAGTTGGTTGGGGTACCATGATTGTTAGCCATTTTGACATCAGTTTGTGGTCAGAGGGCTTGACTCAAATGAGCCTTTTTCAAAGATGTTTGTTTATTTACTTGACCTTGTTTGCATGTCATTGTTTGGACTTGATGTCGGTTGCATGCTGGTGCTGCTCGATTTGTCTGCAACGTTCTTCTAAGAGTATCTCCATCAGTGCCTGTTGAACTTAACGGTGAATGCCACTTAACCAGGAATGCGCCACGATGGAGATTTGTTAGGAAGCGATGCTTCATCTTTTTGAGCGGTTAAAAGTGATGGTATGACAGAGATTAAAGTGGGTTGGTCGCACATCTAGTAAATGAATAAACAGATATGTAGCTAAAATTTATGGATTTATGACTCAAATATGGTCAATATACTTCAGTCTATGGTTTCAATCATAATCACCTTATTTTATAGAGTATTATCTAATTTTCGAAAAAATACTGAATGCATGAAGTGAGAAATCACACACACACATGTATGTATGTAAATCTTCAAATGCAAACATCCGTGCGAAATGTTTTTTTATTTTTTTGAATTTTTTTGAATATTTTTTAAATTTTTTTCCCACCTTCATTTTATGTTGTTATACACCTTTCAAAAAAAAAATAATGGTTGAAAAATAATGTGATTTGGCTTTCGGTCAAGGCATTATAAAAAGTTGTATTGTTGTGAAAACGTTAAAAGTGTAACTGTTTGATCGGTGCTCAAATCCCCCTAGGGTTCACCCATTATTTTTCCTGGGTTATATAATTGTATGGATTAAATATCGAAAAAAATTCGAAAAAAATTTCAAAAATATAAAATTGTTTTCGCAGTTTTCGCTCCCGAAAACCAATATATATATATAAATAAAACATGTGGCACTTGATTAAAAATAATTAGGTACGTTGGCGTGGCACGGTCCTAAAATAAGCTCATAAGTTGTACTTATTTTTGCTTTTTTCTCAATCAATAGGAATGGACCACGTCAGCATATTTGATCATTTTTATCTGTTATTACTTGTTTTTATAATATCATATATATATGTTGATTAGGATCTATTTGGATAGACCAAATATGCATATCCATCCAAGTTAAATTTAAATTATGCAACCTAAATGAAAAATCTGTTCCGTTATATGTGATTTAACATGTTTAAAATACATATAAATAAAATTTCAAATGATTTAAACATGTTTTATCTATGCATCAAGTGGCTGTAAATTAGTTTATTTTATGATTATTCTAAAGCATTAATTTTGTAACCATGTGTTAATAAAATATGTTCAAATCATTTAAATTTTATTTGTAGATAATTTAAACATTAGATCACGTCTAACAAAATGAATTTTTCATTTATGCTTAATTTTTACTCTTACTTGGATGGATACACATGTTTGGTCTATCATAATGGATCCTTATATTTATAAATAAAATAATGAGTATCATTTGACATATGTGGTTAAACCTTACATGCGGCCTCCAAAACTCTATCTTCGGTTATTTTTTCCAGATGATCGGAACCATTCATTTTGAATGCTCATATTCTAAAACCTCAAAACATCAACTATCAGTTGAACCTAAGATATTTTATCTGTCCATCCATTCATCGTAAATGTTCAATTCATGGAAAACCGTTAAATTTACGACGGATGGATGAATGGGTAAAACCCTTGGGTTCAACCAATATTCGGTGTTTTGAGGTTTGGAATATGTATAAAATGAATGGTTCTGATATTTCGAAAAAATAAAGAAGTATGAAGTTTTTGAGGCATATACGAGCCTTAGCCTTATATATCATATTCTACTCATTAAATCTGGAGTGACATTTAAAATATTTTTTCAAAAAATTTTAATCCTTTAAAAGTTTACAGCCTCTTCAAAATCCCCCAGAAAAATTTGCAATCACCCTCAAAATATTCCAACATACAAAAAAGTTTAATCACATTCAAACTAAAATTTAGTTCATCCATATAATTTAATCCATTCAAAGTTTAGTTCTCTCGCGATTTAGTTCTCTCCAAAAATTAAAATTTTTAGTTTCCTTCATATTTAGTTTCACCTAAAATTTTAAATTAAAATTTAGTTTCCCCAAAAGAATTTAGTTCCCTAAAAATTTTAGTTTCCTCAAAATTCAGTTCACTCCAGATTTAGTTTCCCTTCAAATTTAAAATTTTAATTTCTTAAAATCTAATCCCCTTAAGATTTATTTTTCCCCAAAATTTTAGGGTTCTCTCCAAAAATTTTCCCTCCAAAATTTTATGGTCCCCCGCAAAATTTCCACAAACTCTCATCTTACCTATTGCTTTCTCAATATTAAATCTCAGCCGTTCTTCTACCCACTCTTTTGTCTTAGTCAGCAACCTCATTCAAAAACATCCCTCAATTACACATGTGCGAAGGTCAGCTAGTCAAGGAGGAATTCTCTCCTTGGCTAGCTGGCCCTAGCTCACGCAACTCCACTTTCCCTCATTTTTCGACGATTGGATCTGTTCAGTTTATTGTTCATGTTTTAAAACCTCAAAAATACCAATTTTAGAGTGAACCTTAGGGATTTTGGTCGTTCATACCATTGCAAAATTGCAAAAAATTCTGTTACGTCAAAATTGTTAAACCTGCGACAAGTGGATGATCAAGCATAACTCCTTGATTCACTTGAAAATAGGTGGTTTGGAGTTTCAGAACTGAAGATCAAAATGAATCATTCGGATCGAATGGAAAAACAGGGACGGTGGGGGTTTCACGCTATCAATGAAGAAATTTTCCACCCTTGTTCCACACACACATGGTAACTTGTCTGAAAATAGATGATCATTGTAGTGATTTTTTGGTGCCACAATCTTTGCTTATTTCAGTCAATGTAAAAGGTGAAATTTTAAATTTTTGATGGGTTGGTAACTAGTATATTCTATAGAAGCAGGGCATGGGTTTTTTGTTCGGTTAATTTTGGGTATGACCGCGGAGGATCATGTTTAAGCAAAGTTCTCTCATTACATTTGCACAGAGGGATTTTAATGGGCTTCCCATGCCTTGGGTTACAATGGTTTATAATGTCTAAGAAAAGCTTTGCTTAAGGAAAAGTGAAAGCTCCTTGATGATACAGAAATGCTTCTGAAGGACTCCAAGCGGATGTCACCGAGTACTTAAACATTTCAATTTATATTTATTCAAGGGGAATATGTAGATGACTGGATAGTAAAGAGTGGGCATCGATCCAATTTTCCTCCATGACTTCCTTTAAGATCTTCTGCAGATGGCTTATTCCCAAGGTGGTGGTTACATTTTTATACCTAGAACAGATGTGCTCACAGGGGCGTGTGCACACTTTAAATGGTTCTATATTTTCCTCTTAGCTTGGATGCACTAACACATGCCCATGTGCAGAAGAACACAGACTTGCAAGAAAAAGTTATATATTAGTACAGAAGATGGGAACTGTCATATTGGTAAAGGAACCGTATGTGATAAATGAAGCGGCAAGTTATTATGTTCTATTAACACAGTGTATGGGAATATCTTCCACTAGTTAAAGACTGTGTAATTGTGATACGATCCGGGAATCGAATCAATCAAATCAGCGTTTAAAGGTGGAAAAAAATTAAAAGGTGGGATTTTTATGGGAATTATAATGCGAAGAACGAAGAATTAATTGATAACTGAGCCTCTTTCGAGAGGAGGCTCGCTCTCCAAACTTTTGATGAACGGACAAAAGTCTAAAATCCTTCACAAATGATGCCTAAGAGTTCTTCACAAAATAAGCATAAAAAATAAGGAAGGCGGCTAGCCCTAACTAAATAGAAAAGAGGGGATTTACTAATCTAGGCTGAAAAGACTAGAATACCCATAGACCCACTAATCCCACTACGCGGTGTCCCCACGCCTCCTACGCCGCACGTACGTCACCAAAGGTGGACCCGCCCCTTTATTGGGCGGGGATGATTTGGCCGCGTCAAATTGTTTCCACCTTTATAATTCACAAACAGAAGTATATTGATATAATTTGAACCTTGGTAGTTGGATCCTGGAGTTCAGGTAAACACCTAAATAATATGAATCCATTCTTCAGCATTTAATGTGATGCGCATGTATCTTTGTTAATGAGTGGTAAATGGAGTATTTGATAGTGTGGATGCATGAATTCTAGAGATTAAAGCTGCTGTAGCAGTTGAAAAGGTGTAAAGTCTTCTTTCTAGAGGTAAGGTAAATCATCTAGTTCAATTTCCATTATATAACTTATCGTCAACTTTTGCAATGGGTCTTGATGAAGTTGAAGCCGTAAAAGCCTTCCATGATATTGTTGTAGAAGTGAATAATTCTTGTTATTTAGAGTTGTTGTAATTGACAAATTAGTTTCGTGCCGCTTTTCTATATAATCTTATTCGGCAATTCAGCGTTAGTAATGGAAAAAGTGGATTTCTGTTCTTGACCCTAATTTTACATCTTTTTCATTATTTATAGTGATGTATACGAGGGAACTCGGCCAGCCAGAGAGACAGATCTTCCAGGTATAAAGCAACTTATTCAGCCAATGGTCAGATCTGGCTCACTGGTCAAGAGGACCGATGAAGAGGTTCGTATTTCATGAGTCATTTGTTCCTTTTAAAATTTTAATAGTATTTTAGTACTTGCCTATTTGGATATGGGAGATGTTGTTCTCATCCTTGACTTCATTTAGATAATAACAATACTAAGAACTCCAGTCTATCGTGCAAGTTCTCCAAATTTTGAATTAAATGCTCAGCTGTATGTAACAATTCTCTTCTCAGCTGTTAAAGTCATTGGAGTCATTTTATGTCATTGAAAGAGATGGTTCCATCATTGCATGTGCTGCTCTGCTCCCTTTCTTTGAAGAGAAATGTGGCGAGGTTGCCGCTTTCGCTGTGTCCCCAGAATGTCGTGGGCATGGACAAGGAGATAAATTGCTTGGTATGCTTGTTATTGTTTCAAATTTACTGATGTGTACTGGCTATCTTTTGTTGAGTAGTGCATTTTAATTAAACATTAAGAAAGATTAGTTTCTATATAGTCTAGTATTAGCAGGAAACTTTTTGCAGTTCTCTGTTATGCGTCCTTAACTTATTTCATATCAGTTAACAGTATAGCCTCACACTATCGTTCATATGTTATACTTGCAGCATCATTTATTGTCTTTTGCCTATATATGACATGTACAGTCACATGCTTCTTATGTTATATGTATGTTTTTTCCAAAGCAGTAATATGCAATGTTATTCCAAACCAACCCAAAGAACTACTACGGTACCGATCAAAAAGTCTATTGTAGCTAATGGATGATGAAATAAATTTTGGAATTTATTGACATTCTCCAAAAATGGTAATGTCAATAATCATGTTGGTACTGAAACCATTAAAAGTACACAATTTATTGGTACCATGCGGAGTGTGTGGAACATGGGAAAGAAATACAATACGTGTAAGATTTTCAAAGGAGTTGCAAATGGATCCACCGGTTCATTGATCATTGATGGTTTTAGAACTGCTAATCCTATGTTACATGCAATAATACCTAGAATTGCTATTGGGAAACTGTTTAAGAGATCATTGGGCCATTCCTGTTCACCATAATAATTATGCCACAAACCTTTAGCCAATTTAGCTCTTAATACGGGATCATTCAAGTCCGATTTCTTTGTTACTGTGATAGGTAAAAATTCTGTCACCTTGCTGCTTTATGTGTGTTTCATTTTTTGTGGCAAAACTGGTTTGTATACACAAATCATGGTTTGGAGTGTGACAGTCGCTAGATTGCTTCATGGGATATTTATGATGTGAAAGTGGGAGGTGACCGGAATAATTGAGAGGAACTCATGCTACGTTCTGCATGATATTCATGAGTGTTTCTGTTAGATCATCAGCAAGCTTTAGGCTTCCAGCGCATAATTAAAGTGAGCTTTCATTCATCCATTTCAACAACCCCACTTTCATTCATTCATTCATTCGTTTCTACAGATTACATTGAGAAGAAGGCATCATCCAGGGGGTTGGAGAAACTTTTCCTGCTTACAACTCGCGCTGCAGACTGGTAAGTTCTTGTTTTTATTCTTTTGAATCAAACTTTCTCAAGTGCCCCTTTGTGCTCCCTCGATATTTTACTAATGGTCATAAGAAAATGAAATTTCTATTACGTGAAAAGGTATTGTCCAATGTCAGAACAAGATCTTAAATAGCACTAAATTTCCCCGTTAATTAAAAAAAATACACGCAATTTATCACCCCGCAACGACCATTAATTTAGTTCCGCAGATCAAATTTTCTGCATTAGTAAAAGAACATAGGAAAAAAAATCAAATTCATGTGATTTGCATCCCTGTAACTTGATTCGACGAGTAGTGCCCATTGTGTAATCAACTAACAAGATTGAAACTACCTTGCAGGTTCGTGAGGCGTGGCTTCTCCGAATGTCGTTTTGAGTCTATTCCAGAAGAGAGGAGGAAAAGGATCAATCTCTCGCGTGGATCGAAGTATTATTTGAAGAAGCTACTACCCGCACTGGGCGGGATCAGCGTCAACAGCTCGGCTCTTGGATGTTAACTTGCTACTCTGCATTTTATGGCTATATTTTCGTATTGGAGAGAAATGCCAAGCTGTTTGTTCTCATGCGCACAAGCTTCAGACATTGTTCTAGGTCTTTTACCGCAAGGTGATGTGCACAGGCTTAAGCAAACAATAAATTGAAGGCAACAGAAGTTTGTTTATTGCTGATGTACAGCAAGAGAGAACGGGACAATATGAACCCTTTCATTCAGTATACTAAAATATTCTTTCAGTTGTATTCTGGTCTCGATGCTGGATCTGGCTAATTTGATTTGAATTTCTTTGCCATCAGAGTGCCATTGTTGTTGGTCCGACGTCCAACCAATCATAAAGAGCCAGTTGGCTAGCTACTTGGTTGGTTCCTCACTTGCAATAATTTTTCATGGGCTGCATCACAGATCTCATGCAACCAAGCATTAAAGAACACAGACTCTGCATACGTGAGAATATATCTCTGCGTTTTATACAGGAAATAAACTCATTGGTGACTAATTCGTAAGCAAGTTTACATACAACATTACATACAACTGAACAATGTTGATGCTTTTTTTGTTGATTCATTGGAGTAAAGACCTCTCGACCTCACACAGTGGGAGAGAGGCACATGGGTCACGAAAACACGAGGACTTCTCATGAGGTCATCCATCCTGATACTGCTCTGGCCTCAAACGCTTAACTTCGGAGTTTCCATGAAATCGGAAGAAGTCGCGGTATCCTGCGATGCCCCCGTCAAATACTGCGTCCCAAACAACAGGAACCCCTATTCAAGAAATAACAGATTCAGGGGTTCCACTGCTAGGTTTGCATGGCTCCGAGAAACTTGAAGTTAATGACCGAGGATTGGAAAGCAAGGAAATAAACTTGAAGTTAATGCCATGTAGACCTCGGACTCTCTGCCCGTCAACAAACACCATGGCAATCCTTTCGAGACTCCTGAATGTGACACATGACCGTCAAAAATTGTAGCCCCTGAGATGATGTATTACGATTAGAGAAAGTCCCAGGTGATCAAGAAATTAGAAGCGATAACATCTGAGATGTTATATACATTGCAATTTATTACAATTTACAACCCATCATATATTCTTACAATTCTGAAAAGAAAGTAGTTATTGGCCCTTCAACTGTCTATAAAGTAACTTAATATGTCTCACTTGTTATATGCAAAAATTATCTGAACAGGTCATAGTTTTATACAAGTCAATGGTTTGAGCCCTTTTCTGCTAAAATGTATATGGACATTTGAAAGTTAAATAATTGAAAAGTGTCCAAGAAACAAATTATACATACGTTAAAAGATAATAAGATACAGTTATATACAGGTTTGGGAAGCATCTGATACGTACACGGATACTAAGAAACGCCGGTGCTGCATACTGAGACAGACAGATATACCTCCGTGGCTCTGATCCTCACATCGGTAGGAAATCGAGAGATTGCAAAACGTCTGCACAGCAATAACAACACGATCCATCGCAGGAAGTTCTTTGCTTCTGCTATTGGCAAGTTCTTTTAGAGGGCATGATTATTCGGAAAACAGTAAAGAACCCTCGACCTCACACAGCGGGTGGGAGGACACATAGGTCGTGGAAACACGAGGACTTCACAGGAGGACCTCAAACCGCTGGATCAACAATTTCTATCATCACTTCTGCTCTCTGTCTCCTTTGAGGGATATTAGGAGGGACTCCTGAACTCTCCCACCCCCCATCCAAGTGCATCGCCGACCTTATGATATAATTTATTGTTCATCCCATGGTTTGAATCTAAGCCCAACTGCATCCGGGTGTTTTGCTCATTCCTATTTCACTCATTGTTGTTCTCATCTTTCTAGCATCAGCCCATCGTCCAAGCTGAGCATAAATATTAGATAGAGCAACAAAATGGGCAGGGTTCTCAGGCTCTAACCTAGCTAAGTTCTCTAATGCAATCTCCCCCATCCTTACATTAGAATGCATTCTGCAAGCACCCAACAGAGCTCCCCATACCCCAGCATCAGGTGCCACTGGCATTCTCTGAATCAAGCGCAGAGCTTCGTCGAGTTGACCAGTGCGACCCAGCAGATCCACCATGCAAGCATAGTGCTCCATTCGAGGCTCCGACTGAAGTTCAGCTTCTATGGAGCCAAAGATCTTCTTTCCTTCTTCAACTAGACCCCCGTGCCTACAAGCAGATAAGATGCCAACAAAAGACACATCGTCTGCTTTGATGTCGTTATCCTTCATCTCTGCGAACAACGCAATGCCATCTTCGCCGAGGCCATGGGCTGCGTACCCGGCGAGCATCGAATTCCATGACACCGTATTCCTGCAGTCCATCCAGTCGAAGAAATCTCGCGCATAATCAATCCGTCCGCATTTCGCATACATGTCGACCAAGCTGTTCCCCACGGGCACGTGGGTTTCAAAACCAGCCTTGATCGCGACGGAATGGAGAGACGAGCCATCTCTCAAAGAGGCAAGCTGAGCAGCCGCTGGGACTATGCTCACAAGAGTAACTAAATTCGGCCTGAGGTTCTCTGTTCTCATTTCATGGAACGCAGACAAGGCTTCGGTTGCGTTTCCATTGTGCATGTACCCCGCGATCATCGTGTTCCAAGAAACAACATCCTTGCTCGATTTGGCCTTGGAGAACAGAATCTCTGCCGATGCAAAGTTTGCCCACTTGGCATACATATCAATCGCGGCATTTTTCACATGAAGGTCAGACTCGAACCCAATCTTTATGATCAACCCATGGACGCTTGCACCCAAGTTAGAAGCGTCAAGGAGAGCACAAGCCGGAAGAACGCCAACCATAGTTCCCGGGTCAGGTTGATGTCCGGCTGCCCTTAAACGCTGAAACATCTTGAGCGCATTGCCGGCATCTCCAATTTGCGCATATCCATTGATCAACGCGTTCCAGGTCACGACTTCTTTGTGCCCCAAGGCATCAAACACTGTAAGGGCCAGAGCAAAGAGTTCACACTGAGCATACATTGAGACCACTGCAGTCCCAACCGAAACATCCGCGTCAATCCCTGACCTCAAGGCATAGCAATGGATGCTCTTCCCAGATCTCGCATCTGACAAATCCCCACAAGCCGGGAGAACACTAACAATGGTGATCCTATTTGCCGTATACCCTCCAATCTGCATCTCCCGGAAGAGGGACAACGCTTCTTTGGGCCGATCTGTCTGCACACAGGCTGAGATTATTGCTGACCAAGCGACCGTGTCCTTCTTCTGAATCCCCTCGAACAGAATTCTTGCCTTCTCAATCTCCCCACACTTTGCATACATCGTCATGAGTACGGTAGTGGCCGGAACATCAAAATCTATTCCATTTTGAATTGCAAAGTCATGAACATCCATTCCCCTTGCCAAATCTCCCAACTCTGCAGCAGCCGACAGGGCACTTAACACGGACACCTGATTCAGTTTCAAATTCTCTCTCCTTAGTTCATCAAAAACATCCAGAGCCTCCGAAGAAAACCCGTTACAAACATATCCAGCCGTCATTGTAGCCCACGAAACATCATCTCTCAAACCCGACATCCCATCAAAAACCCTGCGAGCAGCCTCGATTTCTCCACATTTCGAGTACGTATCGATCAGCCCATTACAAACTGCACGCAAGAACCCTCTCCTAACAATAAAACCATGAAGGGACCTACACAGCAGCGGCTCACACAATTCACAGATCGCCGGAAACAAGTTCAGCAAACTAACGGAATTGGGTTCGACCCCAGCAACCTGCATCCTCCTAAAGAGGCCCAAAGACCCGCGAGCATCGCCGCCGTGCGCAAGCCCGGCAATCATCGCGTTCCACAAGACGACGTCCGACACGCGCATTGACTCAAACACCTGGCGTGCAATGTCAGCCCTCCCCAATTTCGCGTACATGTCAACAAGCCCGGTCCCAACGTACACGTCATCAACCAGCCCTCTCCTCACAATCTCAACGTGAAGCGATTTGCCGGTCTCGGCGTCCCGGGCCCCGACGCAGGCCTTGAGAGCAAACGTGAACGTGTACCTGTCGGGCTCGACGCCTCGCCGTAGCATGTCGCCGTACAGCTCGATTGCTTTCTTGGGTTCGTTTGTTTTGGCGTAGCATCTGATCATGGAGTTGTACAGTACTGCGGTGGTGGGTGACGAGGGGGAGTTGAAGACGGAGAGTGCGGAGTTGGAATCGTTGAATGATGAGTAAGAGTTGATGAGGAGAGTGAGGACGGAGTCGCTGTCGGATGCGAGGCCGGTGGTTAAGAGGCGAGCATGGATTTGACGAAGGCAGTCGAGATTTTTGCACGAGCGGAGGAGGGAGGTGGCGTTGTTGGGTGTTAGTATATGATGGAGGCGGCGTTCGATCATGTCTTTTTTTAATTATAATTTTTGTTTGAAACATGGAGGGAAGTTGGGGTTGGAAAATGCGTTTCTTGATATTTGTGTATTTTCTCTCAATTACTTCAAATATTAAACTTTATTCCATTCACCCTATACTATAATATATTAAAGAGTTAACCGGAATTATATTAATTAACGATTAAATCCTAATTATAGTTAATTAATTAAGAATTAAACACTAAGTAACAATTAATTAACCCCAAAACACTCCCAACATTAAGTTTTGGCAGGTGGAGGAGGCGGTGGCACGGCCTCCTCCCTCTCCTCGTCGGTTTTTTCGCAGTTCGACGAGGCAGCTTCTCATCCTCAAACCGCCAAAAACCGACGATGACGGCAGCACTATCGCCTCCCCCTCCTCGTCAGTTTTTTTGTTGCACCAACAAAAAAATGACGAAGAGGTGGTGCTGCCGTAGGGGTGGCAAAATAGACCCGACCCGACCCGACCCGAACCCGGCCTCTTGGGTCGGGTATGGGTAGGGGTCAATCCGGGTCGGGTCGAATTCGGGTCAACCCGACCGACCCGGATAAAAATCCGGGTCGGGTACGGGTTTGACCCCTCGACCCGGTTGACCCGAATTCGACCCGTATTTTCACTCTTTTCACCCCAACCCGACCCGGACCCGATTCGAACCCTGACCCGATTACCCTTATTCGGGTCGGGTCAAACCTGACCCGACCCGAACCCGACCCGACCCGACCCGACCGTTTGCCACCCCTATGCTGCCGCATCCTCCACGTGAACCGTCGGAACAACCCCCAGCCAAAAGCTCTCAAGCCCTAACTGGCATTTAATAGAATATTCATCTTCTATTAGATTTTAACAGAAAAGTAGTGTTACTATTTAGGTTAAAGTTTAAGATTTGAGAGACTTAAAAGAACATACTTATAATTAAGAGACAAATATCTAAATACACAATTTTTAAGTAACGGAAATGCAAAAAACCTTTTATTTTTTTTTAAAAAAACGATGAAATGGAAGGAATGGTTAATTTAACCAGCTCACTGTTTTTTATGGGCGTCAAATATAATATGGGATTTAAAAAATAGAGGGCATCTCATATTTTTTCATTCAAAAATCTGCAATGATCTTGACATAAAAAATGATACGCGCTTTCCACAATAAATTTTATAATGAATAAATTATATAATGGGTTTGCCAACACCATCTCACTTCACTTCCCGTCACCTCTTCATGCAGGTAAACAGAAAAAAATGGACAATAGAGTAGCTGCCAAATGAGCTTGAGCTAATGCAAACATACACACTTCTTTTTTCTTCAAGGGACTGTATAAAATTATAAATTTTTATTAAAAATGCATTGGAACCACCTGCCGTTTCAATTTTGATTGAATCATAACAAGTTTGATCGTCTCGAAGAAACCCAAACTGATTAGCTCAACAGCGGAAGGCAGCAGAAGATCCATTCTTGAACTTGGAAACCCCAGAAGAACATCGGCAGTTTACAGTGGAAAGTAAACAAATTTATCGTCGAAACACAGTAGTTAGAAAATCCCTGAATCAGCAGGCTATTCTGAACCAAAGAAAAGATGGTCTAATGTACTCTTAACGATCTACAAAGCCAAAAGCAACAAAATCGAATATCACATAGTTTTGACATTGTTTCAACAAACAAAATTTGTAATTTCTACGGAGAAGTAACAGATTCTGATGTCTCGAACTAAGAAGCTTCTTGTTCTTCAGAACTCCCAACACAGCTGCACCTGCCGAGCAAAAGAAGTTAGACTCCATGCTTTTGATTAATTAAAACAAGAAATCTACAACAAATGTTATTAACACGCACTTTGGAGTAGCTTTTATCTATGGTCACAAATACATGTTGAATACATTATAAAGTAACCACATTGATTGTCAGAGGACATGGACATGAAATGAGAAGTTAGCAGTCTTATATAGCTTAAATGTCAGGATGCAGATGTAAAGCATGAGAGCTGCACATCTTTAGCACAAGTAATCGTGGCGATAATATATACAAGAGCTAAGAAAATATAAGCCCATGTATGAAGTATGAAGAAAAACTTGAAGCAATCCATTCAACGCAAACTGAACACAAGTTCATACCGAGGCATCAATATTAAATAATCAATCCACATTTCAGATTTTTACTGCAACTGGACTCTGCAACCGATACAGATAATTTAAGAATGACACAACAATGTGCAGGCAGACCCCGTCGTGTTTATAAAGAAAACAAGCAAGCAATTCCCGAGAGATGTGTTGTTATCAACTGAAAGAGAGTAATCAAAGCGCCACCAAAACTGCCAGAGGAAACATGAATAGTAGCTAAATATCATATCTGCTCTACAATCAATGGAGGTCGTCCATTATGGTGATTGTACATGGACCTGAACCGAGCAATGTTAGATTTGAATCATCTGATGGTAGGCACAAAAGCTACTTCTGAAGGTGAGAATAGAGAAATGGGTTCACCAATAAACTGGGAAACTCAGAATAAAATAAAATTGATACATATACTAGCAAACAATTGCTCAAAGATTTCTCTTATTAGATGGACTAAGTGATCATGTCTGCCGAAACCAACGACATGACGGAGTGAACGAGTCAAATAATTGAATTTTGGATTCATTATGATTAACAAATGCCAAGCAGAGATATCGGCCAAGTCTACTGGAATACATAAACAAAAGAAAACAACTTCATATCATCTGAGGCAGCACATCAAGGTTGCATGTACGTACGAAACTAAGCAGATGCCCTACCGAAGTGGGTGTCATGGTCATGTATGAAGCTTGCATGGTGCCTCAATTTAGTAGATGCCTGAACAGGGTGAACCAGTGAAATGCAGTAGAGAATGTCTAGGTTAACTGATGACTTTGAACAACTTTAACATCGTGTGATATGATGTTAAGCAAACGATTAACAAATGCCAATCAGAGATATCAGCCAAGTATACGGGAATAAATAAACAAAAGAAAACTACTTCATATCAGCTGAAGCAGCACATCAAGGTTCTGAAAAAAAAAAATGGTTCATGTATGTATCAGTTGAAAAGTTTCATGAAATTAAGCAGATGCCCTACCCAAGTGGGTGGCATGGTTACGTATGAAGCTTCATGCATGATGCCTGAATTTAGTAGATGCCTGAAAAGGGTGAACCATTGAAATACAATAGAGAATGTCTCTGTTAACTGATGACTTTGGACAACTTTAACATTGTCTCAACTCTAAGAGAGGAACAAATTGGCAATTTTGAAAGAACTTATTGTCTGCCTCTTTCAGATATGAATCTATTTGATTCAAAAGGGAACAACATTCTACATCTATATATGGGATACAAAGGCCTTGTCTTCATGAATATCTAATGCTTAGTAAGAAATGATGACCATATAGCATGTGAACCTTAATCATGAAAAGGTACACGTATCAAACACGCGTTGTAATCATCATAACTAAGCGTATTTAAGTCAAGAAAAGAATAAAATACTCTTCTATTAGCTTAAATACATCATGGACTCGTCCTGTTCCGCTTTCCTAAGTATTATGAAGGACTAGAGGGAAACCGATGGTTTCCAGTGATAAAGAAGAAGGCGGTATCAGTCTCGGTCTCCAACAAGGGCTCGGCTTTTGCGACGAGCAATCGGCGGCATCAGCTTTTGCGACGAGCAATCGGCAGCATCAGCTTTTGCGACAAGCAATCGACGGCATCAGCGAGGCTCGGCGTGACCGGGCTCAAAAATCACGCAGGATGGGGGGATTAAAGGGAGTGGGGGTTGATTGCGGCGATGATCAGCAGGGGAGATGGGCAGCAAAGCTAGGATTTGGATTTTGCAAAAGTGGCAGATAGATTTAGAGAATCTGATAGGGGCTCATGTGTGTGTAAGGTTAGGAATTAAGAGTTATGTTTTTAAGGATTAGTTTAGGGTTTCTGGTTAACGGGTTTCAGATAAGATTTGAACATGTTAGAATCTGAAATGTTCAACAAATTTGAACGGATTAATTGGAAAGTGAGGATATTGGGCTGGGCTTTAAAAGGGAGTGGGGGTTGTAGGGTGAAGTCAGGTTAGGTTTCAGAAGGTTCGGGGCATGAAGGGTTGGGTTTTAGTATTAATTTAAAAGTTAAAAATTTTAAGGGTTTGATTTAAGTTCAAATCAATTTAATTAAGAATAAATTATGGATTTAATTTTTAAATTTTATTTTAGTTTTAACATAGATGGGTTACGGGTTCATTCTTTACCATGTTTATTGATGAAAAATAAAAAATAAAATCAGAAAAAATACAAAAAATTACAAAAAAAATACTTAAAATTAAATAGGAAATTTTTTTAAATAAAGAAATGTATTTGAATACGTCACAAAAGTGCTGAAATTTAGGTTAAGATCATTACAACACCCATACTAGACACAAATGTTTGATACTTCTCGGATATGTGAAAGGTGCTCTTAATCAAATAATATATTTTCTACTTTAGCACAATTTGGAAAGGCATTACAGAATCCTGTATCCATGCACTTTCTACGCGACATGCTCTTATTTGTTTAAAATATTTATTTAATTGCATCTATTTATATACTAATGATTATCACAATGGAACAATGCTATAAAGTGTTCAAAACTATGTTGAGTCTAGATATATTTCAATAAAAATTGAGATACATTAAGCTATTCTATATGAAGTTGAAAAGCCAAATATGTTTTCCATTTCCAAATCATGAAAATGTGTGATAAGCTGTAATCCTTGCATGTATTATACAAATAGAAACTTGTATGTGTTTTTGAATGCATGGAGATTTTTACAAACAAAAGTGTATATGTACTCTCTTTCATCTTCATACATGTTATAATGTCTTCGACACTGTTTCTGTGTCTATGGACATGCTTCCTAGAATTATACCCTCCCTACCAAGAAGCCCAAAAAAGCAAACTAATTTCTAGATAAAATAATAATACTCAATGTGATACTTACATATAGTAGTTTACAAGTGTCAGCATCGTTCTCAATTGAATCGACCCCTACTCAAGTTGTGATATGGTCGCAGTCACACGAAATGATTCTCAATTTGAAATGTTTTAGCCTTTTATGCTGGATGTATATTATTAGCTAACTTGTTAACATTAGCAACGGACGGTTATCAAAATTAGGTGAGAGCTGCAATTTGACGTAATACACATTGGCATATACCTATCTGAACAGCATCAATTCTAAGTTGCTCTTTAGCGACTGAATTAAAATGCCAAATATCAAAATGCAGGACAAATAACACTTTTCAAACATTAAAGTAATTAAATGTTACCTCTAAATGTTGCTGGGATACATAAAGACCCTAACTTTAGATCCCTGCACCAATCACACAACATACTCGAATCAGCCACAAAATCAAACAAAATATAAGAAAGTCCGCCCCCACACCAAAAAAAAGCGACCGAACCCCGCTACACACCATGGATTTGGGAGGCAAGTTTGACTTGAACTTAGCCCTAACGACGCCGCTGTTTCCATGCGGGCGAGCGACCTTGCCCCAAATGCATCGATAATGGGATCCGTCCTTCTTGACCTTGGCCTTGTAGATGTAGGCCAGCCTCTTGCCGCAGTACCATCCAACCTCCTCCCTCGTGTTCACCCCCTCGAGTTGAAGCAGTGACGAGTTCTCGTATTGGTTCGATTTCGATCTAGAAAAGTTAAAACATATTTTTTTAAAAAATCTCAAACACAGTTAGAAATGATGAAGAGATCTTATGGCAAGGATAGGAGATCGTGCCGCTTGTATCCGAGAATCGTGCCCCGAACGTATAATCTGTGTGTGGAAAAACAAAAAGAAAATGTTAATGCAAGATTGAAGAAGAGAGAAACCTCCGATTCTGATATCTGAAATTTTTTTCCGTGGTTGATTGCAAACCTGACGCGCTCTCCTTGCCTGCCTTTGACCATTGTTGCACAGATGAGTAACTGTAACCGGCCGCCGACGACGACTGAGAGAAACCCTATCAACCGATGGCGATGGGGATTTGAGACGACTATTTATAGTGGCGCCTCTGACGCTCTGACTGTCTGATTTATACGAAATGGTCCTCTTAGTAAATCTTGTCGTTGAGAATAGCCCGGCCCGGCCCGGCCCAGTCCGGTTGCTCCAGATCAATGCCCGGGCCAAGTTTTGGGCCCGAATATTAATCTGAACAGATCAACTAATTCTGATTGGGCCAATGGACTTGTTACAGATCACCCTTAAACTGTTTATATATGTAATCTAATTATATGCACGTGCTTTTTACACTGAAACTTCACTCATAGCTAATCACCGTTGTTACCAAAGGACCGTGTTCCAGTGATATTTAAATCTGTTTTCTAGTAGGATCATCAGGGATCGATCCTGGCGGATGCGGAACGTGCACACGTCTTTTTCTTTGATCCATCGGAAAGCAGTAAACATGGGTGTGGTCTGTGGAACACATGTACACCTGTCCTGATCGCTTAACTCCAAACACGGAGAAATCAGGTATCCATCGGAGCTCTTAAAGCTGTAAAATAAAGAAAATTAAAAATGAATAGGAGATAGTGAGATTTGAACTCGGACATCCATCGAGTAAGTCGAATGATTCAACTACTAGAATGAGCACCAAAGCTCGAATGTGTATGCGTGGTTTTCGATGTATTCACAGAAAAAAAAAGGCTAATTGCCGTTGTCACACCAAAATCTCTGCCCCACGCGTTAAGGGCCAAAAAGTCTTCGATGCACCTCCCGCGTCCCGTACTTGCTCCGCGATAACTTGGCTCCGAAGAAATCAAACCCCGCCATCCCTTAAATTCTCGTCTTCACTCAGAACGCTCACCGAACACTTGATCTGCATTTTTATTCTAAGGAAAAAATTAATAATGGAGCAGCCTCTGCTATCAGCTGAGAAACATGAGGAGGGCTGGATGTCATATCAGCACGTCGGCAGGACCGCCTCCTTCAACGTCGCCGCCGGCGGAGAGGAGGTCAGCATCGACGAGGTCCGATCTGCATCTGTCTTCTCCGATCCCATTTACCCTCCTTCGATCCACTCTGCTCTCGTCACTTCCCCTCAGCCTGATCACCCCCACGGTAATTCTTTTTTTCGGGAATTAGGTTTTTGTACGGCCAATTTGTTTTTTGGTTGGAAAAGTTGACAACTTTGCGCACATTATGATCTATTTGGTAATTATCAGGAATTTTCTTATTTAGGACCGTGAATAATGACTTATTTTGATTCAATGAGCTAGCTACTTAAGTTCATGCTATTTTGTATCAGGATGACCAATTTCCTAAATTTCTCACACTTGTAGTACACAATGTATCTGGATACATGCCGTGTTTTTTAAAAAGCATTCAGGTGTTGAAATAACATGTCATTATAGCTGGGTCCTTTAGATTCTTCTGTTCGGGGTAGTGATTGTATCTTACAGTTTGATTTCATTACGATACAAGGCATTCGCTATATCATCTCTTATCTTGTAAACCATGTTTTACAGGCCAAGCGCTTGTTTTCCAAGGAGGATATAGTGAAGGCCTTCCAGTATACCCTTCGAATCAATTTGGGAGGTGAGAATTGCTGTTGTGTAGGTTTAGATGCTTCAATTTCTACTGAAATTCCCGTTGTACTATTTGCTATTATTTTACAGTCTTACTGATTCTACCATCTTATTTTAATAAGAGAAAATGAGGTTGTAAATTCAAATGATACCCTTTTCAAAGAACGTTAGAGTATCTGATAGGATTCGATAGGGTTTGACGAGGAAAAATATGATTTTTATAGGAAATAATAAGAAAAGAACAAAGATAGTGGCCACGCTCGAGAGGTGGACCGTTCTCCCAAGTTTTTATTCGAGAGATAGCCGCACTCTCCACACAAAAGTGGAAATTTCTCTACCTCTAACAAGTTCTCTCAAGATTTAACATCCCCTCTTTAATCCCCATAGCCCCATATAAACACTTATTAGAATTCAACAAAATTACAACAATATCACTAAACACTGAAAATTACCAAAATGTGCCTGAAAACACCAAAATTTCAAATATGTCCTTTTTACGATGCGGCCTCATCATTACCCCCGAAAAATCACCTTGTTCTCAAGGTGGTATCATGAAAACCATGGATACGCTACTCCAAGTGGAGATGCTCATCTCCTCTGGCTCATCTCCATCACATGCATCATTTTCGACTGCTATCAACAACTGGAGAGTGTGGTTATGACAACAATTTCTGTGGGGAAACTTTTAATCACAGTTAAAATGCAATCCATTTGTCTGCGTGTTCCTCATCTCAGTCACCGATAGGGTGAGACCAGCCCAACAAGAAGAAAAACAGTCAGCCACGACAGGTTATTAGAATTCAACAAAATTACAACAATATCACTAAACACTGAAAATTACCAAAATGTGCCTGAAAACACCAAAATTTCAAATTTGTCCTTTTTACGATGCGGCCTCATCATTACCCCCCGAAAAATCACCTTGTTCTCAAGGTGGTGTCATGAAAACCATGGATACGCTACTCCAAGTGGAGATGCTCATCTCCTCTGGCTCATCTCCATCACATGCATCATTTTCGACTGATATCAACAACTGGAGAGTGTGGTTATGACAACAATTTCTGTGGGGAAACTTTTAATCGCAGTTAAAATGCAATCCATTTGTCTGCGTGTTCCTCATCTCAGTATCTGTGATGCGCTTCTACTGTCCTTCCTGTCGTGGCTGACTGTTTTTCTTCTTGTTGGGCTGGTCTCACCCTATCGGTGACTTATGCCCCCTACCGGTTTCTGGTTGCGAAGATTGGATCCACTCCAGGTTTTTTGGACATCCGCTCCTTTACGAGACGATCATATATCAACTGGGCCAAATCCATCGTCTACATCGTCCCATAGGCATTTGTATGTGGAACTCTGCACATATGTTTGTCTTGAGACCCTTTATGAAGCTTCCATCCAAAGTCTCCTCCGATATTTTCCTCACCTGTCCCTAAAGTGTCTTAAACTTTTTCATGTACTATCTGACAATCGCATCCTGTCTGAGTGCTAGCAGCTGCTCCTGTAAATTTCCTTCATTGGTGTTCCTAAACCTATCGACTAAACAATTCTTGAGCTCCTCCTATGAACGAAAATGGCAACGTTCTCTCCATTGAAAACAAGAGAACGCCTTTCATTCGAAGCAGATGCTAGTCGCCTTTGATTTTTATCTCTTCGTCAGGCGTGTCACCGCAAAGAACCTCTCAACTCAGTGGATCCAACTATAATTATCATCTTCCTCGAACAATGGCATATTTAGCTTTCTCACCATGTCATCAATTTTAAGACTCCAATGGTCCGCTCGCCCTCCTGCCCTCCCATAGTAGGATGATGATAATTATACCGTCGTATCTTTCTGGTTTGTCCATAGCCCCTCAACGGATGCCACCTCAATCTCCATCACTGTCCCAGCCATTCTCACATCAAACAAAGTAGTCAATATCCTCCTTATAGCTCGGGTCTTCTTCATAATCATCCCAAAACTCCTCGTGGGCTGAAAGTATCCGCGTCATCCCCTCTTTGCGGTAAACCGAGTCCCATGAAGCCCCTGAAACTCTTTCAAGTCATCCTCAACTCCTGAGAACAAGCGAAGGTCGTCGTTGGGATCTCGACAGGTAGCCAGGGAGCCGCGAGGTCCCTGACGGGCTAGTCGAGCCCATATGACCCCCGCCGGTCGTCGGTGGCCGCAAGGGCCCTGTCACCTTTTGTGTCCCCGTCGGGGCTCGCCAGCCCTAGGCAGGGTTGCCTTGGGGTTGGCAAGCCTCTGGGATGGGTGGGTTGCTCCTTTTGTCCACGTTGGAGAACAATCCTTCGGCGTATTCCTCTGTCTTTTCCTTTTCTTTCTTCAAAGTCTCACCTTTTATTCTAGATCTGAATTATCGTCCAACTCTGAAGTCTTCTTCACCCTTAGATCCGGATGTCCTTGAGCGAGTTGTTGCGTTAGGGTTTGCACGAAAATCGTCAACTTCGCATCCATCATTGCCTCTGACGCCCTTAAACCTTTTTCGATCGATGTCCTAAACTCAGATCTGAACTATGTTAATTTTTCTTCCATGGATTTATTCGGATCCGCTATGATCCCATCGAGTTTTTCCTCCTCCAAAAGTTACATCTTTTTCGTTGTCGGCGCCGCCGTCATGGATCGTAGTACTCTGATGCCAAATTGATAAGATCTGCTAGGGTTTAAAGAGGAAAAATATGATTTTATAGGAAATAATAAGAAAAGAACAAAGATAGTGGCCACATTCGAGTGGTGGAACGCTCTCCCAAGGTTCTGTTCAAGAGGAAGCCGCACTCCACACAAAAGAGGGAATCTCTCAACCTCTTTCAAGTTTTCTCTCAAGATTCAACAGCCAATCCCTTTAGCCCAACATAAGTAAAATTTAACAAAATTACAGAAATATCCCTATACACTAAAAATTACGAAAACACCCATAGAAACTCCCAAATTCTAGATCTTCCCTTTATTGGACGTGGCTTCATCAGTATCTTCCTTGTTGAGGTTGGCTACCACAAGCTCGGACATAGTACTTTATGTTTTTTAATTCGTGACTAGTGGTAACTCCTCATTTAGCTATACCAGTCTTGATGTTTTAACTAGTAGATGAATGAAGTAGATTAGTTTTAGAATTACCGACTTTGTTATGATTTCAGACAGTTTATAGCCATGGGAAAGAATACTATACAGACAACACACATTGGTTTACATATGTTCTGATCACTTTCATCAAAAATCCCATCCAAAATGGATATGTTGATATAACAAACATGAGGAGTTAGGTGCAAAAGTATAGTTACAGGGGATGAGAAGTCCACTTGCTGATACATAGGATTAGTAGTGATTATTCGATAGGAAATGGTTGGAACATAGCTCTCTCTCTCTCTCTCCACACGTGTGGTTTGCATTTTTCTAAGAGCCTTCTTCTGGCAAGCTAGTATCACGGATTAAACTGGTGGCACTCTCCTGATTGTTTTATTTAGACCGACAGTTTCACTAGCTGAATGATTACTTGTAAAGGGATTTGGTAGTGAATCCTTTTGTGGATTGAGGGTAACAAAAGCTGCATTTTGATTCATCAGTTGAATTGCGATAATTGAGCAGGTTTAGGAAGTCATGAAGTCGATAAATTCTCATAAGATATATCCAATGATTGAAACTTGTTTTGTTGGTATTGTTGTTGTGTGTGTGTGTTTTTTTAAATTTTGGTGGAGTGGGGGATTTTTGTGTGTGGTGGTGGTTGTAGTGGGGTTGGGGTTGGTTGGTTGGCCAACTTCACTGATTAAAGGAAACAAACAGTGGTCATGAGCCAAAGCTTCTTGTTTGATATGGCTGTAAGAGGGAGAGGAAAGCCTGGCAAGTTGGAGTTGTACACCTCTTTACCAAACAAAAATATGACAATATTCCAGTTGTGACCGTGAACTTAGATGCACTTTTCAATTGGCATTGCAATGCAAAGAGCTTTGCCGCATTATAACGATACATATATTCCTCAAGATTAAAAGGGTTGAGTTGGTAGGGTAGTCAATCAAAAAGAATGTCCATTGGACTGTGCTATGTGTGTGAAATTTTCTCCACAAATGCTGTATGAAAATATTGACATCTCGAGGTTCTAATACTGCAACCGCCACTGCCTTGTATTAAGGCACACTTCCCAAGTGAGAAATCAAATGTGTCCAGGCATCTGAATGTGGTTTATGTGATTAACAGGCCATTGAGTGACATAATGGAGATGTATGAGAGACGAGAGATTGGATCGTTGGAGTTCACGAGTATGACATAACCAGCAGGAGACCGACACATCCCTTTCTGACCAGCCAAACAAAGATATGCTTTGTTGAGTATAATCATAGTATTCTATTTCATGAGTAAACTAACATATGAAGGGAAAGGACCCTTGTTGGCAATTTGAGGTTGCAAGCTGAGCCATCAAAGTTATACAGTTACACATAAATGTGATAAATGCTATAAAATGTGATAGGTGAAGTAAACTGTAGCCAATCTTGTTACAAGGTAAGGCAATTAGCTAGACTTGACAACCAGCCTCTAGGCCCGATAGGACACCAGAATCTGTCAGTCCTTACCAAGGATCCGCGCAATCCCGTTGATGAGATAGTCTAGTCTGGTCTGCACTGCTCTAGATCTGACTGTCGCGACCTCCTCCACCTGCACTCCTAGGATCACTTCTATTTATATTAACCCTCTCTTTTCTTTAAACATAACACACACTACACAATATAAACACAAACATGATCCATGGTTGGTGGGAACAAGAATAGTGAAGGCTAATTAAGCTTGATCCCCAATCAAAGTTGCTGTTTTTTGAATTAACTACAACATTGGCCTTTTGGAAGGGATATTTCTCGTACACATTGACCACTAGAATAAGGAGAGATGAAGTGCTATTTAGAGGTGCTGGCTAACTTTTAGGTTTAAAGTTGTTGCTCGGTATCTAGCTTTCACAGTTTATCTAGTAGTTACTTGATCTACATGGTTTTATAATTTTATCCTTAGAATTCTGCTGCATGGATTTTTTATAGCTTGTGAAAATATTAATTTCACATGATTTTGTTTTGGAACATATGCTTTTGACAGAACTTTGCTACGCTAATGTGTTCATAGTATAGCTGTTGATATTACATCTACATTCATGTAGGCCAGTATTGGATGAGGTGGAGATTCGGCAACTACTTATCGATCATGTTGGTCATCGCTGTTGTTGGGCAAGTCAGCCAGCTAGGAAGTGGAGAATTTCTGGCATTGAAGACTGTAATGTATATGTCGGAATGCTGGAAACTTTTATAGAGGAGAGAGAAACTGTAAGGGAAAAAGAGCCGTTCCTGGGTGGGAAAATTGATGGGAAAGATATGGGGCCAGAACATGGATTATGGGAACTGGATTTGAGGTCTGAATTTCCTCTCCTCTTTGTACCACACAAAGAATTAAGGACAAAAATTCCTCATTCAGAAGCCACAGAAAAGTGCTCAGGTATAAATCTGCTAGCTTATAGTTCAAAATCAACAAATACATACTTGACAGTAAATGTGCTTCATTTGGTTGTGTTTTACGCTTTGATATATTACCTTATGATATCAAAGACTACTTGAAACTTGAAAGTAACATTTTTTTGAGTAACCAAGTTACTCCTATTGCTGCATATTCTGACATTTTAGCATGTTGCTACAACTTAGTTTGAATTTAGATTAGCTGTATTTTGACTATTTTTTATAACCAGTTGACTGTTTAGATTAATAACTTGTCAATTTCGCAAGTATTATTTGAGGCGTATATCAAACAATGAGCATTGTAACACCAAATGTATGTCGGCTGCAAAAGAAATTGTTTATACATTTTTTTTCGTTATTAAGTCGGTTAAGATCTCTGATGCCTTCCATTTACTCAGAAATTTTGGAGTATATTGTCTTCTTTTCCGCTTAACATTCAGATCCATACAATAAAGCTGATCTCATGCTTTTGCCTCGCTTAACACCTTGATCCTAAGAAAGGGGGATAAATTTTGATTAAGTTAGTGCTTCAGAATTTTTCAGACCTTTTCAGATTCTTATCCATGTTCAACTTTACTTTTGGAGTTCATATATGTTTCTTTTACTCATGAAGTGTGCGATTGTAGTACAGTTATCGTTATCTTCCGAATTTGTTTTTCCAAGGCGCAATACACGGAACATCAGCTAGCTTCAGCTTCGGTTGCATATATATTTTCCAAATTCTCTCATATTTATGTGAGCTTAGGTTGCATCATTTTTGCTCATAGTATAATGATTACTCTATATTTTAAAGATGTAAGCGGATTCGTAAGCACAATCTCTCATGTGCCGGGTTGCCACCAAAGTTTAGTAGTTATGTCATTTCTTACGCTCTCACCATGTGGTTTACCAGTTTTATGTTTTTCTGTATGTACATTGTATAAATTTCATATCTTATGTCTTCTTCGCTGTCATTACAGATTTTATAAATTTTCTTAATCTCCAATCTCATCTTACTATCTTATATATGATTAGCTACCTAAGTTTCTTCTCGGTTTTTTATTTTCTATTTTTCCAATAATCTTCGATGATGTCTGTTTGTTAATGTACATGCTTATGCACTGTTAAAACTGACAGGCTGTCATGGTCGAGGGGAGATTCCATGTCCTACTTGTAACGTTGGTCAGGAACCTGGGTTGTATAAGCAAAACCAGATGAGCCGATGCTCAGTATGTTATGGAAGAGGATTGATTGCACATCGAGATGGATCTGACACAATGTAAAGAATTGATACTACATAATCACTTTTTTTTGGAAAAAAAAAAGAAAAAGAAAAGGAAATATGCTATGTTTTTGTGCCACTTGCATACTTACATGTCTTGTAATCCACGCTCTGCAGATGCAACATGTGCGATGGCAAGGGAATGCTACCATGTGTAATGTGCGGCTCCCGTGGGTTAATAAAATGCCAGAATTGCGATGGGCATGGTTCTATACTCACGCGAAGTATTGCTGTCGTGCAATGGTAAGCCATATGATCTTTGCACCATGATGAACACCGAAAATGTTTTCTAGAAATCTATCAGCTAACCGTCAAACAAATTGATAATCGGGGTTGGAAGTGAAATACTGGTACCACGGCATATTCAGTGCCTTCTGGGCTGTAGTTGCGTAGATTAGTTGGACTTAAGCTTATGCCCTGCTATCATCAATGATTTTAAAAAAATCAATGTTTTTTCCTTTCTTTTTTTGCCACAAGGGCAAGTTAGGTTCAGATCATCCCAACCTGATCAATTACTATTGTCAACATGCCCAGACTTCTCTGCATATTGCCCTGATCAATTCAGCACTGGATCGCTGCATGTTAGGGGAGTGAGGGCGAGTGAGGGCACGGGCCCCCACCAAAATTTGGAAACAAAATATATTCATAATTTACTCCTTGACACTACTCTTTCTCACTTTCGTTTTCTAGTATATATAATGTATATCTATGCATATGTATGCCGTCAGCTACAACCATATAATTATGTCTCATATTGAATGCAACAGTTACGATGAGATTACGAGTCCTTTCCACAAAGCAAATTTCTCTCTCCTCAGATTTCACAAATCCCCAACTTTCACATTTCTACTTTCTTGCAAAAGAACAGGCCCAAGGTAGAGCTTGCTATTTGAAAGATTCTCCCATTGGCATTTCAACCCATACTACCTACAATGAAGTTTGGTAGATGAATACTTGATAAGTAATGAATTGCTATAATCTGCCGTATCATCAAATCAATTGCATGCTTGTCAATTGTTGCCGCAATGCCCAAAATTTCCCAGATTCGGCAATTAAATGTCAAATAATGTTCCAACAAATTTCCTTATCAATCACGGCATGCTGATTTCTTGCGTGCAGGACGACGCTTTCAAACCGAAAGGTTAGCGCCAGCAGTGGCGCTGCATCCGTTCCTGACGAGGTATTCCACAAAGCCCGAGGGGTCCAGCTCTACAACACGCAGGCGTATCAATGTACCCCTGCCTACTTCGCAGATTCATATCACCTCAACCAGTTCTCGTCAGAGGTTATTGCTGACCGCTCTCCCATCCCCCCAGCCGCGAGGGTCATCTGTGAGCGGCACACCATCTCAGTCGTGCCCGTAACACGTATCACCATGGCTCACCGGAGCAAATCCTTCAGTTTTTATATCGTTGGCATCAACCAAGAGGTGTACATCAGGGACTATCCGGCCAAATTCTGCTGGGGCCTTTGCTGCTGCTTGGAGTGGCTGAAAGTGTAGCATCTTTTCGCTGCCTTAGAATCTGCTGCTATATATTCCTTGTATTATGATTTACGTTCGAGTGTGATTTTGTTGTGGGCTTATACATGAATCGAGTGGACATTTGAATTTTAGAAGCTATTTTCATAATTTTGTTTGCAGTCTCCTCGAATCGAGTACTTTTTTCAAAATTTTGTACGATATAACCTTTTGTTTTGGGCTAGCGTCAGAAATTTTTTACAATGTGGGCTTGGCTTAGAATTATAAAAGTAATGCAAGGACGCTAGTTTTTGGCATGTTTTTATTGAGCATGAAATTTTCCAACAAATTTAAAAATATCCTTTATCCATATATACGGCAACATTAGTCAATCAAACCCAATAGATTTTCTATTTAATTTCATTGAATTATTAATTTTAGAATTATATTACGATAAGGATTCTTTTTAACGCGAAACCAACATAAAAGTTATTATCAAATTATTTAATGGGTTAGAGTTTCATTATGACATGCATATTATTAAATAAGAATTCTAAAGATAATTTGTTAACTAATTTAGGAGTATAACTGAATTCCAAGTTAATAATTATAAACGTAATAATAACTCATCGATTTCAATTAGTTTAGGAATCATAATAGGTTTCTAACTCGAAATCCATTTAGGAGTAGGCATATACACACGCGCACTATATAAGATTGTTTTGTTTCACAATCTTCACAATTTCCTCAATTTTCCGGCTCCCATAGAATTAACATGGAGGCCTTGTACGATGTGGAGAGCTTAGCAAAGAAGAAGAAGCCGGGGGTATCCAAGCGAATTGTCGGCCTGATGGCGGCGTTGACGGTGGTGATCGTGTTGATAATCTTGACCGTGTTCATTCACACGAAGTCCATGATGAATCGTATCGATCAAGGAAAAGATTCAGATGACAAGGCACGTCGACAGATATTTGTACGCTTATTTTCTTCTTCGCTTTTTAAATTTCCCGCCTTTGTATTTGAATAAGATAATATTGCTTCTGACAAATGTTTTTAATCTTTCAGGTAGAATCCAAGCTTTGGACCAAACCAGAGAGTGAAGATTACCATCGGTGCATTGAGCGGCCACATGCGAAGAGAGAATGTATGTTGTATAATTTACCCATCCCTTTTAGTTTCAGTTTTGATGTATTTTCTGACTTTGGGTGAGTTTGTTTTAGGGAAATCTTCGATCTCCCCTGCCAATGGATATCTCGTGGTTCATGCCAACGGCGGTCTGAATCAAATGAAGATGGGGGTAAACACCGATTCTCAACATAAAGAAGCCATCGTTTCTTTGGTAGACAACACATCGGCTAACTTTGTTGATGCAGATATGCGACATGGTGGCAATAGCGAAATTGATGAACGCGAAATTAGTCCTTCCTTTTCTTGATCACGAGTCATACTGGTCCGATCCGAGGTATTTTACTTGAGCTACATCATATTTACACACGAAATTACTCTGAACTTTTGCCGTATTTTACAGCGACTTTAAAGATATATTCAACTGGAGGCACTTTGTCGACACCCTGAAAGACGATGTTCAAATAGTACAGCGTTTACCTCCGAAGTACGAAGGGGTCGTACCTCACGTTATGAGACCAGTATCTTGGTCAAGGGTATAACGCAAGTCGATATTTTTCTTGTAAAACAATTTAATATTTACTAAATTATGACAAGCTATTTTCCTTTTTTTTAAAGGCTTCTGATTACGTGGCGCTGTCGAAGATTTTGAAGAGAAGAAAGGTGATCGAGTTCACCCTCGCGGACTCTCGGCTTGCAAACAACGACGTCCCCCTCGGCATCCAGAGGCTCCGCTGCCGAGCGTGCTACGAAGCGCTCCGCTTCTCCCCCAGAATCGAAGAGCTCGGCCAAAAGATTGTGTCCAGGCTCAAGAGCAAGAGCAATCACTATCTCGCGCTCCATCTGAGGTTCGTGCATTTGATCGAAAACTCTATCTAAACTTTATTTGCATTGAGGTTTTCTAAACTGCATGCAGATACGAGAAGGACATGCTAGCGTTCACGGGCTGCAACCACAACCTGGCCCCGGGCCAGGCGGAGGAGCTGCGGCTCATCAGGCTGGGCAAGGAGCGCTGGAAGGAGAAGGACATCGACGGCGAGGGGAGGAGGCAGCAGGGGCGCTGCCCGATGACGCCGCGGGAGGCCGTCGCCTTCCTCAAGGCCATCGGGTACCCGAGCTCCACCGTCGTCTACATCGTCGCGGGGGAGATTTACGGGGCCGACAGCATGGCCGCCCTGTTGGGGGAGTATCCGAACCTGTACACGCATCGTGACCTGCTGACGCCGGTGGAGTTTGAGTCCGTGAGCATGTTCAACAATCGGCTCGCCGCCGTGGACTACGTGGTTGCGCTCAACAGCGACGTCTTCGTGTACACGCACGACGGCAACATGGCTAGAGCGATGGAGGGGCATCGGAGGTTCGAAGGCTTTCAGAAGACCATTGTTCCTGACAGGCAGGCAAACTTCAGCAACCCAGGGAACTTTTTGATCAAAATTTGCAACTTGGAGGTAAAACTCGATCTCTGTTTTGTTTGTGATATTTTCAGGCAAAGATTTGTCGAACTGATCGATCAACTGGACGGCGGCGCGATCGGTGAGAGAGAGTTTGAGGAGAAGGTGAAGCAACACCATGAAGGTAGGGTTGGAAGCCCTTACAGGAGGAGGAGGGGGGAGGTGCCAAAGGAGGAAGAGTACTTTTACGCGAATCCCTTGCCGGGCTGCATTTGTAATAAAAATGGTCGTTTGTAAATTTTGCATTTTGCATTTTTGTCCAAAAGTTTGTATCTGTTAAATGCACTTAATTTAAGCGATCTTCCTTTTTCCTGAACATAAAAAATTTAATTGATCCGAAATCGACAGTTGGGACCCTAAAACTCAAGACACGTGGCATCGATCTATGAACAGCTGGCCAATCTTGAGACCGAAGGCAAACATGCATAGAAATATCTAGATACGAGCCGTTACCTACTGCTTGTTGATGGGGATCACAGTGTGGGGGGGACGAAAGACGCAGCCGAATACGATCCATTGCAGCCACTGGATTTTAACAAGCCTTTCCAAAGTGCTGACATAAGAGGGGGAAGGAAAACAAAATACTGTAGCAAACTCCTTCATTTGTCTTTGTGGTGCTCTATCAAATTATTGGACTCATTATGTGACATTGCACCCTTATCAAATTGCTAAAGAACCCAGCATTTTTGTCATGTACTCTACAGATCCATCATTGTAAATTTGTACGATTCGTATGTGGAGATCCCACCAAGAGAGAGAACCCTTAGTTAATATGTACCTCGTTGTTCATTCACTTTGCTTTGCAATTTGCTTTACTATATTTTTTCGATTTTACACCCTTTTTAGATGATCATATTCCAAAACCCAGTCATAGCAAATTTAACTATCCAACTAGATCAACAAGCAAGAAGCCCCAAAAATTAAGGTAATAAGGACAACTAGCATATAGTGATTATTGTGGCAGGAAGAAAATAACCCATAACTTAAAAAAACTAAATCATTAATTTCTTCCAACAAAATTTGCCCCCATGTTTATCTCCACAAAAATGCTCCCAGAAGAATCCATTTATTCATTAACTAGCCAATTTTCGCTACAAATTCAATTTTTTTATCAAATTTAAAATTATTAATAATGATCCTTATTTTTTGTTTCAAAACGAAGTCTTTATAAACAAAACCGGACGTGTAACATTGCCCACTTGTTCCGGACACAAAGGCATTCTCCTGACCATCGTTTTCCCGGGCTTTTCTCCTCGCTTGACTTACCCCTCCCAGTTCTCTCTCTTCTTTCTCTCTCCTCCCCCTCTCATGGCATCCACTGCCGGGGCCAGCCCGCCGACCAGCAGCACCACCTCCTCCAAGGCGACCAAATCGCTCTCCCCCAACAAGCTCCACGGCCCCACGAGGCGACGCTTGCAGGAACTTGATCCAGAGAAGTCCCTGCAGCATTCAGAAGACGAAGATTCATATGAAGCAGATGATGATGATAGCGAGAGCCATGACCACCGCCATCATCCTGTTCGTGGATCTATAAAGGCGTTGAAATCAGTGTTTGGTCGAAAGAATAACAGCAGCAACAACAATAATAGCAGCAGCAGCAACATCAACAAGGGGTCGAGGAGTCCGAGGCAAATGTGGAGGAGGGGGTTGACGCTCTTCATGTTCTTTGTGCTGGCGGTCGTAGGAGTGCTCAAGATTTCTCAGATTGGGAGTAGCATAGGGGACAGGACTAGATTGTTTCATCCGTTGGGTCGACACACCGAGATGTTGAGATTGCAAGAGGAGGAGGAGGAGGAGGTCAATCTGACGAGCTTGAGGCTGAGCATTCGGAGGGAGTCTCAGCGTTCGGTAAGCAATCCTCAAGGATTTCAACCTCTTTCATGTTTTTGATACATATTCTTTAATTTTGCAACGTGTTTGCGCATTAGATTTTAATTTGGCTATAGATTGTTAGTCGGCAGAATATCAAATAAAAGCAAACAAAATTTAAAAACCAAGATTTTTCTAACAACAAATATCTGTTTTGATTCTTGCTGCCTAGTGTGTAGCCAGAACGAATAAAGAACAAACGCAAAAGCATATGTAGAACAAGAATAATAATATACATAATCTGCAGACAAGCCAAAACCAACGAACTTAACTAGAACAAGATTTGGGTTGTCAATGAAAAAAAAATTTGAAATTGGCACATTGAGAAGAATGTCTAACAGAAATCTAGAATCTATCTGCCGTCACTTGAACCGATATTTTACTTTTCATGTTCAACATATATCTAAAATAAACTCCCATAAAGATAAACATTATTTAAAACACCCGATACACGGATAAATTCCCCTCAGCTACTTGGATGATGAGCTTGGAATCAAAGCTTAAAATCACATATGGTCTATGTCGCAGGATACTGGCTTGTGGATGTTGAAACGACCCAACATGACAACGAGCAATAGGCCATTGAAGCCTACTAAAACATTGGGCATATACACGAGGATGGTGGAACATATGTTGCATGGACACGAACATATCAACGTGGAGACAAATGGAAATGATACATGACATGATATGTTGATACATGTCGAATGTTAAAAAAATAGACACAACATATGCATAATGTCCAACATAACATGGCTTCATGATCAAAGAGTCGATTCTACATACGATGGGATTGGCCATATCATTCATGGTCTTGACCCTGGCTTTTCCAAAAATCTCTAATGGACGCCAACAGGTGACAATACACTTCATGATCAGCCCGTCAATGAACCATATAGATTGTAGCATTACTTCATTAATGTTTGATTCGGTAACAAAAAACTGATGGCAGATAGATCTTAATGGTAACGTCATTAAACTGCATTGTCTACTACGATTTGCAAGCATTGCAATTGTAGCCCAAACTCTAGAAGACCCCACCCTTCAAACAAAATATCTTGACTCTGGATAATTCCATTATGGTCTATAAATAGGTATGGGGTATTAGTGTTGTGGTGCTTGGGGGGTGGGGGGGGGGGGGGGGGGTGGGTGGGGGGGGGGGGTGTGTGTGTGTGTGTGTGTGTGTGTTGGTGTTGGGCTTTGGTTGGTTGTTGTAGTGTGTGCGTGTTGTAGGGTGTTAAGAAGTATGGGTGGTGTGTTGAATAGTGTAGCTAAGAGTGTGTATTGAGAAATGCATGTAATTAAGTGTAGTGTGTACGTGTAGTATGTAAGTGAGAGAGTTGCAATTGTGTTGTGTAATTTTAGTGGTACTGTAAAAAAAAATTAGTTAGTGTTCAACGCTATGCGTGCTGTTTTTCATGGTTGGATCAATTGTCTGAATGAGTTTTATTTGGCATTGCAGATCCCTGAGATTTGGCAAAAACCAAATAATCAAGGCTTTCATCAGTGTATTGATAGACCGAAAGATAAATTCAGTAAGTTGAAGGTTCATCATGTACTCTGGATTCGACAACAGCAGATAAATGTTCTGACATGGGCCAGTTTCATTTCAGGGGTTCCCGGTTCAAGAACGAATGGCTATCTTGTGGTTCAAGCCAATGGTGGCTTAAATCAGATGAGAACAGGAGTATACATCATCCCCATAAGCTAAATATATTTTTAACCCTTCAATGTTTGACATCGTTACCCTCTCACTAAGAACTATAGCCAATATTGTGGTAGTGCAGATATGTGACATGGTGCTCGCTGCAAGGCTAATGAATGCAACCCTAGTTCTTCCTATTCTTGATCATGATTCCTTCTGGTCAGATAAAAGGTACATACTTTAGTCTTGTACATATGCATCTGTTTCAAGAAGCACTTCAGTATATCTTATTTTGCGTTTTAACCATCTTTAAACTCCATCTACAGTAACTTCAAAGACATATTTGATTGGAAACATTTTATAGACGTCTTGAAAGAAGACATTGAAATAGTGGAGTCACTACCCGCAAAGTATAGAAAAATCAGGCCCCACATAAGAGCGCCGATTTCCTGGTCTAAGGTTAGCATTTGGGGCTCATGGATACAGGACACATTGATGCTCCGATAAAGGTCTAATAGAACTAATCTCCTCTTTATGCAGACATTTTATTACAAAGGTTTCGAGAAGACTTTACAAAAGTACAAGGTGTTGAAATTTACTCATACAGACTCCCGAATTGCAAACAATGGCTTTTCCCCCTCAATGCAAAAAATCAGGTGTCGGGCAAACTACAAGGCACTTCGGTATACACCGCAAATTGAAGAGTTGGGGAGAAAACTTGTTGAAAGACTGAGAAACGGAAGTGACCCTTACATTGCCCTCCACTTGAGGTAGTTTTAAGCTGATCAATTTTACCACAAAGAGAGGAACTATGACCTTCTTATGAATATATATGTAATGATTTTAACTAGGTCTACATGTTCGTTTAATCACAGATATGAGAAAGATATGCTTGCTTTTACTGGTTGTAGCCACAACTTGACTTCAAAAGAAGCAAAAGAACTCCAAGACATGAGGTACCATATAAAGCACTGGAAGGAGAAAGAAATCAATGGCACAGAGAAGCGAATATTAGGAGGTTGTCCGATGACTCCCCGTGAGGCTGCTGTTTTTCTGAAGGCCTTGGGCTATCCTTCCACAACAAACATTTACATTGTTGCAGGGAAAATTTATGGTGCCCACAGCATGGACCAGTTAAAGGAAGAATTCCCAAATATCCATACACATGATAGTCTAGCGACGGAGGAGGAGTTAGCCCCTTTAAAAATGTACCAGAATCGTCTTGCAGCAGTGGATTACATTGTTGCGCTCAACAGCGATGTCTTCATGTATACTTATGATGGTAATATGGCTAAAGTCGTGCAGGGCCACCGGAGGTTTGAAGGATTTCTAAAGACCATCAATCCTGACAGGTATGTTTACATTGATGGCATAATCATAATTACTTTCAGTTTCAATCTCTTTACAACCTAAAGGTCGAAATATCTGATATCTTTCAGGCAACCTTTTGTCAAGCTAATAGATCAATTGGATGGGGGTGATATGACTTGGGAGAAATTTAAAGATATGGTAAAGAAATATCATGCTAATAGACTTGGAGGTCCCTATGAAAGAAAACTTGGAGAAACTCCAAGGCTAGAAGAGAATTTCTATGCAAATCCTCTTCCTGGGTGCCTATGCAAATCAGAATGAAGAATTTCTGAGATGGTTTACGAAGAAGCATAGATACCGTCCACAGCAGCTGAGCATCGGAATTACGGTGGCATACTCCTGTTATAAGACAGCCCCATGGCATGAGAAAAAGTGTGGGAAATCTAGAAGCTGCTCGATCACTTCATTCACAGGGTCTCATCTTCCCAAAGTTGGTTGCAAAATATACTTTTACGTTATAGATTGATTAGTTGTAGATAATTGTTGGCGCTCCTTAGCTGACAACAGTTTAAGATTTATTCAATTAATTTTATTTGAAGAACGGGTTTATCTAGAGTTAGAACAGTATATAAAGCCTTCTTTGTCAAATGTTAGGCAACTGATTCTTGTTTTATGCAATGTTTCAGCTTTTGTGACTGCAAAACTTTAAAGATGGAAGTTAACACGAGCATTAAAAAACAGCACCGAAACACTTATTTAAAAGGAGAGTTCATATGCATTACCTTTTGCCTCCCAACCCCCCCCCCCCCCCCCCCCCCCCCACAACAACAAAAAAAATCCAAATCTCAGAAACACGAAAACACAAACAAACTAATTTTTAGCCTCAATGTCAGCTTTTCCTACTAGAAAGCACGATCAAGTGAGTGCAGTGTTGAAATCGCATTACCAAATGGTGACGGCCTAATGCATCACATCTTGGATTACCAAAGGGTAGATCTCACGATACGATTAAGCATGGATGTCAGCTTTTCTTGCTAACAAACTTACCAAAGGTTAACTTGCTGATTTATCAGGTGCGGAGATCCCATTACCAAAGGGTAAATTTAATTAATTGGCGCTTGGATTTACCAAAAAACCCATGAGCAAGCACATATGCCATCTTTCTTACTACATACAAAGTACAATCAAGAAAATTTCATGTTGCAATATGAGAACAACATTGTCTTCATCAGACTTTCGTGTCTAGACAAGGTGTTCATTATGAAGTGGGCATCGTATAGTTTTGGAGCTTGGTCAGGCCTCAAGATACGCTTTGACAAGAGTGCAATCCTGTGAATTAACCTAGCAGATGAGGAAACCACTCTCTTTGCAGCATGCCTCAACGGTAGAGAGGCGAATTTTCCATTTTCCCTAAAATACTTTATTATCCCCCTAAAATACTTTAGTATCCCCACTACCCCTTCAAGAAAGAATAATGCAGATGAAATTTATTATAGAAAGGATGTAAGGTTATGAAGCTAGTAGATCTAACCTTTTTAGATGGAACAACGAAAGACTAAAAATCAAAATTTTCTACAAACTAGCATTCATGCATATCCAGGCAAATCTAGTAATCTAATGCTGCAATAAAAACGTACCATGGCGTGAGTATACTCTAGTGATACTCACGAATTCCGAAACTTTTCTGGTACAGTCTCGAGTCTCGCTCACCAACCAGCGCCTTAGTTGATTCACCTTGACAATGTACTCCTTCACGATCCACGAGCCTTCCGGGGACTCGAATCGGCCTCCAAACTTTGCTAAGGGCTTGAGGGGGGAGAGAAAACTTCGGATTAGTGTGAGCTGTTCTCCCTCTAAAGAGGTTTCAACTTTCTCGATACTTAGAGATTAGTTGCAAGAACTTAATCTCCTTTCTAAAGAACTTCTATGCAAGCAAAGATAGGATCACAAACTTTGTGCAACTCTTTGTAATATTAGATTGTTGTGTGAAGAGCAAGGAGTGCATGCTATTTATAGGCATATGAGAGGGGACAACCATGCAAATAAGTCTAACTTCCCTTTGGCATGAAAGGAGCCTTTCGGATTTTTGAATCCATGCAAAAACAAAGAACATAAGCCGAAAATTTCAGTCCACAAATTAATCCACAAACTATGTCATGGATGATCTCATTTAGCTAGCAACAATTACTAGTAGTAAACTAAACTGAATTTCAGCAAGATAAAATTGCAAAAATTTCCAACAGTAAACACCCTCTGTCCAGCAATAAATGATCCATCAAAATGTCCATTATTGTCGATTGGATGGCTGTCCTGGCCTGGCCGGCCAGTGGTTGTCCCTTGGCTGGCCAAAGACACGCCTCTGGTGGACTATTTGTCGCCTCCTTCGGTCACTAAACTATGGTGTGTTCTTCGTTTTCGTTGTCCAAGGCGTTCGTAACAATTTATGTCCACTTCATTTCATGTGTTCGCAACTCTTTGTGACGCGTTTATGTCTTCTCCGACGACTCTTTACGACGCGTTGTAAGACCGCTCTTACGATCACAACCCTTGTGATCAATGTGACACACACTCATAACTCTTAGCGACTCGTTTTAAGTCCTCTCCAAAGATCACAACTATTGCGGTCAATTTGCTTCTCTAACGATCACAATTCTTGCGATCGTTCCCTCCTATATATCATATACGTAAACTTTATTCCTGCATTTTTCATGACCAGTCATCATCTGCATGAGACTAATGGCTCGATTTATACTTCAGTAGTGATACAATCTCATCGTGTCGCAGATCGGTAGCGGTGCTAAATACACGTGTCGACCACTCTTTCGAAATCATCATTATCTGATTAATGTGAGACTGGAATGTCATCGACCAAAACTTAGGCCTTACAGTGACAGATACTGTGCAGTCCGGTCCCCCCTTTAAGAGTTGGTACATTCTCCTTCTTTATATGTCTCGTTAGGTTTGTCATTTTTGAAAAGTGGTTGTCTTATCTGTTCCTGATGGCCCTCCGCAGTGTCTAGATAATATGTCGCTAAGGTGTCGAGGATACAGATATTGTCAAAACCTACTGCATCTTAAATCCTTGAGTCATATATGATCATATAGTTAACGGTTGGATGACACTTGTTAACTCTTGACAATTTCATCACCTACCCTGGTTAGGGATTTCACTATGGATCTACCGACTCACAGCAACACTAACCTCTCATACCGGAGGAGACGAATCCCGTCTAGATGGTCACACCCTTCACAAGCTTTGAATTATACCTAGCAAGTATATATGTATCGATCGCAATGCTGATGTTCGATAAAAGCCTAAGTATAGTTTTTCACGTGCAGTATCTTTTAACACATATCTGGGCGTAAAGACTGTATTGCACCTATTACCACTTGAGAGCTGTTAACAGTCAAAGTATGTTTATCGTACCGAATTATCTTTGTGAGTCGTTCTATGAACTTGTTCTCTAACAAGCACATGTGTACTATCTAACGATGTCCCTACATTACGTGGCTATGAGATCAGTCACTGCCATCAAATGGTATTGATCAATACACACTGGTATATCTAAAATATCGATGTCGTGCTTCAATATTCCTACGACCAGTAATATTTAAAATATATGTTTAAGCAGACACATTGGGCCTCACATAAATCCAAGAATTTTATCATGCGATATGAACACTAAAATACTCAGCAGTGTAAAAATCACATAGGTAAAGCACACCAAATAGGATACTATTATTTTGAATAGGATGTATCTCACAATTACAATAATTGTCTGAAGGACATACATTTCCCAACAAAGGATCACCAAATAACTTAAAGGTTGGAAGGGTAAACTCATCTCCTTAGGGAGGATCAATCTGACAGTATTATTATCAACTATGCATTGATATCTAAACGAGTCCAAGGTATAAAAATATATTTGGAATGATCATTCCATATCTTTGGTGTGCAATCCAAGAAGAGAGTGATCTCAGATGCCATCATCTAAAGAGAATCACCAACGTAAAAATAATTGTAGTTTCCACTCATACAAATAAATTATTTGCAATACTAATATTTAAATCTTGTGTTGCAACAAATGACGCTTTCAGTGAAAACTTACATCTTAATCTGGTAATTTTTTTTCTTTATGATGGCAGCCAAAGGTGACATAACTTTTAATCATGAGTTAGTTGCAAAAGATTGGTTCCATACTCTCATAGAATAGATGATGGTCATAATAGAGACAATGAGAATATCCTAGACAGAAACAATACCGAGAAAGTGATAACGGATGAATAAGCTAACTTTTCATACCTATGAGGGTTTGAGAAATCCAACTTATCATATCGTGTCTTTAGGATTGTAACAGTATAACGTGTCTATCGTGCACCTATGAGGGGTTTCCCATAATACTCTAACAAAAGGAGCTACGAAGTAATGGTATCATCAGCTTACAACCAATAATGATACATAACTTTACCTAATTGTCATAGTAGTTCGTTTAGCACTTCACTGCAAGTCAAAAGTCAGTGAAGAATCCATATCTTTGTTTGGACAGCAAGTTCATATCTTTGTTTGAGTTTCTAGAATGGGGTTGTTTGTTTCGTTTTTGTGAGGGTCTCATTTTTATATTGCAATCCTCCAGAGAGTTTGTTTATCTGCTTAACAATATAAATTTATCGTTTGTTAGGGTTTTTGCACTGAGAACATATGGATGGCTTGTAAGGGATGGATGTTATTGTAATATCTAATTTTTGGGCAATTTTTTGAAGGGCTTGTATGGTTCTGTCGATAATTTATAAAGTTGGCTGGGTATACATTTTGTATACCCATACTTTCACTGCACCCCCCCCACAAAAAAAAACAAGGATAATTTACTGCTAGATGGTATGCCTGTAAAGCCCAGAGATTGGATCAGTTTACGACATTATCAGATTGCAGCATTTCATCTCAATATTGGAGATGAGCAAGCATCCACATCCTCCTACCACAGTTGACTCATGAGAGTAAAATATTATTATGCCAGATAACAAATTTAAACTGCGAGCAAACTACAATGAATTTACAATCAACAGATAAATTTTTAGGTCAATTAAGTTTTAATCTAGGGCATTCAAGACATCACAATTGAAGTAAAAATAACAAACCTATGGCATTCAAAAAACAAATCATTGTAGATTCCACATGATCTGTAAAATTTAAATTAAAGATATCAAATGAAGGGATCAAAAGAGTAGCATGATCAACACAAGTACTCCATTTGAATTCTATTTCAAATTTCTCACTTTAAAGCTAAATAGTGGTTCATCATTGTATTTTCACAAGCAAAATTTCGAAATACAATACCTTTTTGGAGAGCTAAGCAGCAGCGATCTCCTTCACACTAACTTGAGATCGAGAGATGCCATGATATCTTAGGGCTTCGTAGTCGCAGCGCCGGTTCGCTGCTCCGCCGCAGGCCAGGTGCGATTTTGGCGCCGTTTAACGCGTTAATGGGACGGATAACGTAAAATCTTTGATGGCCTAAAGCCCAATATAGTTCTAATAGTCCAGTTTGCTTTCATGACAGGCCCTTCAAATGGGCTAAAACCTTACGCTGTGCTTGAGATACATGGGCCCATAATTTAGATGGGTTGTTAATTATTCCATTAAATGCCCTCATAGCCCAAAGATTTTAGGGCTCAGTCTGTGGAGAAGTTGTTGTTGAGCGTGTTCACTTTCCCCTTCTCTTCTCCTCTCTTCTTCTCTCTCATAACCCAAAGATTTTAAGCCTCTCTCTTTTCCATCTCTCTTAAATTCTTCGTCATCTCTCAGATCTGAATTCTCTCTCTCTCTCTCTCTCTAAATTCTCATAATATCAATCTCTCTCTCTCTCACAAGAGACGCTCAGCGCCGGTCTGCGCCCACCGGCCGTAGCAGCAGCAGCACGCCGCCTCCGGCCGAAGTAGTCCACGTGAAACCCAGTAGCAGCAGCTGGCAGTGGGCAGCACGGGCCCACCGCCCCGCCGCCAGTCCGATCCGCCTGCAAGGTACTATCATTTGTTTTTCTTTTGGCTGCATTTTCCATTTTCCGATCAGATTCGAAGAATAATTACGTGGTTATAATAATTTTATTATTTGAATTATTCGGAGTGTTTTTATTGATAGCAGATGTAATTATCTGAGTATGAAGATTATGATTTTGTGAGTGCTGTAATATTGGCAGGAAGATATGGATAAGGGAATTTGATGGTTACGGAACATTGATGACATAGTTTATTTATTAATAAGTTATTTAGTAATTTGTTAATTCATTTTATATAATTAAAAAACGAATATTTGGTAAATCTTGTTAGTTGTGAGCTAATTATCACCCAAATCATGAAAATTTCAAAATATTGAAGATAAAACTATTCAAGTACTCCTAATTAGTTGTATCACATTAATAATATAATTTATAAAGCCATCTATGAAAAGCATTGTCCCGAATAACTCCCAAATTGTCCCTAAAACCTCTTGGTTCCGGGTTCCATAATTTGTCCTAGGGAGACATGTATTAGTCTCATCAAAGAATCCCAGACCGATGGCACCTCCGAAGCGGCAGAGAGCATGGGAAGGTTATTGATATGAAAATTTGGGAGTAAGGAGAAAATATTCACGAGTTTTTACTGTCTTTCATGTGCGAATCCTGATTTCATCCAATTCAAGTGAAATTTCTTAAATTTAGGGTTATGGAACAGTACAACATGCAATTGATGATTTATTTTGATTTTTAATTTCAATTTGATAGAAATTATCAACTCTGATTCTTCTTTACTTGAAATCATTTTTGTATATTGTCAACTCAGGTCCTAAATGCTCATCGCTTAGATAGATTTGAAAATTTTTAAGCTGACATTCCTGGGATCTTTGCTCACTGAATTGTTGAAGAGATGGCAAACATTAGGGACAGAACTGAAGATTTTAAGGATGCTATCCGTGCCACAGCTCTCTCGTTTGGATACACTGAGGTTAGTTATTGATTATCAGAATCACTTTTTTAACTGTTATCACACATCGGAAACACTAGACCGTGTTTAAAAATATTGAAACTTGCAGTTCAATTGCAAATAGTATTTCAGAAGAATTTACTGCTTTTTAACATTTCATAATCTAAACTAATAATTCTAATATCAACCTATACTTTTTCTTACATGGCAACATTTCTAATTATATTTGTTTGATAGTCCAAATTGGCAGCAGTTTTGGCATCTTTCATCATGCACAAGCCACCTCAGAGATCTCCATTTACTAAAGCTGCAATCAAGACGGTAAGGGATTATGTCGGATTTTCATGTATCTTTATCTTCTTACTTATTTATGTATTTGTTGGCCTTGTTCAAAATTATCTTATTTATTGAAAACCATGTGTTCATATTGAGATTGGGTTCGTTTGACTTGTAGCTGGAAAGTATCAATGAGTTGGAGCGTTTTATTGTGAAGCATCGTAAAGATTATGTTGATCTTCATCGCACGACTGAACAGGAAAGAGACAACATTGAACATGAAGTGAGTTATTCACTGTTTCGTAGAATCATGTTAATATTTATGTGAGACCATAACCTGTACTTTCTTGGCTTTTCAGAACAACCAGGAGGGATTAGGGGGAAAAAACAAAAGAAACTTGTATATCAAAACTTCTATTTAGAAACCTGAAATATATAAAATTGCCTCTCATAAATCTGAGTATCTGGTTGATCCCCTTCAAGATTCCTTGTAAACCATTCTCGATCTTAGGATTTACATAGATCATTGTTCCATTATGATATTTGTAGTATTGTGATTCCTATGTAAGAAAAAATTTGGATTTGTCCTATTTCTTAGTTCAAGATCCATCTTACTTACTAACTGGAATATGAGAATTATTAGGCATGTTCTGTTCAAAAACGGGCCAGGGGTACAAACTTATAATTATAATCGAGTGACCAAATGATGTAGATTATTATTACGAATGGTTTCATTTAAGTGCAAGTAAATAGACGCTGATGCTTATTCACTTTTTGATGTGTTTTGGATTACATTCTTCAATGACCTTTGGTTTCCTATGGTTTTTGGTACATTACCAAATGATTTGTTGGATTCTCTTAAATATTTTGTTCCTAAGAGGTTCTGTTAAAGATGTAGCATGTTCCTTCACTTATTTTCCAACCACATGGCTACATCTTATCATCTACATTATTACTCTAGATTAATATTAATCCTTTCTGTTACAGCATGGCCACTCTTCTGCTCATGGATTCTTTAAACAACTGACCGTGCATAAAATTTCTCTAATACAGATCGGAAAATTGTTAATTGTGTGTTTGTGTATATCCATTACTATTTCAAGTTTCACATGGTTTCGTCAGGGGTGGGTCCTTGACTGCATAAAGAATTACCGATCAAGTAACTAAAGTGCTTATTTTTCAGGTCAGTGTTTTTGTTAAAGCATGCAAGGACCAGATTGATATTCTGAAGAATAGGATATATGATGAGGAGAAGAATGGGAATTCAACCAGATGGCTGTCTCTACGTGATGATAGTTCGCATGCAGACGTTGTTGCTCACAAGCATGGCGTGGTATGCTATTGGTGACCGTCAATGCATAGTTTTCTTTTTTAAGCAGAAGTTTGAATCAGTTATAGAGATGCAGTTAAATTTACTTTCATTACATGCGAGCCTCTTGTATTTCATTAAATGCGGGCTAATTTTAAACTGGCAATTCATTGGCAATTTTATTATGTAGTATTGAATCTGCATCCATCCTGTTTGTAATGTTCTGCTTCTATCGGTAGCGCTATAATGAGATAATGGTCATCTCAGAACGGATAAGGAAATGACATTTGTGGGGGAAAAATTAAATGGAAGTGGCTCTTATTGGCTTTGAATTTACCTTACGTAGAGGCAAGTATGCAATCTAATAATGTCTAAGCTTCTACCATTCTAATGCTAGCCTGCAACAGTTGATACCAGAATCACAAGGTTTTTGTCCTCATTCTTTAAGATAATCGGATAAAACATGGATGCAGAAGTTTAGCAATAAAACGAAATTTAGAAGAAGAAGACCACTCTTGTATGATTTCCTTTAATAGTTGAGATTTTGCTTTATTTGAATGCCTTTTTGAATGTTTTGCAAATAAACTATTTTCCATATGCAACACCCCCCCCCCCCACCAAAAAAAAAGAACAAAACAAAACAAAACAGAAACAAAAAATCAAAAACAAAAAATCAAAAAATAAGCATCTTTGTAAGATATGCCATTTTGTTGTCTGGTGCTTAATATGCTTTCTGTTAGTTCTGTTATACTGTTTCTGTGTTAGACAACAAGTGCTGCAAATGACTTCCATATCTTCCTCTCGATGTGCAGGTTCTGATTCTAAGTGAGCGACTTCATTCTGTCACTTCTCAGTTTGATAGGCTTAGATCTATACGCTTCCAGGATGCTGTTAATAGAGCAATACCAAGACGAAAGATGCAAAAAGTACCTGATGCAAAATCTTTGGCATCCCCTAAATCTGATCTTGCAGAGTTTGGTGATCAGGAACTCTCTTCTAGTTCTGCACCTGTTCAAGTTCAGGATCAACTTTTGGATGATGAGACTCGTGCTCTTCAGGTATGGAATCTTCAACCAATTCCAACTGTGGGAATCACTCAAGCAATACGTTGTTAATGATGTGCTTATACAATTCTCCTTCCTTGAACAGGTTGAGCTAACGAGCCTTCTAGATGCTGTTCAAGAGACAGAAACTAAGATGGTGGAAATGTCTGCATTGAATCACCTTATGTCCACACATGTTCTACAGCAGGCTCAGCAAATTGAGCATTTATATGAGCAGGTTAGCAACCTTCTCTACATTCTGTTAATAATGTTTAACCCTTCTTATTCGCCATGTGATTTACTGAGTATAACAATAAGCAGTAGCACCCTGTAACAGTAGTCAATTGCTCTTCCTTTCTATTCTCATGAGATCATCGTACTAGGATTTAGGCTATGAATCAATCACAGTTCCCTCTGGATGTATTCATGTAGCAAATTTCAACTTCATTAGATTAAGTATAAGCATGTATAATCAACCGCTCAAGACAGACAGTATATAATCTCAACAGCTCAAGTAGGATTGTATGTATGGTATGTGATATGAATAAGGATTTCGGGATATGGTATACGATACGTATAGTCAAATAAGATAATAGGTGGTTGTTGCACCACCAAGATAATTGGGGCTACACAATCAGAAATGTAAAATGGTTAGTAAGCTTCCCATTCAGTCATCAAGAACCATTTTTTCATTGTACTTCCCTTTTCAGTTTATACATTTGAGTTGGCATGTGAAATGATTAAGCACAGCATTGGCATTCTCAGCTAAATTATGGATCAATCTTCTTAGATAGTCATCATCACATTCATGTGAGCAATTTTCATGTCAAACTAAGGTGGATTTCTGTGTATGTTCCCCACAGGTGCGTAATAGATGATTGTACATGTTCCACACAGGTACATAATAGATGAGTTCTGTACATCTCCTAGCCCACTGTTGATTATATTATACATAAGAATAAAAATTTGAAAAGATCTATAAGGCTCAGATCCAGTATAACATATAAAAACACTTAGAATAAACCTGCTTTTTATAATTTTACATTTTTTTATGATTTTATGAGTCACTGAGTGACATTAAAGCGGTTTGTTGAAATCATGAACACCGACACAGTCATGGGAATTTTGAAAAAGGAGGACACAGGGATGTGGCAATATAACCATGTGTATGCACATTTATACTATTTATAATGCAGACCCCATTAGGGGTTTGCACTTTGCCATGTGTCCCTCTTCAAGTATGCCAAGTGTCTTATTAGGTTTTCAAGAAAAATCTCTAGTACTTATAAGAATTTGGATCTTGCAAAAGAGTTTTGCAATTTGTATCTGCTGGGAATGTGACGCTGGTGGCACTTTGAAAGGGAAAGCTTGCAAAACCGGGGGGTGGGGGTGGCTAATTTTTATGTGACACAACAGATTATTTACAAATCCTTCTCCTTCAATAAAAATTTGTGGGGCCATGTGCAATGCCCTGTTAAATAGTCACAAGTCCGGCAATAGTTTGAGTAGTAATAAAGGCTAGAAACAAAAAGGATAAAAGTTACTAATATTTTCTAGCTTGCCATGCTATGTTATTGGAATTTAGTTAAATAAACTCGCTTAAATTATTGCTTGTCTTTATATAGTTATGTCTACTATCTGCTTCTACTTCTATCCAAGGTTTGAGGTATCGCCCGATACCTCTTGGTATCGGGCGTATCGGACCGGTACCGCCCAGTACCGGTCCGAAACTGCGGCAGAAAATCGGTATCGGCCGAAACCCTAGGGTTTCGGCCGGTTTCGTCGAGTATCGGGCGAAACTGGCCGAAACCCTAGGGTTTCGGCCAGCAAATGTGAAAAAAAGGGATCAAAATCGAAAATAAGAGGAGGAAGAAGAAGAAAAATGGAAGAAATTGAAAAAAAAAAGAAATCGAACTTACCTCGCCGCCGCCGCCTGCCTCCGCTCGCCGCCGCCTGCCTCCGCGCCTCGCCGCCGCCTGCTGTGGCACCGACGGCGCACCGCTCCTCTGCCGCTCCCGCCGCCCCTGAGAGAGAGAGAGAGGACCGAGAGAGAGAGAGAGAGAGAGAGAGGGAGAACGACGTGCGCAGGAGAGGGTTGGGAAATTTTGAAGGTTAACTTGTAAATAAGTTATAGATGTGTAGAGTAAGATATTTTATGGCAAATTTGTAAATAAGTGATATGTGCACAAATCAAAATGGTATGTGCACAAAGCAACTCTAAGACAAACTTGCAAATAAGGGGTACGTGCGCAAAGTAAAACGGTGGGTGTGCAAGGCAAAATTGTAGCTACTTTAATTTTTTTACGTATCTAAAAGATTTTATGTATTTAAAACTACCGATACTGACCATCCGAAACCCACGTCCGATACCGCCGAAACGGACGATACCGATACCGAAACTTAAATTTTCGAGAGAGCGATACCGATACCGAAACCGAAACCTCAAACCTTGCTTCTATCATATCTAATGTCTACAGCGTAGTTCAATTCAGAGCTTTTATAACCTACTCTCTTGATCTCTAAATGGAATTTTCACGTGGACCCTTTGCATAAAAAGATTTGCAGAGAGTCCCAAAGTTCAAATACTATAATGGACATATGCTGTATTTCAAAATTATATTTGTCAATATATTGTTACTATCATCTTCTTAAATGTAACACACATTGTTTATATGTCAATATATTGTTACTATCCTCTTCTTAAATGTAACACCCATTGTTCATATCTAATATCTCATGCAAAAATAATTTGAAATTAATCATTTTCTATGTGAATGAAGTTTATGGTGTCTAGACACCCCAAATATTTAATTTCATTATATTCTAATTGTATTCTCAATTTCGCATAATTTTAGATATTACTCTGACAACTTTTTCGTAGACGTCAAAAATGTAAAATAAATAACTTACATGTTATTTAAACCTATCCAGTTTGTATGATTTTTATTGCAACAAAATTGTGACCAATAGGTAAATATATTCAACCCCACTTATATGTTGTGAGAGAATTAAAACATTTATGGAAAAACCATACTTTCAATCTATATAATGTTAATCATATTTGAAAAGGACTTGCAGTTTATACCGTTGGTCTTGCATTCTTTAATGCATAAGAAAAATGACTACAATTTGAAATGAATTCATACTTTCATGTTGTATGCATATTTCTAATGACTATTAACTAATGGAAGGATTAATGAGTTATTTGAAGCCTCTGAAGTTCAGAGGCAGACAATCAATATTGGTTATAATTTGTTTTTTCTATTTGGAAATTTATCTTTATTTTCCCTATCCTCTAATGTATTCATATTTATATAATCTATAATACTGATATACCTGCATGCATGATGATGAATATTTTCTTTTAAATGCACGGTAAAATTTTCATACTTGTGCATGGCACATACCAAAAACTAGTCACGATAAATTGATCGAAAAGCTGTGATGAGAAGTTAACTATTTACCTAACGATGGTTTTCAATATCCATAGAAAATGACCACCACCAAAATCCATTATAAGCAAAATTATACTTCCAAACTTTTTCTTTAAAAATAATGTTGCTTTATGTTATGAGAGTTGGTTCGGTAATAAAGGGATCCTAAGTTAAAGACTAATAATGACCTTTGTTAAATAAAATAAAATGAAAAGTGGAATTTTGGTAGTCAATGATCAATATGCAAGAGATAAAACCATACATATGATGGTAGAATCGAAGGTGGTAGTACCATCGCCAATGTTAGGACTCCCCCAATATTAACAGTATCAGCCATACCATATCTGGCAATATTTGCATTAGTCTTCTTCCCTAGAATCACATTTTCCTTATACATCCCCCTATTCACTTAAATTATGTACCACCCCTTCCGTTGTCCACTGTTAGTTCACTGCATCCTGCACCGCCTTGCCTGTTCCGCTCTCTTTAGTACTACTAGAGAGCCGGATTGTTACGAAAGGAGTAACTGAAATAACACACTAAATAGAGCAATAAAGAGAGCTTTGCAGGGGAAAGCTAGTTTATATATAATATACATTAGAACCATGGTGCTTAGTATGCCATCATCATCATATTAGCCTTCATCCCAAAATAGTGATTAGTATTTGTTTTGTTAAAAATCAAAGGAAATATAATTTCAAATTTCAAAGAAAAAATCAAATAAAAAATTCTAATTGATGCCTAACCTAGTTGAGGCGATATTTAAGTTTAGTTAACATGGTACCCACTTAATTAAGATCATATTTATATGTTTTAAAGAGATGTGTGGCTCTGAAGTGTTCTACACATAAAGTTTAGATTTTATTTAAAGCATGACATACCTCTGACAATGACTTTTTGGGTTTTAAAATTGGACAGATTCGGAGTGTCTGATTCCTGTCAGGTTTTGTCATTCAAATGTTGGTGTCTGATATGTCCCAGACAGGGATATTGCATTCATTTTAAAGTGCCCATGCTTCATGGCCCAAGTCTTACTTAACTATTTTTGTATCATGCACACCAGTCGTGAAGTCAAATATTTAGATCATTTACATCAATGTCAAAGTATAAAAGATTAATAAAGTATTCCTCACTTCTAATTTGTTGGACTTAATACCCAGCATAGTAGCTCTTATTTGTAGGATTTAACAAGTCGTGCCACAATGATCATCATGGCACAGTAGCTCTGAACAAAACCAATGCTGTTACATCCACAACAAACTGTTTAGCTCTATGTTTTTTATTTGATGTAGGACCGGAAAGGTTTGGAACATTTGGGGAAGGTTTTGGGAAAGAACGGATAGATTTGGGTTCTGGGGCTTCTCACCAGGGATTCCAAGGCTTCTCACCAAGGATTTGAGTCTTTCACCGGTTTTGAGAATTTAAAATTTTTCAAGCTTTCGTTGATTCATTGATTGATTAAAAATATGTTAGCCTTTTAATAGGCTTACAACCAAATAACCAAAATATCAAAATAAACAATAAAATCGTAACAAATAAAATCAAATAAAAATAAATAAAATCCTAACTAAAAATCTAAACAGAAAACCCAAATAAAAAATAGATACCTAGCTGAAAATCAAATAAAATGCAACTAAATCCTAACTATCAGAACTTGATCCACATCATTCTCCCCGACTTTGAGAACTTTACCACTTGGTGAATGATGACCGGTGTAGCATAATTGGACAGAAATCGGTAATTCCTTGAAGTTAGAAAAGATGTGTCTATGAACTTTGAAGTGTAGCAGGATGCAAATTGGCAGATAAACGTTTTTCGCAAAATTTTCTCAACTCACAAAAAAAGAAAAGCATATAGAATATGTTTATTGGTAGAGAGTGAAGGATCTGTGATAACAAACTTGATGTGCTCAATCAGATTCAGTGACGCTTCTATATACCGCCCTGGTGCATGTTCAACAAATGGCTCAAGATAAGGCACAGGCTCGGTGTTGGATAAGTTCAAGCTCATGTTCTTGCTCTGATTCCAATTCTGGCCTGGGCTCTAATTCTGGCTCAGGCTCAAATTTTGTCCCAATCACATATTTAGGATCCGGTTCATGCTTATGCTAAGGCTCACACTCTATCTCAGATGTACGCTCAAGCTCTATTGGGGGGCTGGTTTGAGTTTAATCTTTTGTTTCCTCTCCTATTGTATGAACATTTGAAGAATTCTGTTGCTCTCATGTATCTCTTTTAGTGTATCCTTCTCAACTTTTAGACTAGAAAATTACCGGGATGCATGGTGAATTAACGATGCTTGGAAAAAATACCGATATCGAAGAGTGGTTTTGAACATTGACCATCGACAAGAAGGAACTTCAAGTTGTATATACCAAGATCGCTTCTCCTCTGACCTTGTGATATGCGTATGTATGTTTTGCTTCGTTTGACAAATTCAAACGGGAGAAGAAATATTCTAGATGATACGTTCAATCATCATATTCATACATATCATCGAAACTATAAAGAATGGTTCATGTCAGTACATCTCAGACTCAAAATTTGTTAGAAGAGAATAGCCTTTGTAGCAATCGTTGTAGTATCCCATAAATTAAAACAGATCTTCATATACGGAAGATGAACATGTCCACGAAGAGAAGCTATATGTATTTGGTTGAGTTAGCTATCCACTGACGCGAACTGAACTTAGACTTCAAACGGACTTGAAATCTTCAAAACAACGGGACGGCATGAAAAATCAATAGAAATTCAGTCGAAAATCCTCAATCGCTCAATGTGCGAGCCGCGGCTTGGGCCGATCCGTTGACCCGGTCAACACGGCTCGACTGGAGCCAGCTTCGGCTCAGGTCAGCTTGGATGGAGCCAATGAACAGTGCGGCGGCTCGGCTCGGCGTCGTCAACTCAGCTCAACTCGACTGAGCCGCCGTTGTAGCTCGTGGCTTGACCGGTGCCGACGTCGATTTTTCTGACGAAACGATGACAATTCGTCATCGATCTCTTGATGTGGCCTCGCCTTGACATGGGGAGGTATTTTGGTGGGGTCGATGACCCCGGCCTTCACTTGTGGCAGCGCCAGCAATCATTGAAAATTTCTCATGTTGACAGATCGAGAGTTCGATCAACGGAGTTAGTGCCTTCAGCTATGGAAAACGTAGTCGAGGCTGTGTGAGTCTTTTGGAGGAAATGGTGTGGGCTGCAGTGACTGCTTGAGGTGGCGGAGGAGGAAGTTTGGTTGGCGGAGGCCGTTACGTAATGGAGGCGTTAGGACTAGGGTTTTGTTTTGATGACTTTTTTATGGATCTAAAATCGAGAAGAATAAGATGTGATCTTTCCGCTTTGATACCAAATGTTATGTAAGATTGGAAAGATTTGGAAATTTTGGAGAAGATTTTGGGGAAAACGGATAGATTAGGGTTCTGAGGCTTTTCACCAAGGATTCCGATGGTTCTCACTAAGAATGTGGACCTTTCACTGGTTTTGATGATTTAAAGAATTTCAAGCTTTCATTGATTCATCGATTAATTAAAAATAAACCATTATTTTGGCCTTTATAGGCTTACAACCAAATAACTAAAATATCAAAATAAAACAAATAAAATCGTAACAGATAAAATCAAATAAAAACAAATAAAATCCTAACTAAAATTCTCACTAAAAATCCTAATAGAAAAACCAAATAAAAATAGAATCCTAACTATAAAACAAATAAAATCTAACTAAAGCCTAACTAATCAAATCAACCCTCGATCCTCGTCAGTATTGGATTTTGGAGATACATTGATTTGCTTTACTGATCCTCATCAGTATTGGATTTTGGAGATACATTGATTTGCTTTACTGATCCTCATCAGTATTGTAGATACCTTGATGAAGTTTTAACTGAACTTGAGTGCCCTGAGCTAGACCTCATTGACATGGTATAATATGGAAGCTTTGAGATGGGATAATATGCGTTAATGATTGCAGTATTATATTGTCAATTTGAGGCCATGTCTCCTTACCAAAAATGGTGTGTTCTGTTGGCTTAAGTAGACATACATTTCAAAATTTGGTTTCTAACTTGCATTTACCTAAGAGATGATGAATGCAACTACCCCAAGAATAGATACGTTTCAATATAGAAGATTGTCGACTATTTGTTTCTGAACTTTAAACAGAACAACTAAAATATGTGGTGCCTACCTTCTGTGCCACCATGTTATTAAAACTTTGGCTTTAATATGGAGATAATTCGCATTGTGATGTTGTACAATCTAAGTTTTTTTGGTGAATCCTTAACGTTGATCATTTGGCTCAGACTTTGCTTGATAACCAACCATTTTGCATGAGAAGTCTCGGGGGAGGATGTGGATCAAGTTCTATGAAGGAAAAGATCTGTTTTGAGGGTCCACCAATTTATAACTACTGCTAATAACTGAAGAAACTCAATTCATACAAGAATGAAGTTAGCTTCAGAAAAATAGTAGAAATTGGATGGAAATTTATGAATCTTGGCCTCTGTCGACTGTCTATCTTTTTTTCCATATCAATGAAAAGCTGGGATGATAAGTTCCTCTTACTTTATCAAAGAGGTAACGAAACAAGGAGAGACAAGAGAAAAGGAGCATCTAGTTAAAACAGCCCACAAACCAGTAGATGGTGGTGCCATCAAATAACATGACGCTCTAGAAATTTGATGTACTCTAGCGACTGCTCCATATGGGACCGAAAAGGTAGATTGAATTAGTTGGTGGACAAGATGAAGGTTTAGCTGATTAATCCAAAAGAGATCGTATCTCACTATGTTCCATGTGCAACAAAATAACAGACTGGGCATTGTCTAATCATCTTTTGTGTTATTGGACCCAATTTGTTATGCTGTGCTTTCATAAAAATTGTTGGTTATGCTTGAGAGAGCTGAGGAGCAGAGGTGGGCAAAAAACCCGGTTCCGTTTCCAAACCTTCGGACCCGAATCCGATTCCGAATATTCGGACGGTCCGGGTTCGGATTCGGATTCGGGCAAAAAGATGTCAACCAAATTAATTCGGAATTGGGAAGCGGAATACTCTCCCAGAATCCGACTCCAACCCGATTCCAAAAGGAATGGAGTGAAGAGTACTACAAGAAGCTGTTTTGTGGTGTCAAACCAAACAAATCTATTTGAAGTACAACACATTCTGAAATACCACCGATGTGGAACTATGTCTGCGGGCAAAGAACCAAATCAAACGTGAGCTCTCATTCATTTGTCCCACATCGGCCGCATTTCAAATTAAAAAAACTAGTTTATATATCAGTACTTTGAGCCCACTTCACGACTGACGCCTTCCAGGATTAAATTGTTACAACTTAGCTTTTGATCAAATCAAACCCATGAACGGATTTGAGGGCCCTACACAACTGTTGTTTGCCTGGGGAAACCAAACCAATTTATTTAAACTAGAACAAAGTCAGAAATCCCACCGATGTGGGACTATGTCTGCTGGCAAAGAACCAAATTTGGTTCAAGAGCCGAGTTCTCATTTGTCCCACTTCGGCCATAATACGACTTAAAAACCAGTTTATATTAGTGCGTTATGCATAGGTGAACGAAGTTGTTCATTTCTACAGCCCTCACGGGATTAGCGACTTTTCTGATCCGAATCGGAGTCGATTTCGGAACCAATGTGTACTTCCGAATTCAAAACGGGATCCGCATGTTCGGTTCTGCTTTATCGGAATTGGATGCGGACCTGAAATTTTTCGACCGAATAAAATCGGTTTGGATTCGGATATTTCAAATTAAATCGGATATAACCGATGCCCGCCTGTTGGGAACTAACAAAGATACGATTTTTATATAGAAAACTAATAATGAAGAACAAGATAATTAAACGCAAAAGAGGTGTGTTCTCCTCCCAAGACGCATAAGAGGACGTCCGCACTCGTCTACCTATGAAATCACACGAAATATCAATAATCAAGCATAGGTAAAACCAAGCGGCTAGCCCCCTATTTATAATCAAAACTAGGGCAAAGGGGGCTAGGGCATGCGGCAAGGGGTGCGGCCTGGGCTTGGGCTTGGGCCGGCACCCCTTTCCTGCGGGTATAAACCCGCAGGCGGCTGACAGGGCCGGAAGGCCCATCAATACTCCCCCAAAGAGTCACCTTGTCCTCAAGGTGGAAGTCTGGAAAATGTGCCGTCATCTCATCCATGTCCTCCCACGTACTATCATGCTCTGGCAGGCCCCTCCACTGCAACAACACCTGCCGTCCTCCTATGTCGCTCCGCCGAACCCCTTTTAACACCTCGGGCTCCATCCTCACCTCCATATCAGCAGTAAAGGTCTCTGGTAATGTAGGGAAAGAGGTGTGCTCGCCAATGGCCTGACGCAACTGTGAAACATGGAAGACTGTGTGAATGGTAGATCCTGTGGGTAAGCGCAACTTGTACGCCACCAGTCCTCCTTTCGCCTTGACTTCGAAAGGTCCAAAATACCGCGGTATCAGCTTTCCATTCCTTCTATGAGCCACCGACCTCTGCCTGTAGGGCCTCAGCTTAAGATACACCATATCCCCGACCTCAAAATGTATATCACGACGGTGTAGGTCTGCCCGGGCCTTCATCACCTATTGTGCTCTCGCCAAATGGAGCTTCAGCTTCTCCAGAATCCGGTCCCTTTCTGCCAAGTACTGCTCCACATCCGACACAGGTGTCGTCTCATGCCCATAATGTAGTAAGTGCGGGGGGTCTCTGCCATACAGAATCCTGAAGGGTATCGTCTGCGCCGCCATGTGATAAGAAGTGTTATACCAATATTCTGTCCATGCTAGCCAACGCGCCCACTCCTTGGGATTCTCTGAAATGAAACACAGCAGATACATCTCCACACTCTTGTTTACCACCTCCGTCTAACCATCTGTCTGAGGATGGTAGGCCGTGCTCCGCTTCAATGCCGCCCCTGCAATCTGAAAAGCTCCTGCCAAAATTTGCTCTGAAACACCTTGTCTCTATCCGAGACTATGGACTTTGGAGGTCCATGCAGACGAATGACCTCCATCACAAAAACCTCCGCCACAGAAACTGCGCTGTAAGGATGCCGAAGCGGGACAAAATGTGCATATTTGCTGAGGCGGTCGACCACAACAAAAATGACAGTGTACTCACCCGACTTCGGCAATCCATTTATGAAGTCCATCGAGAGATCCTCCCAAACTCGATCTGGTAAGGATAGCGGCTGTACTAGTCCTCCTGGAGACATAGCCTGGTACTTGTGACGCTGGCACACGTCACACTCTGTCACCATCCTCGTCACCTCCTTCTTCATCCCCTTCCAATAGACCTCCCTCGCCAGCCGCTGGTAAGTCTTGAGGACCCCAGAATGTCCTCCAATAGCACTGCCGTGGAACTCCCTAAATATGGCCGGTATAAATGCAGAGGTCCTCGGTATCACAAGCCTCCCCCAGTATGGTAGCCGCCTATCCTGAAGAGAATACCCCGGGTACTCCACCGACCCCTGTAGAAGGGCCTCTCGTATAACTGTCAACTCTGGGTCCTGCTCCACCTCCTGTTGTAGTGGGCCCCAGTCCTCAAGACAGACACCGCAAGTGCCGCTAGCTCCGCCTCCTCTCGCCGGGATAATGCATCAGCTGCCTTGTTCTCCAGTCCCGGGCGATACTCAATCTCAAACTTGTAACCCATCAGCTTCCGCATCCATTTCTGATGCTCCTCTGCTACCATCCGCTGTTCTAATAAATACTTCAAGCTCCGCTGATCGGTACGAACCAGGAAACTACTCCCCAACAAGTAGGGCCGCCATTTCTGAATGGCCAAGACTATCGCCATCAGCTCCCTCTCGTAGACTGACAGCAGGCGGCCTCGAGCTGTCAACACCTGACTAAAATACGCAATGGGCCGCTGCTCCTGCATCAATACGGCCCCCAACCCATGCCCTGAAGCATCTGCCTCCACCACAAAAGATCTGGAAAAGTCTGGTAGTGCCAGGACTGGCACTGTGGTCATGGCCTTCTTCAGAGCCTCCAATGCTGCCGTCGCCTCCTCCCCCCAATGAAACTGGTCCTTCAATAACTCGGTCAACGGCCAGGCGATGGTCCCATATCCCTCCACAAACCTGCGGTAATATCCTGTCAGCCCTAGGAACCCCCTCAGACCCCTGAGAGTGGTAGGGTGCGGCCAGTCCAGCATCGTCGCAATCTTCCCCCTATCGGCTGACACCCCCTCTGCTGACACCACATGTCCCAGGTACTCCACTTATGGATGCCCAAAAAGGCACTTCTATTTGCCACCAGCTGGTGATACTGCAACTCTGTAAACACCACCTGCAAATGGTCCAAGTGCTCCTCCAAGGTGCAACTGTACACTAATATATCGTCAAAGAAAACTAGTACAAATCGCCGCATGTATGAACGGAATACCTTGTTCATAAGAGACTGGAAGGTGGCTGGCGCGTTCGTCAAGCCAAAAGGCATGACGAGAAATTCGTAGTGGCCCTCATGCGTCCTGAACGTCGTCTTGGGCACATCCTCCCGCCGCATCCTGATCTGGTGGTAATCTGACTTAAGATCTATTTTGCTGAACCAGGCTGACCCATGTAGCTCGTCCAGGAGCTCGTCTATCACAGGTATGTGGAACTTATCTGGCACTGTCTCCTTGTTCAATGCTCTGTAGTCCACACAGAAGCGCCAACTCCCATCTTTCTTTTTCACCAGGAGCACAGGGCTAGAGAATGGGCTCACGCTAGGCTGAATCACTCCCACCTCCACCATCTCGGCCACCATCCTCTCAATCTCGTCCTTCTGGTGCTGGGTGTACCGGTAGGGTCTGACACTGATGGGAGAAACCCCCTCTCGGAGTACGATGGCGTGCTCATGGTCCCTCGGCGGTGGCAGACCCCGAGGCTCCTGAAAAATCTCCTCAAATTGCGCCAACATCTGCTGCACCTCCTCCGGCACTGCCTCCTCTCTACTGGTCTCCATGCCTCCTCCCTCTGTCATGGTGTACAGCTCAACCAGGTAACCGCCGCCCTCAGCCTGTAAGGTCCTCATTATGGTCTTCAAGGACACCACCACCCTGCAAAGACTAGGGTCTCCCTGTAGGATGACAGCTCTCCCCCCATCCTGGAACTCCATCCGTAGAAGCTTCCAATTCACCTTCATCTCCCCAGCGTCTGTAACCACGTCATGTCCAGGATGACGTCAATGCTCCCCAAGTCTAGAGGCAAAAAGTCTGTCATCACCTGTATACCATATACGGTCAGCACCAATCTCCGACAGACTCCCCAACTACTCTCATTCTTTCCCGTGCCCATCATCACACTGAAGCTCCCGCAGTCGGTCAACTGCAGTCCCTGCCGGTGCACCACTCTCCTGGAGATGAAATTGTGGATCGCCCCACTGTCTATCAGCACGGTCACCTCCTGCTCGTCGATCTCCCCCTTCAACTTTATAATATGGTTCGGTGTGAACCCTACCACGGAGTTAAGGGACAACTCTGCCACGTCCAGCTGATGGTCCTCATGCTCCTCCTCCTGCTCAGCACTCTCATCCTCCACGTCCCCGTCCACGTCGTCGTCCTCGAGCAGTATGACCTGCAGCTTGCGCCCCGCGCATCTGTGGCCTGGCGTGAACCTCTCATCGCATCGGAAACATAAGCCCTTCTGACGCTTCTCTCTCATCTCGGCGTCATCCGTCTGAACTGCCCACCTGCTGGGGTGGCGTTGGTCTTCTCACTTGTCTTCTCTCTGCTTGCCTGGGACGCCCCGTGGTGGTACCTGCTCCTCCGGCTCCAGACAGTGTGCCTCTCGATATCTGGCCACTGTATCCGCTCCTGAGTATCCTCTACCATCTGTGCTATCTCTATGACCTCTGAAAGCCCCTGGGCTTGTAGGGCCTCACTGCGGCTCGTAGGCAGGGTCGCAGCCCCTTCAAGAAAGTGCCCTACAGTGACTCTCTGACACACCATGTACTCACCTGGTCAGTGTCTCAAATCTCTCGATGTACTCTCGCACCGGCCCCTCCTGCCTAAGGGCGTAAAGCTGATTGTGCAGGTTCCCAAGACTGGGATCTCTAAACTTCTCCAGCACGAGGTCCTTCGGCTCCTCCCAGCTTCGGATCTGTTGCATTCTCTCCTTCCACTGGAACCACCCCAAGGCTCTCCTCTCCATGCAAATGGCTGCTACCTGCAGCTTCTGTGCCTCGGTCATGTGGTACGTCGCGAAATATCTCTCTGATGTGAACAACCAGGCGTGTGGATCCTCCCCAGAAAATAGCGGCATCTTCAGCTTCCGCACTCTGCAATCTCCTCCAAAGTGCCCCTGCTCGGGCCTCCCCTCTACTCGGTGATACAGGCGGCAGTGCTGTCTGCTCTCATCCTGAGTCTCATACTGCCTAGGTGGCCCTCCTCCGCGACCCACATAGTCTCCTCGGTAGTCTCCCCGTCGACCCTCGAAGTCATCCCAACCCACATCATCGTCGAACTCCGCCTCGTAGCCACCGCCGCCGTCATAATAAAGGTCTCTCCCGTGTCCGTCTCCGTAAAATAGGTCCTCCGCTGCTGGCCGCCGTCCCGAAGGGTCGAAAAATCCTCCCAAAAGCTGTCCGTCGGGGTCATCTCCTTTGAAATTCTCCCTCCTATCCTCTGTCCGTTGTCCGGGGGGCTCGAAACCCCCCGGGTCCATCCGTACACGTCAGCCCCCCGACGGCTGCCCGGGGGTTCCCAGCCCTTCCGGCCCCCGGTCGGGGCTTGTCGGCCTCCTGGCAGGGCCGGCGGGCCCTGTCGCCCCTGCCGAGGCTCGCGGCATGCGGGGGGGCATCCCCCGCCTCTCTCCTGCGGCGGCCCCCCCTCCAAGTGTCTTGGGGGGCCGGCCGCCCCTCCTTGTTGGTGTGCGGCCCCCCAACGCGGGTGACTAGGGCCTCTGCCTTCCCTTTGGCTCTCCATCGCCTTTCGCCGCACCTCCTTACGATAGTCGTCTCTTTCCGGATCTTCGTCTTCAACATCTTCAATTTCCACTTCCTCAAAAGGGTCAAAAACCTCATCTTTCGTCTTCCCCTTCTCCAAAGATGTCGCCTTTGACGTTGATTTGGGATTTCCTTCACCGTGATTGCTCGTCGATCCTTGGGAGAGAAGCTTCGTCAATTATTCCCCTTGCTTGGATTGATTAGCCGCCAACAAGTTGATGGAATCCGCCAACGCCTTCATCGTTTCTTCATGTGATTTTTTAACCCCATCAATTTCTCCCATAAACTTTTCCTCCAAGGTGTCGAATTTGTCCTTTGATCTCGTTGTCGGTGCCGCCATGGATCGTCACGCTCTGATACCAAATTGTTGGGAACTAACAAAGATACGATTTTTATATAGAAAACTAATAATGAAGAACAAGATAATTGAACGCAAAAGAGGTGTGTTCTCCTCCCAAGACGCTTAAGAGGACGTCCACACTCGTCTACATATGAAATCACACAAAATATCAATAATCAAGCATAGGTAAAACCAAGCGGATAGCCCCCCTATTTATAATCAAAACTAGGGCAAAGGGGGCTAGGGCATGCGGCCAAAGGGGGGCAGCCAGGGCTAGGGCATGCGGCAAGGGGTGCGGCCTGGGCTTGGGCTTGGGCCGGCACCCCTTTCCTGCGGGTATATACCCGCAGGCGGCTGACAGGGCCGGAAGGCCCATCACCGCCCCTACTGAGGAGTGCCCGAAGAGACATGTAGAAATTTGGCATTCCTCTCCATCTCATGCCACTGTGAGATATATTTCGCCATAGAGAATCATTTTGTGGTAGTGAAAAGTACTTAGTATGGATATCTTTCTGCTGATCAGTCCTGACTGTTAATATTATTATTATTTTTTGAGCTTCATCTCCGATATTATGACAGTATCAGAATGCTAATAGCATGTCCATTGGTTTCCTATCCTTTTGACAAACGTCAACTTCTCGATAAATGATACTAACATAACATTGTTGCCAACACGTCTTATCGAGAAATAAAAGAAACTTTGTTGTGTAAGGAAACAAAAATGATATAAACAAAACGAAACTTCGAATTCTAAAGGCAAATCTTGCGATCACCGCACTACTGAAACCATGTATGAATTATTGCTGCTTTGAGAAATTAACCCCCCTGCATTTGCGAATTAGTTTGCTAGTCTTCATTTCTGTCTGATGTGCTTGGCAGGCAGTTGAAGCTACAAATAATGTGGAGCAAGGGAACAAGGAGCTTGCCCAGGCGATCAAACGAAACAGCAGCAGCAGAACTTTTCTTTTGCTTTTCTTATTTGTCCTTACCTTTTCCATTCTTTTTCTTGACTGGTATAGCTGATAGCCTGTTGCCAATCTGAGTACATGATCAGATCTTAGAGGCCGAAGTGTGTTCATTTTAGTCTAACAACAGCTGATGTAAATTGAAAATTTTGGGCTTTTCCTTTTCCTTTTTTAATTTCATACTTACTATACATTTACTAACTTGTGCCATGTTTTAGTCTGTTAAGTTGCATTGTTCATTGCCTTTATATAGGATCATCACAGTCGGAAGTACTCCCCTAGCATTGCACTATACAATTGCAAAACGTCTTTGGTCGTTTGTAGCGAGATGACTATGTTAAATTAAGTAAGATTGTTAAATTTGAAGAAATCCCCATTGTTCTGGGCTGTTTTGAACTTTCTGGTTAAAAGAAGTTTTTTGCTTACCTTGGACCCTTGTTGGATATTTTTAGAATTTTTAATAATAAAATAAATAAATCTAGATAGTGAACAATTTTTAGCAAAAAGTTTTACTATTTAAAAATAATTCAACAAGATGTAGTTCTTAAAAGAAAACAATTTAAAAATGTTTTGTTTAAAAATAATCTAACACCGTCATTAGAGATTTTTCCACAAACAAGTCCTGCGAAGTTTGGAGCGTTTCTGATAATGATCCTTTGCATCGGAAGCACGTTAAAATTAACGGACGGGTTCCTAATTACATCAAAACATTTTGAGTAACGAGTATTAAGTTATTCCAATAGAAGTGTATGGGCTAGTGTTGGGGCCGAGTGCTCGTTTACGAGTTAATACACAATTATGTTGAGAGGCACCGGTCGTAAAAGTTCTGGAGTCATGGAGCGTTGGAGACATCAAGCACTCTCTCGAAATCAGAAGAAGGCAACGGCATAAAGCAAGCGGTAGAGATTTCTCCAGCGATGCAATTATTAATCTCTCGATCTCTGTGGGACGTCCCCAAACCCATCTATAAATACCTCTCCTCATCTTCTCCCATTTTCATTATCGAATCAAACCAAGACCCGCGTCTCTGAGAATCTATTGAGAAAGAAAATGTCGCTCGTTCCATTTGGATTCGGCTCTCGCGTCTTCGACCCGGTCTCGTCCCTCGACCTCTGGGACCCATTCTCCGGCCTCTCGTTCTTCAACTCCCCGACCACCGCCCTCTCCTTCCCCCGCTCCGCGGTCGCCGACGAGACCGCGCAGTTCGTCAACGCACGCATCGACTGGAGGGAGACGCCGGAGGCGCACGTGTTCAAGGCAGACCTCCCGGGGGTCAAGAAGGAGGAGGTGAAGGTGGAGGTGGAGGACGGGAGGGTGCTGCAGATCAGCGGGGAGAGGAGCAGGGAGGCGGAGGAGAAGACCGACACGTGGCACAGGGTGGAGAGGAGCAGCGGGAGGTTCATGAGGAGGTTCAGGCTGCCGGAGGACGCGAGGGTGGATCAGGTGAAGGCCACGATGGAGAACAACGGGGTGCTGACGGTCACCGTTCCCAAGGTCGAGTCCAAGAGGCCCGATGTCAAGCCAGTTCAGATCACCGGCTGATGACGGTAGCTGCTGCTGCGTTATGCGTTATGTGCCGATTTGCCGCTAGCTACGTGCTACTAGTTTGCATGTTTGCGCTTTGTATCTCAAAAACAATATGATGTGTGCGTGTGGGTCTTTTCTATTGGTGTCTTTTGGGTGGGCTTGTGATGTATTTTGGGCTGTAAGATATTATTACATGCTATGAAATAAAAGGGGTTCGCTTTCATTAATTTGTATGACTACGTGTTATTTGAAGAGCAAAAGCCTTGGAAAGTAGTTTAAATTGGATGTTAACCCGGTGGAGGGTTAGAATTATTTTAGAGAATCTTCAACTAACACCCAAAAGAGCGGCGATTACCGTTACTTGTTGAACGCTTGCCATGGCCTTTCGACTGGATGGGCTTCTGTTGAAAGTGGGCCGACCACTTAAACAGAAATATGACATGCAAAAATACCATCAGACTCTATTGGTCATAAGTAACGTGTTGATGGTAGGATTCCGGTTAACAATAAGGCGGCCTGACTTTTAAGCTTTGAATCAACACCCGCCTTTGTCAGCCGGGGTTGTCATGCTCTTCAGCTGGGTAGCTCGGGTCTGCATGGTGGCAGCCAAGCAACTAGAAAGATGTCCGACCTAGCTCAAGGGAGCTCCGAGCTAATTGAGGTATACCTACTGAGTGACCTGCAACAAGAGGACGCAAGCAGGGTCGGATTTGGGTTCCCGACCCAAATCCCCTTCGATATTAAGGCAGACTCTGGGCAGCAAGTCTAATCTGAAGGGATGTCGACTGTGCGGCTAACCGACCGAGTTATGGATGAAGAAATATGTAGTGGAAAGTAAAAGTCAAGTGATATCAGGGTAACTATCAGTCAGCAGCTCCATTGTCCCTTGTTCTCCGAGGTTTGGTCCTTTTATAGGAACTGTATCTCCTCAGTCCCGACGCGGGATAACTGCCACGTCTGATCGTCTCCCTTGTCCCTTGTTCTCTGAGGTTTGGTCCTTTTATAGGAGCTGTGTCTCCTCAGTCCTGACGCGGGATAACTGCCACGTCTGATCGTGGCACGTGCGTGCATGTGTCTTGGACGTAGTGGGCGAGCAACCACTACGCCGCTATCGATTCCATTTCATCCGTCTCTCATCAGGAACGTGGGGGCTTTATGGGCGTGAACCAAACCACATTTGACCCAGTAAACAGCCTGGCATTTATACATGCTCAACAAATATGATAGGCCCGAAGGGCCGCTGTCCTCTTCATCGGGCTATTCATCGGGCTTTAGCATGATCGGCTTTAAAACCCTCATATATAAGTTTACTAGTCATAACCCGTGCCCGGAGGGCACGGAGGCAGTCGTCGCCCGGGCGCAAATGCGGAGAGAAGTGGTCGCCAAAGTGAAAAAAGTGTGGGTGTGGGTGTGAGGAGGGACTAAAACGCAAAAAAAATCACCAAAAACTCATCCCAAACCCAAGACCAGAACCACATCCAACCCCACGTTGGGTCCCAGTCAGCAACTAAAAATATGACTGGGACAAAACTGCCACGTAGGACAAACTTCGTGAATTGTATAATAGATTGGTTCGGCCCAATAAAGTTGACTTGGGCCAGCCCATGGTCGTTATTAGGAAACGGCCCAATGATGTGACAATGGCCCCCGTTACTTGAGCTCTGTTGGCGCGCCGATTGAGGTCAAGTGACTGGATGCTTCATTAATTGGGCACATCAGTCAAGGCAAAAACACTCGATCATAATCGACTGAAGCACTGTCCCCACTGATTCGGTCGTTACAACTGCCTTAGGTTTGGAATACGGAAGGCCACTGATTTGGGGACATGTGTCTTCAGGTTTGAGGGTTAACCTCGATCAGGGTCGGTCATCTCCATTATAAGTGATAAGTTGGGGAAGGGAAGCCCAATTCTTAAATTCAAACATTGTAGAAAGAAGTCTTTGATTCTTTCCTCCTTTCTTCGCTAAGTATTCATCATGGCGGCATCGTCGGCGTCAGAACCCGACGAAATCTGGGACGAGATAGAGAGGGCTCAAGCGGATATGCACCAGGCAAAAAGTCGGACAACCTTGGGGGGTATTTCGACCGACGTGCCCCATCCGTCTTCATCTACATGGGAAAGGGATTCAGCGCTAATCCCTACCAATGTTGAGGCCTCAGCACGCCGTGAAGGCAATGAGAGGTCGCCTGCTCCTGAAGCGGTTACCATCATTGCTTCGAAGGTATCGGCTTCCCTTCTGTCATACTTTGAGAAGAGCTTTATCCGACACCCATATACGGTTCGGATTCTCCTGCCGACCGACAGAGTTTGTTGGCCGGGAGAATACGAGGTGGGAGTGTATATAAGAGCCTTTGATCGTGGGCTCCGTTTTCCGATTCATGTGTTTATCTTGGAAGTCCTGAGTGCACTAGGACTCTCCCAGTGCCAACTAATGCCAAATTCTGTGGGAAATTTGGTTGGCTTCATCATACTGTGCATGACGACACAAGTGGAGCCGACTTTGAGATTGTTCAACTACTTCTTTATAGAGAAGATGTATATGGGCTCTGAGAAGTATTATATCTCTGCCAAGAGAAATCGGCAATTGATCAAGAATCTCCCCTCTTCCAACAATGAGTGGATGGAGCAGTACGTGTAAGTGTCTTTTCCTGGCTCAGCGTTTTGTATTACCAACTGGGCCAAGCCGACTCTCACATCTAATGAATATTGTTCCCTTACGGAAGGCGAGTTGAAGACTGTCGACGAGTTGCTCCGCATCCCCGATGAGTTCAATAAGACAAAGAGGATGTTTGATGCGAGAACTCTAAAATTGACTGTATGGGTGGGAGATAAGGATTTATCTTGTAGTTGAAAGGGACCCTACGGGGCTACACACACACTAGAGGGGGGTGAATAGTGTAATAGCAAGCAAAGTGATTAATTAAAAGTTACTAAAATAAAGCACAATAAGCAGTGGAAATTAAACAGAGTGCTCAACAACAACAATCGCAAACACAATAATTTTACCCTGGTTCACCAAAACTTGGGTACGTCCAGCCACACCAATATTCACTATAATTCCCACAAAGAGAAGTGAATACAAATCCCAAAAAGGGATACACTCCCAGAGAGAGAGAGAGAGAGAGAGAGAGAGAGAGAGAGAGAGAGAGAGAGAGAGAGACCTCACCAAGAGGATTTTACTCTACACAAGGACCCAACCAACCCTACACATGGGTCAAACTCCCACCTAAAGAATTACTAACTCCCACTCAGAGAATTAGGGTTAGCCCTACACTAGGACACCAAACTCCCACAAAGAGAGTAACTCCCACAAAGAGAGTATCTAATTCCCACAAAGAGAATTAGGGGTATCACAAAGGTGAAACGAAATAACACTTACCTATGCCTTGATATGATCTAACCAATGCGATGAAGAAGGCATGTAAGTGAAACTCAAGTGCTTGAGATGAGGCTTTGATTGCACTTGATGATCTTTCTCACTTCTAGGAATGAATCCTAACACTTCTCACTAGAGTGTATGAAATGAAGAGAAGAAATATGTTCTCCAAGAAAAGGAATGAGATTGAAATCCCTTGGAGAAATTCCTTAGAGCTTAGATACCATAGCATAAGATTGAAGCTCTAATGAGGGAATGGGGGAGGAGTGGCTTAGAGAAGAGATTAAATGATCTTCTATGATTTCCTAACCCTTTCAGGAGTTCTAAATGAACTAAGCCATATCTTATATATAGGAAGCCAAGAAGAGCATATAAACACAGCCAAAAACCCAAAGTGAAGAAATCTGCAACGGCTAGATTTTGGCAGTTTACGGCATGAACAGTCGACTGATGATCATTAGACAGTCGTCTGATCAACGGCTAGAAAATATCCCAACGGCTATAATCTGAGACAGGACAGTCGACTGTAGAAGACTACACAGGCGACTGTAAAACAGACCGTCGACTGTATATCCTTCATCAGGCGACTGTAGGGGATGGAGAAAAACAGAGAGATGCACTCTAACTCCCAGTATGCATACAGGTGACTAAAGAACAAATGACAGTTGACTGTAAAATAGACAGGCGATTGTATATCCTTCATCAGTCGACTGCTGCATATGATGGATAAAAACAGAGAGAGATGCATATTTCGCACTTACGCCTTTCAGACGACTGAAGGCCATTTCACAGGCGACTGTGAATATACAAGCGACTGTAAAAAACAGCAACATGCGACTGTCTTGCAATATGGGAAGAAGACCAGAAAATGCAAGAAGCGCACAGTCGACTGCCGACCAATTCACAGGCGACTGTAATAATACAGGCGACTGTAAATTGAACATCAGTCGACTGATGCGAAAAGCTCAAGATGAGTCAATAGAAAAGTTGACTTGAGCCGTGCATCACAGTCGACTGTAGAAGGCTCGACAGGCGACTGGAAATCACTCAGTCGACTGTGAAACCTTCATCAGGCGACTGTTGGAGAGCCATAGACTCCAAATGAGTCTTTGGGTTAGATGAACATATAGGGTTGGATTATATGATAATCCTAAGGCTCACTAAGATGGTGAAATGCATATGCATGAGAGTATGACCATCTATCAAGGCATTACAATAATCCTAGACTCAAAAGGAGAAATATAAGTAATTGAAATTACATGAATTACACATTGCATCTCCTAGAGTCTAAGTCTTCAAGCTCACTATACCTTGATGCTCCCCATCATCTCCAAGCGTTGGCACTCCTTGATGAGCTTCCCTTCATCAAGCTCCAAGCTTTGACAATGCTTCTCTAGATGTCCATCCATCATCATGCTCCAAGCTTTGGCTTCATTAGATGATCTTCATGACTTCATCCAAGCGTGAGGACACCATCACTCTTGGAGGTCGGTAAGATAACCCTTGTAATATCCTCCAAGCATTATGCTTTGTCTCATCAACATATAATCATTAAGATAAACTGAGACTAAAACATAAGAATGATTAGCACATTAACATAATGTATTGATCATCATCAAAACAACGTTAGTATTGAAACCAAGAACTAACAGTAGTTGATCATACCTTCCTCATTATTTATTCCTTCCTCGTTTTGCAGAGATGAAAGGGTTGGAGTATCAGGAAGATCATTTGCTCAAATCGGTCTTCCATGCTTCCCTTCGAGATATTGAAGGAGGTTCGTCGATACATGTTGCGGTTCATCCTGAGGGGACGACCGTTATTGTCGAAGAGTCATCTTCGGTGATCGCAGTGGTCTCCAAGAGAACTCAGAGACATGAGAAGATGAAATCAAGTCCTCTAGTGGGGGCCGCGGAGGCCCTTGTGAGGAAGAAGAAGAAGAAGAAAAAATGGCGGGAGTGTCGCGGTCCCGTGCCAAGCTTCAGCAGTCCCTGAGCTCCCTCAATCAAGTCAGGGGCAAAGGAAAAGAAGGCTTTAGTCTCTGGCCGAGGCCGAGGCAATAAAAAGAAGGACGGATCAAGCCGAAGATCATTCTGGCGGAGACAACTGTTGAGTATTGGTGTTTCATACCAATCTTAGTTTGATGATGATCACAACATTATGTTGTTGCTAATGTATCTCATGTTTTAGTCTCTCAGTTTTATTTCAAGGATATCTTTCTTGGAGACTAATCACTTGGTGTAAGGATGGACATCATGTGAAGAAGGGCTAAAGTTTGGACTCAAGGAGTGCCAAAGCTTGGAGATGGTGGAGAGCATTCAAGGCATCAAGATTGAAGACTTAGACTCTAAGGAAAGCATTGTAATCCATGTAATTTACTTTATTGATTTCTCTCTCTTTTGAGTCTAGGTTATTGTAATGCCTTATTAGATGGTTTACTTATCATGCATATGCATTTAACCATCTTAGTGAACATTAGGATTATCATAGAATCCAACCCAATAGGTTCACTTTGTCCAAAGACTCATTTGGAGTCTCTGGCTTTCCATCAGTCGCCTGATGAGGAAAACACAGCCGACTGGGTGATTTCCAGTCGCCTGTAGATCCTTCTACAGTCGCCTGATTTGCACAGCTCAAGTCAACATTTCAATTGACTCAAATTTGAGCTTTACGCATAGTCATCTGTCGATCAGTCTACAGTCGCCTGGGAATTGGCCAACAGTCGCCTGTCTAGCGTAAGTGCAATCACTGCATCTCTCTGTCTTCTCTTCATATTTTACAGTAGTCAACTGATGAAGAATATATAGTCGCCTGACTATTTGACAGTCGACTGTATTAGTAACATCAGTCGCATGTGCAAAGAATTGGAGAAAGAGTGCAGCTCTCTGTTTCGATCCATCACCTGCAGCAGTCGTCTGCTAAAGGATTAACATGCGCCTGTCCTGTTTGTCAGTCGACTGTATTGACTTCAGCAGTCGACTGTCCTGGCTCAGATTATAGTCGTTGGATATTTTCTAGCCGTTGATCAGTCGACTGTCTTTTGATCAACAGTCGACTGTTCCTGTTGTTTTCACCCAGTTTCTAGCCGTTGCTGAATTGTTCATTTGGCTGTTTCTTTGGGTTTTTGGGCTTGATATAGGATTCCTATATATATGAGTGTGCTGCCATCACTTGAGAACTCTTGACAACACTTGATAAATCTTGAATCTATAGAAAATCTCAAGAGCTCAATAAGCTATTCTCAAGCTCCCACATTTCCCTCTATTGAGCATTCATTCCTCTTCATGCATTGAAGTCCAGCTCAAGGGAAATCATCCAAGTGCTTTCAAGCATATTTCAACACTTGGAGAAACTCTTCCATGCCTTGCATTCATTCATGAGTAAGCATCTCAAGGCATATGTAAGAGTATTTACTTTACTTGGTGTAATTTGTTTTCCTATTTCTCTTTGTGGGATTAGGATACTCTCTTTGTGGGAGTTTCTCTCTTTGTGGGAGGTTGTCTCTTTGTGGGACTAGGGAATTCTCTTTGTGGGAATTAACTCTATTTGTGGGAGTTTTAGTGTCATAGTGTAGGGCTAACCCTAATTCTCTGAGTGGGAATTAGTGATTCTCTGTGTGGGAGTCTTGATCCTCGTGTAGGATTGGTTGGGTCCTTGTGTACGGCATAAATCCTCTTTGTGGGGTATCTCCTTGTGAGATTTGTATTCACTTCTCTGTGTGGGAATATAGTGAATATTGGTGTGGCTGGATGTACCCAAGTTTGGGGAACCAGTGTAAAACTTTGTGTTTGCGTTTGGATTGATTGTGCTTCTTACTTCCTCTTGCACTTATAATTCCGCATTTGCAAGTTAAATTTTAATTGGACAATTTTATTGCCATTACACTATTCACCTCCCCCCTCTCTAGTGTGTGTTGTTAGTATTGCAAGGGTTAGACGATCCCTACAACGTCGTGGCCCGAGAGGCCATTCCTGAACGGGTTTGAGTCCCACCTTCTCATGAGACTCCAGCGGATTCGTCGTCGGCTCATGGGCCCTATTTGGCCATTGATACTTGGCCATTTGGGGTGTCTCCTTCCGTAAGAGCCATTATCAAAGGATATCCCTTCGGAATATAGGACGGTCTTCTTGGAGGATAAGAGTCCTCAAGATATGGGGGATGTCCATGAGAAAGATCCCATTATCCGGTGGGCGAAAATGAGTCCACTTTCTTGAGTTGTCGGGTCACTTCCTGACTCTTTGAAAATCTGAATCCTCCTCGAGACAAGGCCGCCATGTCAAGAGTCGACCACGAAAGGATGGCGACACTCGTGGCTCAGTAAGCCATCCTGGTAAACAATGTTGACCAAGTCTTCTCAACTTGTGGGAAGTGCTTGTCCTAATATTTCATTTATTCACATGCAGCGATTTCGGCAACCGAGCTGTGTCGGTGATCACTTGCTATGGCTAATTATGAAGCTCATTTGGCTTTCAGAAATGAGCAGATAGATGCCAACCAAAAGGCGATCGACGCGACGAAGGCGAAGCTTCAGAAGGTCAAACAGCCACACTTGGAGCTCATCTCCCGCATCAAGGAGGTCGAGCAAGAGCTGGCCGAGGCAACATCATGAGCTGTAGATGAGGCGGCCCCTACGAGTTCATTGGAGGCACATGTTGCCAAGGAGTCTGCTTTGACAAAACGAGCCGAAGAGCTGCTGTTGAAAATGGAAGAACAATTTGCTACAAGGGAGGGTGAGCTTCAATGCCAACTGCTCATTGCCTTGGGCAAACTCAACTCTTCCAGAGACGTTGGGAAATCATCCTCATAGATCCCCGAGGCGATAAAAGCGAAGATTGCTTAGTAGGCCATAGACGAATATAGGGAGAGCCTGGGCAATATGTTGTCGATGTATGAAGCCAGCTTCACGCATTGCCGACTGCAGATTGGAAGTAAGTATCCAGCTTCGGGGATCGATTTCGACCAGTTGCAATTGTGGTCGGATGATGAGGCTGGAAGCAAGGAATAAGGGTGTTGCAACTGAGGAGGTCCCCGTCCATCTGTCTGATGGAGAGGTTCATATGCATGCCGCTGCGGAGGTCCTCATCATGGTGTCATCTGAGGAAGAGGCTCATATGTCTGCTGCTGAGGATGAAACTCGTGTACCTGTACCTGAGGAGGAGGTCCCTGTTACAGACGAGAGGTCGACGCCCTTGGGAGGTCATTTGTGAGAGCCCAGCGTCCCTCAAATGTAATAATTTGTGAACGTTCAACTCCTATTTTGCAAACGTATAATAGTGTATTTTTGGGGTAGTGTATTTTAGCAATATATGTTGTTCAGCCCCCTCAACTAGTCCACATCGCATACTCCAAGTATGCATGAGGTGGCCATGTTGAATCATGAGTCTCATGTAGTTAAGTAGAGTATTCATAGCTTGCTTGGCCAACGAGGAATCGTTCCCAATCGTATAGCCATACGTTTAGTGGCGAGGGGGTGGCCTTTGGCTTATTTCTGATGAGAGTATCTCCGTGGTGAAGGGGTGTCCCATCGGCTTACGTCCGACGTGAAATAGTCTCGGAGGCGAGGGGCTGGCCCCTCGGCTTGCATCCAAAGAGAGAATCTCGCAGGCGAGGGAGTGGCCCTTCGGCTTGCGTCTGAAGAGAGAGACTCGGAGACGAGGGGTTGGCCCCTCGGCGTGCGTCCGCAGAGAGGCATCGGAGGTGAGGGGTTGGCCCCTCGGCTTCCATCCGAAGAGAGAGAGCCTTGGAGGCAATGGGTTGACCTCTCGGCTTACGTCTGAAGAGAGAGTCTAGAGTTACCCCTGATCATGCAGCTGGCTCAAATGACAAGGGATGACGACATTGCCCCGATCGTGTAGCTCGGTCGGCCCGCAAAGGGGAGGTCCCATCCGATCGTGTAGCCGAGTGGCGAGCGATGGTATAGTCACCTCTGACCGCATAGCCTTGCCGGTCGGCGGAAGGAGGGAAGTTGGCCCCCGATCGTGTAGCTCGGTCGGTCCGCGAAGGAGAGGCCCCCACCGATAGTATAGCCGAGCGACCTGCGAGGGTAGAGTCATCTCCGACTGCATGGCCTTGTCGGCCGGCGGAAGGAGGAAAGTTGGCCTCCGATCGTGTTGCTTGGTCGGCCCGCAAAGAAGAGGCCCCCTCCGATCGTATAGTCGATTGGCCCGCGAGGGTAAAGTCATATCGGTTACGACCTCAAGATCGACCCAGTCGATCTAGGCCGACATGTTTAAAGCCCAAGTCATGGCCCGCCGAATCTCCATAATGGAACCTAGCTCGCCGAGTCTCTGAGAAGCTCGCCCAAGTAGAGAGGCAATTTCGTCATCCGAATCAAAGAGAAGAGCTCTCCGGCAGATCGCACAAGTCCTACACTAGCTCGCCCAAAGTAGCTCGCCCCAGATGCAGTTTGCCTACCTTTCCGCCCCGAAGCAGTCCGCCCTAGGAAGAAGGCGACCCGACACTAACACCACTGCCAGTTCACTATAAATGAAGTCTGTCAGAAGCGCGCCTGGCCGCCTCGTCGCCTGACAACCTACTGAAAGCACGCCTAGTCGTTTCACAGCCAGACAACCTGACAAAAGCGCACCTGACATTTACGGCTCTGACGGCCTGACAAAAGTGCGCCTGACGTGTTCGGCACTGACATCAACGGTCGAATCTCTGACATCCTGACACCGCCAGCTCAGCAAAAGCAACCGACTCCAGCAGACTATACATACCCCCTCTCCTCTAAGCGAGAGAGAAGTTGGTTGGTTGGATAATCTGTAAGCAACTCTGAACACATCTACTTATATACAAGGTCGAATATCCTCCACGGATTCACGCCTTCCACACTAGTTCGCCACGCAAGCACCGATCTGCCTCTAAGATCGCCCTTCGTGTCTGACATTCTCTCATCAGTCATCAACTGACTTAAGCATCAGAGGGACTGTTGGCTGACAGCCGGCCCAGCCTTTCTGACGAGTTGCTCTTCTTGTAGGAAGTTCGTCCCAGCTGCCCACGGACGAGTGGCCTTCACCAACCGGCGGGCGACCTACTCCGACTGTCGGGTGACCTTGAGATCCTCATATACAAATCGTCCTCAAATCGTGATTAGCCTCACCATCATCCCCAAACACTTGTAATCATTGTGCCCTTGATTCCCCACATCAGTATAAATTCATTGTTAGCGGATTCTACCCCGCAACAATATCCAACAGCATGGCCTTTGCCGGCCGGTGAAAGGATGGAAGTTGGCCCCGATCGTGTAGCTTGGTCGGCTCGCGAAGGAGATGCCCCCTTTGATCGTATAGCCGAGCGGTCCGCGAGGGTAGAGTCATCTCCGACCTCATAGCCTTGCCAGCCAGCAGACAGAAGGAAGTTGGTCCCTGATCGTGTAGCTCGGTCAGCCTGCGAAGGAGATGCCCCCTCCGATTGTATAACTATGCGACCCGCGAGCGTATCATCATCTTCGACCGCATAGCCTTGCTGGCGGTTGGAGGGATGGAATAAGTCCCAGAGTGATAGGGCGTTCAATATGCCAAGAATTTGACATGGAACATATGCAGTTTGACTGAAAAGACAACTGCATTAAGCAGAAATTTGCAAACTATAAAACGTAAAAATATACAGGTTTTGAATCATGGAAGAAGAGACACAGTCTCTTGCTTTCGGCCTGCTTGATCTACGGGATTCTATCGAAGGTTTTAAGGGATGACCTTGGTAACCTGGGAGTTAGACATTGGCCTCTTGTGTTTGGACTTTGAGGTACTTTCTTTAGTTGGCGTGTCATCGACAACCCTCTTCAGATGACCTCTTTTAACAAGAGCGTCGATGCCCTTCTTCATGGTGAGGCAGTCAATTGTGTCATGACCACTGTCATTATGGTATCTGCAAAACTTCAGGTCATATCTCTTCTCGTTCCTCCCCATGCATTGGGGGGGCGATCGAAGAACCCTTCGCTCTTTGCATAAGCGGGGACTTCGGCCCTCGGTGCGTTTAGCTTAGTGAAAGCTTCATCCCTCGAGGATAGGTGGTCCTACGGGCTCCTGTCGCGCTGCCTCTAATCCATGGTGTCCCGACGTGGGTTATCGCACGGCCGTGCCTCTTTCTTTGCTTCACCAGGGTGTTTGAGGGAGCTTTTCTTTATGGAGGCGAGCACCTCTTAGGTAGTCATGAAGTGCTCTGCCCTTACAGGTAAGTGTTCCAGGTTGCTTGGAGGGAACTGATGGAGGGATTTCAGTAGGTCTTAATTACGGAGACCTCGAGTGAGGGCTGCGATGACTGTGTCATCATTGGCACCCTCAACTTGCAGCATCTCGTTGTTGAAATGCTTGAGGTCGTCACGTAGCAGCTTTCTCCCCCTTGCTCTAAGGATAATAAGTGATACTACTTCTTCTTCTGGTGTTTTCCAGCAATGAATTGCATACAAAATAATTGAGACAACTCATAAAAAACCCGATGCATCGGTCGGGGAGCCCATTATACCACTCATCGGTGACCTTGGTCAGAGTTGTGTGGAAAGCCCGACATAAATATGGCTCATCGGCTGTGTGTAGCTCCATCACACTCTGGTATAGCCGTATGTGCTCTCCTGGATCTCTCGTGCCGTCGTATAATCTCGAGGACTGGATTTTGAATTTCATTAGTCGGGGAGCAGATGTGATACTCTCCTTCAGATGTGTCAACCTGCTTGGAGCTGAGGTGATTGGTGGTTGCTCCGCCTCTAGACGGTGGACCCGTCGGTACATCGAGGCACTGGAGGATCTAGCGGGACTTCTGCTCGGGTGGTAAGTAGAGCTCCGGTAAAAGGGGTTCCTCCCGTGATGTTGCCCAGTGGATGTTCGTGTGGAAGTGAAATTATAGGCTTGAGGCTCTCTTGATCTCTCGCTTTCTCCACACTGCTAAGTGCACTTCCGCCCATTGTAAGAGGGTCCATGCCATATCGGGCGCCCCAGGGGGGTGGTAGTTTCCTTCCATTCGATCTCCACGTCCCCCTTGGTAGTGTCCGGCCTTGATGGCATGGGATGGGGGGTTCCACTCGGGCTCGATTCCCGGACCTCCCTGGCTTCTTAGCGCTAAGCATTCTCCCATGGGAGTCGGTGCTGGTACGGGGGGTGGCTGCATCGCAACCTCCCAGACCGGTTGGTGGACAATTTGCTGGATGACCGCAGTCAATGCCACGAGGCTGGCATTGACAGCTCATGTACAGTCGTTAAACTGCTCATGGGTGACCATGTGCACGATGGGTACGTCAGCGGAAGATTCAGCTTCGTCTGGGACTTCCGGGACGTCGTGGTTTGGATCGATGATTGGTCCATCATTGGGGGTCCAGTCGACATGGCTTTGTAAGTGCATCGGGATGTTGACTGAATCATGGTGAGAAATTACCTGATGGTTCTATTCCCACAGACGGTGCCAACTGTTGACGATAAGGTTCCGATCAACAATAAGGAGGGCTGACTTTTAAGCTTTGAATCAACGCTCGCCTTCATCGGTCGGGGTTGTCGGGCTCTTCAGTTGGGTAGCTCGGGTCTGCAGTGTGGCGACTAATCTACTATGAAGATGTCCGACCTAGCTCAAAGGAGCTCTGAGCTAATTGAGGTACACCTACCGAGTGACATGTAACACAAGAGAAAGTAATGGGGTCGGATTTGGGTTCCGACCCAAATCCCCCCTGATGCTTAAGTTAGAAATGGAACTTAATGCAGACTTGTGGCAGCAAGTATAATCTGAATGGAGATCGATTGTCGGGCTGGCCGACTTATTTATGGAGGAAGAAATATGTAGTGGAAAGTAAAAGGCAAGTGATATCAGAGTACCTATCAATCAGTAGCTCACTTGTCCATTGTTCTTTCGAGGTTTGGTCCTTTTATAGGAGTCATATCTCCTCAGTCCTAATACGAGATAACTGCCTCGTCCGATCGTGACACATGCATGCCAGGGCTTCGGCGTAGTGGGCGAGCGACCACTATGCCACTATCGATCCCATTTTCCCCATTTCTCATCAGGAACATGTGGGCTTTATGGACGTGATCTGAACCGCATTTAACCAGGTAAATGGCCTGGCATTTATACCGGCTTTGCAAATATGATGGACCCGAAAGGCTGCTCTGTCTTCTTCAGCGGGCTTTAGCCTAATCGGCGTTAAAACCCACATATATACGTTTATGGGTTTAGCCCAGTAAAGTTGACTTGAGCCGGCCAAGTGTCGTTATTGGGAAACATCCAAATGATGTAACATAATGTATTAACAATTCGTCATAAGTAGCGTATTGACAATTCACGGGGCAAAATCAGTTAAGTATCTTTTCAGTAATTTAATTTATTATTATTATTATTATTATTAATTTATTTGTTTTAATTTGAATTCATTTCTGTCCATTATTATGAAAATTGAAATACAAAAATACGATGAGATTTTATTAGCCATAACAAATGTATTGACCCTTTGTGCGATAAAATTAGGCAAGTATTTTACCACTAATTTAATTTCTTTTTAAAACGGTCATGGACTCTAATCTAATCACCGCAATTGATACATATGAGAACCCAACCTCAATATTTACATACCTAAACCCAAAATTCCGATCAGGTTTTGTGTCACGCCCTGCTCCCTATGATACCCAGGGAGTCGAGGGGAAGATGAGAACGAAAACCAGACGGCATGTCCACTGCGCACTGCTGTGATAGTACACGAAAAGTTCCCACAACCAAACAACAAAGACAACAACAGCTCAGAGAACAAAATACAAAAAAAACAGAAAGAAATAAAAAACCATCTCAGAACTCAACAACTCATATATACACAACAACTCACATATACATCTCTATACAACCCACATCTACACACTCTCACCAAACAGAAAAACCCCAAAGCCAAAAGAGCCCAGAAGTACAGAGTCACACGATATCGTCTCACAAAACCACACACACTACAACCACTAATCTAACTCCACTCTATCAGCTCCAGCCACCAACACCAACACCTGAACCCACGGGTGGGAACACGTCAAATCGTGACCCAACAAGATATCCATGCTCCAACTAGTCTATCATTCGCATGAAAGCACCTATACTACAATGCATAACAGTTAAAGTACTTACATGGCATGATAGTTAATAATACATGAAAGTAAGCTAAGGAGGAACTACATGTGCATGCATGTCAGTGTGCAAATATGACATATCAATGAGCTGAAGTAAACGTGGCATGGCAAGTATGAATATACATAGCAAGGTGCAATAATGCAAGTGATGATGGGTGTGACAAATTAACATATTGTTAGGCAAAAAACATGACTAGCTACTTTTACGACAATAAACATAAAGTGCTAAGGCATCAAGGTAAAAACTAATACAAAGAAGTAAAGTGCGTAAAGCAAACACAATGAGTAGCACACTAAGGATAAGCAAGCAACAAGGTAAGCAAGCAACAAGGAACCAACCAATAAACGAGGCATACAACTAATCAAATACATTGGCATATCAAACATAAATACATCACCAACCACAAGCCAAGATACAACATGTTGCAATGCAAATGCACATGGATCCCATCTTATGCAAGCGTGCAAGTGCAGCGTGACTACTCCGTTATCAACAACCACTGCAACTACCTAATGGAATTAAGAGGTGGCCAACGACGAATACACCCGCCTCCTACCGCGTCACTTTGACCCATGCACGTAGTGCCGCTCGTGTCCAACTCAACGTGTGTGCATCACACATCACATCTCACTTTCCATGTCATATCCACATGCTTACGTTTCATAACGTTACAACTTTGAAGGAAAGACATAAGGCAACATCCACTCTCATCATTAGATGGAAAACATACACCAAGTTCAGGAAAAATAGCTGCAAGATAACATGGGCATTATGAAGCAAAGTTTCCATTCCACCTTGAGTACCACATGTTACAAAGAGAGTATGCATATCTACACAAATAAAAGGAAGCACGAACATCATACATCAACATATATGAACATGCACTTCATGTTTCAACCACCCAACATCAAATATTCACCAATGGCATCATAAATGAAAAGCCATTAAATATACAACACAGTGTTGGAATGTCAAACAGTCAGATTCATGGACAGTTATCTTCTATTTTTATACTAACCCTGACCTAACTATACAAATGAAAGTTGTAGATCCACGTGACATGGGTTCATATATCAAATTTCAGAAAAATAATAATGAGTTCGTGATTTATATTCGCCAAAATGGTAAGACAGAGAAATTCTGCCAGCAAGCTAATATCTGTCTCAACTAAAACATAAATTACTAATAGTTTCAAACAGATTTAGGGTTAAATCAAAACACGAAAGTTGTGCAATAGGAAGTGTAGATATTCAAAATGTCCTAAAAATCACGATTTGCATGTATATAGCAACAATTACAACTAAATTAGTGAATGGGTGTCAAAACTGGCTAAAACTAATATGTTGCAAACTAGCACATGTTTCTCCTAATTTTTGTACTAACTATATGTGATATTAATGATGAACATGGCATAGAATCTCATAATCTACACGAATATGTTTTTTTATTTTATTTCGGCCTACAACGTTCATACTTCATGGATGAAAATGCTATAAAACTGCATGGATTTTAGGGGGATGGTTCTAGCATGTCAACAAGCAAAATGAGAGCTTTATGAAACAAATACCATGCATGCCAACACTAAACTAGATGAGTAAGATTACTACCCCATGAATACCTCTTATGCCTTCCACAAACCAAGCATGAACTCAATTACAAGCTCTTTCAAGTTCCTCGTCAAGAACTCAAAGCCAAAGACACCTCCTTCCATCTCCTTTCCTTTTTCACATTCTTCATTCTATTTTCATTTCCTTTCTACATGAAAGATTTCAGCACAACTGGGTAAGTAGAGGGAGATGGATAGGAAGATGAAGAGATAAGAGTATTAAAAGAGGTGGGGTTCATTTCTAAGCAAATAACTACAACTTTTCAAATATTACAAAGAACCCTTTTCTTTTAGGGAAAGTTCATCAAAATACTATCTCCCCACCATATGCACCCCCACTTCTCAACATACACCGCTCCCAATAATCACAAATGTTCCCTTAAGCACTAACTAACATTTAAAACATATATCTAACTAAACTACTCACAAACCAACATACACAAAAACAATATTATAACAAATACACTATTATTACACAAAAATAATACACTATCCATACATGTATACAGACATACACAAACCCCTTAATATACACTACTTAGGGGTATTGCATTTTGGGTTGACCATCGGGTTGAACCATGTTTTATAGCTCTAATTTAGCACCCTTTAATAGTTTTGTTACTGCATATCGCCTTTTAGCCACAAAAAATCCCCCCCCAAGTTTCCATGTTATTTTTTCATCCATAGATGGAAGTTCTACGTGCACGACCATATTTGCTCTGGCACGACTGACACCCATGCATTTACAAGTTTGACACTGAAAATTTCTCACTGTGCACAAACAGAGCAAAATTCCGAAATTGCCATTGGTTGTGTGCGGTGAGCAATTTTCAGTTTAAAGGCGGATGCCCTCTATGGCAACCTCTCCCTCATCCAATATCCCCCCTCATCCTCTCCATCATCCGATATCCACTATCCCTCTTCCCTCGCCACCCCTCTGTAGCCCTGCCGCCCCCCTCATCCGACTTCCCCAATCCGCTTCTCTCTCATCCGATATCACCATCTGCCTATCCCTCCTCATATCTCACATATCCATCTTCCCCGAGCCTTGCCCCCTCCATCGTCCCCTCTGTCGACCCCCATAGACCCACAACCATCTCATCCAATTTCCCCAGCTCCCACTTTCATCATTCGATTCCCCCCTCCGCCGCTCCCTATGTCGATCTCCTTTATCCATCTTCACCATCCCATCCGCCAACCTCACCAGCCCGCCGCCCCCTCCTCCAGCTTATCCATCTATTCTGCTGCAATCTCATCCCGCAACCTAGTACACTCATCCGACATACAAGGGTAAAAGAGGAATAATGGCAAGCTTGTAAATAAGTGAGTTATGTGCGGGAGTCAATGGCAAACTTGTAAGGCCACTCCCACCGGGGGATTTTTTGCAAAACCCCGCCAGCCCAAATTGCCCACCTCCAATGCATTTCAACGAAAAGCCCTTACTAAAATGCGGGATTTTGGGTTTAAATTAATTTTTTATTGATGTAGCCGTTGGGATTTTTGGCCAAATTTGAAGGGGATATTTTTTTAAAAAAGAAAGTAGCCGTTATTATCCGTTGGGGATATTTTTTATTGAAGTAGAGCTGTTGTGGAGTATAGTCGTTGGAAATTGCACTTGTACTCGTTTCGTAATTCAATTTGAATATGCCATTGGATTTGGCTGTATGAATTTTACAATGAATCAAGAGGTGTACTGATCAATTATTAAAACAATGGTTTTTTTCCTCTAAAAAATTTGTATTTTTTTTGAAAAATTCGGCCAAAATCACCACCCCTACATTATGGGAAAAGCCATCCGCTGGATATGAAGCGCATTTTGGGAGGGGATTTTGGCCAAAATGCCCCCCACCCCCACCAAAGCCCTCGGTGGGACTGCCCTAAGTAAACCGGCTGTGCGCAAAGCAAATCCGGTCGTGCGCGTAACAATTCTCTCACTGTTATAAACGGGCTTTTGGAGGCCCAACTTATTATTGGTTATCCAACCATTATGTAAGTAGACCCGACCACGGTTCGGTTCGAACCGTGGAACCGAACCGGAACCGAACCGATTTGGAACCGAACCGAACCGGAACCGGCCGACCGGTTCCAAGAACCGGAACCGGAACCGTGCCAAGCCGGTTCGGTTCCGGTTTGCCCTTTTGTGGAACCGAACCGGAATCGGCGGTTCCGGTTCCCCGGTTCCTCGGTTCGGTTCCCCGGTTCCGGAACCGGGGAACCGATTCGGTTTTGACCAATTTGCTCACATTCTCAATTTTCTCACAAAGTTTTCTCACATTACTTGGTTTGGTTTGTTACATACTCAAGTTTCTCATATGTAACTTGCATTAAGTTGATTAGTGACAAGATATATTTCTTTTTTAAGTTATAACCTTTAAATTTTTTTTACTTTTCATATATTTTCATCACAACCGAACCGGAACCGACCCCAAACCGGAACCAAACCGGAACCGGAACCGGAACCGGCCGAGAACCGGAACCGGAACCGAACCGCTTCTAAAGCGGTTCGGTTCCGGTTCCGGGTTTTGCCGGAACCGGAACCGGCGGTTCGGAACCGGAACCGAACCGGAACCGAACCGCGGTCGGGTCTATGTAAGCATATTGCTATACAAATTCCGTAGCCATCAAGTTTATGCCAATCCCTAGCTTCATTCCCTCCAAAACCCTAACTGTTTTTTGCCGTCCCCTCCCCGCGGCCCCGCCGCCTCCAACTACCCTCCTCCTCCCTTCCCCACAATCGCTTCTCTTCTTAATCATCCGACGAGATCGCAGAGATCACGATACCCCCAGTATACTCTAATTCTTGTTCTTATTCTCTTATTTAGGCTCCCTTTTAATTATTTTCCAAAAACTCAGACATCTCCTCACGGAAAACCTAGTCAAATAAACGAGAGCTTCGACGTGCAAGAACTTTTTGAAATCAGAGATAGCGAGAGCCATCAAGAAAACAAAATGAGGAAGAAGGTGGACGAGCGGATTCGGACGCTGATCGAGAACGGGGTCAAGCTCAGGCACCGATCGATGTTCGTCATCGTCGGCGACAAATCTCGAGATCAGGTCATCTACTCCCAACAAAAAGTTTAGTTCTTCGTCTTTCAGTCAGTTAATGGAGAATTTGAAATTTTGTGATGTATACAGATAGTTAATCTCCATTACATGCTGAGCAAATCAGTTGTGAAATCGCGCCCTACTGTACTGTGGTGTTACAAGGAGAAGCTCGAGCTTAGCAGGTGAGCATTTTTTCCGCTATACTTAAATTCGCTGGATCTTTAAATTTGACAGTTTTTAAACATGCGAAATTGAATTTTTATGTTTTTAGCTATTTTCATCTCTTTCATGATTTATAAATCATATCTGGTATACATATAAATTGTAAAAAGGAAACTGGTCATTGCAAAAACTCTTTTCGAGATCCTGTTTGCAGTGTAAAGCTTTGGGCCGACATTTGACATTTCTATATTCTATAACACATTTTTGTCATTTTCTTTGTTCTTTTGTAGTTTTTATACAGTTTCCAATTGATCCTTATCTGGTGCGGCCGCAAAGCATTTTCCAGCTACGAAGCACTATACGTCAATCATCAAGTCGTGTTGTAGTAGATACGTGTTGGACACACGTGTCAGACACACACATCATAATACTTCTATTTGAGTATATTTTTAGAATTTATTTTAAGTGTCATCACGTCATGACTTATTGACGTATCTGGATCCGTGCAAAATAGCTTTTTAGAAGCAAACTTGCCTCATTTAACCCCCAAAAAAATTAGAAACTTTTGTGCTTCAATGTGTGTCAATATTGCAGTCTTTTTTCCAGGCAGTTTAAAAGTGTTCTTGGTTATATAGAATGTTACCATATGTAAATTTATCATCATTTCTCTTAAACATTCAAAGTGTTCTTGTTTCCTTAATTTGCAACTATGTCAGTAGGTTTAAAACCTCACGCAAGAGCTTATTGCTTAATTAGTATTACAACACCAAACCGTTGTGGGCCCCGGGTTGGACACGTAGATCATATCCCAATAGGATTTCAACTTTGATTCCCTCCCCAACCCCTTTTCTTTTTTTTTTTTTTGGTTCTTCGGAAAGCAGTAAACCGCGCCCGAGGGCCGGCTGGCAGCCCGGACAAGAGCCCGGGGGAGCCACTACACTAAACTACTCTGGGGGGGGGGGGGGGGGGGGGGGGGGGAATTACATAAGGGGAGGGGGGGTACAAGGGCTCGAACCCGGGACCTCCCACTGAGGTCCCGCGTTCGCTCCCGGATGCCACAGAGCCAAAGGCGCTCGGCCCCCAACCCCTTTTCTAGATCTAGCATTAAATGGCATTCAAATAGGATTTTGATTGTTTCAAATAATGGTGCATGTGTTGTGTCCAAAACTAGCTGTGTCCAAAACTAGCGTATATCTCAGGTATATCCCGTCCAAAGAGGAATTTAGCCTGCTATAAAGAAGAGATATGCATGTTCATGGTGACTGAAACTAGGACATACATTGGCTTTGATCCCATGCCGGGGAATTTGAGCTGTCTTAGATAAGGAGCACGCGGGTGGTGTCTGAAATTGTCAGAGATCACATTCAAAGAGCATTATTCCTGGCCAGTAACGAGATGCTACGATGGATATTAAACAGATTTGGAAATCGATAAACGATGGAATAATGATACGACTAATGTGCAATTGGGGTTTAATAGGAGACATAAGGTGGTCTATACATCAAGCAAGCATACATAGGAAATAAAGAACTCAGGAGGAGATTTATAGAAAAGAAGATACACGAAAACATCATTCTTCAAACACTCAAACTCTAGTACAGATTTTGTCTTGACAAACTATAATTTCTATATCTTCAAGACTTTAAATGGGAGGGCATAAGTTCGAAAATTGTTTTTAACATACTAAGCAACATAGTATCTTGTAGTTATCGAGCTTAGAATGTACATCACCAAATAGCCTCCGCCACCTAAAGATATAGAATTCTTTTACCGAACTCATATACCACGCTCATGAAATGTACATGTTTTGGCATGGCATGGTTGAAAATATTAAAATATTGTCACAGAATGATAGTTTGGCACATATTAGGATTGTCATAGCTGTTATATATATTATGCATGTTGCGCATCTTTGGTTACAAACACTTATTTATCTCAATATATTTCTGTAATGTTAACATGGCAGTTAGAGAAGGTGCAGTAGCAATTGATAGAAAATGGAAGGAGGGAGAATGACTTGACCATGTCAGTGTATTAGAATTAACACTTATTTACATCCTTTTAGCCTTAACGTGGGAGTTAAGGATGGTGCAATTGTGGTGAGGGGGAAAAAGGACGCTAAGAGCGGCAAGGAGAGATGAAAAGAAACATGGTAAAAAATAATGTTGGCTAGAGTATCGATGGTTTTCCTGGTACTTACTATGCTTCAACGATTCAAATATTATCATATTCCATGGTAGAGCACCTTGTTACATACTTCTTTACTTTCAAGTCTCAAATTCTGAATTAGGAAAAGTACAACAGTGATGAGGATGTCGAGAGATGAATGATACTATGCTGACTATTAATAGGTAGGTCGTCTTTGTAGGATCAGTTCCAAACTTGCTATTTGTTAAGTTAGGCGAAGTGTCAATAGTTACATTCTGTCTTCTTACTCATTTATTGACAATTAGAAAGTTTCATTGGTTATGCAAGGCGGGAGGGTTAAAAGGGACCCACTACTTAATAACTGTCGTGCAATTACTTACTTGAAATTACATTCACTATTAATTAACACAAGAGTGAGTGGGCCATCATATTAGGGGCTTATTCATAACTTCCTTGTGGTTTAGTAATGCATATCCCTTGTTGAAAATCAAAATAGAGAACACCATTCGACATAAAGGCTACACCTCAAACTTAGGTACTGATGCTGTTTATATAGAAAAATATAGTACAAATACTATTACGATTATGATTTATATGACTCCTTATTTGACTTATTCCAAATCTAAAAACTATAATATACATCTCCAAGTAATTCTAAACTAGAAATATATTACTCCTAAATAAATTGAACTTGGACTCTTCTCATCATGTGCCAATAGTCATTTGTACGAATCAGCTCAATTTGCTGGACCATATGAAGCTCAATTTGCTGGACCATATGAAGCTGTTGAAATGTCAGTTTAAAACTTTTGAGCCATCCATTCAAAAATGCAAAACTGTTTGATCGCTTAACTTCTCAAAACATGTAGAAATTATTGTAACTTAATCGTAAAATAGACTACCATCATGTGCAAAGTCTCCACATCGATCATAACCTTAACTACAACCACGATCACCTCAACATTCACCTTATCCTTTGACCAAATCTTGAAAATTAAAATAAACAAACTCTTAAAAATCAAATAAAACATAGTGTTCAAAAGCCAAATTCATCCTCCAAAAACAAACCTCTGAAACCAAACAAGACGAAACCGAATTATCCAAAAACAAACTCCCAAAAGGCAAATTGCTTTCTTTTAAAATTCAAAATGATCTAAACTTTTAAAATCTAAATTTTAATACCAAACTAGATATTTCCTTCATATCTATCAGTAAGATAATTTCAAACCCATTACATTGAACCTCGATTAGGATCCACTTTAGATCTTCTATCGAGATCTTACAACATGACAATTATCAATGATCATCTTTTAGAATCCAAGCTAGCACTTCTCCTAGAATCCAAGCTAGTACTTCTCCTGAAATCTAGTAGTAAGGCAATTCCTATTATCCTCTCTTAAGCTCATCTTTTGATCTTTCTTTGAATGATAGCAATCAACAAACTACAATGATTCTTTCTTCGAGATCCAAACGAGATCTTTCGTTCAGTTCTAGCAACAAGACAAATCTTAATGACCAGTCTTTGGCATCCACTCTATATCTTCTCTCTAGATCTAGCACCAAGAGGACTGTAATGATTCCATGTTATGATCAATACTAGATTCTCTTAATATCTAGCAATAACCCCGTTTCTTAAACCAACTCCAATGATCATCCTTTGCGATTCAATGAACAGTTATTAAAAAAATAGTGAGGATCAAGCTGAACCAAACTTTTAGGAACCAAACAAAACAAACTAAATTTTTCGAGAAACAAACCCAAATTTCGAAGACCAAACTTCTCTTTCGCTAAGAATACTAAACTATAAGAAACCTTAATAAACTAACATCTCTATTTTTTTCTTCTCTTTTTACGTAGCACTACAATACCGCTTTAGTAAACAATCACCATGGCTCATGTTATGATGACTTTTCTCTTTACTTTTTTTTATGAAAGAGAGATCAAATCAAAGGGTTAAGGAATGGGAAGTAGGGGTGAGCATTGATCTATTTGGTTTGTGTGATAAAATTTTCGAAATCGAACCGAACCAAACCCAGTCTCTAAACCGAACCGAACTGACCAAACTTCATTTCTAAACTGAAACGCAACCAAACCGAATTGTTTGGTTTGATTGGGCCAAGTTGAGACCTAGAGTATCTAGCCATGATTAGTCGACTAATATAGAAACAACTTTGTTTCGTGTCTTTGCATCAGGTAATTAACAAATTTAATTAGTCGACTAACGGATACTCAGATACCAAAGCAACTCTGCATGTCCAGTGACCAGCCCTTGAGTTAGTCGACTAATAAATTCATTACTCGTCTAATACATAAGTAACATTCTAGCATTGTCTTTGGGTTAATTGACTGAAAATCGAGATTATCGACTAATTGTGATACTATCTGAAAAAATCTCAACATAAAAGGTTAATCATTTAATCTCAATTTATTGAGTTATTATTCAAAAATCATCATCAACATAAGTCATCATACAAACTATTTGAGAAAAAGAAGTCATTAACAACATAAGTCATCAACAAGATGATACATGAAAGTTTAATCTTAATATACAATGGTGAACACGATTATCTAGCAATAAAAACAACATACACGGTAAAGACTAAACATTGTCATCGAAGCACAAAAAACATAAAAATATTGGTCACATCTCCAAATAATCTTTTGCAATCAATCATCATGGCTCATAAGTCATAAGGCATAATATGATTTTGTATATAAGTACCATACATACACTACGCAAAGACCGAAACCGAAAGAACCTCCAATTGAAGAACTGATGTCTTAAAAATTCAAAATAAACCCACTACAGTAGGATAAATAACATAAAGCACCGACTCTCAAAATGGGCATATAGAATTTGTTGTTGATAAGATGGATCATGTTTTCCTTCCTAGCATCCTACTACATTGGAGAGCTTCCTTCATGCGAATCATCATTCACTTCCGATGATTCATTTGACACAGTAGCTTCCTGTGGTTCCTACAAAATTTAAACATAATAAAAAATGAAAAAAAGATACAAAATGATACAAAAGTGTACAACACAGTAAGTTCATTGCAAGCATAAATTGAAAATAAATATACGCAAAAATAATTCATTTAACTTACCATGCATTCCAAACATAACATTAAGATTAAGTTATGGTTGATCACTTGATTGAGCGTCTACCTCAATTATTTTTGAAAATAAGTATTTTGATATTAAAACTTTATTCATTTGCATCAATGGATAAAAACTATAAATAAGAAAAATAAAGACATAATAAAATATCTTTTTATCATCTTTACTTCAGCAATATCATCCTTAATACTAACCATCTGAATTTGTAATGACGTCCTTAACCAATCTTGAGTACACATAGAGGTCTCAACCGTCTTTGGTAGTGAAGAACTCCTAAAATAATCAAGAATCTTTCCACCGGTGCTAAATACCGATTCCAATGCAACTGTAGAGACAATAATAGTTAAATATATCACGTGTCATCATTATTAGAACTGGAAATTTAGCACTATTTATCTTCCAAAATATAAAAACATCATATTTCTCCACTAGTGGCTCCAGCGATGCCTTCAAATATTTCTCCAACTCGCTAAAACTTGGTTTAGTTTGGTTTGTCATCCTAATTCTTTTGTATTTTGATTGCAAGAAATTCTATTCTTCATCTATTTCTTGTGAACAGGTGTTCATCACCCTTTTTTCAACATGCAAGGAGCCGTCTACATTTGTGACATGAGCATTTTGATATTCTTCAAAAAAACAATTTGAAAACCTCTTGAATTTTTGTTGCTAATGCATCACAGAATCTATCGATGAAAATTTGTGTGAAGCAAATTGCCCTAAATCCAACTTGTTTCGAGGGTTTTATATGAAATGAATAAAGATGAACATATTTATCTTCTCAAAGTTTCTCCAACACTTGTCATATTTATCTTTCACACACCTACTCATTGTATCAATCTCATAATATCTTCTTAGAGCTTTTAGCATGAAACAGCATACATTATAAATTTGTTTCAAAGAAGCGGTAAAAGTCCATAAGCACACAATGTAAGTTTATAAAAACGACAAGGAAATGCACACAAAAAACTAGCAACCTGATACGATCCGGTGGATCGAATCAATAGAAATCAGAATTTAAAAGAGGAAAAATTAAAAAAAGAGGATTTTTGATTGAGAATTCCAAAGAAGAACAAGGATAAGTGAGTTCTTTCGAGACGAACTCGATCTCCTAGCTTTTACTTGAACGGATAAAAAGCCTAAAGATCCTTCGCACGATGCCTAAGGATGTTCTTCAACAAAATAAGCATAGCCCTAACAATGGCGGCTAGCCCTAATAAATAGAAGAAAATGTGGAATTACTAATTTAGCCTGAAAGGACTAAAATACCCCCTAACCTACTAAACCCACTAAGTCGCGATCCCGCGCCTCCTGCGCCGCACGTACGTCACAATTGGTGGGACCGCGTCATCCGGAGGTGAAGGGGGGCCCGGAGGTGGTGCGTCCGCATCAATACCCCCCCTAAAAGAGCCACCTTGTCCTCAAGGTGGAAATCTGGAAACTGCTCCCGAACCACGTCATACGCCTCCCACGTGGCATCACAATCTGGCAGGCCCACCCAATAAATCAGCACCTCTCTGCGTCGTCCTGGCCCCTGTCGAACTGCACGCACATCCAATGGCTCCAGCAATACCTCCATGTCCTCCGTCAGTGAAGGTGGCAGCGTCGACGTCGCTGACTGGTCTCCAATCGCCCTCCGTAGCTGCGACACATGGAACACCGGATGTATCCTCGAGGAAGGAGGCAGGTGTAAACGATACGCCACCTTCCCAATCTTGGCTGCAATCTGGTAGGGTCCGTAGTAGCGAGCAGCTAACTTCTCATTCTGCCTCCGAGCTAATGTCTTCTGCCTATAGGGTCGCAGCTTTAGGTACACCATGTCGCCCTCCTGAAAATGGACCTCCCTCCGATGCCCGTCTGCCCGGGCCTTCATAACCTGCTGTGCCCTCAATAGGTGTCGCCGGAGCTCCTCCAACATCGCATCCCTGTCCCCCCATGTAAGCATCTACCTGTGACACCGGTGTCTGCCTGTCACCAAATCAGAGCAAGGACGGTGGGTCTCGCCCATACAGGATCCGAAAAGGAGTCGTCCCCGCGGCAGAGTGGTACGAGGTGTTGTACCAATACTCTGCCCATGCCAACCACCTGTACCACTGTCGGGGCTTATCCGAGGCGAAGCACCGCAGATAAGTCTCTATGGATCTGTTCACCACCTCGGTCTGCCCGTCTGTCTGCGGGTGGTATGCCGTGCTCCTCTTTAGGACCGTGCCCTGTACCCTGAAAAGCTCCCGCCAGAACCCGCTCAAAAATACTTGGTCCCTGTCGGACACTATAGACCCCGGGATCCCATGCAGGCGGATCACCTCTCGGATGAACGATGTGGCCACCGTGACCGCTGTGTAAGGATGCCTCAAGGGTATAAAATGGGCATACTTACTCAGACGGTCCACTACGACGAAGATCACTGAATACCCCTCGGACCGTGGCAGCCCGTCGATGAAGTCCATAGTGACCTCCTCCCATACTCGCTCCGGTAACTCTAACGGCTGTAGGAGTCCTGCCGGGGCCATGGCCATGTACTTGTGACGTTGGCAGACGTCACAAGTTGCTACTAACTGGGCAATCCTCCTGCGCATTTCGGGCCAGTACACCTCTCTAGCCATCCTCTGGTATGTCTGCTGAACCCCGGAATGTCCCCCCGTCGCCGACCCGTGGAACTCCTGAAAGAGGACGGGTATGAAGCCTGAAGCTCGTGGCAGCACCAACCTCCCCTGATACAGCAGTCGACGCCCCTGCAAGGAATACCCGATCGGCCCCTCCTGTCCTTGCTGCAACAACTCGCGGATCCGCCCCAGCTCCTCATCACTCTCCGCCTCCTGAAAGATGGGCTCCCAGTCCAACCACATCGGTCGTGACAAAGCCCTCAGATCCACGCTCTCCTCCCGACGAGACAAGGCGTCAGCTGCCTTGTTCTCCAATCCTGGCCTGTACTCGATCGCGAACCGGTACCCCACCAGCTTGGACAACCAACGCTGGTGCTCCTCAGTAACCAACCGCTGCTCCAGCAGGTACTTGAGGCTCCGCTGGTCCGTCCTGACCACGAACTCCCGACCCAACAGATATGGCCGCCACTTTGCCACCGCAAGGACAATGGCCATCAATTCTCGCTCATACACCGATTTCAGTCGTGCTCTAGCTGACAACACGTGGCTGAAATAGGCGATGGGCCGTCCCTCCTGCATGAGCACCGCTCCCAACCCGTATCCCGACGCATCGGTCTCCACCACGAAAGGTAGGCTGAAGTCTGGCAAGGCCAGAACTGGTGCGGTCGTCATGGCCACCTTCAAGGCCTGAAAGGCCTTGGTGGCTTCCTCCCCCCAATGGAAACCATCCTTCTTGAGCTGTTCGGTAAGGGGCCCAGCTATGGTGCTGTACCCCTTAACGAACTTCCGGTAATATCCGGTCAGTCCCAAAAACCCTCGGAGAGCTCGCAGCGTAGTAGGAACGGGCCAATCCAGCATGGCCTCTATCTTCGATCTGTCAGCAGCTACACCCTCGGCTGACACCACGTGTCCTAGGTACTCAATCCGTGCCTGGCCGAAACTGCACTTCTTCCGGTTGGCGAACAACTGCTGCGCCAACAACTCCCGGAAGACCACCTCCAAATGGCCCAAGTGCTCCCCCAAGCTCCTGCTGTAGACGAGGATATCGTCAAAGAACACGAGAATGAACCTCCGCAGGTAGGGCTGGAAGACCTTGTTCATCAAGGCCTGGAAAGTGGAGGGGGCATTCGTCAAGCCAAAAGGCATGACTCTGAACTCATAATGGCCCTCGTGGGTGCGGAAGGCAGTCTTCGGCACATCCTCAGGCCGCATCAAAATCTGGTGGTACCCGGCCCTCAAGTCGATCTTCGAGAAGATCGCTGCTCCATGAAGCTCGTCCAGCAGCTCGTCGATCACCGGAATAGGAAACTTGTCAGCGACAGTTTCCTTATTCAGCGCCCGGTAATCAACGCAAAATCTCCAACTCCCGTCCTTCTTCTTGACCAGCAAGACTGGGCTCGAAAAAGGACTCACACTAGGCTGGATGATCCCAGCCTGCAGCATCTCCCGCACCATCCTCTCTATCTCATCCTTCTGAACATGCGGGTATCGGTACGGCCGTACACTAACCGGTGCTGTCCCATCCCTCAATACAATCGCGTGCTCGTGTCCTCTGGATGGTGGTAGCCCCTGAGGATCCTGGAAGACCTCCTGGTACTGCTCCAGTACCTGCTCGACCTCCGCCGCGGTCTCCTCCTTGTGCTGCTCATAGGCCGCTGTCAGCCCCTGATACTCCACCAGGAACCCCTCCCCCTCGTTCCGCAACGCCCGAGTGATGGCCTTGAAGGCCACCAATGAAAAGCAAAGGGTCGGGTCCCCGGTCAACACAACGGTCCTCTCTCCATCTTGGAACTCCATCCTCAGGAGCTTCCAATTCACCTTCATCTCCCCCAACTTCTTCAGCCACTGCACCCCTAAGATGATGTCCACGTTGCCCAACTCCAACGGCAAGAAGTCCTCCATAATCTGGACCCCCTGCAAGGTCAGGCATAGACCCTTGCAGAGCCCCTTACTCTCCTCCATCTTCCCCGTCCCTAGCAGAACGGTAAACTTCTCCAGGGTGCTCAGCTGTAGCCCATGTCGCTCCACTACCCGGCTGGAAATGAAGTTGTGGGTGGCCCCACTATCGATCAGTACCGTCACCGCCGTGTCTCCCAGCTGTCCTGACAACTTCATGGTGTGGTTCGGGGTGAACCCCACCACGGAGTTCAGGGATACCTCTGCGAAGTCTAGGTGAGACTTCTCCTCCTCTACCGGTGGCTCCTCCTCATACTCCTCCTCCTCAACCACGTACCCCTCCTCGTCGGGCACCATGGTGATCTGCAGCAGGCGGCTCGCACACCTGTGCCCAGGGGTGAACTTCTCGTCGCAACGGAAGCACAACCCCTTGGCTCTCTTCTCCCTCACCTCGGCCTCCGTCATCCGCCGCCCCAGGGTAGCTGGGCGGCCCTCTCCTCGAGTCTCGGGAACGGCCACAGGTGGTCTCGGTGCTGTGGCTGGTGGAGTGGGGCGGGAGCCCTGTGCCCCCCCAAGCGCCCCGTATCCGCCTCTCCTCTGTGTGCTTCTCCTCCGCTTTATGTGCTAAGCGAAGGACGTCCTCCAAGGTAGCCGGGCTCTGCATCCTCAACTCAGCTCGTATGGACGGTTTCAGCCCCCTCATGAAGTTCCCGATCATCACATCGTCGGTCACCCCCTTCACCCGGCTGTTCAGCATTTCAAACCTCTCTACATAGTCCCTCACGGTCCCCTCCTGCCTCAGGGCCGACAGCTGCTCGTAAAAATCCCCCCCGGCCGTCTCCTGAAATCGGTCCACTATCAGTGCTGACAACTCCTCCCAAGTCCGAAAGGGGGACCGTGCTATCTTCCACCGGTACCAGGCCAAAGCCTTCCCCTCAAAGTAAATCCCAATGGCCTTCAGGACCTCCTGCTCCGTCAGACCCATCACCTGGAAATACCTCTCCGCTCGGTATATCCACCCATCAGGGTCGGTGCCGTCAAAGGTCGGCATCTTCAGCTTCATCAACCGCCGGTCTGCGTTGATGTCGCCTAGCTGACCCCTATCTCCGCCACGGTCGCCAGCCCTGACCAACTCGCCACCCCGAGCCTCCCTCGGGCCTCCCCCGTCCACCCCGTACGGCTCCTCTGGCCATGCAGGTCTCTCCCACGCCTCGGGCTGGTAGTAGTGCCCCGGAAACTCTGGCGGCCGTGCAAAATTGGGCCTTGGCCCAGGCGGAATGGTCTCTGCTCTCCAAAACTGGCCCGTTGGGGCCCCAATAGCTGCTCCTGAGGCCCATCCGCCTCTCGTCGCCCCCAAAGATCCTCCAGATTGGGGTACGAACCCCGCAACACCGCCAAACACTCCCCCCGTGCTCGCCGCGCCTCCGGAGGAGTCGCCCGGGCCCGCTGACCCCTGCCCGGGGTCCAGCGGACCCGCCCGGCCCCAAACAGGGGCCGAGCCCCCTGTTCCGCCCCCGCCTGGGGCTGCCTACCCCCAGGCGGGGGTCGCGCGGCCTGCCCGACCCCCAAAGGGGGTCGGTTGGCCCTGGGCACCCCCGCAAGGGGGTGCCGGCCCTCCGGCGGCCCCAGATTGGGGCGCCGGAGGCTGGGGGTGGCCGGCCTGACCCGCCCAGGCCGTGGCTGGGCCGGGCGGGTCGGTCGACCCCCATGGTGGCCCGACAGGGCCCGTAGATGTGGATCCGGGCCCTGTCGCGCCAAACCCTAGCCCGCCGGCTAGGGTTGTAGCCGCCGCCGCATGCGATTCTCCGTGGCTCGGGGGTCCTTGATTTGTTGAATCGACGCCGGAATCGCCTTGGATCTCTCCCGTTGCTCTCCCCATGTCGCGTTCCGTCGCCTTCTCCTTGGTCAAACCTTGCAACAACTCCATTAACGCCGGAATCGCCGCCGTAGCCTCCTTCAAACTTTTAAGATCCCTTCCCGTCTCCGCGGCTTCCCTTCTCATGATACGAAGCTCCGATTGAATGTCTTCTTGGGTGTGTGCATGATCCTTGATCGAAGCTTCCATCGCCTTCCTCAAACCCTCGATCTCGTGATTGAGATCGTCGCGTAGACCTTGGATCTTCTCATCCACGGAAGCCCTCGTTCCCGTTGCCATGGAATCGTAGCGCTCTGATACCAATTTGATACGATCCGGTGGATCGAATCAATAGAAATCAGAATTTAAAAGAGGAAAAATTAAAAAAGAGGATTTTTGATTGAGAATTTCAAAGAAGAACAAGGATAAGTGAGTTCTTTCGAGACGAACTCGATCTCCTAGCTTTTACTTGAACGGATAAAAAGCCTAAAGATCCTTCGCAAGATGCCTAAGGATGTTCTTCAACAAAATAAGCATAGCCCTAACAATGGCGGCTAGCCCTAATAAATAGAAGAAAATGGGGAATTACTAATTTAGCCTGAAAGGACTAAAATACCCCCTAACCTACTAAACCCACTAAGTCGCGATCCCGCGCCTTCTGCGTCGCACGTACGTCACGATTGGTGGGACCGCGTCATCCGGAGGTGAAGGGGGGCCCGGAGGTGGTGCGTCCGCATCACAACCACCCAATCCTCATACATGTCATCTCTCCAACATCGGCTTCATTCCTAAAAGATAAATTCGTTTGCCCATATCTTTTAAATGTCGATTGATAAATCACAGCTGCATCCAACAACAAATAAGCAAAGTTTCATCTAGTGGATACATCCAAACATAAACCATTATAATCATCCTATCCCACTCCCATTGATCTTCTCTTTCTTAATACTTTCTTTTCACTATGTCCACCGAGATGGAGAAGCCCTCACAAAATGAGCGGCATTCTGAATTTGAGTTGTCACATCAATAGCTTCCTTCAACTCATTTTGCATCACAAGATTAATAATGTGAGCAATGCACCTCATATGCATGTGTTGGCCACTCAATGGAGTGCTTTTCTAATATTTAATCTTTTCTTTAGATATCCAACCATCACATCATTGTAACTACTATTGTCCACTGTGACTGTTAACACCTTATCTGGACCTCAGTTTTGCAAACACCCTTTAGTTATCCGTATACGATCTTCATCTTTAGTCGACTAATGATAGACCATTGGTCGAATAATGATAAACTATTGATCGATTAATGATAGACCATTTGTTTAACATTAGCCACTGTAATGAAATTAAGAACCTTTTTGTTTAGTATCCAGTTTTCATGAAATCAATGAATTGGGAGACATATAATTAATTTTTTTAATTGATGTCCAAGTATCGTTAGTGATACAAACAAAATTGGATGATTTTTAAAGAAATTCTTTACATTTTAGTTTTATACAAAAACAATTTAATTATATCTCTCCCAGTAGTACATCTGGATAGAATATGAAATCTAGGGCATATATATGCCTGAACAATTACACGTCAATTCTTTCAACAAATTTAAAGGGTACTTTATCCAATTCAATCATTTTTAAAAGAACGATCTAATAACTTGTTCACCAAATTTGTAACAAGTTAAGGTTCTCAACTTTGCACTATCAATACTTTGCCCAATTGTGGATTTGAAAAGTAATGTGTATTTGACGTGTGTCCTTATTGTACGGTTTTCTTTACAAGATTTTCCATGCGCTTTTAGTGACGACGTTTCATTTCTTTTTAGAATTTGCCCAAAATTCTGGCCACAATAATTGCTCCTTGACTAGTTTCGATTTTTGGATCATCTTGTATAAAGTAATTCTATACCTCAGACATCTTCATTGACTTCTTACTCGGCTTGCTTACGGTTGTATCCCTATTTTTTGTTTCATAAATAAAACCATTATTGGGAGTTGGTGTTTCTTCTGCCGTGGACATTTACATGAAATATTGAAATGTAAAGTTAAATGAGAAGATCATTTGCATTAATTCCTCCATCGTCGGGCGAAGAAGGTGCTTCTCCCCATTTACTTTTCTTCCATCATAACTAAAGTATGATGATGTTAAGTTTTTGATAAGTGAATCTAGTCTATGCTAACAAATGCATTCGTTATATGCCTGCTAGATTCAACAATATCCAAGAAAAGCATGAATGTAATAAAATATTTGATCAAACATAACTTTAGGCTCAATGAGAGCACATAATTGTGATAGCCGATGAGCATTATAAGCAGGAAGGAAAGATTAAAAGCGTGCTCTTGTTTATAAACTTCAGCAGCCAAACCCGTGCTCTTGTTTATAAACTTCAACAGCCAAACCCAACCCTGAAATTCAAAAATACATGTATGTGGTCATAGTGAAAGTGCTTTCCGAACTTGTCGTGTGTTTAAATTGAACTTAATAATTCAGTATTTTCCATTGCTTTGTAAATTTTGCCCAAATTCAATAAATTTCATAGCAAGCTGACTTCTTAGAGTCATCCTGTATAGGGTAGCTCATCTAATTTTCAATGTTAGTGATATTTTTTTATGAAACCAAAGGCGCAAGCCACAAGAGCTCATAAACAAGAATAGAAGCAAATCAAAATCTTCAAATTAAACAAATAAAGCAATTGATTCAAATCAATCAAATCAAAGAATCAAATCAAAATCTTACTCCGACGATGAGTCGAGATCTCCGGGCCTTAACGATGAAGTGGGATGTTTGTTTTTTGATTTTGATCCGAACTACAGTGAGCGGAACGTTGGTTGAGAGCGAGAGTGAGAGCTTTGGGTATATTTTAGAAAAGGAAAAAAGGAAGAAAATGTGGCAACTTGTGGCTAGATTTGTGATGAAACCGAACTGGTGTGCGAAATTGATGACTGAAAAATGTATGTTTGTATGTATATTTGTGTGTGTAAAACTGAATTCGGTTCGGTTCGTTTGATTAATCAAACTGAATCGATAACCGAACCGAACCGATAGTACAACATCCAAAAACCGAACCGAACCGATAGATTTTGGTCGGAAAATCGAACCAAAATGGTAGGTCGGTTCGGTTTTATTATGTTTTTTGCTCACCCATAATGGGAATTATTCTTTCAAAAATATCAAAAGGTTAATGTAATTTAGAATTAGAAGGGAGAAGGAAAAAGAAAATTAGATTACGGCTCAGATACCATTTTTGAAATCGAAACAGTGAATAGTATTGAGAATAAAGGAGATCAATTGGTGCTGGATTTATATAGAAATTATATGTATGCTATTAGGATTACAATTTATGGTTGACTCCTTATTTGAAACTTATTCTGTAGTTAGAAGCTATAATTTGTATATCTAAACTATTTATAAACTGAAAACATGGCAAAACTGGACATAGGTTAGTTTATATGCACACCTAAGTGTTGACCGTTTTATATCAGTTTTATATCAGTTTCAGCGGGTTTCTTATGATCTTTTGTGTAATGTTATCAACTAACATATTGTTTTGGCCTTTGTAACTTTCAGCCGATGCACATTCAATATCATTCAATTCAAAGCAGGAAGGAAAGATGAAAATCTTGCTCCTGTTTAAAACTTCAACTGCCAAACCCAACCATGGAATTCAAAAATACATGTATGTGGTCATAGTGAAAGTGCTTTCTGAAATTGTCGTGTGTTTAATAAGAACTTAATAATTCAGTATTTTCCATTGCTTGGTAAATTTTGCCAAAATGCAATAAATTTCATAGCAAGCGAGTCATCTTGTATAGGGTAGTTCATCTAATTTTCAATGTTAGTGATACTTTTTTCATGAAACCAAAGGCACATGTCACAAGAGCTCATAAACAAGAATAGAAGCAAATCAAAATATTCAAATTAAGCAAATAAAGCAATAGATTCAAATCAATAAAATCAAAGAAATCAAAACAAAATTTTACTCTGATAATGAGACGAGATCTCTGGGGCTTAAATGAAGTGGGATGTTTGTTTTTTGATTTTGATCCGAACTACAATGAGTGGGACGTTGGTTGAGAGCGAGAGCAAGCGCTTTGGGTATATTTTCGAAAAGGAAAAAAGGAAGAAGAGGCGGCAACTCTTGGATACGGTTGAGTTGAAACCAAACCGGTGTGCGAAATTGATGACTGAATAATGTATGTATGTATGCGTGTGTGTGTATATATAAAATTGAATTCGGTTCGGTTCGGTTTGATTAATCAAACTGAATCGATAACCGAACCGAACCGATCGATTTTGGTCGTAAAATTGAACCAAAATGCTCGGTCGGTTTAGAATTTCGGTTGGTTTCGGTTTTATTATTTGTTTTGCTCACTCCTAATGTGAATTAATCTTTTCAAAAATATAAAAAGGTTAATGCAATTTAGAATTAGAATTGAGAAGGAAAAAGAAAATTAGATTATGGCTCTGATACCATTTTTGAAATCGAAATAGTGAATATTATTCAGAATAAAGGTGATCAATTGGTGCTGGATTTATATAAAAATTAGATGTGTACTGTTATGATTACAATTTATGGTTGACTCCTTATTTGAAACTTATTCTAAAGTTAGAAGCTATAATTTGTATATCTAAATTTATTCTAAACTAAAAACATGGTACTCCTTAGCATATTCCTTCAGACAAACCTGGACATAGGTTAGTTTATATGCACATCTATTTTTCTGCTGGCATTGGTAAAGCAACTAATGGTTAAGGCATGCTTTTAAAGCAAGGAACATGATTTTGGCCGTTTTATACCAGTTTTAACGGTTTTCTTATGATCTTTTGTGTAGTGTTATGAACTAACATATTGTTTGGGCCTTGGTAACTTTCAGGCCGATGCACAATCAATATCATTCAATTCAAAATAGTTTCAAATAGTTATTTAAATTTCTACCGGACATGAGAATAATTAAAAATAAAATGGAAGAAGGGAATTCTAGTTTCATTGTCATTGATTGTTTCATATTGCTTCTATAAACAATTCCAATTTCATAAAACCGAAGCTTTCTGATACGATCTGGTAGATCGTATAAGCAAATCGATAAATTTAAAAGTGGAAAATGGAAAATGTGGATTTTTAATAGGATATAAATGTGAAGAACTACAAATAAATGGGTTTCTTTCGAGACAAAACCCTATCTCCTAGCTTTGAATGTCGGATCAAAGCCTAAAAACATTCTCTACGATGCCTAACACGTTCTTCACAAATCAAGCATAAGAAAATAACAAGGGCGGCTAGCCCTAATAAATAGAAAAGATGAGATTTACTAATCTAGCCTGAAAAGACTAGAATACCCCTAGCGCCACTAAACCCACTACGCGATGACCCCGCGTCTCCTACGCCTCATGTAAGTCACGATAGGTGGTTCCGCATCCTCGGTAGACGGCGGGGTGGGTGCGTCCGCATCAATATCTCACCTAAAAGAGCCACATTGTCCTCAAGGTGAAAATCTGGAAACTGCTCCCGGATCACGTCATATGCCTTCCACGTGGCGTCACAGTTGGGTAGGCCCACCCAGTAGATCAGCACCTCCTTTCGCCGTCCCGGTCCCTGACGAATTGTTCGCACATCTAGAGGCTCCAACAGTACCTCCATGTCCTCAGCAAGTGTAGGTGGCAGAGTAGACGAGACTGACTGGTCCCCAATCGCCATCCGAAGCTGCGATACATGGAACGCCGGATGTATCGTAGAAGACGGTGGCAGGCGCAACCTGTATGCCATCTTCCCAATCTTGGCCGCAATCTGGTAGGGGCCGTAGTAGCGAGCTGCCAGCTTCTCATTCTGCCTCCAAGCTAACGTCTTCTGCCTGTAGGTTCGCATCTTGAGATACACCATATCTCCCTCCTGAAAGTGGACGTCCCGCCGATGGCCATCTGCCCGGGTCTTCATCACATGCTGAGCCCTCAAAAGATGTCTCCGCAGCTCCTCCAACATAGCATCCCTCTCTCCCATATAAGCTTCCACATGCGACACCGGCGTCTGTCTGTCGCTGAAGCGAAGCAAGGACGGGGGATCTCGCCCGTAGAGGATCCTGAACGGGGTCGTCCCCGCTGCAGAGTGGTACGATGTGTTGTACCAATACGTCTCCGAAGCGAAGCACCGCAGATACGTCTCTATAGAGCGGTTCACCACCTCCGTCTGGCCGTCCGTCTGCGGGTGGTAGGCTGTACTCCTCTTAAGGACCGTCTCCTGTACCCTGAAGAGTTTCCGCCAGAACCCACTCATGAAGACCTGGTCCCTGTCGGACACTATGGAAGCCGGTACTCCGTGCAAGCGTATCACCTCCCGAATGAACGTTGTGGCCACCGAGACCGCGGTATAAGGATGCCTCATTGGTATGAAATGGGCATACTTACTCAATCGGTCTACTACGACGAAGAGCACCCGTATATCCCTCTGAACGCGGCAACCCGTCAATGAAGTCCATCGCGATCTCCTCCCAGACCCTCTCTGGCAACTCTAACGGCTGCAACAGCCCTGCTGGTGCCATGACCATATACTTGTGACGCTGGCAGACATCACAAGCTGCCACTAACTGGGCAACACTCCTTTGCATCCCTGGCCAGTGCACCTCTCTAGCCATCCTTTGGTACGTCTGCTGTACCCCCGAATGACCTCCAGTCGCTGAGCCATGGAACTCCTGAAACAGGACCGGTATAAATACTGAGGCCCGCGGTAGCACCAACCTCCGCTGGTAAAGCAGTCTGCGCCCCTGCAAGGAATACCCTGTCGGCCCCTCCTTTTCCGGCCGCAGCAACTTGCGGATCCGCCCCAGCTCTTTGTCACTCTCCGCCTCTTGCAAAATGGGCTCCTAGTCCAGCCACATAGGTCACGACAGAGCCCTCAAGTCCACGCTCTCCTCCCGACGAGACAAGGCATCAGCAGCCTTGTTCTCCAACCCCGGCCTGTACTCGATGTCGAATCGGTACCCCATCAACTTGGACAACCAACGTTGGTGCTCCTCAGTAACCAACTGCTGCTCTAACAGGTACTTGAGGCTCCGCTGATCCGTCCTAACCACGAACTCTCTCCCTAACAAATAGGGCCGTCACTTCATCACCGCGAAGACAATGGCCATCAGCTTCCTCTCATATACCGACTTCAGCCGTGCTCTAGCAGACAGCACCTGACTGAAATAGGCTTTGGGCCGTCCCTCCTGCATAAGCACCGCCCCCAATTCATATCCCGACGCATCAATCTCCACCACAAAGGGTATGCTGAAGTCTGGTAAGGCAAGCACTTGCGCCGTCGTCATCGCCACCTTCAGGGCCTCAAAAGCCTTGGTGGCCTCCTCCCCCCAATGGAATCCGTCCTTCTTGAGCTGTTCGGTAAGGGGCAAGGCTATGGTGTTGTACCCTTTACCGAACTTTCGGTAATAGACTGTCAGTCCCAAAAATCCACGAAGAGCTCGCAGTGTAGTAGGCACCGGCCAATCCAACATAGCCGCTATCTTCGACTTGTCGGCCGCCACCCCCTCCGCCGAAACAACATGTCCCAGGTACTCGATTCGTGCCTGACCGAAGCTGCACTTCTTCCGGTTGGCGAACAACTGTTGCACCAGCAGCTCCCGAAAGACCACCTCCAAGTGGTCCAAATGCTCCACCATGCTCCTGCTGTAGACGAGAATATCGTCAAAGAAAACGAGAATGAACCTCCGCAGGAAGGGCTGGAAGACCTTGTTCATCAAGGCCTGGAAAGTCGAAGGAGCATTCGTCAAGCCGAACGGTATGACTCGGAACTCGTAGTGCCCCTCGGGGGTGCAGAAGGCAGTCTTCGGCACATCCTTTGGCCGCATCAGGATCTGGTGGTACCCTGCCCTCAAGTCGATCTTCGAAAAGATCGCCGCCCCATGTAGCTCGTCCAGCAGCTCATCGATTACCGGAATGGAAAATTTGTCAGCGACAGTTTCCTTATTCAGTGCCCGGTAATCGACGCAGAATCTCCAACTCCCGTCCTTCTTCTTAACCAACAAAACTGGGCTCGAAAAAGGACTCACACTTGGCTGGATTATCCCAGCCTGCAGCATCTCCCGCACCATCCTCTCAATCTCGTCCTTCTGTACATGCGGGCACCGGTACGGTCGCACACTCACCGGTGCTGCTCCATCACGCAATACCATTACGTGCTCGTGTCCTCTGGACGGTGGTAGCCCCTGCGGGTCTTGAAAGATCTCCTGGTACTGCTCTAGCACCTGCTCAACCTTTACTGCGGTCTCATCCTGTTGCTTCTCCCCCTCAGCTGTCATCCCCTGATACTCCACCAGGAACCCCTCTCCCTCGTCCCGCAACGCCTGAGTGATGGCCTTGAAGGCCACTAATGAAAAACAAAGGGGCGGGTCCCCTTCAACACGACGGTCTGCTCCCCATCCTGGAACTCCATCCTCAGAAGCTTCTAGTTCACATTCATTTCCCCCAACTTCTTCTGCCACTGCACCCCCAGTATGATATCCACGTTGCCCAACTTCAATGGCAAGAAGTCCTCCATGATCTGCAATCCCTGCAAGGTCAGGCACAGACCCTTACATAGCCCCTTGCTCTCCTCCATCTTCCCTGTCCCCAGCAGTACGGTAAACTTTTCCAGCGTGCTCAACTGCAGCCCATGCCGCTCCAATACTCGGCTGGAGATGAAATTGTGGGTGGTCCCACTGTCTATCAGCACTGTCACCGCCGTGTCCCCTAGCTGCCCTGATAACTTCATGGTGTGGTTCCACTGTCTATCAGCACTGTCACCGCCGTGTCCCCTAGCTGCCCTGATAACTTCATGGGTGGTCCCACTGTCTATCAGCACTGTCACCGCCGTGTCCCCTAGCTGCCCTGATAACTTCATGGTGTGGTTCGGAGTGAACCCCACCACGGAGTTCAAGGAAACCTCTGTGAAGTCTAGATGAGACTTCTCTTCCTCCACTGGTGACTCCTCCTCGGGCTCCTCCTCATCACCCACGTACCCCTCCTCGTCGGGTACCATGGTGATCTGTAGCAGGCGGCTCGCACATCTGTGTTCATGGGTGAACTTCTCGTCGCAACGGAAGCACAACCCCTTGGCACGCTTCTCCCTCATCTCTGCCTCCGTCATCCGCCGCCCGAGAGCAGCTGGGCGGCCCTCTCCTCTAGTCTCAGGTGCAATTGTGGGTGTCCTCTGTGCCGTTGCTGCCGGGGTGGGGCGGGAACTCTGGGTCCCCCAAGCTCCTCGTGTCCTCCTCTCCTCCGCATGCTTCTCCTCCGTCTTATGGGCCAGGCGAATGACATCCTCCAAGGTCATCGGGCTCTGCATCCGCAGCTCCACTCGTATAGAGGGCTTCAACCCACTCATGAAGTTCCCAATCATAACCTCATCAGTCACCCCCTTCACCCTGCTGTTCAGCATCTCGAACCTCTCTACATAATCTCTCACCGTCCCCTCTTGCGTCAAGGCCGACAGCTGCTCGTAGAAATCTCCTCCTGATGTCTCCTGGAACCGATCCACGATCAGTGCTGACAGCTCCTCCCAGGTGCGAAAAGGGGTTTGTGCTATCTTCCACCGGTACCATGCTAGTGCCTTCCGATATATCCATCTGTCTGGATCTGTACCGTCAAAGGTCGGCATTTTCAGCTTCATCAACCGTCGATCCGCGTTGATGTCACCCTGCTGCCCTCTCTCTCCTCCACGGTCACCTATCCAGCCTAAACCGCCACCACGGGTCTCCGTCGGGCCTCCCTCGTCACCCCCGTACAACTCCTCAGGTCAACCAGGCATCTCCCACGCCTCGGGCTGATAGTGGTGTCCTGAAAACTCAGGTGGTCGTGTAAAAATGGGTCTCAGCCCAAGATGGGTAGTCTCTGTTCTCCAAAATTGGCCCGCATGGGTCCCAATAGCTGCTCCCAAGGCACAACCGCCTCGAACCGCCTCCGAAGTTTCCCCAAAGTGGGGTACGAACCCCGCCACACCCCCAAAGGGCCGTGAAGGGTTCGCCGGGCCCCCAGGAGGGGCGGCCCAGCCCGTTGGCCCCCCAAGAGGGGCGGGCCGCCAATCCGTACCCCCGGCTGGGGGTGCCTCTCCCGCACCCTCGGATGGGGGTGCCGCCTGCTTCGGACCCCCGCAGGGGTGCGCCGAGGCCCCTGGGAGGCCCAGCGGCTTCGCCCAGGCCTGGGAAGGCCTAGGTTGGGCCGTCAAACCCCCCGACAGGCCCAATCGGGCCTGTCGCCTGTCGAACAGACCCGCGGTGGTTTGCTGTTTGTAAAACAGACCCGCACGGCCCTAGGTCAGGCCGCGCCGACCCCCTTGACTCCCCCGAGTCGTCGCCTTGAAGTGGAAGCTCCGTCACCATCCGTGCTTGCTCTAGGGAGGCTGATTCGAGGGTAGAATCTCCCCCCTCTTGGATTCCCTTGCCCTGATCTCATTCCTTCGCCCTCGTTAGGGTTTGCATCATTGTCATCATCGTCGATATTGCCTCCTTCAGATCTGAATTCGATCCCTTCAATTCCTGGAGATCACGACCTTGTTGCGCGGCGTCCTTCCTCATGCCCCGGAGTTCTATCTGGATGTCCTCTTGGGAATGTGCGTGATCCTTGATGGAATCCCCCACCGGTTTCTTCAATCCCTCGAACCGTTCTTCGATCTCCCGATTGAGATCCTCCCGAAGCCCTTGAATCTTCTCATCGATCAAATCCGCCTTCGAGCTCGTACTAGTCGCCATCGGATCTCACCGCTCTGATACCAATTTGATACGATCCGGTAGATCGTATAAGCAAATCGATAAATTTAAAAGTGGAAAATGGAAAAGGTGGGTTTTTAATAGGATAGAAATCTGAAGAACTACAAATAAATGGGTTTCCTTCGTCTCTATCTCCTAGCTTTGAATGTCAGATCAAAGCCTAAGAACCTTCTCTACGATGCCTAACACGTTCTTCACAAATCAAGCATAAGAAAATAACAAAGGCGGCTAGCCCTAATAAATAGAAAAGAGGGGATTTCCTAATCTAGCCTGAAAAGACTAGAACACCCCTAGCGCTACTAAACCCACTACGTGATGACCCCGCGTCTCCTACGCCTCACGTAAGTCACGATAGGTGGTCCCACATCCTCGGTAGACGGCGGGGTGGGTGCGTCCGCATCACTTTCCTGACTCCTAATTACACATAATTTTAATTTAACTTTGATTATAGTCTAAATTTATTTTTAAATTAATGACGTTTGTATTAGTTCTGGATTAATATTGGTAATTGGTTAAGTACTAAATGTTGATTTCTTTGATTTAGCTCATATTTAGCTTAATATTTATATATATAATGAGAACAACGGGTATCATATGATATATAAGGCTAAGCCTCACACGTCTCCAAGATTCCACCCTCCGTGATTTTTCGGAGAATCGGAACTGTTCATTTGGATCTACATATTCTAAAATCCCAAAACATTGAGTATCGGGTGAACCCTAGGGGTTTTGTCCGTTCATCCATCTGTTGCAAATTTAACGGTTTTGCATGAATAGAACTTTTGCGACGGGCAGATGAACGGATAACACTCATTGGGTTCATCCGATCCGATATTTGGGGTTTTGGGGGTTTAGGGGTTTTAGATATGAACATAGTTCCGATCCTCCAAAAAATAGCGGAGGGTGAAGTTTTAGTGGTCGCGTATGAGGCTTAGTCTTATATGTCATATGATACACATTATTCCCATATATTATATGCTATTTTAAGGTGATGTTTCCCCATGTATTAATGGCCAGAGACCATTGGTGGTGATGTAGACCTAACCTGCATATTTTCTATACAATATGATTTTAATCAAAAATTTTGGAACTAACAATCCATGTCAAACCTTTACAAGGACTGTCCAAAACCGAGTACTCAAACTTTGTTGCATACAGATTAGCTTTGCTTCTCCTCAAGTTTCTTGGAGGCTTCAGTTTCTTTTGATAATATTTGGCATCTCCCCCCTCCTCACCTACACATATGCACATCTCTTGGTATCTTTTGGCGTATCTGCTCTGCATGCACACACTCCCTTTCCCTCTGATTCATATACACGCCTTGCAGGAACACAGATGCAGCCATGTGTTTCATATATCTTATTCATCGTAGAACTTAACTCAATATAATAATCATCGATATTCAATGTAGAGCCATTTGAATCACAATCATGTGAATGCATTATCCAAATAGATTGTAGAATACTTCTCAGCATCCACACCTAGGGGTGGCAAACGGGTCGGGTGGGTTCGGGTTCGGGTTCGGATCGGGTCAGATTTGACCCGACCCGGATAGGGGTAAACCCTAATCCGACCCGGATTGAATCCGGGTCGGGTTCGGGTGACCCGGAAAATTTCCGGGTCGGGTTCGGGTTAACCCGTCTGGTTAAGATTTGACTTATACACTACTGCTCATTTTTCGATATCCAGCTATTTATTAATAGCCACCGACAATCTATTAAGTGTTTCATAATTTCCAGTAGCTCGTCGCTTAAACTGCACTGATGACATCAAGGAAGTATAATTAACGTTACCATTTTATTAACGAAAGTAATAAAATTAACAAAAAAATTGTATGTAAAGGGAATTGAATACAAGACCTCTTAAAGAAGAGGACAACAATTCAAATCGTATAAGCACAACTCCAATTGCAACTGTGTATTGAAGTTATTATATAAATTTTTATATATATATAAAAAGTAAACCGGGTCGAATTCGGGTCATCCGGGTTGACATGCCAAACCCATACCCGACCCGGATTTTATCCGGGTTGGGTCGGGTCAACCCGTTTCCTACTTGACCCGGATTGGCCTCTACCCATACCCGGTTAAGGATGCCGGGTTCGGGTCGGGTCGGGTCGGGTCGGGCTCATTTTGCCACCCCTATCCACACCTAGCGTGTGATAGCACCATGGGCTGATGGAGCAGTTTGAGTATTAATGAACTTTCTTATAGAACAGTAAGGCATGATGGCAATGAATGTCATATCATTGGATTAATAATATTAACATACGCACTGTGGACTCCATCTCTTGGGGAGCATGAGCTAACTGATGCCCAAAATCGGATTAATCAGATGAAACTAGATGCTGTGGACTCCAGCTCTTGGTGAGCATGAACTAACAATGTTAATAAAATAAGAACTTCACCTGTGTTAATTTATTTCTGCCTTCATGACTTTTCATGAGTTAACTTTATAGTTTTCATCTAGCGCATCATCTATATGAATCTGTTTCGCAATTCTTTTGTAATGAAATCACTTCTACCATCTAGTGCACCTTTACTGTGGACATGCTTTGTATTAAAATCACCTGCTACTGACTTAAGGAGTATGTTATTTCAGTCACAAGAAAAAACGTGCAAAGCAAATAAAGAAGTTGATGCAGAGGGGATTACTGGACCCAGAGAAAGTGGATCCATTTTCCCTTTTTGTTGAAAGCGGAAATATAACTTATTGCTTGTACAAGGACTCAGAAAGAGTTCTTGGCAAAACTTTTGGCATGTGCATCTTACAGGTTAAGTATCATGATCGATACTTTTTCATTGACTAATTGATATAATTTCAAAGGTATTATGATGATGATGTTTTTGTTATTGTAGGATTTTGAAGCTCTGAATCCTAATCTCCTTGCCCGAACTATTGAGACAGTGGAGGGAGGTGGCTTAGTAGTCTTGTTGCTCCGTTCATTGTCATCGCTTACTAGTCTATACACGATGGTTATGGTATGCATTATTTTTACTGAGCCACTTCACCTTGCCGGCTAAAATAACAACTTTTGGTCTTCACAATTTAATTAATGATTGCGTGTAGCTTTACTTGGCATCATTTTGGAAGTTGAATATTTTGTGGTTTATATAAAGGTAAAATTTATTTGACAATCTGTTAACTCTCATGGATAATTGATACGATCCGCTTGGATCGATCAAGCAAATCAATTTAAAGGTGGAAAATTAAAAAGAGAGGAATATTTTTAGGGTTTTAGATTGAGAAGAACAATGGAAATCAATTGATAAAAGCCTCTTTCGAGAGGAGACTTGCTCTCCGAGCTTTTGATTGAACGGAACAAAAGCCTAAATCTCCTTCACTAAGGATGCTCAAGAGTTTCTCAACAATCTAAGCATCATAACCAATACAATGGCGGCTAGCCCTAATAAAAAGAATGAGGGGGTTTTACTAATTTGGCCTAGAGCGACCAAAATACTCCTAAGACTAATAATAACTAAGTAACACCTCCACGTCTCCTCCTGCGCACGTAAGTGATCATAGGCGGTCCCTCCTCGTCCACCGCATATGGTGCGGCCTCCTCGGAGCGCGTGCCGGCTGATGATGCGGCATGGTCCGCATCAATACCCACTAAAAGAGCCACCTTGTCCTCAAGGTGGAAGTCCGGAAACTGTTCCCGAACAACATCGAACGCCTCCCACGTGGCATCGCAGTCCGGCAATCCCGCCCAATGTATCAATACCTCCTGCCGACGTCCCGGACCCTGACGCACCGCCTTGACATCCAACGGCTCCAGCATCACATCCATGTCCTCCGTCAGTGTCGGTGGAAGTGTGGATGACACCGTCTGCTCTCCAATAGCGCGGCGAAGCTGCGAAACATGAAAAACCGAATGGATCATAGCCATCGTGTGTAACCTCAGCCTGTAGGCCACTTGACCAATCTTGGCCTCAATCTCAAAGGGGCCAAAGAATCTGGCAGACAGCTTCTCATTCCTCCTCCTCGTCATTGATCTCTGTCTGTATGGTCGCAGCTTGAGATATACCATATCTCCCTCCTGAAAGCTCACATCTCGACGATGTCCATCTGCACTCGCTTTCATCACCTGCTGAGCCCGTAGCAAGTGCTTCTTCAGCTCCTCCAGCATCCCATCCCTCTCCTCCATGTAACCCTCCACCAACGAGACTGGTGTCTATCTATTCCCGAATCGAATCAGCTCTGGTGGGTCTCTTCCATGCAACACCCGGAAAAGGGTCGTTCCTGCTGCTGAATGGTACAAAGTATTGTACCAATACTCCGCCCAGGCCAACCAGCGGTACCACTGTCGCGGTGTCTCCGAGGCAAAACATCGCAGATACGTCTCTATACTGCGATTAACCACCTCCGTCTGTCCGTCTGTCTGGGGGTGATAGGCGGTACTCCTCTTCAACACCGTTCCCTGTACCCGGAACAACTCCCGCCAAAACCCGCTCAAGAACACCTGGTCCCGGTCAGACACTATAGAACCAGGGATCCCATGCAGCCGTATCACCTCTCGAGTAAACGATGTGGCCACCGAAACTGCCGTGTACGGGTGTTTCAGCGGTATGAAGTGTGCGTACTTACTCAGCATGTCCACCACTACAAAAATCACCGAGTACCTCTCCGACCTGGGTAACCCATCGATGAAGTCCATCGTCACCTCCTCCCACATCCGCTCAGGCAAAGCCAAAGGCTGCAGTAACCCTGCATGTGCCATGGCCATGTACTTGTGACGCTGGCAGACATCACAAGCCGCCACTAAGAGGGCGATCGCCTTCCTCATCCCTTGCCAGTAAACCTCTCGGGCCATCCGCATGTAAGTCTGCTGCACCCCGGAGTGTCCCACAATCCCTGAACTGTGGAACTCATGAAACAACACTGGTATGAAGGCCGACCTCCGCGGTAAGACCAACCGTCCCTGGTACAATGCCTGCGCCCCTCCAAAGAGTACCCCTTCGGTGCCTCCCCGTCACCCTGTAGTCGCTCCCTGATCTGTCTCAACTCTGGGTCGGTCTCTGCCTCCTGTAACATGGGCTCCCTGTCTAGCCACATCGGTAACGAGAGCGCCCTCAGGTGCACTCCCTCCTCTCGTCGAGACAAGGCGTCAACCGCCTTATTCTCCAACCCCGGCCTGTACTCAATGTCCAACCGGTACACTATCAGCTTCGAAAGCCAACGCTGGTGCTCCTCAGTCACCAACCTCTGCTCAAGCAGGTACTTGAGGCTCCTCTGGTCTGTCCTGACCACGAACTCTCTCCCAAGTAGATACGGCCGCCAATTCTGCACCGCCAACACGATCGCCATCAACTCTCTCTCGTACACCGACTTCAGCCGGGCTCTAGCAGAAAGCACGTGGCTGTAGTAGGCTACGGGCCGCCCCAACTGCATCAACACCGCCCCCAAACCTACTCCCGATGCATCCGTCTCCACTACAAACGCGATGCTGAAGTCAGGCAGCGCCAGCACCGGGGCCGTAGTCATGGCCACCTTCAAGGCCTCAAAGGCCTTGGTCGCTTCCTCCCCCAAGTGAACCCATCCTTCTTCAAACGATCAGCAAGCGACCGTGCAATCGTACTGTACCCTCTCACGAACTTCCGGTAGTAGCCCGTCAGTCCAAGGAAACCTCGCAATGCCCTCAAAGACGTAGGCACTGGCCAGTCCAATATGGCCTCTATCTTTGCCATGTCCGCCGCTACTCCTTCCGCCGACACCACGTGCCCAAGGTACTCTATCTGCAGCTGGCCGAAGCTACACTTCTTCCGGTTTGCATACAACTGTTGCGCCCCCAACTTCCGGAAGACTGTCTCCAAATGCCCCACATTATCCTCCATGGTCCTGCTGTAAACCAAGACGTCGTCGAAGAAAACCAAGACGAACTTCCTCAAGTATGGCCGAAATACCTCGTTCATCAAGGCCTGGAAGGTGGAGGGAGCATTCGTCAAGCCAAAAGGCATGACGAGAAACTCGTAGTGCCCCTTATGTGTGCGGAATGCCGTATTCGGCATGTCCTCGGGCCTCAACAGGATCTGGTAATAACCCGCCTTCAAGTCGATCTTCGAGAACACAATTGCGCCATGCAGCTCATCTAGCAGCTCGTCGATCACGGGAATGTGAAATCTGTCAGCCACCGTCTCCTTGTTCAGCACCCTGTAGTCGACGCAGAACCGCCAACTCCCGTCCTTCTTCTTCACCAACAGCACCGGTGAAGAGAAAGGACTCACACTAGGCTGGATCACTCCCGCCTGCAACATCTCCCCTACCATCCTCTCAATCTCGTCCTTCTGCACATGAGGATATCGGTACGGCCGCACGCTCACTGGTGCTGCTTCCTCTCTCAAGACTATCGCATGCTCATGTCCCCTCACCGGTGGTAGCCCCTGCGGGTCCTGAAAGACCTCCGAAAACCGCTCCAGCATCTGCTCAACCACCTCGGGAACCTCTGCCGACTGCTCCTGCTCAACTCCAACTGCACGACACTCCACTAAGTACCCCTCTCCCTCCCTCTGTAAAGCTCGAGTAATGGCCTTAAAGGCCACCAACGAAAAGCATAGGGTGGGGTCCCCTGTGAGTACCACCGTGCGGTCATCCTCCTCAAACTCCATCCTAAGACGTTTCCAGTTCACCCGCACGTCCCCTAACTTCTTCAGCCATTGCACGCCCATAATGATATCGACATTCCCCAACTCCAGGGGTAAGAAATTCTCCATAATCTGCACTCCCTGCAAGGTCAGACACAGCCCCTTGCAGAGCCCCTTGATCTCCTCCATCTGTCCTGTCCCCAGCAAAACAGTAAACTTCTCCATGGTGCTAAACTGCAGCCCATGACGCTCCACCACTCGACTAGAGATGAAATTGTGGGTGTCCCCATTGTCTATCAGCATTGTCACCGCCATATCGCCCAACTGCCCTGATAACTTCATGGTGTGGTTCGGAGTGAACCCCACCACGGAGTTCAGGGAGACCTCCGCGAAGTCTAGGAGAGACTTCTCCTCCTCGAGTGGCTCCACCCTGGGCTCCTCCTCGTCATCCCGACACTCCTCCTCATCTGGCACCATGGTAATCTGTAGCAGGCGGTTCGAACATCTGTGTCTAGGAGTGAACTTCTCATCGCAACGGAAACACAACCCCTTGGCACGCCTCTCCCTCACCTACGCCTCCGTCATCCGTCGCCCAAGAGTAGCGGGGCGAGTCTCTCCCCTAGTCTTTGGTGCACCGGCAGGTGCCCTCGGCGCTGCCGCTGCTGATGTGGGTCGTGGATTTTGGGTCCCCCAAGTCCCACGTATCATCCTCTCCTCCGTATCTCCTCCGTCTTCTGTGCGAGGCGAATCAGGTCCTCCAAGCCCCCCGGGCTCTGCATCCTCAGCTCAGCTCGAATGGAGGGCTTGAGCCCCCCATGAAGTTCCCCATGAGCGCCTCCTTCGTGACCTCAGGCACTCGGCCCGACAGTAGCTCAAATTTCCTGACAAAGTCCCGCATCGTACCCTCCTGCCTGAGTACCTTGAGCTGCTCGTAAAAATCTCCTCATGGTGTCTCCTAGAATCAATCCATCAAGTAGGCTGTCAAATCCGCCCACGAGGAAAAGGGAATGCGTACAACCTTCCATCGGTACCACGCCAAGGCCTCTCCCTCAAAGTAGATGCCCACCGCCTTCAGGATCTCCTCCACGGTAAAACCCTTCGTCTGGAAGTACCTCTTCGCTCGGTAGATCCACCCATCTGGATCGCTCCCCTCAAACACGGGCATCTTCAGCTTTTTCAGTCATCTATCAGCATGAAACTCTGCTTCTCCCAGCCTCTCCTGGTCCCAACGCCTATCTCCGTGGTTCCGAAGGGGATCGTAGTCCTCATCTGCATATTTGTCCTCAGGCCAAAAGGCATACCGTCTGGTGCCAGCCCATGGGGTCCTCCAAAAGCTACAGCAACTAGTCGCTGCCCTCCTCGACCACCGAAATGGCCCCCCGGTGCTTGACCACACCTCAGAAAAACCCCCGCGCCCTCCCGAAGGCCCCCCGTTGCTTGCCGCCCCCTGTCGGCAGCCCATTGGGCCTCATCCGCCATCGCCGGGACCCCCAGGGGCCAAGCAGGGGCCCTGGGGTCCCGCCCGACGTCGCCCGCCTGGGCGCGGCCCCCCAGCGGCCAGGCGGTGGCCGCGCGGGGCCTCTGCCACTGCGGCAGAGCCCCGCCGCCACCTGGCTGGGCTCGCGGCCCCCCTGGGGAGGTCGCCAGGTCTGGCCGACCCCCTGGGGGGTTTGCCAGGTCTGGCCGACCCCCTGGGGGGTTCGCCTGGTCTGGCCGACCCCCAGGGAGGGGTCCCATGCCAAGTCGCCCCGCGCGCGCCTTCATCGCTTGCCCGTTCATCGCTGTTGCCCGGTTTCGTCGATACGATGACTTCCGACGTCCCGGCTGTTGCAAACTGCGCCGCCACCCTTGCATCTCGCGCCCTTAACTCCTGGATCTCGGGATCCGAATCATCTTCAACCTTCGCCCATGATTTCTTTCCCTTTCCCTTAACTAGGGTTTGCAAAAACTCCATGATTTTTTGTTGATTTGCTTCGCTTTTTGCATGCTTCTCCTCTTGGGCTCGGTTTTCCTCCATCTTCTTCTTATGCCGATCGCTCATCGTCTCCATCGTGGTTCCGATCTCCTTGGTGATTTCTTCATGTAGGGCTTGAAGCTTCTCCTCAATGGTGGCTCTCGTGCCTTGCGCCATTAGATCTTATGAACTCTGATACCAATTTGATATGATCTGCTTCGATCGATCAAGCAAATCAATTTAATGGTGGAAAATTAAAAAGAGAGGACTATTTTTAGGGTTTTAGATTGAGAAGAACAATGGAAATCAATTGATAAAAGCCTCTTTCGAGAGGAGACTTGCTCTTCGAGCTTTTGATTGAACGGAACAAAAACCTAAATCTCCTTCACTAAGGATGCTCAAGAGTTTCTCAACAATCTAAGCATAACCAATACAATGGCGGCTAGCCCTAATAAAGAGAATGCGGGGGTTTACTAATTTGGCCTAGAGCGACCAAAATACCCATAAGGCTAATAATAACTAATTAACACCTCCACGTCTCCTCTTGCGCACGTAAGTGATCATGGGCGGTCCCTCCTCGTCCACCACACGTGGTGCGGCCTCCTCGGAGCGCGTGCCGGCTGATGATGCGGCATGGTCCGCATCAATAATCCATTGGTCCATCTATTTATTACCTCCATTTGATCAGACTAGGGAAATTTGCCTTCACCAGTTACAGCTATTTGACTCAGTTAAGCATATTACCATAAACTAAAATGTCCTTTGTCTTTCTCTTCTTTTAGATTAGCAAATCTTTTTTTTAAAAAAAGAGGATTGAATCTAAACTAAGTTTTACTTGTTTAACTTCGACATTGGAAAATGCAAGAAGTGAGAACATTGAAGTAATTGGAAATATTTCCTATGAATCGGTAATGATTATCTTCAAGGGTGTCTCATTTCTTGAAATCTTCTAACTACACAAATTTGTAGATGAGCGTTTTTCACTTTTATATGCACATTATCTCATTTTATAGAATTCTGATTGTAGATGAGCGTTTTTCACTTTTATATGCACATTATCTCATTTTATAGAATTCTGAATGCTTATTCAAATGTTCCTAACCTCTTTCTCATCTAGTATTTTATTTTTAACAGGAACAAAAAGTGATGGAACTTTGTGAAGTATGCTAGCATGCACAATACACTTTCTGTTAAAATGTGATTCAGTTGAGCAAAAATTAAAATGAACTATGTAGATTATCAAAGGGTGTTTTTCTGTGATATGTATATTTCAGCCTTTGCTACAATACTACAAGCCTATAGTATGGGTCTTTTTGTGATTATTAAATGCAAAATGTATCAAATGCAGCTGGATATACTGTTTTTTCTCTAACTGGCAGCTTATATACTGCTTGCTTAATTGCCAGAACCACAGTAAAAGCTTAAGTAATATTTATCCCTTATTAATGATGTGGTATTAATTGTATAAGTCATGAGGATCCTGCCCATTGGCTTATTTCAGGATGTACATGAAAGGTTTCGGACAGAGTCTCATTCACAGGCTACTGCACGGTTCAATGAACGTTTTTTGTTGTCTATAGCATCGTGCAAGGCATGTATTGTAATGGATGATGAACTGAACATTTTACCAATATCTTCTCACATAAGAAACATCCAACCTGTATCAATAACAGAGGTAACTTTCTCATATCATCAACGTAACTGTAATTTTTCATAAATTATGTAATTTGTAGTCCATTTGAAATATCTTTACTTGCCATGTGGCTTGGATTGAATAGGTGACGGCAAGGACATATCGACTGCATTTTTTTTTTCTATTTTCTTTCCGTTTCTTTGGTTTTCTTTTGATTATCTGAAATTCTGCTAATTATCATTCTTTAATTTTAGCATTTATAATTCCATTTTTTTTCCTTTCCCAAGGATCCGGAGGGGTTGTCAGAAAGGGAGCGAGAATTAAAGAATTTGAAAGAGCAGTTTCATGATTTTCCTGTGGGCCCTTTCATTGGGAAATGTTGCACAATGGATCAGGTGCATGTCGAGAACTTAATATGAATATGCTAAGTAGACTTTTCTCTTCCCCCCGCTCAACAAAGAAAGAAACCCATGCACACATGTGTACAAACACAAAACCATCAAACACTTGCACACACAATAAAATGAAACAAAAAAAGAAAGGGGAAATAAATAAATTTGTATCATTGGTCAACTAGTAGATCAATCTAAGTCCTTTTGCAGGGAAAAGCTGTGATTACATTTCTTGATGCAATCCTGGATGAGACGCTAAGAAGCACTGTTGCTTTAATTGCTGCCAGGGGACGCGGCAAATCAGCTGCTCTCGGTCTTGCTGTTGCAGGGGCTATTGCGGCAGGGTAGAATTCTGACATGAGACCACCTGGATTCTTTTACGCCCTTCCCTTTTTTCGTTGTTAAGTTCTACAATGTGGCATTCTTCTGTCTCCAGGTATTCAAACATATTTGTCACGGCACCGAGCCCTGAGAACCTTAAAACCCTGTTTGAATTTGTTTGCAAGGGATTTAACATATTGGAATATAAGGTTCTTTCTCTTCCTCCTCCATGTTTGACAGTTTTTTATCATCCAGTAAATAGTCATCTTATGATTTCCTGGATCAGCACATCATTTGTCACTTGGTATATGATGTCTTTTGCTGTGCTCTTATGCTGATCTTGATGACAATGATATGCATATAATTAGTTTAGAGTCACTTTATTCCAAAGAGTAATTTCATGACCATTATGAACTTCACCGATAGGTGTAATATATGAACTGCATTGTGACATATATTTGCAAATTGCAGTTCCAAAATTGATGACTGGATGGCATTGACGAGTTGAATAGCACTTCTATTTTGATAATCTAAATCACTTACCTATGGCACAACATAGTTGACATATGAATGAGATGATCAGCAGTAGCTCTTTTAAAAACATAACTAGATGGAAAGTTGCATCATAAATCTACTATACCTAAAATTTTTGGGTAATGTGGCATGGTACCAATCACCTGGTTTTGGAAGGTCCTGGTTCCAAGCTTCGTTGTTAGCAACTTGAAACTTTTAAATTTATGTTACCTTACCCCTATGTATTCTGCCATTTGAAGGGAATAATGTCTATGCTAGAGGCTTTTCCGTGTGTCCCAAAGGCCCGCGTGAGGGGGCGGGGTTGCTAATTATTAAGTTCACTTGATATACATTAACTTTACTTTTGGAATGCAGTAGATTATCTGACAATTTGCACAGTATGTTCTGGAGTTGGCATAAGAAAATTGTGAATGGACTTGACAATGATTTATATAAGAGAAGATGACATATGACAGTTATTGGTCATGCTGTACATGATTTACTTCTATTTATTTCTTCTCCAAAAGTGCCAGTGCATTGACAACTCAGCTGCGGACTCACTACCACTCTTGGGGCAACATTTCGAGGAGAATGGAGTTCGTGGGTGGCCGTTTGATCCAGGGTGGATGCAAGGAGTCGTGATCCAAGACTCGAAGACGTGCCCTCGTGGAATTCATGCACCACCTTGAGAACAAGGTAGTTTTTGGGGGCGGAGTAGTGTTGGGAATGAGGATTGTAGCCACAATAGTGGAAAATTTGTGGCCCGAGGGGCAATTTTGTAATTTGGAAACCGAGGGGACAATTTTGTAAATAGGGTCAAACCAACCCTATAAATAGGAGAGAGGGGGGTAGTGTCGGGATGAAGGAAATGGAGAAAAAAAGTAGAGATTAGAAATAGGAGTTAGGAGTAGAAATTAGTCTAGATCCTAGGAGAGTGGTCCTCCTCTCGAATTGAGGCCAACATATTTGTATTCCCCCTTTATCTATAGAAAATCCATTTCCTACCCTACCAACTATCTCATCAATATCCTAACCTCATAAGTGGGGGTGCTCATTCCTTGAATGCCATATGTTCCCTGGTTCCTGTTTAAGGGGCAGCCACCTGTGACTATTGACTTCACCGATATGAGCCGTTTTATATATTTATGTGAAACCCAAATATTGTGAGCCGTTCTAGCATGAAGATGATTAGTGACTTCCATAATGAAAATTGTAGTGAAAAACGTTAAAAAGTGCTATTCATGATAATGACCATATGTGTATCATGCATGGCGTATGGGAATTGATCATCATCAGAGAATGAAGAGATTTTTACATTAGTATTATTGTTTTTAAATTTAACTTGGTATGAAAACATAGGACTTAGAAAAGCTTCTTGGGATTATATAACTGCAATCCAAAGAATGTTCTAGTGTTGTTTGCAACAAATGAAGTTTAATCTGTGACTTAAATGGATATGGGTCAAATTTGATTTCCCCCCCTTTCAGCTCATCCTGATGCTCTGTTCCAGATTTTGGGCAATTGTGCATTAGATCATGTTAGTATAAATCCTAGTAAAAAAGTGAGTGCGAACCAACCCCATAACTACCACCTTCCTATCTCAAACCCTGACATGATCAGTCAATTTGGGGTCACCCTGACTAGGAAGGTCGACAAAACAAAAGTGAGCATTGCAGAGGCAAGCGGCATCTTCAGGGGAGCTCATCATAATCATCATCTTGATATGTCCATGCCAATTTTGTAATTTAAGGGTTAAGGATGTATTTTTCAAGGTTTGAAAGGTGGCTTGCTAGAGTCTTGTACAAAACTGGCTTTCCAGCATGACTTTGGACTCGCCCCAACCGAAGCCGACCCAAACGGTTGAAATGTTTAAGTGTCATGATTTTGAATCCTGGTGTTAGCTAACTCTGACGATGATTTAACAATTTGATGTGATTTATTGCAATGCTCTCCTGATGCAAACAACTTACCACCCTTCAAAGGGTTTATAAGAGATAGTTGATCCTTTTTGTTGCGTTCTCTGTTATGGTCAAATCTTTAGTAAGCACATATATTCCGTATTTATGACATAAACCAAAAACAAACATATTGTGTTCATGACAGCATTATTATAAGCAGCAACCCTTTTTAAAGTTAATAAACATACCCCTTCATTTTATTTCTTGGATATATTATTTCAAATTTGTTGCTCTTGGTCCTATTAATTTTTGAAGCAATTGCTTTACCACCATTATTTCCTACATGTAAAAATATAATATGTTATACTTTATATTTGCAGGAACACTTACACTATGATATGGTGAGGAGTGCTGATCCAGAATTCAAGAAAGTGATAGTTCAGATTAATGTCCACAAGCAACGCCGTCAAACAATTCAAGTATGTTGCTGTTGGTTTACCATTTGTAATATTTTGTGACCTGCTAATGATCAAGATAATTATGCAACACAAATTAAAACCTCATAATTATTGATCAGGTTCGTCTTTCATGTATACACAAATTATAACCTCATAATTATAGATCAGTTTTGTCTTTCATGTATATCACTTTGCGAAGTGATTTCTAAAGTGTCCATCTCAACAGTTAAAACCCGTCTGATGAAATGTAAGCCTATGTGAGACTTGTGATAGTGTTCACTCGCTTCTCCAGGTTTCTACCCGAAGGGTTATTCCTAACATGGTCCTTTATTCTGTACTAAACTTAGGCCTTTATTCTTTGCTGACTATAAAATTCATGCTACACAAGCACCAGCTGAACCTCATCATTCTTTCATTATCACTTGTATCAATCATTGTTAGTTCTGATCTATTTCCCCTTTCATGTAGAAACACCACTAACTGTTCCATGTCTGAATTTTCTTTAACCCCAAAGACATCTATTCTAGGCATGGAAGAGTTTTCAGGGCAATCTGGATTGAACTGAGAAAGGTCATGTTTTCTTATACATGCAACCCTAATTCACATTCTATTGCAACCCATCAAACATTATTCTTTGAAATATACAAAGATAATGCAACTAAAAACCTAACTTTTTACTTCAGTGTATGCATATAGATTTTGAAGAACTTCTCAGCTGCCGAAACTGCAGACTTTCCTTTAACTACACTGCCAAACATTGTTGGTTTGTGATCATGGACTGATTGTGTGTGGTAAGGATAGATTGATCTACGTGGATATTAGGGCAACGCCAATGCAATCTATTCCATTGAGGTTGCTTTTGCAAGTTCCAATGTTTCCTAATATCCATATCTTAACTGCTTAGTCTGAGCTTGGACTTGGATCACCACCTAACCAGACATCTCCATATCCTTGCCAAGCCTATTCTCTATCTTAACATGTTTATGATAAATCATGTTATCTTTCTTTAGTAACCAATCATGTAACCCATAACAGTTAAATCCTGATATTGTCTTTCGTAATATGTTTCATTCTTATGTTTGTTCATGACTTCATGTGGTAGTGTCTATCTATTTTCTTTATAATTTGTCAGTTTCACTCTAAGCCTTTTTGTTTTCTTTTAGCCATGTCATTCGGTTATTTGGGTACTACTGTGAATGAAGAAAGTAAACTTCCTAGAGTGATAGATATGAATAAATTTCGTTGCACATGTTGGAAATGGTTAGTTCAACCCTCTTATGACTTAGTTTTTTATCCATTATTAACAGTATTTAAGGCCGCATGACCATGGTAAACTTTCTCAAGTTGAGCTTTTAGTCATTGATGAAGCCGCAGCAATACCACTACCAATCGTGAAGTCTTTGCTTGGACCTTATCTCGTCTTTCTCTCATCTACTGTCAACGGGTACGAGCTTTTTCGCTTGAATTCTTTTGCTTTATGGCTATATTATTTCTTGTTTATATGTGACTAGAATTATTCAACATGATGATGTGATATTTGTGATTTATCAACCATGGTCCCATGTTTCTTTATTTTATGCGTTAAAGCATTTGGTTCTATACCTTTAAGATCAGGGATCTTAATATTTATCCTTATATCTTTATATTGTTTCTTCTGAAAGGTATGAAGGCACGGGGCGTTCATTGTCTTTGAAACTTCTCCAACAGTTAGAATCACAAAGTCAAGTATCTACTCAGAGTCAAGAGGGCCATCATTCTGGTATGCGTTATGTGGCTTTCTTTCTTCATCTGTAGTTTTATTTCAAGTTTCTATTTTTTTCTTGGATGCTAGTGTATGAGTCTATTTTCGATATGTTTGCGTGTGATCGACTGGGAACTTTGACAATATATGATCCTTCAATGTAGGGATTCAGCATCCAACTAAACATTTTAAAATCATAACATAAGCATTAATTTTAAATGAAGGCCATTTCTTCCTTATTATTTCAGTTGATTGAGCTTGGTAAAAGTTAGCAATAGAAATGAGTCTTTATACTACGGTTAAGTTGTTCTCAAAGCTTCAAGAGCCATGCCTGTTCAGTTGCTGGATAATTCAAATAAGTGGCTTGAGTTGGCCAACCACAATGGATCATGGACTTTGATTATTCACAGAAAATTGGTCAAATCTCTACAAGCGTAGACTATGTTTCATGACAATATATTTACGAAGTTGATTGCTTTCATTGGTTTCATGGTTGCTTTATCATGTTCATCAATTTGCAAATTTTACTTCCTATTTAGATTAGGCCTATACTTTAAAATAGATTTGTCACAAAGCACTCAATTTGTCTTCTTTATCTTTTCAGAAGATATTTCATATTTGCATGGTCATTTAATTTTTTTCTAGAGCAACTAATGCAATTTTCTTGGGAACCAAAAATCTAAATTGTCATGCATAAAAAGTTCCTAAGTGTTGGAGATGAACAACCATCTAATGCAATTTTCTTGGGAACCAAAAATCTAAATTGTCATGCATAAAAAGTTCCTAAGTGTTGGAGATGAACAACCATGGTGAAAGCCCATGGTCCCATTTTATTCATTCATCATGATAAAGGGGGATGCCAAAGGTCTCAAGTATATGAAAAGTCCACCCCACTACTATGTAGTGGGGTGTAATGGTAGATAATGGAGGGGGAGACCATAAGTCTCCCCCACTCATAACACTTCCCCTTATCCATCTATTACCTTTGAACTAGCATATGAATACTTCAGGATTCATGATGCTAATGGGGTGGATACTTCTGGATCCAGAGTAAACGTGTTTGACTCGTTAAAACCTTAGCTGTGGAAAACCTAGCGGAAAAAACCAACAGTCTTAAGGAAAAAGAGTACAACCCACAGGTTACTCTCCCTGATCCGTACAAGCTTCAGGCTTGTAGGTCTCTCAACTGTCTCATCCCGATTCCTTTTACAAGTTTTACAAAAATACATGTAGGCAGAGCCTTAGTGAACAAATCAGCTAAATTATTACAAGACTGAATCTGCTGTATTTCAACTTGCTTCTCCTTTTGTAGGTCGTGCTTTCAGAAGAACTTAGGAGATATGTGCTTCGTCTTGTCGCCCTTGATGAAACCAGTCTGTAGTTGAGCTATGCAGACTGCATTGTCCTCAAAAATCGTGGTTGGTTCAAGGTCACCAGTCTTCAGGCCGGTAGTAATTAAGATGGGATGAAGCACTGAACGAAGCCATACACATTCTTTACTTGCTTCATGGATCGCGAGGAGCTCGGAATGGTTGGAAGAGATAGCTGTAGTGGTTTGCTTCACAGATTTTCAGGAGATGGCTGTACCACCGTAGGTGAACACAAAACCAGTTTGTGATTTCTCGGTGTGAGGATCAGACCTATAACCTGCATCTGCATAACCAATTAAAGTGGAAATTCCACCTTCGGGAAGTATAATACCAGGTCAACTGGACCTTGGAGGTAGCGCAGAAGCTGCTCTACTCAGTTTCAGTGGCGTTGCGGGCGCTGAAACTATATCTGGCTAGTAGGAAGACTGTGAACGCTATGTTGGGACGCGTGCAGTTTGCCAGATATAGTAGTGCTCCAAAAGCACTAAGTTAAGGTACTTCATGATCTAATTTTTCCTTCCCCTCTTCCAGCGGTCGGAAGGGGTCTTTATGTACATCCAACGATCCAACGACCATTGGTGTACTTAGAGAATGTTATTTATCCATATGGAAATTTTTAAATAATTTCCTTGAGTATGTGGATTAGTGTAACAGGATTCCTCCGCTGAGGTTTTATATCTGTAAGCCAAGACTATATTTACTCTTGCCTAGGTCTTTCATTTCAAACGTTAGTTTGAGGCTTGCAGATATATCATCAATCTCTACAGGAGATTCGATGAGGTTTAAGTCGTCTACTTAGACGGTTATTAATACGAATCCTGTTCCCGTGGGTTTAATGAAAATACACGGACAGACTTCATTATTTGTGAAACGTTGTTGAACAAGGAAATCACTAAGTATGTTCTTCCACATTTTTCCTGATTGCTTATGACCATTTAATGATCTTTGCAGCTTAACAGAATAGACGTCCCGAGGTCTATATTTTATTTCTGATGGTATTTTGAAACCATCTGAAAGTTTCATATAGATATCTTTATCTATATTGCCATGTAGATATGCAGTCACAACGTCTATGAGCTGCATTTCTAGACCTTCCATTTAAGCTTATTATGAATCAGATATGTGATCGTATCCAATATCCATAACCAGGGAAAGTATATTCATAATCTATCCCCAGTCGCTGGGAAAATCCCTGAGCTACAAGCCATGTTTTGTAGCATACGATCTGATTATTATCATTTATTTTCCTTACGAATACCCACTTGTATCCCACAGGTTTTACACATCTTGGTGTTTGGACTACTAGTCTAAAGATTTTGTGTTTCAAGAGTGAGTCCAGCTCTACTCCTATTGCTTCGTTACACTTTGGCCAATCATCTCTGCGTTTGTATTTAGCCAGAGATAGTGGATTGATATCATCGTCGCATTGAACGACGTGAACAACAATATCGAACGCGAAGTCGTCATCGAGGACAGTACTTTTTCTGTCCAGTACATCCCCAGTACGTATGAATTTAATCATATTTCTCCTGTATTGTCCTCTTCGGGGGACTGAAGGATAGGAGAGGTTACTGGTCTGAGCTCAGCATCCTGTGGTGGGATATTCTTTATTTCTCCAGGTATATTCCTCTTGTGATGGAATTTATCCTTGGAGCCAGGTGGTCGTCCTCTTTTTATTTGAGGTACGGCCGATTCTGCTGCCGGTGGATTGCACCCATCTTTGGGGATGTCAATCCTAGCTGGCGTATTGGCAGCAGAGACGTGTGATCTGATAATCTTCTGGTTATCAGTAAATTTGTCCGGTAGTAAAAGTATTCTGAATGTGAAGCATCTTCAGGATCTTATCTTCACAGAGAGTAGTACGCGGATCATATTGAGACAAAGACTTAGTGTCCCAAGAAATGGTCTTAGAAGCTTCAGGCTTTTGTTTTGTGAGCCTAGTATGGAAAATAATTTTATGAAAATACATCTATCAGTATCATAAAGTACCGAAATGGAGAACTTGATGGGTGAATTGGCCCACAAATGTCTCCTTGTATTTTCTCCAAGAAGCTAGTAGATTCAAAACCACACTTTCAGGTGGGACGGTCTCCTGATTACTTTTACCCTTATAACAGAGGGGACAAGGAAAATCACACTTTTGAAGAATCTTCAGGTTCTTCAAATTATGTCTACGGGATTGGGTTATGATGCGGTGCATCATTACCGATCCTGGGTGACCTAGTCTATAATTGCCAGAGACTGAATTCTGTTGATCTAGAACATTGCTGGTGCTCTATCAGATTAGCTTCTATTGGTTGGATGTATGTTTGATAAAGGCTCGACGGGAGTCCTTTAAACGTTCTATGATGGTTTCAATACCATCCTTATGACGAATAACATACAATTATTCAACACTATTTTAAATCTTCAGTTTCCAAGCAATATCCGTTTAAACGGATGTCCTTGAAAATTAATAAATTTCTGTTTGTTTATTGGAGAAAATAAAGCATCTTTTATTATAACTTGTGTTTGGTGTGGGAGCAATAAAATTGCTTCACCTGATCCTTCGATTATTTTATTTAGTACCGAAATTGTAGTGACGGGACCATTATAATTAATGATGCTTTTAAAATAGCATCTATCACGAAGGATCGTGTGCGTGGAGGCACAATCCACTAAGCTTTCACACTTTATCTCTTTAAAAAATGTAAAAACTTTTATGAAAAGTAAAACTACATTCGATTCATAATTAAGATAAAGAAGGACATAATTGAAGTACATTTAAAACAGTAATGATAAAGGCAGAAGAGATGACTAAATTTGCTTTAGTCAAGGAGGTCATCATTCTCGAAATCCTCGGTGTTGAACCGAGTTGGAGGCTGTATGTTCACCAGATTTGTTTCTGCGGAAGGCTTCAGGCTTGCCATATACAAATCTTGGAGGTGGCGTGGAGTACGACAGACCCTGGACCAATGTCCAGTCATGCCACATCTGTGGCATTTGTCTTCCCAGTTTTTCTTGGGAGCAGACGTCTGGTCATAGATATTCCTCTTTCACGTATTCTTTTTCTTCCCCTCACTATTGTTGTTCTGTGGAGGAGCTTTGGTCTGCTTCTTCACAGCTTTCCCCTCTTCTAGAAAGAAACTGTGTGAGCTGAACGGAGAGGAGTAGAGCCAGCAGGGCGTATGTTATGAGTGGCCAGTAGGAGGTCTCTGTTCTGCTCTGCCATAAGAAGACATGAGAGTAAATCAGAGTACATCGTGAACTTGCGTTCACGATACTGTTGCATGAGAATAGCATCCTTCTCATGGAAGGATGTATATGTTTTCTCAAGCATTCGGGTTTCCGAGACTTATTCACCACACAACTTCAGGCGTAAGGTGATGTTATGGAGAGCTGAGTTATACTCAACTACGGACTTGAAGTCCTGAAGTCGGAGATTTTTCCACTCATAACGTGCACGAGGGAGGATAACATCTTTCTGATGTTTGTATCTGTCCTCAAGTGCTGTTCACAGTTCATGAGGGTCTTCCACTGTTAGATATTCGGCCTTCAGGGTCCGATCAATATGTCTCCTGATATAGATAATGGCTTTCGCCTTCTCTACATCGGAGACTCTAACAGTAGAAGTCCCTTCATCAGTTGTCACAGTCGTAGCTGGAGCCTGAATTGTGTTGTGTGACTTATGCCCTGTGAGCACAGATGGAACTTCAGGTCCAGCCGCCAGCTCAAGTAATTTTTTCCAGCCGCATCGAGAACATCAGAATCGACGCTCGCAATTTTTGCCATTTATCTAAGCATGGAATAAGCATGAATTAATTATACATAAAAAATTAAAACATGCATAGAAGTAAAACTAAACTAGTTGTGGGGATCGGCCGGTCACCGCCAAAAATAATAAAAGTCCAAAGTCCCATTATACATTTTGAAATACGAGAAAATTAAAATTACAAATTGGAAACCCTTGGGGGTCTCAGCATTAGCAATTTTCCTCCGTCTTCAGGCGAAGTTTCTCCGGAATTTGGCTTTTACATTTAGTTCCTCACTACATTTTTGCTCAAAAAGAAAAAATAAAATGCGAGGAAAAATAAATGGCGGTGACTAATAACGGCCGATCCAAAAAACCACAACATAGTTTTATCAATATTCTAGGCAGTTTATAAAAGTATGCAACATCACATGCATACACAATACATTTTATTCAACATCTCAGGCAATTTTATTGGATAAATATAAAATATTTGATAATTATTTGGGCCACGTGGAGACATATCATACACCGTTAGGTTAGATAACTAACGGCAGTGCGATATCATGACCTTTCATAATTATTAAATAAAAATATAATTAATCCAAATTATGCAGATATTGATGTTATTGATATTATATAGACCAAAAAACAAGTAGCATCCCAAAAAGAATATATTAATGCAACACTTCAATTTTCCAGATTTTTCAGAATTTCTAGTAATTTTTTGGTATTTTCTGATATTTTTCTAGATTAAATTGAATTTTTCTGAGTTAAATTTATATTTAAAACAGAAAAATAACATAACCCAATTATTAAAATAAAAGCCCTTAGGCTTGCTGCGGGCTTCAAGCCCAACAACCCATGCAATAGATTCATGTGGGCTACAGGCCCATCATCCAATTTTAAATCTCTATTTTTACTTATAATAAATGGGTTAATGGGCTAATAGCCCATATGATTAGTGTTGCATAATATACTCAGCCCTAAAAAATGAAATTGAAAACAATTTCATCATCTCCCATATTCTCAATTTCACCGACAAAACTGATTACGAGTTTCCGCAACCATTGGCACCGCTGCCAATTTCCCGTGCCAAGCTGCCTAAGTACCCAGCGCAGCTAGATGCCCCCCACGACAGGGAGGGCGGCATCAAGGAGCCCCCGACAGGGGGGGGGGGGGGGGGGGGCGGCAATGAGAGGAGCCCCCAAGCTCTTGAATGATGTAGCATGAACCACCCATTTCAATGTGAATCCACATACAATTAGTTCAAAGCTTCCTTACAAGAAAATTAATTGCCTGCACCTGAATAAAATGTGCACTTATTCAAACAGAAAGTTGCCATTCATTGATTGTTGACAATGCCAAGCACTACTGTGCATATCTTTTGTTGCAAACTTTGCACTGTGAGATTCCACATCGAGAATTTATAGGGGTGGCCTTTTCACAACGGCTTCAGGTCGTTGGTAGCCGTACATGGCCGTTCAGGTCGCAAACAGCGGATTCAGGACAGCGACTGCGTGTTATGCGGGGCGACGCAGCGAGAATCCCCCCGAGGGGTGGGGGGGTGGGGGTGGGGGTGGGGGTGGGGATTAGGGATTTTTATTTGTTTATTTATTTATTTATTTATTTTTGATATGTTGATTTGATAAATACAATCAACATACATATGTAATGAAATAGAATATGGTCCATAGTCTATATCCACGGGATTAGAATTTTACCTCTAGATCAATGATCTAAGGAAAAACAAATAAAATCCGTAGATAGAAAAGTTTAATTCCCGCTCCTGCAATGCCGTGAAGGTAATCGATCATCGTCGCAAGAGCTTTGCCGCAACTACAAGATTCCTTCGCAAGAGGAAATTTTGTGGGGAAGAAGAAAATTTTTTTTTGGCTCAAAATTTTTTCTCTAGAGCGAATTCGTGCTGATAACGTGTTGGAGATGAACAACCATGGTGAAAGCCCATGGTCCCATTTTATTCATTCATCATGATAAAGGGGGATACCAAAGGTCTCAAGTATATGAAACGTCTATGTAGTGGGGTGCAATGGTGGATAATGGAGGGGGGAGACCATAAGTCTCCCCCACTCATAACACCAAGTGTTTTATTGTTTAATTTTGGAACGGTTTCTTGATGATGTATAACAGGTAGACTATTCAAGAAGATAGAATTGAATGAATCCATCAGATATGCTTCTGGTGATCCAATTGAATCTTGGCTTAACGGCCTACTTTGCTTGGATGTTGCAAGCTACATTCCGAATATTAGCAGGTGGGCATTACAATTACAGAAGCATGTCTTACATTGTTATGTCATTTCGTTGACTCGGTTGTTCATTTTCCTGTTACAGACTGCCACATCCCAGTGAATGTGATCTTTATTATGTTAATCGAGATACACTTTTCTCCTACCATAAAGAGAGTGAAATCTTTTTACAGGTAACCACCGCTATAATTTATGCTTGCATTTATGTGCTTTCAGTGAGTTAGCACCAAATGCTTTCTTATTGAATTTACTGTACCATACTTTTTTGAAGATTTGCATAATCTAGTTTAGACATTATCTATCGTTGCATTTCTGTTGCATTATTTTTATTTAATTTGCTGAAGTTGTATGGTTCTATATGATTCATAATTTTATTCTTACTTTCTGCAGCGAATGATGGCCCTTTATGTTGCTTCACACTACAAAAATTCACCTAATGACTTGCAACTGATGGCTGAAGCACCGTCACATCACTTGTTTGTGTTGCTTGGTACAGTCTATATATGCAAATTTGCTCTTTGAATTTTCTGTCTGCTGCTATCTCTGCAGATGTCCTTTTCTTTCGTAAGCCACACTTATTTGAACCTTTCTGTATGCAGGTCCTGTCGATGAGTCAAAAAATAACCTTCCAGATATTCTGTGTGTCATTCAGGTTTAGTGCTTTGATTTTAATCTCATTGTCACATTTTTGATTTTGATTTGCACGTCTTCTTGTAGAATTGAATCATTTGAGATAATACTTTGCTATGTTGGTGCATTCTTATTTGATGATTTTAAAGAACTAGGATGGAGCGGAGCTCGAGCTGTATGCATGCAAGCAATGCATGCATGCGCGTGTGCATATGTACATACATACACGCGGGCGTATAGAGTGATAATCCATGTTCCAAGTCTTGTCAATCAAAATGCACCATCTGAATTCCGAAGTACATGCCTTGTTACACAAATCAATCAAAATGCACCATCTGAATTCCGAAGTACATGCCTTGTTACACAAACTACACCATCTAAATTCCAAAGTACTAGAACAGAACATCAAAAACATACGAACAAGTCAAAGTAATATCCATAACAAGAAACATACATCAGACAATCATCAAGAACAACCGGCCAAGCACTCGGACTAGAAGATGGTATTGCATGAGTAACTTCAAAATAGCCAGCGCCTCTATCATCAGAACCAGCCACATCATCACCAAGCATCGCCATAATAGGACGCACCAATGGCAGCACTAACATTCTTTTGCGAGCATAACTAAGGATTTTCAAGGAATAGATAAAGAACCTGCCAAAAAAACAAAGTGAAGAATCAATATCCAACAAATTAGCCAAAGAAGTACATTTGTTATTAAAAATCCTATTATTACGATCAGACCAGACAACCGAAGGAATGATATTATTAACATATCCCAAAGCAAACAGCTCCGACCCCCTAATGCATTTCTTCCTCCAAGAGGTTCACCAAAAGTGAAGTGAACGAGGTTTACTATTGTTAAGGCCAAAAATGACCGAAACAATAAAGATGCTGACGTTGACCCTTTATGCCTGTAAGGGCCCGTTTCCTTTAAAGCCCACTACCCTTTTAAATAAACCCCCACTCATTCCCACTACCCTTTTAAATAAACCCCCACGCATTCTCTCCCCCTCACTCATTTTTCACGAACCCAACAACAAAAAAAACCCCGATGATCTCTCGTTCCCCTCGAGCAGCGACGACGGTGAATCCCTCGTCGTTTCGAATCGAGACCCTAACCGTCCGATCTTCTCGCGAGGAAATCTCGACGTATTCGGCTCCGATCTTCAAGCGATAAGATCTCTTCTCTCTCTCCCCTCCTTGCTTATATGAATGGATTTTCTAGGGTTTTCGTTTTCATGCGAAAATTATCATTTCTCTTCGAAAAATTTCCGATTTTCTTTCTGAGGCTTCAGATCTTATTCTTGAGGGTTTCGACATCAGCCGTGGGATTCGGTCTTGCTTCTAGGGCTACGAATTTACCCTAGGACTTCCGATCTTGATCCGAGAGGTTTCGATTTTGCTCCTTGGTTGCGGATTTGCTCTTGGTGTTTCGGCTCTACTCTGTTTGGCTTCGGATCTTTATTATATTTTCTTGCAACCTCCGATTTCAAGTAGATTTCGAACTGTATTGAACCTTTTAATTACTTAATTTTTTAACAATGGAAATGATGATTCGTGGAAGAAAGTGAGGTTATCCCTCCGATGAACAAGTTTCTGGCACCTAGATTAGATTCACGACATTTTGCCGGTGTTCGCTGTTGGACCCTTGCGTCAAATTATTTGTGGTCAGCCGCCAAGGTGGAAGGCACGGTTTAGGGTTTGTCTACGTTGTCTTCACATATTCAGTTTCCTTTGGATAATATACATATCTTATATCTTGTTTTTCCTTAGGCTGTTGTTCTTTTCCTATATTAAGTTCAGTGCAGTTCTGTTCTTTTAAAATAGTAAGTTTCAGTTTCTGTTATAGTTTTCTGTTCTGTTCTTTTAAAAATTAAGTTCCAGCTCCTTTATATATTCAGTTAATGATGTTCCTTTTAAAAATCCAGTTCAGTTTTTCCCTTACAAACTCAGTCCTGTTTTCCTTTGTATATTCCGTTCTGTTCTTTTGCAGAGTCAGTTCGGTTCCTTAAAAACGCAGTTCTGTTCCTTTATAAATACAGTTTTGTTTTCATTATAGACTTCAATTCTGGTATCCTTTTAAGCCAAACCTGGTCCGAGCAACCCTCTAGGCAGGTAGACCACAACCCATTAAGTGCCAAATCACGAATATGATCCGTTGAGTTTTTCCCATAATTTTCAAATACTTTTGTCAGTTTCCTCATAGTATTTATAGATTGTGTTTTAAATCATCTTTTTTATAGAAATTGTTAGTTTTAATTATTAACTCTAACTATTTCTTTTCTACTTATGAGATTGGACATGCGGAATATTGGAAGTTTTAGTTTCTGGCTTATCCTAAAATTACATGATTAAGGATTTATGCAACACGATTATACAATGATATTGGTACGCCTGATATATATATATATATATATATATATATATATATATATATATATATATATGGGATGCCCACGAGAGGGTGTCCCAGTGGTAAGTCATTCCGCTCCAAAGCCAATGGGTGCGGGGTTCGAGGCCTATGGCCGCCGTGACTTGGGAATTATTGAGGAATTTGTTGTGGAATTATTTACCCTGGGGCTACATCTCCCCTCTCGGACTTACCCGGGGGCCGTTGGGGGCACGGCGGTTTCCCCCCAGTTTGCATAGTCTCGGCCGGGCTCTCGCCTTACCCTCCTAAAAAAAGCCGAAGGCAGGGGGAGGGGGTTGGGGATTTTTCTGGGTTGTCAAAAAAAAAAAATATATATGGGATTAATGGCTATCATACGCCATATGAGAGGGTGTCTCATATGCCCTCTCACATAAAGGGGGTCAAGTACAACAAGGGCTTGCCCCTTTATGTGAGAGGGCATATGAGACACCCTCTCATATGACATATGATAACCATTATTCTATATATATACATGATCTGACTGACTGGAACATAATTGGCATATTCTCTACCTAATCATGTAATTTAGGGAATATGGACATGCACATGATACTTGACACTCTAGTACTAGAACAACTACACATGACATCACGGGTATGTGGTAACTTATAAATGAGAGGGTGCGGGAGCGATTGAAGCCATGCTTATGGCCCCTATCTGGGAGGATTTCCTTTAAGGATCCTGGGTTCTCGGTACAGTTTGTCTTTATACTCGGCCCGGGGTAGCACCCCGCGGTCCAAGGTGGACTTTATGGTTCACATCGTGCTCTTCTTTTATAAGTCACAACACAATACAACAACATTTCCTTTTGGTTATTTGCTCATTTCTTATTGCCACTTATTCCTGCCAGGTCAGTAATGTTCCTTTTACAGTTCCTTTTATACCTTTTAATCTCCTGTAAAATAAATAAATTAAATGTTTAATACGGTTTTGCAATCTACTTTATTAATGGTGGTTCAAATCCATCATGTAATACTCAGCTTGAAGAGGAGGCTCCGCAGTACGAGGAGTCCGATTTTCCCGTTGAGGACGCAGACTTTTGGGCTTCTGTATCATCAGGAGAGTGTTTACTTCTCTTAGTCGTTTTCTTTTCAGCATTGTTTTTAGTTGAGCTTTCCCTTTTTGCCTAGACGTGGTAATTCCTTTCAAGGTTTAATAAAATGAGTATTTCCTTTATCTTTATCTCAAATATTTTCTGTTTAAACTATATTGACTTCACTGGTACATGCAAGACCTACAAAACTATTAAGAGTGTAACGGCACCCGCTTCTGGGGCGTTACAGAGCCTCGTCAGCTAGTTGAGTGGGACCCTAGGTTAGTAGAACCAGGATCGTTGATGGTTTATAGTCGACGCGCAATGCTCGTTCAACCCTCAAATGGATCGAGCCTCGGTCAATTGGTATGGAGGAACATCCGCACGACCTTCCCGCTAATAAAATGCTGTCGTACGAGCCTATCCCTGATTCGAGACTCGATAATCTGCACCACAAGGAAGCGTCGGGGGGGTCAGATTTGCGTCCCGACCCAAATCCACTCCGATGCTTAAGTTAGAGCGGAAATTTAAGAATAAGCTTGGAGCTGTCGAGATCGACCCATGGAGGCCCGTCTCGAGTCAGTCGTCACAAGCTATTTGGAGGAAGAATATTATGTGGAGTATAGAATGTCAGAGTATCGGATCTCGCACCTCCCCGTTCTGTTCTTCTGCTTTCTATTTATAGACCTCGGTTTCTTTAGTGACATTGGGAGGATAACAGTCACCAATTATGGCACTATGGTCTTCTCCCCTTAATAGGAGTAACTGTCGCCCATGTCCTCATTATTTATGAGCTTCCTCCGATCTCCTGCACGTTAGGCGGGTGTACAACGGTCGAATGGCACGTGAGCTTTGACTGAGTTCGCTTTAGAGTTCCTTTGTGGGCTTTGGTCGTTCGCTGAACGAGCCCCCTCGAGTGTCGACCCAATGGCGCAACAACTATGAATAGAAAACCAAGAAAAGATGAAATCCCAAGTAGTTGATAAAGCAAGACATTTAACAAAGAGAAATCTAGTATCTCTGCTAACTTTGCAAAACACACGAGTGTTTTTCTTGCCCAAATTATCCGTAAGGAGCTTAATTTACACAACTAACCCGAATGATCATAATTTTAAGGGGCAATATTTTTCCAAATAGGCCACTCATACTAAACACCATGAATATTCAGAAATGTATAGAAAGCATTAACGGGGAGTTGACCATTAGTGGTCCAACGTCAAGTGAAAGCATCAGTGTCTGACCTAGTGTAAGGATTATGGAAACAAGTCAAATCAACATAAGTAGAAACCACAGAGATACCAATAAGTTTAATAAATTGAACATTCCAATCTCTAGCACCATATATAGTAGTATATTGAGAGAAAAACAGAAACATTAACTTCCATAGTAATAGCAAAAAGCAAAGGACATCAACCGCTAAAGGCACTTCACCATTCAAAATGCCAAGCCAAAACCTAAGATTCAAACGAAGTCGAAGAATAACCTTTTGCCAATCTATTATATAAAAATGGAGGTTGATGTGACTTTGTCTTATGTGACAATTGCACATCAATACCCTCTAAACTTTTTCCATTTAGGTCCCCCTTATTTACAAGGTTGCCATTGACATTTTCCTCCCTTTGACCCCTTTATCTACATGCTTGCCATTGACATTTTACCCCATTTTACCCCTCGACGATAACGACTCACACCCACACTTCTCACTCCTCGATTGCGCGCGTGCATCACATCTTGCTCGTGTGTGATTTTTTTTCGATGTGCACTGCACAGGTGCATCGCATCTTGCTCGTGTGTGATTTTTTTTCCGATGTGCACTGCACAGGTAATTTCTAGTTATCTTATAAAGTGACATGTTTGGTTAGTTCACTTGTCTTTCTTCCCCATGTTGCAGTAGGGTTATGCAACATTTGTCCCGAATCTTTGCCCTTGCAATTTTGACAAACCATCTATTGATCACAAACTTATGGGAAAAGGAGACTATTATTCTAAAGAGAAGTATTTGGGCTTGTAGCAAAGTATTGCATATTCTTGCTCTGACACGCCCCACTCCCCGGGGCATCGCCGTTTTTCACATATGATGCATGTCCTGATAGTTGCCAGTAAAAACAATATAGACCACAAACATAGATGTACCAAAATACTCATATAGAAGTTCTTATTAATTAATACAAGGAAATATAAGTAAGATATAATAGGGGCTACATTCACAATCTCAAATTCAGAAGTCTGCGGTCTCAATAGCAAAGTCGGTGTTCTCAAATGATGGAATCTCCTCGTAAACCTGAGTGGCACTTAACAGCGTCAGCTGCTAGCAGTTAGTGGTAAATCGATGTAATTCTAGAACTTGGAATTAAACAGTTATATGGACGTAATTAAAACTAACATGTATGAACAAGTACGCAAAATAAGCAGGCAACACAACGCTCAGTTTAGGGGGTTGTACTATTATAGTTATAGCAGTTATACCAATTTTAGGCCGTGATTCATATTGCAGAGTACAGTAAGCAACCAATAGTCTATTTTGTACCATAAGGCCGCTCACCCGGACCGGGCCCTGACATAAAAAGGGAGGGCATCCCTTACATAGAAACAATGATGGCTTTGAGTCCAAAATAGAAACATGATGGACTCAATTAGAAGCATGGCTCCAGTCGCTCTCGAACACTCTCTAATATGATTTACCCTAACACCCAGTGAGGCTGGAGTGCCAAGTGCATGTCAAAGTGTACTTATCTCAGTGTCTCAGTGATATTGTGCAATTGTTATTCTAAGTTGTCAGTATTCACTTGGTACTTGGCTAATCTGGCATCAGGAAATAAGGTCGCTAACATAAGTACATGAGTAACATCAAAACCAGCTAATATGGTTGATGTGCTGTGTTATTTCAATCTAGTCACGCATCCAGTCATGCATCATGATTCTAGACGTTCACGTGCCAACATGCGTAATATCAAGAATATGCCCCTTGTAAGGTGACATCAATAACATGTTATGTAGGGAAATAATAACATGGTGTTCCAAGTTCATGTTTTCTATCGTAGCACATCCAACCTATTACTCATTTTGATGTCATGAGATAACATGTGGCAGGTGATTAAACTTGACATGGATAGCATGTGGCGAGTGATATCACAAACAAAAACATAATTTGCATGCAGTAAGTGCTTTTAACATTTTAAACATGGATAACGTGCGATAAATGAAATAACATGCTAAACATATATCAAGTGATATAACAGTTTGAACCTGAATAACATGCAACATTTGAGAAAATAGTCTAACCTAGATAGCTTATACCGAATGATATAAAACGAAAATATGAGGAGACTAATAATGGGGGGAGGGAAAACTGTAATGATCTTAGAGAGTTCTCATTATTGATCGTTCTAAGGGTCATATCCATTTATTCATGCTTCTCATGCCACCAGCAAACATAATAATCAAAGATGATTTTTCAGGATTCCATGAGCATAGCATGAATATAAGCCGAGGATAATCCAATATCTGATCATTGTTAAGGCAACATTTAAGCCAACATGGAGGGGCAAAGCCCAAGGGCAATATCTCAAGTCCAACTTTAGGGCAATGCTCAACCAACAACCCACCAGCATAGCCCTAGCCAAAGCCAACAACAACTACTTAACCGACATGCATCACTAACACCAACTCACGGTCAACGCAAGGCCATCACCAAACTACACCAATTACATCAAAAGCCACAATCATAATCAACAGAGGAATCAGCCAGAGGGTAGAGCCTGAAATAATCATGGCCAAGGTCAAGGAGCCCAAAAGAACTCATGGCACGTGCAAGGAACCCTCTTGCACCCACTGTAGGGGGCTAAGAGCCCTAGGCAAGTCATAACAAGGGGTCGGGGCCAAGGGACATTCACAGCAAGGGGACAAAGCCATGTGGAACAACCAACCCAATTAGGCCCCGTTTGGCAACGAAGATAGACCAACCTCTACTTTTTTAAAGTGGAGGTATGTGTATTACAACATCTATTATGCTATCCCACCTCCACTAAAAAATAGTGGAGGTTAGTCTACCTTTGTGCTGTTTGGAAAAAAATAGAGGCATCGTATCTCTATTTTTAAAAGAAAGAAATTAAAGGTCAAGTTTTGTAAAAAAGTAGCCGTTTCATGTATTTAAAAAAATAATCGTTACGTGCATTTAAAAATCTAGTCGTTAGAGATCTTTAATAAAACTAGTCATTTTTTAAAAACTAGTCGTTGGACAGTAGCTATCTCTTTCAGTTTTCGTGCATCCTTTGTCTATACATATTGACACATCATACTCATATCTCAAACATAAAAAATTATTCTTCTCTGTTCTCCAATTTTGTTTATCATGAATTCATGGCTTCGGCAGCGATTAAGCGAAGACGAAGATGAAGTGGTGTTCGATAACATTCTTGTGATATTTAGTGATCCAGTTGTGCTACGTCCAATACACACTTCTTTATTAACTGGAGATGTTGGTTCACTTTCATTACTAGTCATATAGTTCGTAGGACCACGAGAACGTTTGCCCTTCAGCATTTCTCCATATATAATATGTTTCAAATGTTAAACACGAATAAGAATTCAAAGAAACGTAGACATGTGTGATATAATTCTAAATAACTCAATTACCTTATACAAATCAAAATAGGCCTCATAATAAGGAAATGTTTTACCCTTTAATTTGAATAATTCCTTCACAGACCTTTGTTTGTCATGTAATATTTACACAAGATAGTAATGAAGTACACTTAATTATAAGATACACAAAAGATTCATCATTTCTAACCTGTTTAAGTTTTTTCTATTATTCCTCATGACCTGTCACACATTTGAGTTCATTGTTCCATCCAAATCCATTTCTTTCTAGCAAACTCTTATATGTTTTGTATTTCTTCTACAAAATTTGCTCCTCTTTAAGTTGTTGCTTTGTAACTTGCACACCCTCCTTTTAATCGTTAAATTAAAGTCGTTTGCAATCTTGGTCCACGCTTCTTTTGCCCATCCATTATGCACTCTTCAACTCACATTGTTATACTCAGTTAGAAGTTGAACTAACAATGCAAGTTGTGCTTCGGTCCAGATATGTCGAGATTTCTCATTTCTATGGTCCATATTGACTACCAAAAAAATGAAGATGAAGTGGTTCTATGCCCCATATAGACTACATAAAAAAATTGAGTAAGTATATAAGCTACAACATTATGAAAAGGAGAATCAAAGACTTTGATTTCATGCAATTATATAAGCTATAGCATTCTGAAGTGACGTTTTCATAATCAAAAGTCCTACTCATGCTATACAATGCAATCATGTCTGGTGCCATTGTATATTAAACTCTTATGATTGGCCAACAGATATCAGATCTGAGGAGATACTTGCTTTGGTTTGATAACTTAATCTATATAGGTGCAATTATTGGCCCTTGGACCTTCAAGTTTTATTTGATGAGTTACTCGTTTTTGTGGTGGCTTGCCTTGTGTAATTTCCCCCCTTCCAATGAGAAAATAGTTGAAGAACAGCTATTCACCTAAAAATGGATAAGAATGGAAACAACAGTCATTTTGACCATTCACCTGGAAATTAAGTATATATATATATAATTATGTATTGTGATTAAGCAATGATAATGTCTACTAGATTTTTATTGTAACAGATGGAAATGTGTATGTTTTTAAACTATGTGTATGTTTTTAAACTAATCAGATGAACTATGATCACTATAGGCTCTAATCCAAATGTTTATAATAAACCAATACATTCAAATAAATTATACACATCAGACATATCTAATTGCTCGGTAAAAATAGAAACATGATATGATTTCGATTTTTTTCCCACCTTTTAAAAGCTTTAAGAAGATGGATCAAAGATCAAATCTTTTTTCCGAATTCTCACTTGATTCTACCAAATTCATTATTTGTGCTTATTTTCATCCATTAAATTGAACAGAGAACATTAAATTGTTATTATTGTTTAAATAAATTCCAAGCAGAATGAACTAAGCCTCTTGATATATAAGGCATACTGATATTAAAAAATGAATGAGATGAAGGAAAAAATTGTTTTTCCGTGGCAGTTTTTGTAGTTTTGGTGAAAATTTGTCCATAGAAAATTGATCTTTCATGGCAGTAAATACATAAATAACTGTTTTTTCTTGTAGTTTTTGCTTTTTTTGCATTATTATTTTTTTCCAAATACCACAAAACAACAATCACAATCCAAAAATGAAAAATCATTAAAAAAGCAAATGTAAGGAAAAACACAGAACAAAAAAAGACTTTAAATGAATTGATCTTAACCTCTTCACCATCATCATGATCTTCTTGTTGGATAGAAGGTTGTTGGAGAGAAGGTTGAACCGATTGATGGGCATCTTGTCTCCCATCCACCTTAGCTCTAGCCCTAGATGACGACGACATGGCCTCAAATCAGATTCTCACCAATTTTGATGCAAAAATTGATGACTTTGAACAATGGAACGGGAAGATCAATTCTAGTGTTTAGTTTTGAGAGGAGAGGAGGTGGAAGAGAAGATATCGAGCGTTATTTTTTCACAAAATGGAGGTGAGATCAAAACATTTGTTATATTAGATTTTCATAACCTCAATTCTCCCTTCCATTTTGCGCCAAAAATAGAGGTTTATTAACCTTTATTTTGGCTCACAAACAAACCTCATGTTGGGCTTTTGGAGGCATGTGTATCAAACCTCTAAAATTTTCTAACTTTTATTCCTACGTCCGTTGCCAAACGAGGCCTTAATGGACAGCCACAACGACGACGAGGGGTGGCAGCGAGGGTCACTGCCAAGCCCAAATATCAAATTAAATTTCATCATCACACGGAAACTATCATAGTTCTAGCAGGTATACCAATCGTAGATTGTGAATCATATTGGAGAGTACAGTAAGTAATTAGGAGTCCGCCTTGTATCATAGGAGTGCTCACCCTGGCCGGTCCCTTAATAAAAACAGGGAGGGCTTTGAGTCTAAAATAGAAACATGAGGGACTCAATCAAAAGCATGGCTCCAGTCGCTATTGCACTCTCTAACATGATTTTCACCCACCTAGTGAGGCTGGAGTGCCAGGTGCATGTCAAAGTGTACATCTCTCAGTGTCTCAGTGATATTGCACAATTGTTGTTCTAAGTTGTCAGTATTCACCTGGCTAATCAGGCATCAGAAAATAAGGTCGCTAATACAAGTCCAGGAGTCACATCAAAACTAGCTAATATGGTTGCAATCCAGTCATGTATCCGGTCTTGTATCATGATTCTAGACGATCACATGTCAACATGCCCAATATCATGAATATGCCCCTTGTAAGGTGACATCAATAATATGTCATGTACGTGAATAATAACAAGGTGTTCCAAGTTCATGTTTTCCATCATAGCATATCCAACCTATTACTCATTTTGATGTCATGAGATAACATGTGGCAGGTGATAAACTAGACGTGGATAACATGTGGCAACAAACAAAACATAATTAGCATGCAATAAGTGCTTTTAACATTCTAAACATAGGTAACATGCGATAAATGAAATAACATGCTAAACATATAACAAGTGATATAACAGTTTGAACCTGAATAACATGCATCATTAGAGAAACTATTCTAACCTGGATAGCATATAGTGAACGATATAGCAAACGAAAACATGAGGGACTAATAATGGGAGAGGGACAACTGTAATGATCTCAGAGAGTTCTCATCATCGATCATTCTAAGGGTTATATCTATTTATTCATGCTTCTCATGTCACTAGCAAACATGATTATCAAAGATGATTTTAGGATTCCATAAGTATGAATCGAAGTCGAGGGTAATCTAATATCCGACTATCGTTAAGGCAACTTTCAAGCCAATACGGAGGGGCAAAGCCCAAGGAAAAAATCCCAAGTCCAACTATAGGGCAATGCCCAGCCAACAACCCACGAGCATAGCCCTAGGCCCATATCCAAAGCCAACAACAACATAACCAACATCCAGCACCAACACCAACTCGCGACCAACCCACGCCATCACCAACACCAAACACATCAAAAGCCACAACCATCATCAACAGAGGAACCAAACAGAGGGTGGAGCTCAAAATAATCATGACCAAGGGCAAGGAGCCCAAAAGAACTCACTGTATGGGCAAGAAACCCAATGCAGGGGGCTAAGAGCCCTAGGCAAGTCACGTCAAGGGGGTCATGGCCAATGGACAGTCACGACAAGGGGACAAAGCCACATAAAATAGCCAACCCAACTTAATGGACAACAACAGCAGCATCGAGGGACGACAACAAGGGTTTCTGCCAAGCCCAATGCTCAGATTAAACATCATTATCACAAGGAAATTAAAGAGTTTAAAGTCAAAAACAGAATTAAAGTGATTTAACGAAGATCGCTGGGAGTCTGAGCCTCGTCGCCGCGCCAGGAGGGGCAACTGCAGTGTAGCTGTTCGGCTAGTGCAGGAGGTGAAAACCGAATGCAAACCAAACCTAACAGTAAATCCGAACTCAGGAATGGGGAAAACAAAGAAACTATGAGAAAAATATTTTTCCTTGAAATCTGAAACGCTAGAAATCAAAGAGAGTTCATAGATTGAGAGAGAGGGCATGTGGAGCACGCAAGGGGACAGAGAGACCGTGAGTTCGCCACGGATGAGAGGGACGCTGAAATACTCGAGTGGAAGTCAATGTCGATGAGGTTGTGTGGCGATGCCTCATGATTTTAGGGTGTTGTCGAGTGTGGGGCTATGACTGCTGTCGGGTGATGTGGGGGGGGGAGAGGACTGATGCGAGTTCTCAACGAAGGAAGATCAAGAGGAGAGAGTGGTGCGGTCGGGGATTTCTGGTTGAAAAGAAGGGGAGAGAGAGAGAGAGAGAGAGAGAGAGAGAGAGAGAGAGAGAGAGAGGAGGGGGTATGTGGTCACATGAGGTTTAAGTGTGGCGGTCGGGGTTGTGTGCCTATGGGGTGGGCTGCGAAAAACAAAAAGGAAAAAGGAAGGAAGAGAGAGAGAGAGAGAGAGAGAGAGAGAGAGAGAGAGAGAGAGAGAGAGAGAGAGAGAGAAGCTTGGGCCGCTGAGTTGGGTCTCGGGAAAACAAAAAGGAAAAAGCAAGAAAGAGAATGGATGGAAATCGGGCCTAAACACACATAATCATAATAATCTCAACAATGGGCTGTTACATACTCCATAGTTGACTGAGCTTAAAATGCATATTACATAATGTTACATATCTGAACTAGGGTAGGGGTTGGATACTTGGTCCCATATATCCTTAATGGATCCATCCAAGTAAGTGGAGCTCTGACATGCTATGATCCAAGTATGTTGGAAATTCATTTTTGAATCAGGTAATCTGATTGGATCTGGAACTTCTTAATAGATTGAGTATGGAACAAATGATTCTATAGGATATTTGTGAAATTTATGTTTGGATAACTTGGCATCATGGCTGTGCCAAATTCCTCGCCAACGAAACCATCAGACGATAAATGGACTCTCTGAGAATCTCTTAGGTAACCGGTTGGGTTGGACACACAACTTAAGCGTGTGCTACCAAGAAAATAAGAAGCAAGCATCCAGGTTTCCTTTTGGGTTAAGAATAGCTGCTGTAAGATGCATATGTATGTATCTGCCATTTAGAATTACATTTGACTATAAGGCATGGAGAAATTCACAAATCTAAGTAGAAACGTTCTCAAGTGAGAACATAAGTATATAACTTGGTATAACAAATGAAGTGATGGTATTGTTCTGTTGTATCCAGTGTAGCTGGCAGTCCTTAAAGCTGCACATATGACATAGTATAATGTATTTAAAAAAGTAATTAAATCGGTTGATGCTTAATTGTGTTGGAACCCTTTGTCTCCATATCCAACACGACATATAATTCGGACACCATATTATGTGGGTTGGATCCAAATCTGTGCAGCACCTACAATTTAAATGGTTGTTATAACTGTGTTGGATTTTGGTTGGAATAAAGTCACATATGCAAATTATTTTTCTTTACAACGTCTTGTCCATAATCGTGGGGGTGCAAATTGGGTTCACATTCGGTTGACCGCTTGTCCATAGTTGTGGGCATGTGCAATTAGGTTCATATTGGTTGACATCAAGCTAAAGATCTGCCTGCAAAAGTTCCATCAATAAATATTCCACTGGTAATTGTCATGTGCAGTCCACGTCCACATTTAAAGGCTGGCTGGGAAATGCCTGTTTTATTATTTTTTTCTGATGTCCGCACATTTGTGCGGCCGGCCTCACAAGTTCCCTGAGGCCAGCTATGATGGCCTCTCTTCTATATAGTATATGTGTGCTGTATGGTATCATTTAGCAAAAGGATGCACCTTATACAATTTGAATGAGCAACATGTAAGTATTCGTTCTTTTTTTTGAAGCCATGGGGTTGGTGCTTGGATTTGATGGGAAATGATAATCTAAAAAATAGATAATGTTGGCATATTGAATATTTGTTGGGGGTTTCGTCAGGTATTTGGCAGTCCCATCTTCCCTTTTGGGTGATCGACTTTTAGCTTTTGTCATAGAGACGCCAAATTAATGCATCTTGTTTCTTTGTATGACTCGTGATAGGATATCCAAGATATTGATTATATTGAAGAAGACGAAGATAATTAGGACTTATGGTTGACTGTTAGCAGCTTATTGGTTTCATGAAGAGAAGGCCCATATTAGTTACCCAAAGGAATAATCTACTTGAGCTGAGCAGTGATACTCTTCAAACCAGTCACTGAAGGACAAATAATTTTCATGAAGCTATGATATTTCTTTAAAGAACTGCTGGGCCAATGGCTTTGTTTTGGTTTTATTAGGACACAGAGCACTTGTTGGATTGATAATTTTAGATTGAACCACCTATGAAGATGAGTACTTGGTTTCATTTTGGTCTGTCAAGTTTTTCCTACATCTTAGTCAAATTTGGGACATCTTTTATGTATACTTTTCGTCTTTTCTTAAATGTGGCATCATATTAATTATCCGGGACGAGCAAAATGTAATTATCATGATTTAGTTAAGGCTTGCTTTGTGATTTTATCAAAAAAAATCACTGTTTCCTTAATTGCTTGCTTGCTAGTTGACTGACAGTTCTTTTTTGTATAAGTTACATATAATTCTTCTTTATAGTACTGTAGCATTATTATTGTCTTGCATTTGAGAACATCATTTAATAAAAACTGAAGCTTTTTAATCTATAGCTATTTAGTTAATAGGAACAATTTAGCAGTCACCACTGCAAATGCTTAATCTGTTATAGCTTCCATTAGAAAAAATATGCTTCTCAAAAGGTTAGAATTGGACAAAATAGTTCCTTCAATTTAAGTGGCAAACCCCATTGCAGTTGACAGGAGCCACCCAATTTTTCAAATCATTGATATTGTGATGTGGGAGTTTGTATTATTATACATGATTGTTGTCATTTTCAGTTACGAGCTGTTATAGCTTTCGTGATACTCTTTCATTCGTACTAAGTTTACAATTTTTTAACCATTTTTACTGCACAAGTCAGACCTATTCGTGTTCATATCTCTGCGTTAAATTTCAAAACATTTTTGTTAAAGAGTTCTTTGATAAAGGTTGATGGCTTCCAATAGTTGATTTAATCCCTTGATGGGAAAAATATGCGTATCAGAGCTCAAAAACTTGCAATAAATATGTTAGGATCTAACAAAGACGAGATTTTTATTAGAAAACAAACAGCAAATAGAAAGATAATTGAGCACAAAAGAGGTGTGCTCTCCTCCCAAGACGCCTAGAGGACGTCCACACTCGTCTACCTATGAGATCACACAATAACAATTATCAATTAGCATAGGTAAACAAGAGAAGGCTACCCCCTATTTATAATAGAAACTAGGACAATCCTAGTCCAAGGGGGACTTGGCCGGCCAATCCTACTCCAAGGAGGACTCGGCCTAGGAGGGGGAATGCGAGTAGGACTCGGCTTTGGAGGGGGAATGCGGCATGGGCCTCCCCTTGCGCAGGGCCCTGCGGGTGTAAACCCGCAGAGGCGGCTGATGGGCCAGAGGCCCATCAATACTCACCCCCCAAAGAGCCACCTTGTCCTCAAGGTGGAAGTCTGGAAAGCGTGCCACCATATCATCCATGTCCTCCCACGTGCTATCGTGCTCTGGTAAGCCTCTCCACTGTAATAGCACCTGCCGACCGTCAGTGTCGCTCTGTCGAACCCCTTTCAGCAACTCGGGCTCCATCCTCACCTCCATATCAGCAGTAAGGGTCTCTGGTAATGTAAGAGAAGAGGTGTGGTTGCCAATGGCCTGGCGCAACTGTGAGACATGGAAGACTGGGTGAATGGTAGATCCTGGGGGTAAACACAACCTGTAAGCCACCGGTCCTATCCTCGCCTCGACCTCAAAAGGCCCAAAATACCGCGGTGCCAGCTTTGCATTCCTCCTATGAGCTACCGACCTCTGCCTGTAGGGCCTCAGCTTCAGATATACCATATCACCAACCTCAAAGTGTACGTCTCGACGGTGGAGGTCTGCCAGTGCCTTCATCACCTGCTGAGCCCGTGCCAAATGGAGCTTCAGCTCCTCTAGAATCCGGTCCCGCTCTGCCAGGTACTGCTCCACATCAGACATCGGAGTCGTCTCATGACCGTAATGAAGCAAGTGCGGAGGGTCTCTGTCATATAAAATCCGGAAGGGTGTAGTTTGTGTCGTCGTGTGGTATGAAGTGTTGTACCAGTATTCCGCCCACGGTAACCAACGTGTCCACTCCTTCGGATTCTCTGAGATGAAGCAGCGCAGGTAAGTCTTCACACTCCTATTTACCACCTTCGTCTGACCGTCAGTCTGTGGATGATAAGCTGTGCTCCGCTTCAAGGCCATCCCCTGCAATCTGAAAAGCTCCTGACAGAATTTGCTCTGAAATACCTTGTCTCTATCCGAGACTATGGACTTTGGTGGGCCATGCAAACGAATGACCTCTCTCACAAAAATCTCTGCCACTGAAACGGCGCTGTAAGGATGCTTAAGCGGGATAAAATGTGCATATTTGCTGAGGCGGTCTACCACAACAAAAATGACGCTGTAACCACCCGACTTTGGCAATCCATCGATGAAGTCCATAGAGAGGTCCTCTCAAACTCTGTCTGGTAAAGATAGTGGCTATAGTAGTCTTCCTGGGGACATGGGCTGATATTTGTGACGCTGCCACACGTCACACTCTGCCACCATCCTGGCCACATCCTTCTTCTGCCCTTCCAATAGACCTCATGTGATAGCCGCTGGTAGGTCTTGAGGACTCCAGAATGTCCTCCTATATCACTGCCGTGGAACTCCCTGAAGATGGTCGGTATAAAAGTAGAAGTCCTCGGTATCACCAGCCGCCCCCAATAAAGTAGCCGCCCATCCTGCAAAGAATATCCCGGGTACTCAGTCGTCCCCTGTAAAAGGGCCTCTCGTATAACCGCCAACTCCGGGTCCTGCTTTACCTCCTGCTGCAGTGGGCCCCAATCCTTGAGGACCGACACCGTAAGTGGCGCTAACTCTGCCTCCTCCACCCGCCGAGATAACACATTAGCTGCCTTGTTCTCCAATCCCGGGCGGTACTCGATCTCGAACCTGTAGCCCATCAGCTTTCGCAGCCACTTCTGATGTTCCTCCGCTACCATCCCCTGCTCTAACAGGTACTTTAAGCTCCGCTGATACGTGCGCACTATGAAGCTCCGTCCCAATAAATATGGTCTCCACTTCTGTATGGACAAAACTATCGCCATCAGCTCCCTCTCATAGACCGATCGCAATGGGGCCCTCGTGGTCAACACCTGGCTGTAGTAAGCTATGGGACGCTGCTCCTGCATCAATACTGCTCCCAGCCCATGTCCTGATGCGTCCCCCTCTACTACAAATGGTCTGGTGAAGTCTGACAACGTCAATACTGGCACAGTGGTCATTGCCCTTTTCAGGGCCTCAAAAGCTGTCGTCGCCTCCTCCACCCAGTGGAACTGATCCTTCTTCAATAACTCTGTCAATGGCCAGACGATCGTCCCATATCCCTCTACGAATCTGCGGTAGTAACATGTAAGGCCCAAGAAGCCTCGTAGCCCTCTGACAGTAGTAGGGCGCGGCCAGTCCAGCATGGCTGCTATCTTCGCTCTATCGGCGGCTACCCCTCCCGCTGATACCACATGCCCCAGATACTCCACCTGCGGCTGCCCGAATAGACACTTCTTTCTGTTCAAATATAGCTGGTGGTACTGCAGCACCTGAAAAACCACCTGCAGGTGGTCCAAATGCTCCTCCAAAGTACGACTGTACACCAAAATATCGTCGAAAAAGACAAGTACAAATCGCCTGAGAAAGGGACGGAATACCTTATTCATGAGAGCCTGAAAGGTGGCCGGGGCGTTGGTCAACCCAAAGGGCATGACCAGGAACTCATAGTGGCCCTCATGCGTCCTGAACGCCGTCTTTGGCACATCCTCCCGTCGCATCCGTATCTGGTGATAGCCTGACTTAAGATCTAGCTTGCTGCACCAGGCTGCTCCGTGTAGCTCATCCAAGAGCTCCTCAATCACAGGTATAGGGAATTTATCAGGGACCGTCTCCTTGTTCAGCGCCCTGTAGTCCACGCAGAACCGCCAACTACCATCTTTCTTCACTAATAACACTGGGCTGAAGAACGGGCTCACGCTCGGCTGGATCACCCATGCCTGCACCATCTCTGAAACCATCCTCTCTATCTCGTCCTTCTGATGCCGAGGGTATCGGTAGGGCTGCACGCTAATGGGTGAAACACCCTCTCGTAGAATAATGGCGTGCTCGTGGTCCCCTGGTGGTGGAAAACCCCGAGGCTCCTGGAAGATCTCCTCAAACTGGTCTATCAGCTGCTGAACCTCCCCTGGAATGGGCTACTCTGGACTGGCCTCTGCGCCTTCCTCACCTGTCAAAGAGTGCAGCTCTACTAGGTATCCTCCTCCCTCTGTCTGGATGGTCCTAAACACGGTCTTCAGGGAGACCAAAACTCTGCAGAGGCTAAGGTCTCCCTGGAGTATCACTGCTCTCCCCGCCTCCTGAAACTCCATCGTAGCAGCTTCCAATTTATGGTCATCTCTCCTAATGTCTGTAGCCAGGTCATGCCCAAGATGACGTCGGTACTCCCGAGGTCGAGAGGTAAAAAATCTGCAATAATCTGTATTTCCTCCATGGTCAGCACCAGTCCCCTGCAAACTCCTCGGCTGCTCTCCTTCTTCCCTGTCCCCATCATCACGCTGAAGCTGTCGCAGTCTGTCAGCTGAAGCCCCTGCTGTGTCATCACTCTCCTGGAAATGAAATTGTGGGTAGCCCCACTGTCAATATGCACAGTCACCTCCTGGTCACCGATCTCCCCTCTTAGCTTCATGGTACGGTTCGGTGTGAACCCTACCACGGAGTTGAGGGACACCTCCGCCACGTCCAGCTGTTGGCCCTCTAGCTCCTTCTCTGCCTCAGCGGCCTCCTCCTCGACATCAGCGTCGTCGTCATTGTCCTCCAACAAAATCACCTGGAGCTTGCGCCTCGCGCACCGATGGCCTGGCGAAAACCGCTCATCGCACCGGAAACACAAGCCCTTCTGCCTCTTTTCCCTCATCTCCGCGTCCGTCATGTGTCTGAACTGTCCTCCAGTCACTGGTGCACTACTCTTCTCACCAGTCTTCTCCCGGCTCGTCTGGATCACCCCTGCAGGGTAACTGCTCCTCCAGCCCCAGATGGGGCGCCCCTCGATGTCTGACTGCTGTAGCTGCTTCGGACCCGCATATCCTCGGTCTGTGCATGCTCCACCATCTGGGCCATCTCTATGACCTCTGAAAGCCCCCTGGGCTTGTATGGTCTCACCGCTGCTCGCAGACTGGGGCGCAACCCCTTCAGAAAGGTGCCCTCCAGTGACTCGTCTGACACGCCATGTACTCGCCCCGCCAGTATCTCGAACCTCTCGATGTAATCCCGCACCGGCCCCTCCTGCCTGAGGGCGTACAACTGCTCGTGTAAGTTTCCCAGGCGGGGGTCTCTAAACTTCTCCAGCACCATGTCCTTCAGCTCCTCCCAGCTCCTAATCTGCTGCCGCCTCTCCTTCCACTGGAACCATCCCAAGGCACGCCCCTCCATGCAGATCGCCGCCGCCTCCAGCTTCTGGGCCTCGGTCATGTGGTGTGCCGTGAAGTATCTCTCTGCAGTAAACAACCAGGCGTGTGGGTCCTCCCCTGAAAATAGCGGCATCTTCAGCTTCCGGACGCGGCAATCTCCTCCAAAACGTCCCTGCTCAGGCCTCCCTTCCTCTCTGTACGGCGGCCGGTAATGCTGTCTCCTCTCATCCAGGGCCTCGAAGCGCCTAGGTGGTCCCCCTCCGCGTCCCCCGTAGTCTCCACGGTAATCTCCTCGCCGGCCCTCAAAATCATCCCATCCTGCGTCATCGCCGAACTCCGCCTCGTAGCCACCCCTGCCGTCAGAATAGTAGTCTCTCCCGCGTCCGTCGCCGTAGAAAGGATCATCAGCTGCTGGTCGACGCTCCGGAGGGTCGCAAAAACCTCCCGAAAACCGCCCGTAACGCTCGCTCGCTGTCCGCCGTCCCGGGGGCTCAAAAACTTCGTCGGGAGGCTGTCCGCGCGCTCCCCCTCCTTCGGGGTGCTGCCAGGGGGGTCCCCGCCCCCCGCCGGCCCTGCCGTGATGCTCCTCCCCCTGGCGGCTACCAGGGGTGCTCCGACCCCCTGTACTGCTCTGTCGGGCCCCTCCGGGGCTGCCGGAGGGGCGGCAGGCCCTGCCGGGCCTCTGGCAGGGCCGGCGGGCCCTGTCGGAGGTCCGGCAGGGTCGCCGGACCCTGCCGAGTCCCGGCGGGGCCTGCCCCCCCTGTCGGGGCCCGGCGCAGGCGGGGGAAGGCCCCCCGCCCCTCTCCTGTGCCGTCTGCATCTCCCGATGGCTAAGGGGGTTCGACCGGATCTCCCCTTGGCCATGGCGCTCCCAATTTGGGCGGCTAGGGCCGCCGCCTCCCCTTTGGCTCTCCACCGCCTTCCGCCGTACCTCCTCGCGGTAGTCCACCCTCCACGGCTCGCCGTCGTCTTCATCATCCAATTCCTCCACATAGTAGGGTTGATTTTGTGGAAGAATCTCCTCTTTCTCCTTCTCCTTCTTCAAAGGTGCCGTCTTTTGCGTTGGATTAGGGCTCCCGTCGCCTTTAGAGTTCGTCGCCAATTGATTTAGGGCTCCCATCAATTGCGCGAATTGATCGTCGTGCTTTGCTTGATTTGACGCCAATTGGGAGATGGTTGTAGTTAATTTCGCCATGGATTCGTCGTTTCCCGCCAAGGACTTTTTGATTGCCTAAATTTCGTCCGTGAATTTCGCCTCCAACGCCTCTAATTTGTCTTGCGATCTTGTTGAAGCCGTCATGGATTGTCACGTGCTCTGATACCAAATTGTTAGGATCTAACAAAGACGAGATTTTTATTAGAAAACAAATAGCAAATAGAAAGATAATTGAGTACAAAAGAGGTGTGCTCTCCTCCCAAGACGCCTAGAGGACGTCCGCACTCGTCTACCTATGAGATCACACAATAACAATTATCAATTAGCATAGGTAAACAAGAGAAGGCTACCCCCTATTTATAATAGAAACTAGGGCAATCCTAGTCCAAGGGGGACTTGGCCGGCCAATCCTACTCCAAGGAGGACTCGGCCTAGGAGGGGGAATGCGAGTAGGACTCGGCTTTGGAGGGGGAATGCGGCATGGGCCTCCCCTTGCGCAGGGCCCTGCGGGTGTAAACCCGCAGAGGCGGCTGATGGGCCAGAGGCCCATCAATACTCACCCCCCAAAGAGCCACCTTGTCCTCAAGGTGGAAGTCTGGAAAGCGTGCCAACATATCATCCATGTCCTCCCACGTGCTATCGTGCTCTGGTAAGCCTCTCCACTGTAATAGCACCTGTCGACCGCCAGTGTCGCTCTGTCGAACCCCTTTCAGCAACTCGGGCTCCATTCTCACCTCCATATCAGCAGTAAGGGTCTCTGGTAATGTAGGGGAAGAGGTGTGATTGCCAATGGCCTGGCGCAACTGTGAGACATGGAAGACTGGGTGAATGGTAGATCCTGGGGGTAAACACAACCTGTAAGCCACCGGTCCTATCCTCGCCTCGACCTCAAAAGGCCCAAAATACCGCGGTGCCAGCTTTTCATTCCTCCTATGAGCTACCGACCTCTGCCTGTAGGGCCTCAGCTTCAGATATACCATATCACCAACCTCAAAGTGTACGTCTCGACGGTGGAGGTCTGCCCGTGCCTTCATCACCTGATGAGCCCTTGCCAAATGGAGCTTCAGCTCCTCTAGAATCCGGTCCCGCTCTGCCAGGTACTGCTCCACATCAGACATCGGAGTCGTCTCATGATCGTAATGAAGCAAGTGCGGAGGGTCTCTGCCATATAAAATCCGGAAGGGTGTAGTTTGTGTCGCAGTGTGGTATGAAGTGTTGTACCAGTATTCCGCCCACGGTAACCAACGTGTCCACTCCTTCGGATTCTCTGAGATGAAGCAGTGCATGTAAGTCTCCACACTCCTATTTACCACATTCGTCTGACCGTCAGTCTGGGGATGATAAGCTGTGCTCCGCTTCAAGGCCATCCCCTGTGATCTGAAAAGCTCCTGCCACAATTTGTTCTGAAATACCTTGTCTCTATCCGAGACTATGGACTTTGGTGGGCCATGCAAACGAATGACCTCTCTCACAAAAATCTCTGCCACTGAAACGGCGCTGTAAGGATGCTTAAGCGGGATAAAATGTGCATATTTGCTGAGGCGGTCTACCACAACAAAAATGACGTTGTAACCATCCGACTTTGGCAATCCATCGATGAAGTCCATAGAGAGGTCCTCTCAAACTCTGTCTGGTAAAGATAGCGGGTGTAGTAGTCTTCCTGGGGACATGGCCTGATATTTGTGACGCTGGCACATGTCACACTCTGCCACCATCCAGGCCACATCCTTCTTCAGCCCTTCCAATAGACCTCCTGTGATAGCCGCTGGTAGGTCTTGAGGACTCCAGAATGTCCTCCTATAGCACTGCCGTGGAACTCCCTGAAGATGGTCGGTATAAAAGTAGAAGTCCTCGGTATCACCAGCCACCCCCAGTAAAGTAGCCGCCCATCCTGCAAAGAATATCCCGGGTACTCAGTCGTCCCCTGTAAAAGGGCCTATCGTATAACCGCAAACTATGGGTCCTGCTTTACCTCCTGCTGCAGTGGGCCCCAATCCTCGAGGATCGACACTGTAAGTGGCGCTAACTCTGCCTCCTCCTCCCGCCGAGATAACGCATTAGCTGCCTTGTTCTCCAATCCCGGGCGGTACTCGATCTCGAACCTGTAGCCCATCAGCTTTCGCAGGCACTTCTGATGTTAGAGGGAACATATGTTTAAAATGAGAACACACTTAAACAATATGGCCGTCTACACCTCCCTTGAAGCTTGTTGAAGTCGAGGGTCTGCGGGATCTGGGGAAGTCTTGACCACTTCTGATGTTCCTCCGCTACCATCCGCTGCTCTAACAGGAACTTTAAGCTCCGCTGATACGTGCGCACTATGAAGCTCCGTCCCAATAAATATGGTCTCCACTTCTGTATGGACAAAACTATCGCCATCAGCACCCTCTCATTGACGGATCGCAATGGGGCCCTCGTGGTCAACACCTGGCTGTAGTAAGCTATGAGACGCTGCTCCTGCATCAATACTGCTCCCAGCCCATGTCCTGATGCGTCCGCCTCTACTACAAATGGTCTGGTGAAGTCTGGCAACGTCAATACTGGCACAGTGGTCATTGCCCTTTTCAGGGCCTCAAAAGCTGTCGTCGCCTCCTCCACCCAGTGGAACTGATCCTTCTTCAATAACTCTGTCAATGGCCAGACGATCGTCCCATATCCCTCTACGAATCTGCGGTAGTAACATGTAAGGCCCAAGAAGCCTCGTAGCCCTCTGACAGTAGTAGGGCGCGGCCAGTCCAGCATGGCTGCTATCTTCGCTCTATCGGCGGCTACCCCTCCCGCTGATACCACATGCCCCAGATACTCCACCTGCGGCTGCCCGAATAGACACTTCTTTCTGTTCAAATATAGCTGGTGGTACTGCAGCACCTGAAAAACCACCTGTAGGTGGTCCAAATGCTCCTCCAAAGTACGACTGTACACCAAAATATCGTCGAAAAAGACAAGTACAAATCGCCTGAGAAAGGGACGGAATACCTTATTCATGAGAGCCTGAAAGGTGGCCGGGGCGTTGGTCAACCCAAAGGGAATGACCAGGAACTCATAGTGGCCCTCATGCGTCCTGAACGCCGTCTTTGGCACATCCTCCCGTCGCATCCGTATCTGGTGATAGCCTGACTTAAGATCTAGCTTGCTGAACCAGGCTGCTCCGTGTAGCTCATCCAAGAGCTCCTCAATCACAGGTATAAGGAATTTATCAGGGACCGTCTCCTTGTTCAGCGCCCTGTAGTCCACGCAGAACCGCCAACTACCATCCTTCTTCTTCACTAATAACACTGGGCTGGAGAACGGGCTCACGCTCGGCTGGATCACCCCTGCCTGCACCATCTCTGAAACCATCCTCTCTATCTCGTCCTTCTGATGCCGAGGGGATCGGTAGGGCCGCACGCTAATGGGGGAAACACCCTCTCGTAGAATAATGGCGTGCTCGTGGTCCCGTGGTGGTGGAAGACCCCGAGGCTCCTGGAAGATCTCCTCAAACTGGTCTATCAGCTGCTGAACCTCCCCTGGAATGGGCTACTCTGTACTGGCCTCTGCGCCTCCCTCACATGTCAAAGAGTGCAGCTCTACTAGGTATCCTCCTCCCTCTGTCTGGATGGTCTTAAACATGGTCTTCAGGGAGACCAAAACTCTGCAGAGGCTAGGGTCTCCCTGGAGTATCACTGCTCTCCCCGCCTCCTGAAACTCCATCCGTAGCAGCTTCCAATTTATGGTCATCTCTCCTAATGTCTGTAGCCAGGTCATACCCAAGATGACGTCGGTACTCCCGAGGTCGAGGGGTAAAAAATCTGCAATAATCTGTATTCCCTGCATGGTCAGCACCAGTCCCCTGTAAACTCCTCGGCTGCTCTCATTCTTCCCTGTCCCCATCATCACGCTGAAGCTGCCGCAGTCTGTCAGCTGAAGCCCCTGCTGTGCCACCCTCTCCTGGAAATGAAATTGTGGGTAGCCCCACTGTCAATAAGCACAGTCACCTCCTGGTCACCGATTTCCCCTCTCAGCTTCATGGTACGGTTCGGTGTGAACCCTACCACGGAGTTGAGGGACACCTCCGCCACGTCAGCTGTTGGCCCTCCAGCTCCTCTGCCTCAGCGGCCTCCTCCTCGACATCAGCGTCGTCATCATTATCCTCCAACAAAATCCCCTGGAGCTTGCGCCCCGCGCACCGATGGCCTGGCGAAAACCGCTCATCGCACCGGAAACACAAGCCGTTCTGCCTCTTTTCCCTCATCTCTGCGTCCGTCATGCGTCTGAACTGTCCTCCAGTGACTGGTGCACTACTCTTCTCTCCAGTCTTCTCCCGGCTCGTCTGGATCACCCCTGCGGGGGTACCTGCTCCTCCAGCCCCAGATGGGGCGCCCTTCGATGTCTGACTGCTGTAGCTGTTCCGGACCCGCCTATCCTCGGTCTGTGCATGCTCCACCATCTGGGCCATCTCTATGACATCTGAAAGCCCCCTGGGCTTGTAGGGTCTCACCGCTGCTCGCAGGCTGGGGCGCAACCCCTTCAGAAAGGTGCCCTCCAGTGACTCGTCCGACACGCCATGTACTCGTCCCGTCAGTGTCTCGAACCTCTCGATGTAATCCCGCACCGGCCCCTCCTGCCTGAGGGCGTACAACTGCTCGTGTAAGTTCCCCAGGCGGGGGTCTCTAAACTTCTCCAGAACCATGTCCTTCAGCTCCTTCCAGCTCCTAATCTGCTGCTGCCTCTCCTTCCACTGGAACCATCCCAAGGCACGCCCCTCTATGCAGATCGCCGTCGCCTCCAGCTTCTGGGCCTCGGTCATGTGGTGTGCCGTGAAGTATCTCTCTGCAGCAAACAACCAGGCGTGTGGGTTCTCCCCTGAAAATAGCGGCATCTTCAGCTTCCGGACGCGGCAATCTCCTCCAAAACGCCCCTGCTCAGGCCTCTCCTCTCTGTGCGACGGCCGGTAATGCTGTCTTCTCTCATCCAGGGTCTCGAAGCGCCTAGGTGGTCCCCCTCCGCGTCCCCCGTAGTCTCCACGGTAATCTCCTCGCCGGCCCTCAAAATCGTCCCTTCCTGCGTCATCGCCGAACTCTGCCTCGTAGCCACCCCCTGCCGTCATAATAATAGTCTCTCCCGCGTTCGTCGCCGTAGAAAGGGATCATCAGCTGCTGGTCGACGCTCCGGAGGGTAGCAAAAACCTCCCAAAAACCGCCCGTAACCCTCGCTCGCTGTCCGCCGTCCCGGGGGCTCAAAGACTTCGTCGGGTGGCTGTCTGCGTGCTCCCCCTCCTTCGGGGTGCTGCTGGGGGGTCCCCGCCGGCCCTGCCGTGATGCTCCTCCCCCTGACGGCTGCCAGGGGGCTCCGGCCCCCTGTACTGCTCTGTCGGGCCCCTCCGGGGCTGCCGGAGGGGCGACTGGCCTTGCCGGGCGACTGGCAGGGCCGGCGGGCCCTGTCGGAGGTCCGGCAGGGTCGCCGACCCTGCCGAGCCCCGGGGGGGCCTGGCCCCCCCTTTCGGGGCCCGGCGCAGGCGGGGGAAGGCCCCCCGCCCCTCTCCTGTGCCGTCCGCATCTCCCGATGGCTAAGGGGGTTCGGTCGGATCTCCCCTTGGCCGTGGCGCTCCCAATTTGGGCGGCTAGGGCCGCCGCCTCCCCTTTGGCTCTCCTCCGCCTTCTGCTGTACCTCCTCTCTGTAGTCCACCCTCCACGGCTCGCCGTCGTCTCCATCATCCAATTCCTCCACGTAGTCGGGTTGATTTTGTGGAAGAATCTCCTCTTTCTCTTTCTCCTTCTTTAAATGTGCCGTCTTTTGCGTCGGATTAGGGCTCCCGTCGCCTTTGGAGTTCGTCGCCAATTGATTTAGGGCTCCCATCAATTGCGCGAATTGATCGTCGTGCTTTGCTTGATTTGACGCCAATTGGGAGATGGATGTAGTTAATTTCGCCATGGATTCGTCATTTCCCGCCAAGGACTTTTTGATTGCCTCAATTTCGCCCGTGAATTTCACCTCCAACGCCTCAAATTTGTCTTACGATCTTGTTGAAGCTGCTATGGATCGTCACGTGCTCTGATACCAAATTGTAGGATCTAACAAAGACGAGATTTTTATTAGAAAACAAATAGCAAATAGAAAGATAATTGAGCACAAAAGAGGTGTGCTCTCCTCCCAAGACGCCTAGAGGACGTCCACACTCGTCTACCTATGAGATCACACAATAACAATTATCAATTAGCATAGGTAAACAAGAGAAGGCTACCCCCTATTTATAATAGAAACTAGGACAATCCTAGTCCAAGGGGGGCTTGGCCGGCCAATCCTACTCCAAGGAGGACTCGGCCTAGGAGGGGGAATGCGAGTAGAACTCGGCTTTGGAGGGGGAATGCGGCATGGGCCTCCCCTTGCGCAGGGCCCTGCGGGTGTAAACCCGCAGAGGCGGCTGATGGGCCAGAGGCCCATCAGAATAGTGAGAAGTGTATAGAAAAGCCTTAGCCGTCTAAGATGCCGGCTAAGCTAATCTTATCCAAACTTAACAATGAATGATGTTCAGAAGTTTCTGCCTCCAGAAGGTAAAATGGCGTAAGAGATGCTTGATTTTGGAGCTCTTTATAAATATTGGCTTTCATGATTTCAGATTTTTGCAAAGATATTTTTGTTTATGCTGTTAACGTAAAAAAAATTTTCCCAAGAATTTGATCTCTTAGTTGTATTATGCATTTGTATGTATGTAGTGCAATGTTATGTATATGGAGCATCTTCATGTACACATACTGCAGCTGAGTTTTTTTATTTACTTTGTTTGATTACAAAGATAAAAAACAAAAGAATTTAGGTTTCTCCTTGCTAACCATGGCCTGCTGTGGCTGCAAATAATCTGATTGAGGCTTCATTACAAAAAGGAAGGTATAATGGAGGAGTTAGAGGGAACATATGTTGAAAATGAGAACACACTTAAACAATATGGCCGTCCACACATCCCTTGAAGCTTGTTGAAGTCGAGGGTCTGCGGGATCTGGGGAAGTGTTATTCTGATAGCAGCGGTTGGAATTGGAGCAACGGGACTGTGGGATAGGAAGGGGAAAGAAGTCATTAGGGTGTATTTAAATGTCAGGGTAGAGACCTAATGGCCACATATTGAATATGCGAGCCGAATTTTACCTTGCTGAGCATCATGTATGCATTAGCAACTTGCATATGTGCTTTTTAGCTTGGGCTGGAGCCGTGGTTTTACAAACAGCCTTTAAATCAGTATTTTAAACAAAAGTTATGTGTCATATTGCCTTGTGAAAGTTTTTCATGTTTCTTCTAACCTGTCAAGTTAGACTGGTCCCCATGCAGCATATTCTTCACTCATTGCATGGCCCTGTAGTGGGCGGTCTTATTATTGGGCTGGATAGGCTGGGTACACAAGAGAACATGGCAACTAAGGAAAGAATCACAGATGTATGGATATATTATCATGTTCTGAAGCAGTAAGGGGCACATGTCAAATGTCAAATGACTATTCTTGGATGTTGTTAGCTCTCCTGAGGCATCCTTGTCGATGTGCATGGAATAATACAGTTGTTTATCGCTGTTTATTGTTTCTGTTGCTTACTATATAAAGAAAGAGGGTGAAGGAATCATGATCTGAATGTTAGATGTTTTATAGTTTCTTTTTCCTTTATCTTTTTCTCATTTTTCTTTTGAACAAGTTGGCCAACTTCTACATACTCCCTTTATAGGGGAGAAGTTCATTTGAACTGTTGGCATGCAGTCTCTCTTGGCACAACAAAATGCTCTGTCAAAAGGTCCTCTTATTAGCATTGTTTTTGAATTAACAAGGTAGGTAATTCCAGCCTCATGCTGTTTTGGGCAAGAACATTCTGCTAAACATGTGTACAACCTTGGGTTGGTGTGATATCCCACAAAAAGCAAACACTGTTCCACCGGTCTAAGTTCATTCTCAGGAGAAAGTTTTTCTTGTGTTTTCATCTATTTCGTATTACAACAAGCTATATATTTACATCATGTTATGTAATCACATTCTATATGAATCTCGTACACAATATATACGTATCTAAGGTGTCTTCATCTTTGTTTTTATTTGCAGGTTTGTCTTGAAGGTCAAATATCACGGAAGTCTGCAATTAAAAGTTTAAGTGAGGGTCGTCAACCTTTTGGTGATCAGATACCCTGGAAATTTTGTCAACAATTTCAAGACGATGTATTTCCAAGTCTTTCAGGGGTTCGAATTGTACGCATTGCTGTGCACCCAAGTGCCTTGAGGGTAAATTTCTACAATCCTGCCTATCCATCACATATCCATTAGGTTCTGTGGATTTAAATATTTTTATTTTGGTTTTGCGCAGCTTGGATATGGTTCGGCTGCAGTGGAACTTCTGACAAGGTGTGTCTTTTTTGTTCATTTTGCGTTCACACTAACTCAATTTAGCTTGTTTGCTGGCTGTCTACTTTCACTTGCTTGTTTGATTTTTTTATCTATCTGGCATATTTAGAGCATTGTGCTATTTTGTCAAGTACGCCAGCATGATTATCTCAGTTAATCACCCCACTATGACATATTTTGTCTTTCTTTTAGGCAGCTGTTTGGCCTTAGTTTCTTATTGTTTTCATTTCCATGTTAATACAGCTGCAAATTTTCTCATTTCTTTTCTAATAATGCCTGTAGGGTCTGCACTAAATTCGTATCCTATAATAATAGCTGTCTCCATCGTTTGTTGATTTAATTTACGTCGTCTTATGTAACACCCTGTGGTATAACACTAAAGGGTGCTGGGACATGGCAAAGTGGCAAAGCTTTGGTAATTTTGTTGGATGATCGTAGGGGTTATGTCTTGCTTTTCTTTGGCTTTGTGAGGTACAAAAAGTCTTGACTCCAACTATCAGTTTGGTGGATACTTATGGGGAGTACATCTTGGATTAGATTGAAAAAAAAGCTCATCCAAAGGGATGGTTATTTTAAGTCTGTTCGTAATAGTTTAAATGCTTTAGGATGTACCAAGATGAGTAACGACATACACACTTTGAAAGACCATTCATGCATTGTGTTCATTGAGATAAGCTGTGTATCAACTATCAACTAGAATGAAAGATAATTGAAAGAAGTGACTTGAGATTTGTAAATGTCATTTTGAATGCTTGGCTTACCTTCCATGCACTTAATTAACTGGGCTCAACTAAGGCACTCTGTAGGAAGAGTGCCTTCAAATATTCTGGTAATCTGAGTCTTTGATTTGGTTTTGTTTCAAAAAGCTGAAATTTCCATTGCCGTTATTTGGAAACCTCAAATTGCTTAATCGAATTCCTTGGTCCACTTATAGACATAGTAAAGTACTGTCAGGGAGTTTATTTAAAGTATGTCTACTGATTATGCAAAGCTTAAGAAACTTCACGTGACACTCTCAAAAGAAAAACGAAGAAGCTTCACATGGGATTGGTTATGACTTGTTATATTACATTATCACCGCTGCTTGCTGATCATTGAACTGACGCTCAAAATCACTTGCTCATTAATATGATCATCATTATCATATTTTTACATGAAAACAGAGATAGATTTATTTGAAACAACTATTCTTTTGAAACTGTATTGTTGGTGGAATTATTGATGACTTTCTATAGCTTATGCGCGTGTAAGGAGAAATGTGCTTGTAGAGGTTGATAATGGCTAGCAACTAGTGCTGAGCTTGTTCTGTCCAAAGCTCACATTGCATGTCCTTTATGCTAAACCATTGGAGACGTTAATTGATGAATGCCGTTCTTAGTGATTGCATTTGTTTTGATATGGCTATTGGTGTTCTTCCACGCAGCATTGTCCATATAGATCAGAGTTCTACTTCTTGTTTTTCTTCGTAGGTAACGGCTATGTTGATGATTCCATCATATTGCTTTGATTCAGTGGGTAGCTGTAGGGGTCATTGCAGAACAGTAGGAAGGCCTCTTGGCAGAGGGCAAGAGATCTGGGGTTCAAACCCCAGTGACATCAGGATAGTCTATTCAATGTGGTAGAAATGGAAAAAAGGCAGAATAAAATATTCGAAGGGAATTTAGACTGAAAATAATTTTGATATGAGCCTGTTGGTTTTTGTGGGGGAGATATCATGTAAACAAGTGGTTTTCTTCCATCGTTATGCCGTTTAAGACACAAGGTTTAACATGTTCCGAGGAGCTGAACATTTTCTAATGCAAAGAATTGTACTCTCTTTCTGAAAGCTGTTCTTCGTGTATTTGTTAGTTGTTTATCTGTTATACTGGAATGACACACAATATCTATAATTCAACAACATCCATTTATAGCTTGAGACTAGTGTTCTAAAACAAGTTATATGTGGCCGCATATAAGGCCGCATATAAGGAGACGGCCTTTGGCCGCATGAAAAATTAGATATGCGGCCGAATTATGCGGCTGGTTGCATAATTGGCCTCATAAATATTATGTGTCCGCATATTCGCATATGCATGCGCATAATCGACGACTAGAAAATCTCAAACCATTAAGAAACCCGACCCGTTAAGCATAAAAATCATTTTTTAAATTTCAAAGTACTTATATTTGACATGCTTTTGATTTGGACGTAAAACTTAATATTTATGTTTTGTACGTAGATTGCTTTATACATTAGACTTTAGTTATTTTGTGTATAGATCGTCTTGATAATTGATGTTTTAGTATGAATTAATCCATATTTTTAAATTTTAATATGGTTGTTTCCTTATTTCTGTCTTTTAAGATTTTTAATTTAATATACACAAAAACACATACATATTAACTTATTGCTTATTTATTTTATTAAAATATTCATTTTCGCTTAAACCGCATAATTGGCCGCATAATCCGCTTATGCGCTATGCGCTCCTAGACCGCGCGCATAATGAAACCGCCTTTTATAACACTGCTTGAGACCTGCATTACAATTTACAAGCTGCCCATCCAGCTATGTTAGTTATGTATTTGGAAGTAGCCTTCTAAGTTCATAGTTCTTTCACTGCTTTCTATGAGTACACTGATGATTGGTGAATGCTTACTGCAAGTTCTGAATGCTATCATGATTGCATCTGCGTAGTTAATAAGAATGTGTGTGTGTGTGTGCATATTAAATCTTTCGAACCTTTGCCAGCTTGCCGTTTCTTTTCAGAATTGAGTTTGTATGTCTGTCTCACATTTCTTATCAGACATTTCTGCTTAAATCAATAAGTTAAAATTTTATATTTTTCCTTCATATTGTGTTCAGGTACTATGAAGGGCAGATGACAGATTTCACTGAAGAAGATGCTGAGGAGATTGAGGAGCCTGAAGTCAAAATTACAGAAGCTGCAGAGAAGGTATGAACTCAAAACTGGATTTTTGATGGGTGGTGCTACTACATTTGGATATTAAAATTATATAGCACAGTCCAGTTGCTCAGTTGGTGCAGAAGTCGTGTTTTTCCAAATGTATCTTTAACCGCCTAGTCTGGACTTTCACCTAGCAATAGACATCATTAAGTTCATTAGTTCATTTTATTATGAACTCTTCATCTTTTAAACTTTTTGCATTCGACCTTTTTTATCTTTTAATTAGCAACAATTAATTGCAGTGATTTTCCAAATACTAGAGCTCTATTTGAATGTTCCTTTTTAAATTATTTTCTTGTACTGAATTGAAAATAACAGATCACATGCCCTTTTCATTATATCTATTTATGTCTAGATTTGTTTTCTTTTACCAGAATTTGACCCTGTGATTTAGATTTTCAAGTAGCATAGAAAATTCCAACTGTATGGCTTGTGTGAACATTAGTATTCTAGGCAATGTCTTAAAAAAAGTGTCCATATATGTGCTCAAGCGGTCCGATTCGATTAGGCAAGTCGCTGGCTGTCCTTGCACTTATCTTTGTTCAGGAACATTCTCTCTTGAAAGTGACTATTAAAAGTAGTTGGTTTTATTATCAAATTTCCATCCCACTTCCATTATCATGCAAATGACATACTTTACAATATATGTGTTGCTTGGACATGTTTCAGACACCACATGACAACTAGATATCTGACACGACATGATAGCATGATAGGAGTGTTCATGCACATCACTATAGGAGTGTTCATGCTGCATAGTTTACAATTGCGAAGCGTGAAATTGTACTCCTACGAGGATAAAGTATATATCTTACAAATTCTTATTTGAATGAAGAAGCCGTATTACTTACACTCTTGAGTTCTATCTTCTAATCCCCTCACACTATTCCCGTTGATTCCTACAGATTTTTGGTTTAACAACATATCTATTATGTTTTTTTTTCTTCCTATGAGTTTTCTATAACATTTTCCTTCTGTCCTTTGTTCCTCATCTTTGTTTTTCCTTGCTTCTTTTTCAGCATTTTTATTTTTCATTTAAACCTTTCTAGTTGGTGTCTTTTCAAGTTCTTATTTTCTCTCTCTCATCTTTTCTCTGCTTTTGCTGATTTGTTTTCTATTTTCTTGTTTTCTTTAAAGATAATGACACTAGCATATGGAAAACCCTTTTTCGTGAAAATTGCTTTTGCTAATTACTTATCTCTTTTTGGACACTAATAATCCCTCTAGATGTGTACACCTTAAAGGCATCTTGTTTAGCCATCTAAATGTGAAGGTAATTAGAAAATAAGTAATATTATATTACACTTTAGTTGTCAACAAACTAGAACCATTAGGTAGTTATGACAACTCGGTTGATTTGCTTTTTTTTTCTGTTTTTAAAACACAATTTCTTGGTCATTTTTCTAAAAATAGGACTCTTTCCCAGTCTCAAATGTTTGAACTTTTTTAAAAACTTTTTTTGAGGATTTGTTTTTGTGGGAAAAGATGCGAGATTAGCAATATAGCTGAAAAGTTGATGGAAATGTACTCATCAGGAACCTTTTATATTACAATGTGGAGTTTAAGTTTTTATATTCTTTACTTTTGTTTGTACACGCTACAAAGTCACTGGGGTTTAGTAGATCAGTCAAAAAGATAGACTAGTTAAATGCCCCACTTCCGTGAAACTGAATAGAACATTGGTTCTCGATTGTGATTCTGTTAGATGCATGGTTTCGCTGCCTGCTTTTAGATGTTACTACACAAGGAATCTACATTAAATCTTGTTGGCCATGACCAAGTATTTTCATTTTATGTTGACTTGATACATTTTTATAAGGGGGATGAGTGAAATCATAGTTGTGAAAACCCAGAAAAGACTTGACCTGGTTTTGCAACCATCTGTCTACCTGACATCAAGCATTTCTTTTTGGTGCTGAAAATTCTTGGACCTATCAACTTGTCTGATAAAGGGATTAAAACCAAGAAGGCCAGTTGGCAGATTATACAAATTTATATAGCTCACACGGTTGTAGCTCATGGAACTGGCTTGCAGCTTCCAAAATGCTTCTCAGCTAAAAGTCTAGATGAATAGGAAAGAAGAAATGCTTTGTAGGGATGGGCGTTTATCATTGATGTATGGTCAAATGAAGGCACATCTTTGCCTTTTCCTGATATACATGCTAGAAGTCTAAAAGATATTGTCGCTTGCATGCAGGTTTCCTTGTTGGAGGAGAAAATAATGCCCAGGGCAAACCTTCCACCTCTTCTTGTTCATCTCCGTGAGCGACGTCCTGAGAAACTCCATTACATTGGTGTGTCCTTTGGACTAACCATGGAACTTTTCCGCTTTTGGAGGAAACACAATTTTGTGCCATTTTACATTGGTCAGGTTCCGGTTAGTATATTCCATAATTAACTTCTTTGCTGTTATTAGGACCATTATTGCTAATTCTTTTTGTTTGATTACAAGAATAATGTGACCGGTGAACATTCATGCATGGTATTGAGGTCGTTGAACCATGGTGAGATCGAAGGTGATGTATCTGGACAATATGGATTTCGTACTCCATTTTATCAAGGTTAGTATGGATCAGGTGTGCTTAACTTGGCTTGCCCTTCAACTGTTGATTAGATGCAAAATAACTCTTGTTCACTTGTCCAGTTTTCAAACAAAGATTTAGACGCCTTTTGGGTACTGCATTTCGAACAGTTGATTATAAGCTTGGAATGAGGTTAGTGAGTTGGCCACTCCTTGTCCAGCAACCACAGCACCCTGTGTATGCTGACTTTTAAATGCTTGAATTCTGTGGTAGTGTTTTGGCAGCCAAACTAGATTTTACGGAGCGTGAGCAGATGGATGAAAATTCCAAGTCAGTGTTGAGTCTATTATCACCAATCGACATGAAGTGTCTGGAGGCATATACCAATAGCTGTGTTGACTTCCCTATGGTAAACTGATTTGAGATGCTATAGAATTTATTATCTTATACCTCTTCTTGATTTGAATTTGTATTTTCATGGATGGTTATAAGCATCTACTATGATTTTAGACACGGACAGTGGTGTTGTACTCTGACAAGGTCACAAGATGTTACACGCAACACTTGTAAATCATAGACACGGAGACATGTTTATGTATGCTTGAATTTATCCATGGACAGGTACTTAACCCATGTAAGTGTGTGTTTGGTTGTTTCTGAAAGCATTTAATAATAAAATGATTTATAAACCATTTGTTTTTGCCAAAATAGGGGCATGACAAAGTCATGATTTCATATTAACAAATTGTTTAAGCTTTTGCGCTTTTATAAGTGTCCGACATAGATAGGCACGTGAGTCATGTCTAGAAGTGCCGGGCATACCAAATTTTGGTCAGATAAATGCCCCATATATCATAGGCTTTATTTCCATTGATCTAGCTGCAAACTAACCTATATCCACATTTTTTCCTCTTTTTTCCCCTATTAAATTTTAGGTGAAGTTCTGACATTGAGGGCTTAATAGCTTGTGTTTTTTTGTGGGGTTTATTATGGAAAGCGTTTGTATTTTGTGTAGGCACATCGCACAAGGAAATATATTTGGATTCTTTAGCTTCTTTTTCCCTCAACAATAGGATTATTTCTGTTTTGAGAAGGTCATGTAAAAATGTAAGTAAATAAGGAAATTGTAATGGCCCACTTTAATGGAAAAGGCCCAACATCATTCTTTTCCCCTTCCTTCTCATTTTCCCTTTCTTTTTCACAAACCCACTAGCCCCCACTTACTATTTACAAAAAAACCCTAACTAATTTCTTTCCCACTCACTCTCACAACTGATCAAACACAACGCACCCGAGCCCATTCCCCTCTTTCGTTCTCTTCTCCCGTGCGAGCGGCAACGGTGTAAAACTAGGGTTTTCGAAACCCTAATCCTATCCTTCAACGCGTGATCTCCTCGTGAGAGATTTTTGACGATTTCAGATCCCGATCCTTGCGCGATAAGTTTTTCCATCCCATACCCATCTCCTCTTCTATTTATATGAGATGATTCTAGGGTTTTCTTTATGCAAAAATTACACTCTTCAAAATCTTTTCGGTTTTTGCTTGGTGATTGGTCGCCGAGGTGGATGGCTTGGCAGTGGGTGGTCGGCACAGGATCATGGAGGTGTGCTGATGGCACATGATCGGATTTCCTGTGCTGTCGGCAATTTGGGGGCCAAAAGATTTTTTTTATTTTTTTGCAATGTATTCTACAACTTGTTGGCTACATCCACGCCAATTTTCATGTGAATCCAACACTTTTTGAGCTTTCATCCATACATTTTAAAAATATTATGCAGACAGTTTCAGAACTTGAGCTATCTGTTTGAAATGCATCGATAGAGGCTCAAAAAGTGTTGGATTCACTTGAAAATTGGTGGAGATGTTGCTAACAAGTTGTAGAACACACTTCAAGAAAATTTTAAAAAACCTTTTTTGGCCCCCAAATTGCTGACAGCACTGGAAAATTTCATGTGCTGGCAGCACACATCTCTTTTGCCCGTGTCTCTTCCTCTCATTCGTTTTGTTGAACCCTAGGGGTTTTTCTCAAAAACGAGCAGCATGCGATAATTTCATGGCTTCTCTCTCACCGGAGGCGATCACACACACACACACCTGAGATCTCTCGCCTGAGGCAGGCGATCTCCTCTTTCTCTCTCTCGCTTGAGTTGATCTCTCACACACCTGAGATCTCTTACCGGAGTCGATCTATCTCTATCCCTCGGTCTCTGCATCTTCTTTGTCTACGTCGTGCCTCAACTTGGCCACACACCTGTGATGATAAAAGTAAGGGTTTTATTCCTCAAAACAAGCAGTCTTTTGAAGACATCTAAGAAGTCAAGGGTTTTTTCCTTAGATCTATTGTCGGTCAATTTCTCTATTTCTCGCTTTAGATCTAAGGCTGGTCTTGGTAAGAAAGCAAGGGTTTTTGCGTGAAGGTGATGTCTTTCTTTAATCGCATGCTTGTTCATACGTGATACTTAAATTTTGAGGCCTTTTCTATAATTTGATTGTCGATGGTGATATCAGATATGCCATGCCAAAAACTAATTTATGGGCTTTTTCTATAATTTGATAGGCGATGATGATATGCCCAACACTAATAACTGATTGTTTGTTTTTTATATAAGCCTTATTTAGCATGGCAAGACATTCTCTTTCGGTTTGCAACCAAATAATGATACGTCGAGCCTTCTATGTTGTAATTTATGTTCTTTGATGGAATTTATATTCTTTGTTGGAAGGTGTGTTCTCTGTTGGGATTTCTTATCTTTTTTGGAATGTGTTATCTGATGGAAATTTTGTTCTCTGTTGGTATTTATGTTCGAGGTTGCAATTTATTATCTATGTTGCAATCTGTGTTCTCGGTTGCAATTTATGACATCTGTTGATATTTATGTTTTCAAGTGTAGTTTATGACCTCTGTATATATATATATGTATATATATATAGAATAATGGTTATCATACGTCATATGAGGTCTTGCCTCATATTCCCTCTCACATAAAGCAACTAAGTACAACCAAGTACAAGCCCACATGGGCTTGTACTTGATTGCTTTATGTGAGAGGGAATATGAGGCAAGGCCTCATATGACGTATGATACCCATTAATCCTATATATATATATATGTATTGATTGAGAAAGAATCAGCTAACTTCCTCTAACTCTTCCACCAAAATACATATCTTTGATATTTACAAAAATATTCCAGAAAATTATAGAAATATCACAAAATATAGGAAGGAAAATCTTACTAATTTAATTAAGATCCAATACTATAATTGTTAAAGCCAAAAATGACGATAACTATATTGGGGCTGACATGGACTCTTTTGTCGAGGTGGAGCCTCGTCAGTAGGTTGAGTGGGACCCTGGTTGGTTGAACCTGTGTCGATGGTAGCAGAAATAAGTATGCGATGATCGTTCGACCTTCTGAGCAGATCGAGTCTCAAATGACCGTTAATGGAGGTACTTCCCACCTGTTGAATCACTCCACGAGCTTCCTGCACCACAAGGGAACGTCAGTGGGTCGGATCTGGGTCCCGATCCAATTCTCTCCGATGCTTAAGTTAGAATGAGAACTTAAGAGAGAGAGAGAGCTTGGAGCTGTCGAGATTGACCTGCGAAGGTTCGTCTCAAGATAGACGTCGCAATCTATTTTGAGGAAGAAATATCTAGTGGAATGCAGAATGTTAGTGTACTAAGTTTCGTACTACCCGTGTTCTGTTCATCTCCAATGTATTTATAGACATCCGAGGTCTCTTCAGTGACGTTGGGAGGATAACGTTCACCAATTATGGTACCACGATCACACCCCTTTAATATGGGTAACTGTCGCCAAAGTCCACGTTATTTATGAGCTTCCCTTCAATCCCACATTCGATGGATGGAAGTGCAACGGGCGAATGGCATGTGGGCTTTGACTGAGTCAGCTGCGGTCTTCTTTCATGGGCTTTGCGGGCTTTTATCGCCCACCGAATGAATCACTCGAGAGCCGGCCCAAGGGTGCAACAGTGGCCCCCGTCGCTTGAGCTCAGACTGTCTGTCTGTTGAGGTCAAGTGACATTACATCTTATTAATGAGGCACGGAAATCGAGGAACGAGTACTCGAGTTTTAGGCGTCAAAACGCCTGCTTTTCTGATGTGGATGATGCGTCGGTTCGAAGTTCAAGATACTAGGATGCCCGTATTACCAACATGTGTCCCAACACGATGAGATCGTCTCGTCTAAATAAGACGGTTCCGGAGGGAGATTGAAATCATCGTCTTTGGCATCATTGACCCAGATTTTCTTCTTTGATGATGGCTTCGTCATCTGCTTATGCCTCTGGTAGCGGTTCAGCCTCCATTGCTCAGAAGGATAAGGAGCAAGTCGTCGTGCCCAGTCTGATCGCCGTCAAAGTCTCTAAAATGGGCGCGGATCAAATTCTAGAGTTCCAGGAGATATATGTTCGACGCGATTATCAGATCAGGTTGCCCGAGAGGGATGAAAGGGTTCATCGCTCTGGCGATCGAGAGGTTGGAGTTTGCGTCAAGGCCTTTCATCGGGGACTTCGATTTTCCATGCATCCCTTTATGTTTTATTTAGTGAGTACGTTGAACCTTTCCCTTTGCCAATTGATGTCGAACGCCATTGGGGTGCTGGTCAGGTTCATCGCATTGTGCGTGATGAACGGGGTTGAATCGACAATGGAGTTGTTCAATTACTTTTTCATGATTCCTACCCTCAAGTCCCCGGGTTGGTATATGATAATTGCTCGTCGAGGTAGGAAATTATTTGACGACCTCTCCACCTCGGATCCGAATTAGAAAGACCAATTTTTATTCGTGGTATTTCGAGGCGAGGCGAGTTTCTGCACTCGATGGGGTATGTCTGATTTGTGCACGACTGAAGACAAGCCATTATTCGATGAGGGAAAAAATCGCTAGTTCATTGTTGAAGCTGCCAGAGGAGACCAGGAGGACAAAATGGTTGTGGACTAACTCGGTGCTGCGCAGCACCGTATGGACGAAAGATCGATCCGACCCCGCCCATCACCGATTTGATCTTCGTTTTATTGAATTTTGCTTTCTCCTTGCAGTCATGTCTGGCTTGGAATACCAGGTGGACACCGAGTTGAGGGAAGCGGTCGAGGCTTCCATCAGAGAAGCCGAGGAGAATGTGTCATATCCTCAAATGCATCTTTTGGAGGAAGGGATGACATGGACCTTTGAGGCTTTACCCATTGTTGTTCATGAGGTTTCTCAGCTGGCTCGTTCTCAGCAGAAGAAAAAGAAGAAGCCTCCCACTGAATTTGAGGTGGACGCAGGCGGCAGCTTCGCCTTAGCGACTCGGAGTTGTCTGGATCGGATGACGCCATGGGCCCGTCTGCTTCTTTGGATGTGAGTGAGTCGCGTGATGAGGTCCAACCCCATGAACAAGAACATGTGGCTTGTTCAGAGAGATTCAGGAGAGAGCCCTCTTACGGAGCCTATTCTGCATCAGGATTCATGGCCTTGGGGAGGTTTATTCCTTCCGATGTCTCTAGCTGAGGATATCCCTGAAGATTTTAGATTGTTTTTGCTGGAAAGTTGATCGCCTCAGGCCTCGTTTGATTGTCCAGTAGAGAAGCTCCTTCAGCCGGAGTTTTCAATTAGGAAGGATGAGTCGGCCCTTTTGGATGGTGGAACCGCCTCACGGATTGCCGAGAATGCGACCCTTCCCTGGGACAAGGCCGTTCTGGAGAGGGTTGCTTACGAGAGGTTGTCCTCAATTGCCGTTCATGCAAACGTTTAGGTAATCATTGTGCTTGTCTTCATTATGAATGAAGCAAGCATTGGTATTGCCAACTTTTGCTTGTCTGCAGGCTCTCGTGGTTAGCGTTGCGTTGCGCCGATGCATAACGGTGGTGGCCAATCATGAAGTCACATTGGCGGCAGTCAGAATGACTGTTGAGAAGGCCCAGGCGAAGCTGGACAAATTTGAGCTTCTTAATAAATTGAGACAGTCACGGGTGCTCCAGCTCGAACACGAGTTAGGTGAGTTTCGTAAGAGAGAAGCTGATCAAATTGCCTTTAGGGAGCAAGCAGAGAAGACACTAGCGTAAAGGGCCGAGTGGGAGGCCAGAGAGAATGAACTCCATGCCCGACTCGTTGACAGCTTTCGGGGAGTCGACGTGAGGGAAATCACGGAGAAGGCGGTCCAAGAATGTATGGACCCATTGCCCAACTTCGATGAACTGTATACACAGGGGTATGAGCGGTGTCAATCGGAGGTAAAAGATCGATTCCCTGATTTTGCTACTAAGATTGACCAAATCCCAGTATTTTTCACGATCGTTGATGTCGATGATCAGGGCCAAGCCATGGAGAGGGTTGTTCCCGTTGACGAAGCTGTCTCTGCGACGGGTGAGGTTGTAGATGTTGGTGCTCCAAGGGATCAAGAGCATGTTGCTTCGATCGAAGGAGAACAAGGGTATACTGATCCGGCTGAGGGATCTTAAAGAGTTTCTTACCCCACCAAATTTTTGAATGTATATGTGGCATATATCGTAGGAAAATGACAATTTTATAATTTAAGATATCTTCAAAAGTTGACATATATCTCTTTGTTTGTCATTATTCGTATGGGTGGTTGTATTGCCATTTGGCCCCTTTCAACGGGTTAAGCCATTGCTCAAGATGGTAGGGGTTGAATCGTTGAATCATACCCTCATTAGCCCTTGTAGTAAGGTGCAATCCTTGAAGTTGTGTGAGTGGTGACTTTTCAGCTTAGGACCGACTACCAAGTCACGTCGTTTGGTAACGAGGGAGTAACCCCTTCGTCGTACGGCCGACGACGTAGTAGGGTCGTTCAGTCGCGAAGGGGGTGGTCCCTTTGGCTTACAGCCGACGAACGAATATGATCGTTCAGTTGCGAGGGGGTGGCCCCTTCGTCTTACGGCTAACGACACAGTTGGGTCGTTCAGTTGTGAAGGGAAGTTGGGTCGTTCAGTTGTGATGGGATGGTGATGCGGACGCACCAAGCCCACGCGCGGCACATGCGGGGGAAGCGGCTAGAGCGGAGCCCACGATCACATACTTTCACAGGAGGAGACGTGGGGGCGGGAATTAGTCATTTCAGGGGTATTTTGGTCTCTCCAGACCAAATTAGTAAATCCCCTTTTTCTTATATTTAGGTCCAGCCGTCATTAGGGTAAGGGTATGCTTGATTTGTGAAAACACATTGAGTTATCATCTGTGATGGTTCTTAGGCTTTGATCCGTACATTCAAAGCTAGAAGACATGATCTCGTCTCGAAGGAGATCCGATTATCTTTTGTTCTTCGCAAATCATTCTCAGTATATTTCCTCTTTTTTACATTTTTTCACCTTAAATCGCTGTTGTGATCAAATCGGCAAGTGAAACGTATCAAATTGGTATCAGAGCAGTGAGATCTAATGGCGGGAGGCACAAGAGGCGGCGCGACGGAAGAACGGCTTCAAGGGTTTCGTGAAGAAATCAACCGCGAGTTGGAGGAATTGAAGAAAGCCATGGGTGATGATATTCAAGCATTGAAGATGGCCATGGAGGTCTCCAACAAGGATCACGCCCATTCGCAAGAGGATATCCAAGTCGAACTCAAACACATGAGGATCGAGGCGGCAAAAACTGCGAGAGAGGTTGCGCAGATCCCGACGATGATGACGATGCTCCAGACCATTTCGACGGCTATCGGAGGAGATCAAGGCAAGAACCCGGAAGGGTTTATCGTCGAAACGACGACTATCAACTTTTCAAACCGAGGCGACGGCTGGCCAAACCCTCTAGGGTTTGCCAGGGAAGGCAGCAGGGCCCACCAAGCCACCGCGGCAAGCACGGCAGGCCCAACTGGGCCTGCCGAAAGCTCAACAGGCCCAGCGGGGCCTGGGAGGGGCTCGATGGGCATTTTCGCCCCTGGCGGCGACACCCCCTTGGCGGGGGTGTCTGGAGGCCCGTGCCCCCGATCGGGGGCGCTGGAGGCGGCGCGCCCCCAACGGAGGGCGCGAGAGGTGGGGTGCCCCCAACGGGGGGGCGCTGGTGGTTGGGCGGCCCCGAGCGGGGGTCCCATGGGCCGGGGGCCGCATTAGGGGGTGCCGCAGCCCCGGAAGGGCCTCGGGGTGGCGCCACAGCCTGAGCCACCCCTCTTGGGGACCCGGCGACGCGTTTTGGAGGCCCGGCGAGACCACTGAGGCCTTTTGGGGGCGTGGAGGGGTTTGTTCAGCCCCCAGGAGCGACGACGAGACCCGACGGAGGAAGAGGGGCTCCCGGGATGACGATTGGGGCTCCTGCGGCCCAATTTTGGGGCCCAGGGGGCCATTTGGAAGGCCGGACAGCGCCCGTTCAGCAGCACGGAGGGGCTAGAGAGCCCATTTTGCGCAGCCACCACGACCACTGGAGTGCTTGGGGAACTACATCCCTGAGGGGGATTTAGAGAGACCTCAATGGCCTGATGAGCTGTACGAGGGAGGCGACGGGGGCCCCGGAGGGGGGCGTGATGGTGCATGGAGGCGGCCGTGGGAGGTATGGAGGACAGTACGGAGACATAAACGCGGATCGACGACTGAAAAAGCTGAAGATGCCGACGTTTGATGGCACCGATCCTGACGGATGGGTCTATAGAGCGGAGCGCTACTTCCAGGTGATACAGCTTACAGAGGAGGAGGTCATGCGGGCTATTGGGATCTACTTTGAGGGCAAGGCCCTAGCCTGGTACCGATGGAAGACAGCCCGCTCCCCCTTTCGCACTTGGGAGGAGCTCTCTTCATACCTCCTCGATAGGTTCCAGGAGAAGGCAGGAGGGGACTTCTATGAGCAGCTTTCAGCACTGCGGCAGGAGGGGACAGTTCGAGACTTCGTGGAGAGGTTCGAGATGTTGGCCAGCAGGTTACGGAGGGTGTCCGATCAGGTGCTGATTGGGAGTTTCATGAGAGGGCTGAAGCCCTCGATACGGGCGGAGCTTTGGATGCAGAGGCCCAACGACTTTGAGGATGTCCTTCGCCTGGCCCATATGGCGGAGGAGAAGCATACTGAGGAGTGGCGCCTTAGGGGGACTTGGGGCGCTCAGGGCCAGCGCAGTCAGGCAGCACCGGTCCCTCCACGTCCAGCAGCAGGAGCACCAGCGAAGCCTAGAGGAGAGGTCTGACCAGGAGTGGTACCCGGAGACGGCTGACGGAAGCAGACATGCGGGCGAGGCGTGCAGCATGATTATGCTTCCGGTCTATGCAGTTAAGTCGGTGAGTCGGCAACGAGTCGGCCAAGTACCGACTCATGACTAGTCGAACGAGTCGGCGACTAGTCGACGACTAGTCGCACCCAGATGTTAACATATTTTATTTTATGTAACAGATGTTGCTTCTTTTTTTAGGTTTGTACTGGGCATATAATTTTCCAGCTTAGATAAATTCTTTGAAAATTCACAATTTTTTAATCTTTTTCCTGCATATTATTGCAGATACTGTCATATTAGAGTTCAATCAGTATACACCTGGTTCGCGATGGAGGCAAACAACCATCAGTCGAAAGAATCATAGGGAAGCAGTCAATGAGACAGTTGAATTCATGGCGAAGCAGTCAATGAGACAGTTGAATTCATGGCAGAATCAGGAAACTATACGCCAAGAATAAGATCTCTACATGGAAACGGATGTGGCCAGTCGTAGTTTTAGAGTGAACATTTTCTAGAGTTCATTACTGATGGTCATCTACTGAAAATCTCTTGGTGGTGAGAGTTTCAAGGACTTCTTGGCTTCCTCTTGGAATTCAACTCGATACACTGTGAATGTTTTGATTACCACAAAGTTAAAACGGGAGACAAACAATTTTCCCTCTTGTATTTTGATTGTAGAAGTATGCTGAAAAAGTCGGCTCAAGTCGGACCAAGTCGGACCAAAAGTCGGACCAAATCGGTCAAAAAGTCAGACCAAGTCGACGCCTAGTCGGTGTCCGACTCACCTCCCGACTTTTGAAAAATTTCAAGTCGGTCCTCCACCGAATCTCGACTAGTCGGTGACTAGTCGGTGACTAGTCGACGCCTCGATAGCATAGCTTCCGGTGCGATGAGAAGTTCAGCCCCGGTCACCGATGTGCGAGCAAGTTGCTGCAGATCGTGATCGTGCCCGACGAGGACTATAAGGTGGAGGTGGTGGAGCCAGAGCTGACGGTCGAGGATGAGGTGCATGTGCACATGGACGTAGCAGAGGTTTCCCTGAACTCTGTGGTAGGATTCACTCCGAATCATACCATGAAGTTATCAGGGACATTAGCAGAGCAGGCGGTGACCATACTTATTGACAATGGGGCGACTCACAACTTCATTTCAAAGAAGTTGGTGGAGCGTCATGGGCTGGAGCTGAGCACGTTGGAGGGATTCACAGTGTTGCTGGGGACAGGGAAGATGGAGGAGAGCAAGGGGCTCTGTAAGGGGGTGTGCCTGATGCTGCAGGGCATACAGATAGTGGAGGACTTCTTACCGCTGGAGTTGGGGAATGTGGATGTTATTCTGGGGGTACAGTGTCTGAAGAAGTTGGGGGAGATGAAGGTGAACTGGAAGCTTCTGCGGATGGAGTTCCAGGACAGCAAGCGGACGGTGGTGCTGACCGGAGACCATACACTCTGTTTTTCGGTGGTGGCCTTCAAGGCCATTACTAGGGCGTTGCGGAATGAGGGCGAGGGGTTCCTGGTGGAGTGCCAGGGGTTGTCGACTGAGGAGGAGCAGCAGATAGAGACCGCTGAGGAGGTGGAGCCGGTACTGGAGCAGTAGCATGAGGTGTTTCAGAGCCCACAGGGGATACCTCCGAAGAGGGGACACGAGCACGCGATCGTGCTACGGGGAGATGTGGCTCCAGTCAGTGTGCGACTATACAGATACCCGCATTCGCAGAAGGATGAGATAGAGCGGATGGTGCGGGAGATGCTGCATGCGGGGTAATACAGCCCAGTGTGAGTCCTTTTTCTAGCCCAGTGCTCTTGGTGAAGAAAAAGGACGGGAGTTGGAGATTCTGCGTCGATTACCGGGTGCTGAATAGGGAGACCGTCGCAGACAAGTTCCCTATTCCGGTAATTGACGAGCTGTTAGACGAGCTATATGGGGCAGCGGTCTTTTCGAAGATCGACTTGAGAGCAGTGTACCACCAGATACTGATGCGGCCAGAGGATGTGCCGAAGACCGCATTTCAGACCCATGAGGGGCACTACAAGTTTCTCGTCATGCCTTTTGGCTTGACGAACGCTCCGTCGACGTTCCAGGCCCTCATGAACAAGGTGTTCCAGCCTTACTTACGGCGGTTCATTCTGGTATTTTTTGACGACATCCTGATCTACAGCCGGAATATGGAGGAGCATCTTGGCCATCTGGAGGTGGTATTTCAGGAACTGTTGGCGAACCAGCTCTTCGCCAAAAGGAAGAAGTGCAGTTTCAGGCAGATGCGGATTGAGTACTTGGGCCATGTAGTGTCTGTAGAGGGGGTGGCGGCCGACATGTCGAAGATATCAGCTATGTTAGATTGGCCGCTTCCTACTACACTACGAGCTTTGAGGGGCTTTTTGGGGCTGACGGGCTACTACAGGAAGTTCGTCAAGGGCTACAACACGATTGCTTGGCCCCTCACCGAGCAGTTGAAGAAGGACGGTTTCAAGTGGGGGGAGGCCACCAAGGCTTTTGAGGCCTTGAAGGTGGCAATGACGACAGCGCCGGTTCTAGCCTTGTCAGATTTCAGCATATCGTTCGTGGTGGAGACTGACGTGTCGGGGTATGGGCTAGGGGCGGTGCTTATGCAGGAGGGTAGGCCCATCGCTTATTTCAGTCAGGTGCTGACCGCCAGAGCACGACTGAAATCGGTTTATGAGCGAGAGCTGATGGCCATAGTCTTCTCGGTGCAGAAGTGGCGGCCATACCTATTAGGGAGGGAGTTTGTGGTCCGCACGGACCAGAGGAGCCTCAAGTACCTACTGGAGCAGAGGCTCGTCACAGAGGAGCACCAGCATTGGTTGTCCAAGCTGGTGGGGTACCGGTTCGACATCGAGTACATGCCCGGATTGGAGAACAAGGCTGCTGATGCCTTGTCACGTCGGGAGGAGTTCATCGATTTGAGGACGTTGTCACGACCTATGTGGTTGGACTGGGAGCCGATGTTACAGGAGGCAGAGACAGATGCTGAGTTGAGGCAGATCCGAGAGAGGCTGCAGAGTGGCGAGGAGGGGCCGGCTGGGTACTCTTTGGCAGGGAGCAGACTGCTATACCAGGGGAGGATGGTGTTACCACGGAGCTCAGAGTTCATACCGGTCCTCTTCCAGGAGTTCCACAGTTCGGTGACCGGTGGCCATTCAGGGGTCCAGCAGACCTATCAGAGGATGGCCAGAGAGCTATATTGGCCTGGTATGCGGAGGAAGATTGCACGTTTAGTCGCGGCTTGTGACGTTTGCCAACGTCACAAGTACATGGCCATGGCCCCAGCAGGACTGTTACAGTCGCCGGCGTTACCAGAGAGGGTCTGGGGGGAGGTGACGATGGACTTCATCGATGGTTTACCCCGGTCAGAGGGCTACACGGTGGTATTTGTAGTTGTGGATCGCCTGAGTAAGTACGCGCACTTCGTTCCGTTGAAGCATCCTTATACTGCAGTGTCGGTTGCTACAGCGTTCACGAGGGAGGTGATACGGTTGCATGGGGTGCCGGCTTCCATGGTGTCCGACAGGGACAAGGTTTTTATGAGTGGCTTTTGGCGGGAGCTATTCAGGGTGCAGGGTACTGTCCTGAAAAGGAGTACAGCCTACCACCCCCAGACCGACGGCCAGACGGAGGTGGTCAACCGCAGCATAGAGACTTACTTGCGGTGCTTCGCCTCAGAGACACCTCGTCAGTGGCATAGGTGGTTGGCTTGGGCAGAGTACTAGTACAACACCTCGTACCACTCTGCAGCAGGGACGACGCCTTTCAGAGTGCTGTACGGGAGGGATCCACCGCCCTTGCTCCGTTTTGGTGACAGGCAGACTCCAGTATCACAGGTAGAGGAGTACATGGGGGAGAGGGATGGTTTGCTAGAGGAGCTACGGAAGCATCTGTTACGGGCTCAGCAGGTGATGAAGACCAGGGCTGATGGGCATCGACGTGATGTGCACTTTCAGGTGGGCGATATGGTGTATCTCAAGCTGCGTCCGTACCGACAAAGATCCTTAGCGAGGAGGCAGAATGAGAAGCTGTCAGCGAGATACTTCGGTCCCTACAAGGTGGTGGCCAAAATTGGCCAGGTGGCGTACAGGTTGGAGTTGCCCCCTTCTTCGGTGATACACCCAGTGTTCCACGTGTCGCAGCTGAGGAGGGCGATTGGGGATCAGGCGGTTTCTTCCACTTTGCCTCCTACCCTGACGGAGGACATGGAGGTGCTACTTGAGCCTGTGGATGTGAGGGCAATTCGGCAGGGCCTGAGGCGGCGGAAGGAGGTACTGATCTATTGGGCGGGCCTATCGGACTGTGATGCGACGTGGGAGGCCTACGACGTGATGCAGGAGCAGTTCCCTGACTTGCACCTTGAGGACAAGGTGGTTCTTTTAGGGGGGTATTGATGCGGACGCACCAAGCCCACGCGCGGCATATGCGGGGGAAGCGGCTAGAGCGGAGCCCACGATCTCATATTTTCGCAGGAGGAGACGTGGGGGCGGAAATTAGTCATTTCAGGGGTATTTTGGTCTCTCCAGACCAAATTAGTAAATCTCCTTTTTCTTATATTTAGGTCTAGCCGTCATTAGGGTAGGGGTATGCTTTATTTGTGAAAACACATTGAGTTATCATCTGTGAGGGTTCTTAGGCTTTGATCCGTACATTCAAAGCTAGGAGACCGGATCTCGTCTCGAAGGAGATCTGATTATCTTTTGTTCTTCGCAAATCATTCTCAGTATATTTCCTCTTTTTTACAATTTTCCACCTTAAATCGCTGTTTTGATCAAATCGGCAAGCGAAACGTATCAGGTGGCTCCTTTGTCTTATGGCCGACGACATGGTATGGTCGTTCAGTTGCGAGGGGGTTCTCCCTTCGCCTTACGGCTGATGACACGGTTGGGTCGTTCGGTTGCAAGGTGGCCCCTTCGTCTTACGGCTGATGACACGGTATGGTTGTTCGGTTGCGAGGGGGTGGCCCCTTTGCCTTACGACGGACGGCACAGTTGGATCGTTCGGTTGCGAGGGGGTGGCCCCTTCGTCTTACGGTTGACGACATGGTTGGGTCGTTCGATGGCCTCTTCATCTTACGGCTGATGACACGATAGGGTCGTTCAGTTGCGAGGGGGTGGCCCCTTCGTCTTACGGCTGACGACACGGTTGGGTCGTTTAGTTGCGAGGGGGTGGCCTCTTCGTCTTATTGCTGACGACACGTTGGGTCGTTCAGTTGCGAGGGAGTGGCCCCTTCGTTTTACGGCTGACGACACGGTTTGGTCGTTTAGTTGCGAGGGGGTAGCCGTTTTGTTTTACGGCTGATGACACGGTTGGTTCCAAGTCTGTTTTCATTGAGACAATATGAATTGAAATGAGCACAGTCTATTTAAATTTCTATTGAGGAGTGTATCCTCATGGGTAGTACGCTCCTCGGGTTTAACTAAGCGTTTAGACGGAGTGGTTCTCACATAATTCATGAATGTTATGGTCAAGAGAGACATTTTCGAAGGAAAGAACAGACTTTATTATTATGAAATAAATGCTTTGGCATAGAAGAAAAAAGCGTACATGCGTTTTGATCTTGCTCGGGGTTGTTTTCGCCTGGCTATTATTTGATTCTGGTCCAGAAGTTTGCTAATCGACCACTTTGGTGGCAGGTGATCTGATCATTGGCCATTTGTCTTTCTGCTTCGAGGTCCCTTCTTTACCTGGCTGGTCGTCACCGGGCTTCTTGGGATGACCACGCTTGACTAGCGCGTCGATTTCCTTTTTCAGTGTCCAACAATCGTCGGTGTCGTGTCCGTAATCATTGTGATACTTACAGAATTTGAGATCATCCCTTTTCTCATATTTGTTTTTCTTAACAGGTTTATTGGTGAGCTCTTCTCGCGGAGCGTACGTTAGGACTTCTGCATTGGGGGCATCTGCTCTGGCATAGGCAGGGCGTTCCTTGCTCCGAGGGATCCTTTCCCTCCGTCGCTTATCCCGAAGCTCTCGACGAGGGGTTCCTTGGGGTTGCTTTTCTTGCTTTGCTTCTCCACGACGAGTAGGAGTGTCGTTCTCCACGGATTCAAGTGCCTCTTCCGAGACTATGAACCGATCGGTCGTGTTGAACAGCTCCACGAGGTTATTCAATGGAAATTGGTGGAGGGCCCTCAGCAGGTGTTTGTTTCGGACTGCTTGGATAAAAGTCGCAATGACAGTCACGTCTTGGGTATCTTCCACCTCTAGCATTTCGTCGTTGAATCGTCGGACGAGGGATCGGATCGACTCCTCTGTCTGCTTCAAAGAGAAGAGATATGAAGACTTTCTTTTAGGGTGTTGCCCTGCAACAAATTGCTTGCAAAACAGGTCAGACAACTCGTCAAATGACTTGACGTAGTCATCAGGTAACCCGTTGTACCATTGGTCTGTCGCTTTGGTTAGCGTGGTTTGGAAAGCTCGGCAAAGGTATGGTTTGTCAGCTCCGTGAAGTAGCATCACGTTTTGGTATCTGCGGATGTGCTCCCACGAGTCGCCCTTACCGTCGTACGTCTGCAGGGAGGGTAGTTTGAACTTCGGGAGAAAAGAAGTAGATGTGATGTTCTCCTTCAGCGGGTTTCGCCGATTGGCGGGAAGGGTAAGTTGGGTTCACCCATCTCCACCTTGCAGGTGAGTAGCGCCAGAGGACTGGTTGGGGATTTCCTCCACCGCCCTCCTTTCGTTGCCACCTGCAAATTCAAGGGGGTTGGGGCCCTGAGTGACCCGGTCTATTACCTGCTCTAGGATGCTGTATGTGGCTCGTCCATTGTTGGATGGACTAAGACATCCCTGGTGCCCAAAGGCACGGTTGTTGTTCCATATCTCTCCATTTCGGTAAGATGTAGGTGTTGTATTGAGCGGTGCATTCTCCTGTCGATTTGCCCTTGGATATCTAGGATCCCTAGAAGTGGCAGCCTTCCTCGTAGGTGCCGGGGCTGGATTTGGAGGCGGTGGTTGCTCATTTGCTGGTGGCGGCGCCCAATGCTTTTCTACACAACGGTGGCCAATACCTTGATGCTCTTTTCGACCTGCTCAGCAAATCGGTCGAATTGTTCCTGAGACACTTTGGGTACTCTGGCCCCCCCTTGATGAAGATGCAGAGTCTGCAACGTCTTCGATTTGAACACTATTTGCGTTCTGGTTCTCAGTTGGACCAAGGTTTGGTCCCGGGTTGCTGGGTCCAGCCGACATTGCTTGTGTGATGCTTCAGGATGTCGACTGATGTATCCCACAGACGATGCTGATTCGGAGTGAATATTGCATATTTAACCCCCATTTATCCCTATTTTGTGCTTATATGATGCTTAATTGGTCTCTAATGCGTTCATATTTTGTATATCGTCATTTATTAGAGAAATCACCTTGTTTAAGCACAAAACAATAATTTAATGAGTATTTCTGCACTTTTTTTATTTTTTATGGCTTGGTCTCGACCTCACGATTCCAACGACTATTTATTTGTATTTTTCTGAGATCTGTGCTAATTACTGTGTATTTTTGAATGCAGAATACCACTTAAATGAGGAAATACGCTCAAAATACGCATAAAATACGAAGTTACGTGACACGTGGCGTGTTGAGCACCGTTAGATCCTCATCCAACGGTCTAGATTGAAGCGGAGCTGATCGAAATGAGCGGGCGACGTGGTCATCTTCTGACCGTTGGATTACGATCCAACGGTCCAATCTCACCAGAATTCTGTGGGCGACGTGGCAAATGTTATGACGTCCGATCGAGATCCAACGGATCACGTCGACTCCGCAATAAACTGGGCTTGATCGAAGAAGCGGGCGTTTGTGAGGCGACGTGGCGAGATTATGTCCGTCGGATCTCAGATCCTACGGCCTGCATTCTATCCGAAGTATACTCGGATCCGGTGGAGCGGAGAGCGGGCGTGGATCCGGCCCGCTGCGACGTGTCAACACACGATTTAATCCCGCTCAGATGAGCGGCTCTAATTGGATGTAGCTGATGGGTTTGGGTTTTAGGCGATTTGGGTGCGGGTTTGGAACCCGTCAAGCAACTTAAACCCGCAATGCTATTATATAAGCATATTCTAGGGTTTTTATTGCGTATTCTGGCGTATTGGGGGCTCTAGTAGCCGTATTTCGCCACCAAATTTGGGGGACCTGGGGCAGAGGCTAGATCTAGTATCTGAAGGAGTTTGGGGTTCAATTGGAGAGAATTGGTGATAAAATTCTAAAGTTTATCTTGTATTTGGCGTATTTAGCTCGTATTTTGATGTATTGATGATGTATTTGGCTATGAATATTGATTCTCTACCCTCCATGCGTGGCTAGTACCCTCATGTGCTGGTTGTAATGTTAGATCTCTGAAATCTATGATTTGAATATTTTTTGCCCTAATTTGCACGTTATATCGCGTATTTTTCTAGTTTCTACCTGTATTATTCAAGTATAATCGTTGTTGGTGTACTTGGATCGAATACGATCTTTGCGGACGTACTCGTGGTGATCCTTGCGGACACATTAGTTTATTTTCCTCATGAAACTAGTATTGTACGCGTACTTAAGGCACTTTTCGTTATTCGTGTATCGTTATATTTTCCGACGTTCTCGTGCCCTGACCGGACGAAACGTTGAGTTATAGAAAAGATATTTATAATCATTGATTGCATTGATCCTACGAAATCACAACCAACACATTCTCTTCATATTGATACCCCAATATTGCCTTCCCTGTAGTTATCTTAGGATTTTCTTTTATTCTTTTAAACCCTTGATACCATATCGTTATACTTGATAGGTGGTTGGCTATTACCGTATTAATACTCTTTACAAACTGAAATTCGTGGTTTTGCAGGTCAGTTGTCACGTGGATTCGATACCTGGACTCACCAGGATATTACTTGTTCGATCTCCTGCGCTTGGGAGTAGTGCTCACATCATTTGAGACGAGGCAGGTGCCAACTGTTAAGGCCAAAAATGGCGATAACGGTATTGGGGCTGACGTGGACTCTTTTGTCGAGGTGGAGCCTCGTCAGCAGATTGAGTGGGGCCCTGGTTAGTTGAACTGGGGTTGGTAGCAGAAATAAGTATGCGATGATCGTTCGACCCTCTGAGCAGATCGAGTCTCAAACGACCGTTGATGGAGGTACGACCCTCCTGTTGAATCACTTCATGAGCTTCCTGCACCACAAGGAAACGTCAGGGGGTCGGATCTGGGTCCCTATCCAAATCCCCTCCAATACTTAAGTTAGAATGGAACCTTAAGAGAGAGAGAGAGAGAGAGATTGGAGCTATCGAGATCGATCCATGGAGGTTTGTCTTGAGTCAGACGTCACAAGCTATTTTGAGAAAGAATATCAAGTGGAATGCAGAATGTTAGTGTACTAAGTTTCGTACCTCTCTTGTTTTGTTCATCTTCAGTGTATTTATAGACATCTGAGGTCTCTTTAGTGACGTTGGGAGGATAACGGTCACCAATTATGGTGCCGCGATCCCCCAAAAGGGGTAACCGTTGCCCACGTCTCCGCTATTTATGAGCTTCCCTTCAATCCCACGTTCGATGGTGGAAGTGTAACGGGCGAATGACATGTGGGCTTTGACTGAGTCAGCTTCGGGCTTCTTTCATGGGCTTTGCGGGGTTTTATCGCCCACTGAACGAAACCCTCGAGAGCCGGTCCAAGTGTGCAACAACAATGACTACAAACAATAAAAGATGACTACATATATGCTTGAAGGTTTTAAAAAGAAGAATCTTGAGCAAGAGAACAGGAGAGAGAAGACTACATGTTCACCCATCTCTGTCGAGCAGTAAGTGCTTCTATCGTTGTAGATAGGAGAGAAGAGAGAAAGGTTAATTGGACAAGAATCAACATCTTGGCCCACAACAATAGCAACAACATCAAACAGGAAGAAGAAACTGAAGAAACGGTACTAATTAAAATAAATGAGAATAATAATATTAACTTTGGAGGCAAAAATGGCTTTCTTTTCCCGATGACGACTCCGATGGCAGATAGCTCTGATGGTTGGTTTCGTGGCAGAAGCTGTTAAGTTTGGTCCAGTAGAGGGCACAAACGTTCCCACTCAAACAAGTAGGACCCATTATAGGCATGCTTGAATTAGATGAGCATGTCACCGCCTTACAAGATCTTAGGTTCCACTGTACAGAATGGGGCCGCCTAGGACCTGAAGTGGATGTCACCTTTTTTTGTAGGTGGGCACCTCGATGTCCTCGGCATCATTTTTTTAGAACACCGATATCAGTAATTAAGAGATGGAGGAAAATTCACCACAAGTGGGGAGTGAGCAATTTTCAGTAATTGAACAATTCGGGATGTTATTGCTTAATGATGCATCTAGGGCTTTTTGTGGGGAATAAAAGGCGGGGTTTTTATTGCTTTGGACGAATAATACTAGGGTTAGAGGCGAAGAACTGATCTGAAATTAACTATTAAACCTAAAATAGAAGATCTAAATTTACGAGTAATAGAATTACCGAAAGAAAGTAATCTAGGGTTCTAGGGAAAAGAAAATACCTTCACAATTCTTCGATGAAACCCAAGCTAGGGCCGGCCGGCCCTTATTAGGGGAGGGATTAGTTGATGCGGAATTACTAAACGGCCCTCCCTTGTGTTTGAGAAATTACAAGTTTGGGACCGGGTCCGTGGTGGACCCAAGTCGCCTCCTCCTTTGATAAACCCGAACCGAACCCGATGCCTCGCTACCGCCGTGCGCTCTTTCAAACCCACTGGCCACATCACTACTCCCCCCAAAAGTGCCACCTTGTCCTCAAGGTGGAATTCAGGAAATTGGTCGTGTATCACTGCCATTGGCTCCCAGGTAGCATCATAGTCCGGAAGGCCCCTCCATCTGATCATCACTTCATGGGGCCCGTCCGTGGCCTGTCTAACCCATGTCAGCTCTTGAGGCTCAAGTAGCACCTCCATGTCCTCGGTCAAAGTGGGTGGCAAAGTAGGGGATATGGTATGATTTCCAATAGCTCTCCTCAACTGCGAAACGTGAAACACAAGGTGAATAGTGGAGGTTGCCGGTAACTGTAGACGGTACGCCACCTTCCCTATCTGAGCGGTGATCTCGAATGGGCCATAGTAGCGGGCTGCCAGCTTCTCATTGCTCCGACGGGCCAAAGTCTTCTGTCTATAGGGTCGTAGTTTCAGATAAACCCGGTCTCCCACCGCAAACTGCTCATTTCTTCGGTGCGCATCTGCCTTGGTCTTCATAATCTGCTGGGCTCGCAACAGATGCTTCTTCAACTCCTCTAAATATCGGTCCCGCTCTCTAAGATGTTCCTCCACTTTGGACACCGGGGTGGTGCCTCTGTTGTAGTGTATCAAATGTGGTGGGTCCCGACCATACAAAATCCGAAATGGGGTGCTCTGCGCGGCGGAGTGGTAAGAGATGTTGTACCAGTATTCAGCCCATGCTAACCATCTGGCCCACTGTCTCGGTGCATCTGATGCAAAACATCTCAAGTAAGTCTCTACGCTCCTATTCACCACCTCCGTCTGACCATCTGTCTATGGGTGATAGGCCGTGCTTCTTCTCGGCTTGGCCCCCTGTACCTTGAAAAGCTCCTGCCAAAAACTGCTCATGAAGACCTTGTCGCGATCTGACACTATGGACGCGGAAAAGCTATGCAAACGAACCACCTCCCGCATAAAAGCTGCAGCCACTGTCACTGCTGTGTAAGGATGCCGGAGCGGTATGAAATGGCTGTATTTACTGAGCCGGTCTACCACCACCAATATAGAATTGTAGTCCTCCGATCATGGCAATCCCTCGATAAAGTCCATGCTGATATCCTCCCAGACTCTCTCCAGTAACGCCAACGGCTGTAAAAGTCCTGCGGGGGGCCATTGCAATATACTTGTGACGTTGAAACAGGTCACACTCTGCTATCCTCTGGGCAATGTCCTTCTTCATCCTGAGCCAATATAGCTCTCTAGCTATCCGCCGGTATGTCTGCTGTATACCTGAATGCCCTCCAATGGCACTGCCGTGGAACTCCTGAAAAATCATCGGAATATGGACGGAGCCCCTGGGAATCACCAGTCTCCCATGATATAGAAGTCGATGCCCGCTCATGGTGTATCCCGGATAATCTGCTGATCCTTGCTGTAGTGCCTCCCTAATCTTTGCCAAATCTGCGTCGGCCTCAATCTCCCTGCCCAAAGGCTCCCAGTCAAGGACTGGTACGGAAATGGATGCCACCTCTGCGAGCTCCCCGCGGCGGGACAAGGCGTCCGTCGTCTTGTTCTCCTGGCCGGGCCGGTACTGTATCTCAAACGTGTAGTGGACCAGCTTGGAGAGCCACTTCTGATGCTCCTCCGTGACCATGCGCTGCTCCAGTAGATATTTCAAGCTCCTCTGGTCGGTCCTCACTATGAATCTCCGTCCCAACAAATAAGGCCGCCACTTCTGTATAGACAGAACGATCGCCATCAAGACTTCAGCATCGCTCGTGCTGACAGAGTCTGACTAAAATAAGCAATGTGCTTTCTTCAAGGCCTCAAATGCCATGGTGGCTTCCTCTCCCTAATGGAAGCTGTCCTTCTTAAGCTGCTCTGTGAGTGGCCAAGTAATCGAACTGTACCCCTGGATAAACTTCCTGTAGTAACCCGTCAGGCCCAAGAAGCCACGTAAACCCCGTAACGTGGTGGGTACCGGCCAATCCAACATCGATGCAATCTTGGCCCGATCTGTCGCCACCCCCTCAGCCGACACGTGTCCCAAATATTCCATCTGCAGCTGACCAAATAAGCACTTCTTCTTATTAGCACACAGCTACTGCTCCTGTAACTCATGCAAAACTGCCTGCAGGTGCTCCACATGCTCCTCCATACTGCGACTGTACACAAGGATGTCGTCAAAAAATACCAGCACAAATCTCCGGAGGTAAGGTCGGAATACTTTGTTCATCATGGCCTGAAAAGTCGCTGGGGCATTTGTCAGGCCAAAAGGCATGACCAGGACCTCATAGTGCCCCTCATGAGTCCTGAAAGCAGTCTTGGGCACGTCAGCCGCCATCATCCTTATCTAATGATACCCCGACTTGAGATCGATCTGCAAAAAGCAAGCTGCCCCGTGGAGCTCATCCAGTAGTTCATCAATCACCGGGATAGAAAACTTATCTGCAACAGTCTCCTTATTCAGGGCCATGTAGTCCACACAGAATCTCCAGCTGTCATCCTTTTTTAACGAATAAAACCGGGCTGGAGAACGTGTTAGTACTCGGCTGAATCACCCATGCCTGCAGCATGCCCTCCACCAACCTTTCTATCTCGTCCTTCTGCACCTGTGGGTGCCTGTAGGGTCGCACTGATGGGAGACACGCCCTCCCGTAAGACGATGTCGTGCTCGTGATCTCTGTGCGGTGGCAGCCCCTGTGGTGTCTGAAATACCTCCTCATACTGAACCAGCAACTGCTCGATCTCCGGTGCCGCCGCCTGTGCATGGTCCTCGCTCTGCACTGATGCTGCCAAGGCATGTAGCTCAACCAAGAAACATCCTCCTGCTGTGTGGATCGCTCTAGACATGGCCTTATAGGACACTAACGAGCGACAGAGGCTGGGATCCCCGTGTAATACCAATGTCTTCCCCCATCCTGGTACTCCATCCTCAGCATCTTCCAGTTTGTCCTGGTCTCCCCTAGTGTCTGCAGGATGACATCGGTGCTCCCTAGCTCCAAGGGAAGAAAATCTGTGATAATCTGTACTCCCTTAATAGTCACGATCACCCCGCGACAGACACCGGTCCTGTGGTCACCTGTTCAGTGCCCAGCATCACTCCATATCTCCCCGTGCCACTCAGTTGTAATCCCTGCTCTCCCACCAACCTGCTGAAGATGAATTTGTGGGTGGCCCCACTGTCTACTGATACGATCACCTCCTGACTGTCCACCCGTCCCATTAATTTCATGGTGTGATTCGGTGTGAACCCCACCACAGAATTGAGGGATACCTCTGCCAAGTCCAAGTGCTGGTGCTCTGCCGCCTCCTCATCCTCCACTGCCTCTAGTATGACGACATCGTCCTCCTCCTCATCATCGTTTACTGACAGTATCTGAAGAGTCCGATCCGCGCATCGGTGTCCTGGAGTGAATTTCTCATCACATCTAAAGCACAATCCTTTCACTCGCTTCTCCCTCATCTCTACGTCTGTCATCCTCCGTACCTGCCCTCCTGCCCGGGGCTCCTGTCTCCTGTCTCTGTTGCCCCGGCAACGGCTGTAACCCCCTGAACAGGCGCGGCCCTTGGTGTAGGCGCAGTCCTCTGTCCCGTAGCAGACGCATGTCCCTTAAAAGTGGAACCTCCCCACGCTCTGTGGGCTCTTCGCTCCGTCTCCTGATGGTCCTCTACCTTTCTTGACAATGTCATCATCCCGCATAGACCCACTGGCTGTAGCTACCTCAGTCCAGATCTCACAGTAGGCCTCAGTCCCTTCATAAAGCAACCCTCCAATGATTCTTCAGATACTCCTCGGACTCAGTGGCAGAGCGACTCGAACTTCTTGATGTAATCTCATACGCCTCCCTCCTGCTTCAGTGAGTAAAGCCGCTCAAACACTCCGCCAGATTGCCCTGCTCCAAAACGCTCCATCAAGAGCGATGTAAACTCCTCCCAGGTCTGAAATGGCTGCTGCTGATCAGTCCACTGAAACCAGCCCAAAGCCTCTCCCTCCAGACAGACCCCTATCGCGCGCAGCCAGTCCTCACCGGGTATTGCTGACACCTCAAAGTATCTCTCCACACGGTATAACCAGTCGTCCGGATCTCCTCCCTCACAAACAGGCACCTTCAGCTTCCTTATCGGTCTCTCCCTGCGAATCCCCCTCTCTCCTGCTGCTGGAATCCTCCCCTCGGCTGATTTCCCAATGGTCTGTCGGGTAAATAGGCCTCTACACGATCTCGCATGCCACCGTCTGCTCCACCCAACTACCAGTCTCCCCTCGCATCTCCCTGTGGATGTCCATACTCTGCCTGATGGCCTCTCGGGGGCCCTGATGCGCCCTCCAATCTCCCGTCACTCCCCCAAAAGGTGGGGGCTGAAATCCAGAAATTGGTGCTGATCGGGGCCCGTGCGGGGCCCACGGAGGGCCTGAAATACTCGTCAGTGGCTGTCGCCCCCTCCGGGTCTTGATAATGCCATCGCCGCCTCCGGGGGGCCGAAACCCCCCGTACTGAGCTGTCGACCCCTCCCAGGGGTTCGGCGGCCCTGCCCGGCCCAAAGTTTGGGCCGGCGGGGCTGCGCCGAGGCCCCAGGGGGCAGTCGCCGCCCCTGGGGTGGTCGGCGGCTCTGATACCAATTTGATGCGTCTAAGGCTTTTTGTGGGGAATAAAAGGTGGGTTTTTATGGCTTTGGACGAATAATACTAGGGTTAAAGGCGAAGAACTGATCTGAAATTAACTATTAAACCTAGAACAGAAGATCTAAATTTACGAGTAATAGAATTACCGAAAGAAAGTAATCTAGGGTTATAGGGAAAAGAAAATACCTTCACAATTCTTCGATGAAACCCAAGCTAGGGCCGGCCGGCCCTTATTAGGGGAGGGATTAGTTGATGCGGAATTACTAAACGGCCCTTGTAACGACTCGCTCTCGGGGGCCAGTTACTTATTTGATATTTACACAGGTCCTGCAATTAACCAGTGAAACCAAAATAGCCATGATGCAGAGATGTACAAAAATACCCAAATAGTGTCCAATTATTACAATCCATACCGTACAAATGTTCCAACAATGATACATGAAAGAAAGGAAGTACACAACTGAAAATAGCTCTGGAAGCTGCGGTCTCATGGTCGAAGTCTGGCGCTATTAACTCAAGAGTATTTGCCTCCATATGTACGTCGTCTGCGGTGCCACGGAGATGGAACCGTAGGTAAGTCACAACAATTCTAAATAAAGAAAAGAAGCAGTGTACAAGTATGGCAAAAAGTGATTACGTACAAGCAAACCAGAGTGAAAAGTAAAGTACTGAGCAACGACTGTACATAGCTGGTAGTAAAGGTGAACAGAACTGTAAAGAAAGGACAAACGGTACTGTGGTAGTGCAAGTATAAAGCAGGCAAAGCATGTGAAGTAAAGTACTGGTAACTACACACGTGTGGCAGGTAAATTACGTGTAATGCATAAAGTAAAAGGTGGTCGTGTAAGTACAAAGAGTAACGTGCAAGAGCAAACGTGGTGATAGCAATGGTGGGACTAGCAGAGTATTGAACAAGACATCCAATCAATGGTTATTTGTTGTTGGCATTAACTAACTACACTAAGCGATGTGACTCATGTAGGAAAGTATGATATGCAACCATTGGTCATCTCTATTGCCACGGGGAGCAAATCCCGGGTATCAACCACAACATACTTTGAAAACGAGACGAGACGAGAGAGAGTGACTCCGGTCATAGCTCCCACACTTTCTCTACAATGAGTTACCCCAAACCCCAGTGACGTGTATCTATTACATGCTTTCTTACGAGATATTCCTTTAGACCTTTTACGAGATATTCCACGAGTTATTCCACAAAACATTCCACGAGATATTCCATCAAACATTCCACAAGACGTGCCACATGATGTCATTAGTTCCTTGTTTACGATGATAGTTAAGCTAGGTTCACTGATCAACTTTCTTAAAGTAAAGCAAGGTGGATGCTAGCAAATTTGAGGATAAAAACAAGTCCAACAAACATGAAACACAAAAATTGTTATTTTAAAAGTTCATACGAGGACATTATCTACTTTTCTAAATCTAGAATTTACTGTGACTTACCGTTCTCGATGTGATGGTAGTGAGCCGAGACTGGATCTAGTGCTGGTGCACGAGATTTGATATCTGTAAACACAAGAAACAATTAGTTAAGGAATACGCTATACTCTATTTATTTACATGATCGTTTTGATTTTCAAAACTGGTTGAAACGGTGATGAAAAACGTTCCAAATTTTTATATAAGCTAGATATGATAAAAATAATTTTAGAAATATTTTTCGGAAGCTTATAGTAATTTTTATAATTTTTAGAAGCTCAAAACTCTATTTAAAAACTAATTTAAATTAAGTAACGTAAAACTTCTGTAATTTATTCCGGGGGTTACACTAGTCGGAAATACTTGAATGAGTAGTCAAAACGACCGCCTCGAAGAGTATTATCATATATATTTTTATCACTTATTAGTGTACGTAAAAATAAGAAGATACGGATTTTTAAATGAAAAAGACGCATTTAAGTTTTGGGCTTAAAAATTAATTCTGGAAAAACTAAGCGTCGGATTGAGATGAAACTAGTGTCATTGGGTCCAGAATATTATTTCTGATTTTCCAAAGCTAGTCTCACATTTTTCTAGGCCTTATATTTTAAGTTATGGATTTAGGACCATTATTACCATATTATTAATCAATTAATCAATGAAAAATACGAAAGTTCTTTAAATTTACGAGATTGCCGTCGCGATTTACCATCGCCGTTCGTTCTCTTCGACAGCGGCAGAGGGAGCTTGGCGATCGGTGGCGGTGGCTCGGCGCTCGGCGGCGACATCGGGGCGCGGAAGGCGACGGCGAGGGCGGCGGTCGAGGCGGCGGCGGTCGCTGTGGCGGTCGCTGTGGCGGCGATGCAACGGCGGAGGCTCGGAGGGAGCTGCTCGAAGACACCGACGACATGAGGGAGCTCTGGAGAGGCGGAGGAGCAGCGGCCTGGGCTCGTCGATGTGGCCGTGTGTCTGAGGCGATCGCAGAGGCGAGCAGCGGCCTCTTGCGGTGGCGGAGCGGACGGGGATGCTCCGGGAGTCGACGGCGAAGGCCTCGACGACGAGGCGAGCTCGGTGATGCTCCGGCGACGGCTCTCGGTGGCGGAGGAGGCCGTACGGCGAGGAGAGGGTCGGGGGCATGGGTTCGGGGCTCTCGAACGGAGGGAGAGAGAGGGAGAACGAGAGAGAGATGAGAGGGAGAGAGCTGTGCGATGGGGTGTTTGGGTTTCGAAATGCAACAGAGAGAGAGAGAAAGAGAGAGAGAGTAATGTGGGTTAATATTGAGAGGGGGAAGAGGGTTGAGAACGAGAGATGACAGTGAGATGGGGTGGGGTTTATATAGGGTTATTAGATAAAAGGGTAGTTGGGATTGGTTGGTGGGTAGATGAGTGTCTGAGGGTTAGCTACCGGTTAGGTTAGGAAATGGGATTAGCTAGGGTAATGTGATTAAGTAGGGTAGGTAAAAGGTAATTAGGGTTAATTATGTAATTAGTAAAAACGAAATTACGATTTTGCACCTACTAGTAAACGTGTCCGAAAAATTACGAAAACATACCCACGGGATCGTATCGTCGCGAGGATCGTGAATACGAAGACCGTTTTGGGATTTGAGCTACGGAGATACTAGTTTCAGGCCAAAACGTTTAGAAAGCGGGTTTGCGGGTTCTCTATCGAAATGATATCAGAAAATTATGAAATTAATGTGGGGAGCCCTAAATGATCATAGGATGCTGCTGTAGAAGTTTGAAAACGTTTTGAAGACGTTTGTATAGAAAATAAATTCGTTAAGCCAAAACAGTAATATCTGAAAATGAATTTTTATCAGAACTTTTATATGTATTTGATGAAATCCGATCTTACTAAAATACTTCATAACTAGCCTGGTACTTCAAAATATATTTATAAGAAATTTTTGAAATCAGTTTTTGTTATAAAAATCTTGACTACATTTATAAAGAAATTTTGAATTGTTGAAAATACGTAAATTGATGTGTTGAAAAATACAGGTCGTTACAGCTCTCCCTTGTATTTGAGAAATTACAAGTTTGGGACCGGGTCCGTGGTGGACCCAAGTCCGCCTACTCCTTTGATAAACCCGAACCGAACCCGATGCCTCGCTACCGACGTGCGCCCTTTCAGACCCGCGCGCCGCATCACTTGATTAAATTTTCCAGAATCGGTAGATATAAAATTGTTGGATAAACCTATATGACTAAATAGGATTGGTCATTTTCACTTTGTAATTTCAACTTGTGCAATATAAGAGCAAAGTTAGAAAAAAATATATATTCTATTTTTGAAATCACCATGCTCATCATGACGATATGTGCTCTGTCCATGTGTATATGCTTCGTAATTGTTAAGTATACTATATTAGGTAACCATCTTTTGGGAGTTTAGTCTTGTAGATTGTCAGTTGTAATAAATCTGCAGTGTCTAATGTAGATATTTTACTCTTATGTACTGCATTTTGTAGATTATAGATCTTGTACCAATACTGGCACATGAATATTTTCAAGAGAAGCTTCCTGTCACGTTATCTCCTGTTCAAGCTTCAGTTTTATTTTGCATGGGTTTGCAGAATCAAGACATTGCGTATATGAAGGTAAGTTCATGATAGTTCCAGCATTACATAATTGGTCATGTAACATTCTTGACAGGCCACTGACCTTCTATCCTTTTGTTTTGGCTTTTTGACTTTTAAGAAGGAGATGAAGTTAGAGGGAGAGCAAATAATGTCATCATTCAGGAAAGTAATGAAAAAACTCTATAATTATCTATACAGCATAACAGCCAAGGAGATTGAGTCCACTCTTCCTCGGCTATACGAAGTAAGTAGCAATGAATATTTTGATAAATTGATTTTTTGACCAATCCTTAAATGTATTAGTCTACTTGGGATCTCACTTATTAAGGATGAGTTCGTTCACCTAATGCAAAATAATCTAGTTAGTAAAATACTAGCCCCAGGTTAACATGAATTATGCTTATACACTGATTTTGCTTCTGTTGAGGGAACATAAAGAGAAATATTAGCTGTCATATACTCTCATCTCTTCTACCAATTGATTTGCTTTCTTCACCCAAGCTGTTGCTCTAGCATATACGATGTTTTAAAAGAAAGTTCACAGAAAATAAGACAACGATTTCAAATAGATCTGTTTGGGTCAAATTTCAAATCCAAAATAAAGACCCCCCCCCCCCCCCCCAAAAAAAAAACCAAAAAACAAAAACAAACAAACAAACAAAGCTGGCGCATGTGCGATCACACAAAGACGCTTTCCACAACCCGTCACGCTACCATAGCCATAATACCAGAAGTTGCAGCACTTGTAAATTTGATGATAACAGTTTTAACATGGCTAAAGTTTTCACACAATGGAATACTTCATATCCAACCATCATCTTGCACAGTTGGGTTTCATTTGCTAATTATCAGTGCCTAGTAACTACCACTTCATCTTGCACAGTTGGGGTATTGTTTGCTAATTATCAGTGTTAGCATTATACATATCACTGTTACTACTATATTGTTTAGGCATATGCGGTTTGCCGAAAAAATTTCCCCCTTTGAAAAACGGTTATCATGGTCTTATGTTCTCTTTTCGTAAATACTAGATTATGCATTACATACAATTGTATTGGTTCATTGGCATGCTAGTCATTGCTGCTTCTGTATCATGTGGATTTATTGCCATGATTTATCCATTCGATTTTGTAGTACTCATCAAACTTTTGAATAGAAAAATATATTTTATGCATAATATCTTATATACACATTTGACACGTATACATGCATATGCGCATAGAAAATTTTCTAAATTATTTGGGTTAGTTTTAAGATAGCACATGATATCCCCATGTGCAATTACGTTCGCTGTTTGTGGAATGTATAGTGCCAAATGGAAAGGAAAAGTAGAAGGAAAGCGGTGTATATGGAATATTTATACCACTTAATTGTTTGGATTAAAATTAAAAATAGGGAGATTATAATTCGGTGCACTGCAATACATCACATGTGCATAGTAGAAGAAATTTCGTACTTTAGGCACTGTGTAAGTTGTACCCGGCGTCTTAATCAATTCAAGAGTTGATTTTTTCCCAAATAAAATTTTAATTAAATTTCGAAGGTGTTTTTTAAATTTGAAAAGACGACTTGAAACCAACAACATGCATGTGGGAAATTGCAATAGTTGGATATGAACATTTACAATTTAAATCTGCTTAAACTATATAAATTAATTAATTCTTTTCATATCCTCTGTGTGTGTGATTATGATTGAAAAATTTGAGTCTCTACTAAATTCGAACAGGTAGAATTCTTTTGAATTTAAATTATCTTTGGAGGTAGATTTTTTGATGACTAGTATAGTAAACAGAGAAATTACTTTGGTCCAGAAAGAGAAAATCTATATTTTTTTCCATTCTAAGTGTGTTTAGTTATTTTCCATTGTGCCTTCATCATGTCCATTTGGTATCCTAAATTTCTAACTGCACATATCCACATGTTCTAGGGGTTGCAAAACTAACTGCACATATCCACATGTCCTAGGGGTTGCAAAATGAACCTGATCCGACCTGAAACCGGCCACTTAGGCCGGGTATGGGTAGTGGCCACTCCGGATTGGATAGTATCCGGGTTGATCCGACTGTCCCTGCTAAAATTCGGGTCGTGTATGGGTTTGACCCGCTAACCCGACTCAACACAGATTTCACTTGTTTATATATTATAAATAGGGATTAATGTAAAGCACAAAAAGGTGGGACCCAACGAGTACAAGCCCATGTGGGGCTTGTACTTCCCACCTTTTTGTGTCTTAGCACCTGATCCATTGGATCAGGTGCCACCTTTTCTACATTAAATCCTTATAAATATATTCATATTATTAACATATAATCAAAAGCTTACATACTTCAATGGTAAGTGATGATGTTAATATACAAGTGGCTTAAGTTCAAATCTTGTTGTGGTGTTCGGTGTTATTTTTTTCAAATTATTAATCAATATATAAATCAATTTCACTCTTATCTTTTCAATATATGTGTAAATAATAATTATTCTCACCATCACTTAGTAGCTCATTTGGTAAGTTTTAACAAATAAGAGGTTAAAGGTTCAAATCTTGATGGCAGCATACTATTTTTTGTCCTCTTTTCAGCCCGGACCCGGCCTGAACTCGACCCGTCAAACAAATTGGGTCGGGTACATTTGACCCGGTTTACCCTCGGGTAGGGTATGGGCTCTGAACCTTGATATGGATTCAATCCAGGTCAGATTCGGGTTTACTCATTTATGGGTCGGGTCAAGTGACCCGAACCGACCCCTTTTGCCAACCCTAACATGTTCCATATATGGATGGGGGCAAAAGCTGAATTGGATAGAATGATGTATGGATGGGTGGTTGGATGGAACATAGTTTTAGTTTGAACGACTGGTAAGTGGACAGATGGCATCAATATGTTGATGAACATATAGATTTGTATGCTTATGTGTACATGTATGGATCACTATTTAGGTAGGTAAATCAGTTGAAGGATGAGAAGGTGGATATATATTAGTCTGTCGATGAGTGAAATACTAGAGGAATGGAGCATTGTTGGAACGAAAGACCAATCGGTAGGCTGATGGGTGTATAGGTAATTGGTCAATATGAAAATGGATGGGTGGATTAGTTGGAACATGGATCACTAGTTTATTATTAGATAAATTGCACTTAGATCCCATGTTTTATAAGCTACATGTAACTAAACATCATTATTGATACTAATATTGAGACCCTCTAGATTGACGGACTAATAAAGAAAACGTTGCACTTGGAGTTTGGAGGTAATTCAAGGGGACTCAGTGTTGGTAGTAAGGAATGCGGGTGTTTAGTTACATGTATGTCCTGGGACATGAGCTTTGAGTGCAATTTAACTTCTAGTATTTTACATTGAAGGAGTATTGACACGCATCCAAGTTTTTGTTGTAATACACTGAGTTCTTCTTTTTTCTTTTTTTCCTTTTTTCCTTTTTCCTTTTTCGTTTTTTGAGTTTTTTTTTTTTTTTTTTTTGGGGGGGGGGGGGGGGGGGGTGGTTTTTTTTTTTTTTTTTTTTTTTTTTTTTTTTTTTTTTTTTTTTGGGGGGGGGGGGGGTATACAAGTAGTCTCGAGACTCTGACATGACATATGTGATATTATAGTGCAAACTCTGATGCTTACCGTTCAAAATTAATCGTGTTGACCAAAAAAATTACAAAGATCTCTAAACGTAGTGGAGGTCATAGCGTGGGATACAGATATCCTGCTTTTCCTGTGATGAGAACTTGGGGTAGGTGGGTGTGTCCAAGCTTCAAGGTGATTGTTGACAACCCTTGATTTCTTTCCTAGAAAAATCTCACTAAGACTTTCACTAGGTACCTATCTTTTTTGTAGTGAGAAATATAATCTTGTATTTTTCTTAGGACAGCCAATACTTGTGCAGAATTTTATATGCTAGGCTTAAAATCAATGTGTATGCCGTGCCCATACAGCATTTGGTTGCATGGAAAGGTTTACCCGTCGCTAAATAAAATCACCCATACCATTAACTCCTCCAAATTTCATTTTAGTCTCAGGTTACAATGACTCCTCACAGTGTGTCGCTGGATGAAGAGCTCAATGAAGCGGCCAAAGTAGTCATGGTGATCATCTTAAATATCTTGACAGAATTTTTATTTTTTTCCACCTTTTATCTTTCCCCCTCTTAGGCTAGAAAAACTGACAAGTTTCTCGCCATGCAGGAAAAGATGAAAGCTGAGAATGAAAGTGCGTTGGGTGTAGAATACCTTCAGCAATATGCCATTGATGATAGAGAAGGCGACTTTGAGAAAGCTCTTCAAAATGGAGCAAAGGTGCCAGCGAGCGGCCTTATCAGTGTAAAATCGAGCCGTTCTGAGCCAGATAAGCATGTAAAGAACAAAGGCTCGAGCAAGAGCAAGAGGGAAGGAAAAGGTGAAGATAGATCTCGACCAAACAAGAAGAAGAGAACTGAAAAGTGATGCGAGAATTCTTGATTGTTGTGCTCGATGAACAGCGGCTGTTAATGCGAAATCATGTCGCATTCGGATGCTTCACCAAATTTTGTTTCCGTATATTATGTGCAGTATGGTGCTGTTTGGATACACGGAAACCATTTCCGAGTGAGCTAGCACATCTTTCTTTTAGGTTGTATTTGGATTGAGAGAAAATGTTTCAAGGGAAAAGGTGAAGATAGAACTCGATCAAACAAGTAGAAGAGAATGCGAAATCACGTAGGATTTTGATGCCTAACCAAATTTTGTTTCTGCATATTATTTGCAGTATGGTGCCCGTTAATGTTTTCAAGAATGTTTTTCTATTATGGTGAGTGGTTGCTTCAGAAAAGGGTTCAAAAAAAATGTTTTTTGAGAAACTACGTAATTTCTAAAAAACGATTGAGGTATTTCTAGTCAAAAAAGAATGGTTTTTTGAGGAACTATGCAATTTTTTAAAAGCGATTGAGATATTTCTAGTATTATACTGTTGAGGTATGTATTTAAATACAGTTGTTGATTAAGACACGAGGATGGTTTATGATGAATTAGAGTTTATAAAAATTTTCAGGAAAAATCTTCGCATTAAAGGGGAAACGCAGGGAAAAACTGAATTTTGAAATTTGGGAAACAAAAGTTTGAGGGGGATATTTTGAAAGTCTTGGGCTATGACTAGTATTAATACATTTAAACAACTTCACAATGCTCTAGCTCTTCAAGTAACACGTAGTGGCATAAACGAAAGCGAACTCCTGTTATTTCATAGCATGTAATAATATCTTACAGCCCAAAACACATCACAAGCCCACCCAAAAGACACCAATAGAAAGGACCCACACGCACACATCATATTGTTTTGAGATACAAAGCACACACATGCTAACTAGTAGTACGTAGCTAGTCGCAATCGGAACATAACGCATAACGCAACAGCAGCTAGCGTCATCAGCCGGTGATCTGAACTGGCTTGACATCGGGCCTCTTGGACTCGACCTTGGGAACGGTGACGGTCAGCACCCCGTCCTCCATCGTGGCCTTCACCTGATCCACCCTCGCGTTCTCCGGCAGCCTGAACCTCCTCATGAACCTCCCGCTGCTCCTCTCCACCCGGTGCCACGTGTCGGTCTTCTCCTCCGACTCCCTGCTCCTCTCCCCGCTGATCTGCAGCACCCTCCCGTCCTCCACCTCCACCTTCACCTCCTCCTTCTTGACCCCTGGGAGGTCTGCCTTGAACACGTGCGCCTCCGGCGTCTCCCTCCAGTCGATGCGTGCGTTGACGAACTGCGCGGTCTCGTCGGCCGCGGCGGAGCGGGGGAAGGAGAGGGCGGTGGTCGGGGCGTTGAAGAACGAGAGGCCGGAGAATGGGTCCCAGAGGTCGAGGGACGAGACCGGGTCGAAGACGCGAGAGCCGAATCCAAATGGAACGAGCGACATTTTCTTTCTCAATAGATTCTCAGAGACGCGGGTCTCGGTTTGATTCGATAATGAAAATGGAAGAAGAGGAGGAGATGTATTTAGAGCAACTCCAACCCATCTCTATAACTCCAAAATGGAGATTGAAGTTGCTCCAACCCATCTCCAAAATGAAGATAGAGATGGAGATTTGCAATAGTGCTCCGTCATGTTTGGAGGGGCACTATTCACCCCTTCAAATCTCTAAATTTCTCATTAATGACAACTTAGACCTTAATTTAAATCTTATGATTATTTATTACTAATGTATTTTACAAATCACATGACCAAATTTAATAATTTTAGTACCGTCGTAAATATCTTAATTATACCTACAACATGAGACCAATATTGGATATTTTTCGAGCAAATTTAAAATATTTACAATATAACAAGAAATACTAAATACTTAAAAATTAAAAAAAAATTAACATTGAAGAATAATATTATTTATAATTTTCTTTCATGCAGAGATAATGTATTAGATTAACTCATTTTAATGATAAATATTTTTCATTAGTAAAGCTTAAACAAAGAGAAAGTAGGATTTGAAGATGGTGGGTTGGAGTTGCACATCCTCCAAAATGGCATCTTTTAGAGATATTCCATTTTGAAGGAGGGTTTTTAGAAATTTAGGTTGGAGTTGCTCTTATAGATGGATTTGGGGACGTCCCACAGAGATCGAGAGACTAATAATTGCATCGCTGTAGAAATCTCTGCTGCTTGCTATGCTGTTGCCTTTCTCATGTTTTCGAGAGAGTGCTTGATGTCTCCAACGCTCGTTACGCTCCGGTGTGATATTTCATATTTGGGCCCTCTCAACATATTTGGGTTTTAACTCGTAAACGAGCACTGGGCCCCAAAGCTAGCCGATACACTTCGGCTTACCCGTAACTCGATAGCTAAGGATTTTAGATTAAATATTAAAATTTTTTTTTTAAGAATTACCTCTGCCTTCATTGTAGAATAAAATTTTAAATTTTAATTCTTTTTTTGGAAAATGTGTTAAATGTCTAAACTTAAGTTTTTTTAAAAAAAAATTTTAAAACTCTAACGACGTCGATATGTACTTTCTCGACTATAAGGCCATCATTGAAACTTGTTCAGGACCAAACCAGGGGAAAAAAAAGATACAAGTGTAAAAATTCTACTGATTTTTTTAAAAGAAAAGGAGTGGAACCTATATTTCCTCTTAATGGGCCGCAAGCATGAGAACTTAATAGGCCGGAAATCGTTGTAATGCCATTTTCGGCCCCTCTATAAAAGCCTAACATCCCCGCTTTCGTTTGGATCGTTTTCCCATTTCAATAATATCCGCCTCTCTTACTCTCCTCTTTCTATATCTTTGCCACTGTAGCCACATCAAACCCTAGATCGGACCTAGGGTTTAAGGTCCAGAAAAGCTCGTCCACTTTTTCAGGTAAAAAAGCACTAGAAATATCATCGAGGTACGCATCTCTATCTCCATTTCAATTCGATCGAACTCTCGATCTTGCCGTTCGTGTTGGCAGTTCACGTCTGTAGTACGCTTCCGTCCGTTAAAACGCGCGATTTTTAATGCTTATCATCTTTATCGCTGGTAGATTGGGAGGGGGATCTTTCTTGTGTAGCGTTTTAGGGTTAGGGTTTTGAGATCGCAGTGGTCTTATCGTTGGAATCTAAAACGTTCGATCCATGATTTGCATCTAATGGAACTATGGTTTTCGGCGTTATATAGTCAAACCTTTGAATTGCTGATGTTTTAAGTGTTAATTGAGTTTTCTTATAGTTCATCTGGTGTAAATTTCGTTGTTGGTTGGTTATACTTTGATGACTGGTATATTGTTGTGCTGTTTTACTGAATGAACAGTTCTATCATGTTTACTTATATTCGATAAGGTCTCCAATTCGCAACTATGCATTTAATTTCCTTATAAGCTAGCAGCAATTGCAATATTGATGGAAATCATTTTTTTAAAAGGTGAGTTGGAGTATTCGCCAGTATGGGCTATGATAATGAGTGCGTAGTGAATATCCTATCGCTTCCTGGCGAATATTTCTGCCCTGTATGCCGAACCCTCGTCTATCCGAATGAGGCTATACAATCACAATGCACACATTTATACTGCAAACCATGCATAGCTTATGTGGTGGCCACGACCCATGCTTGCCCTTACGATGGTTACCTAGTGACTGAAGCTGACTCGAAGGTCTATTTTTTCCTCCATCCTATCTAAGCATTGTGATATTTTTGTCTGGCCTTTTTATGCTTACGGTTTCTTATCGCTGCAATTACAGCCTTTGGTAGAGTCTAACAAAGAACTTGCTGAGACCATTGGCAAAGTAGCTGTTCACTGCCTTTATCATAGGAGTGGCTGTCAGTGGCAGGGTACGTTGGCTGAAAGCACTGCCCACTGTGCTGCATGTAACTATGGAAACTCAGCTGTTGTTTGCAATAGATGTGGAACTCAGATTATACATCGCCAAGTGCAGGAACATGCTCAAATATGCCCTGTGAGTTCACCAATGCTTCTCTTAGTGTTGTGTTAGTTGGAAGATTAACTTTTCTCTTCATAAAATAATATTTGCTCAATTGCTTGGCTACAGGGTGTTCAGCCTCAAGGACAAGTTGTGGAAAATGCACAGGCTCAAGCTGCGATAATTGCTAACCAAACCGTTTCTCATGATCCATCATCAGCTGTCTCAGCGGCACCAGCAGCTATAACAACTACTGCAACAGCTGCTGCTACTCCAGCTTCTGCACCGATGACTGCCTCTGCGGTACCTGCTTCTTCCGCACCTGCATCAGCTCATGCTGTTCCTGGTCAGGCACAAGTCCAAGGTGCCGCTGCTGTCTATCCACAGGCAGCAGCACAGGCTCCAACCACTGAGCAATGGTACCACCACCAGCAGCAGCAGCAGCAGCAGCAGCAGCAGCAGCAGTACCAACAATACTATCAGCAGTACCCTGGGTATGATCCATATCAGCAGCAGTACCAACAGTATGCTCAATATCAGCAGCAAGCCTATCCTCAGTACGTGCAACCTCAAATGCAGGCTGCTCCTCAGCAAGTAATTCCAGGCCAACAGCAGCCACAGCCTTACATGCAGCAGCCCCAGCACGGGCAACCCCAAGCCCCACAGGTTCAGCCCCAGCCCCAGCCCCAACCAGTGCCACAATCCCAGCCCCAGCCGCAAGCCCTGCCCCAACCCCAGCCTCATCACCAGCCACAACCTCAGCCTCAGCCTCAGCCTCAGCCTCAGCCACAACTTCCTCAAATGCAAGCACAACAGCCCCTTGTACCGCAGCAACCACATCCCCATGCACATACACAGACTCATGTGCCACCCCATGGGCAACCATATCCACAACCACAACCACAACCACAACCTCATGCTTCCCAAGCACACCCACCGCAGCTGCAAGGCCCACCTCAGCATCAGCAGCCTGTCCTTCCACAAGCACACCCACCGCAGCTACAAGGCCCACCTCAGCATCAGCAGACTGTCCCTCCCCAAAACCTCTCGCAGCAAATGCCGCACCCTCAGACCTACCCCCAGCATCAGCCCCGTCCACAACATCCACCCCCACAGCCCCAGCATCAGCACCAACAAGTTCCTATGCAGATGCAACCTCAACCTCAACCACAGCCTCATACCCATTCACAGCCCACTCCGCAGATGCAACCTGTGCAGCTTTCCGCTCATCCTGTGACAGGATACCAGTCTTATCCACAACATATCCCTGGTCCTCCACAGCAGCATCCAATGCACATGCAACCTCAGCCACAGGGCATGCCACCCCAGCAACAGTTTCCACCACAGCAGCCTCCTCAGATGCGTCCTCCCCCTCCTCAAATGCCGATGCCAGTTCACCAACAACCAACCATGCCACCCCCTCAAGGTCCTCATCCTGCTCCTCAGCAAGGTCAGCACCAGGTTCATCAACCTGGGCAGCAAGTCTATCAGCAATCTGGTATGCAACCACATGGACAGCATGGATTTTCCCAGACACATGCACAAGTTCCTTCACACCTTGGCCAGCCACTGCAGCAGGGTCCAGCCCCCCCTCAGCATCAAGTTCACCCTCAGCAATCTTTAAGGCCACATGGACCAGCATTTATGCAGCAACCTACTCATGGACATCCTCATCAGCAGGGTTTGCCACCACAGCAAGCTCAGGCTAGGCCTATGATGGTCAATCATGGAATGCCACAACAATCCATTCCGCAGTCTCCGGGAGCTGGATCTAAGCCCATGCTGCCTGGTATGGGCCAGCAATCACCGAATCAAAATTTCATGGGAAGGACTAATCCTCGTGGGCCAACTGATTCTGAACTGCACTCCAGGCCCTTGCAGCAGTATTCTGGGAGTCAAGGTGGGGTGGTATCTGCATCACCTCCTACTCCAGCACAAGGAGTTTCAACTGCAGATAAAACCAGCCAACTGCGAAATTCAGAGGGTGAATTGACTTTCAAAAATGACGAAGGGACTAAATCAGGTGAGAAAATTTCTGAGCATGTAGGTGATTCCAAGCCCAAATGTGATGATGAAGGTAAAGGTTCAGCAGATGTGAAGCAGAAAGATGGTCAAGTTGAGAATGATAACAAAAATGTTTCCAAAACACACGAGGGAAATGTTGATGGGCCGCCAGCTAAACAGTTGAAAGGGGAGGAAGGCACCAATGCATCCGGTGAGGTAACGGAGAACATTACCCGGGCAGAGAATGAAAATCAGGGTTCAGAAGGCAGGCCTGACGAGAAATCTGGTGCAGTGTTCGAAGGAGGGGGTTCTCATCTTGTACCCGAGTTGCACACCCAGTCAGGCCCTGACAAGTCTGTTCAGCGGGAGCCTCTGCGGCCGAATCTTGACAGGAATCAGGGATTTGCATCAGATGGTCAGATTGCTGGAGCTGCTGTTAACAATATGCATCCTCAGCAAATGCAAGTGCCGGGTTCTTTAGATAGAAGTCATTTACAACAACAACATGCTCACCAAAATGTTTTTCCAGCTCAAGCACGTGGTTACCCACAGCCTGGTTATAACGACAGAAATCCTTCTCAATTCCCTCAACAATACCATGTCTCTGATGACCGTCAAGGAGTCCCTCCAGGTGCCCCACAACAAATTCCTTTTGGACAACCTCCCAATATGTCAGACCCAACAATGATATCCCAAATGCCTCCTGCACCTGATAGAAAGTTTTCTCAACCCATGCATCAGACTAGTCAAGAAAGAATGTTCCCAGAACCTTCTTCCTATCAGATGCATGCGCATGGACAAACCATGCCAATGGGTCAGGTGAGGCCCCCTGGACACAGTGTAAATGAAACATTTCCTAACCCTGGGTCAATGCCACCGGCTCAGGAGGCACGTTGGCCACCTCCACATATGGGAGGAGGGGAATTAAGCCATCATGGGTTCCCACCAAAGGGCTTTGAGCAACCGGGAATGGCCCCTCCGGGGCGAGCACCAAGTCATCTGCCACCCGGTGCAAGGACTGCCCTTGGGGATCATATGGCACGACCTACTATGGGTGTTCAACCACCTGGACCATTAGGCACGCCTAACAGGATAGGGGGCCATTCATTTATTCCTGATGATAAGATGGGTAAGCCACCTGGTAAGAATGCTATGGAAGTTGAAGCACTTAAAAGACCTGTATTCTATGATGGCAGACAGCCCGAGCCTCAACGTCATCTGCCAACCGAGCACGCCCCCTATGGGGAGCCAAATGCTATGAAAATGAATGGGAGGTCGAACAACATTCCGGCCGGTGGAATGCATGATTCGGTTTTTGCTCGGGGTTTGCCAGAAGATCGATTTAGGCATTTACCAGAAGATAGGTTTAAGCCTTTCCCTGAAGAAGGATTCAAGGCAGCACATGATGAACAGTTTAGGACATCCACATTAGATCCTAGTAGGCATATTGTCAACAGGAGAGAGTTTGAAGAAGATTTGAAGCAATTTCCTAGGCCAGGTCATTTGGATGGTGAAGGTCCTTCTAGGTTTGATGGTTACTTGTCTTCATCAAGGCCTCTTGATAGGATGCCATTACAGTCTGGAGGCAGTAATGCATTGACTTCCAGACCACTGTCAGGTGCCCCTTTTCCACCTGGAGTTGGTGGTCCTGGTGTTCACATGGATATTGGAAATAGAGATAGACCAGTTGCGTTGCATGAACATATAGGAAAGATGCATGATCGAACCTTTCCTCCTCCTGATCATGTCAATCCAGTTCCTGAATTTGGTCGTCATCGAGCGGATGGTTTGCCGCCTCTAAGGAGCCCAGGTAGAGTATCTATGCCTTATAAATGACTTTTTTTTTGCTAGATTCACATTAGGTGGCTGGTTAGTTTTTGTTGCAAGATATCCATGTAATTTTGACTGACGGCGTCTATTACCTGTAACAGGTCATTTTAATAGAGATGTTCCTGATGGCATGCCTAGCCAGCTGAGGGGTCTGGATGGTGGCCTTGGTTCTCGTAACCACAACGTGCCAAGCAACTTACGAGGTAGTGAGATGGGTGGTCCACAAAATATGCCTAGCTTCTTTAGAGGTGGTGGTTTTAGTGGATTCCGCAGTCACCTTGATATCAGCGATTCGGGTGGCCCTGGAAATTTGCCGCCTCATTTGCACATTGGTGACCCAGGTTTCAATGGACGCTTTAGTTCAGTGAGTCTTTTTTCTTTTTTCTTTGTTATGTCTGCAGCGATTTCATTTTTGGCTCCCTGCGCTTTAATTTTGTTCTATAGAACTTATTGCATTTGCAGTCCTTGTTTCGTTCTTCATTCTCTGCCTATATGATAATTCTTCAATATGATTTAGTAATATGGTGTTTATGTGTAGGGTTCTCGTGAAACAGACATTGACAGCTTTGAGCAATCAAGAAAGAGGAAGGCTGGTGGCATGGTAAGGTGTCTCATATGCAAGGTTGATTGTGAGACTGTAGAAGGTTTAGAACTGCATTCACAGAGAAGAGAGCATCAAAAGAAGGCTATGGATATAGTTCTGAGCATTAAGAAAGAGAATGCCAAGAAGCATAGGTTCGCCATAATTTCTTTATTATAATTTTCTCTCTTTTCATATGTTAGATCCATTTTTTTGACTTCAACACATGATCATCATAACCTTTTTCTCCCCCTTCGTACAGGACTTCTGAGGATGTTATGCCATTTGAAGGTGCCAATAAATCTCGCAAGGCAAACTTTGAGAAACGTGCGAATAAGCATTGAAAGAAACATGTGCCTAGGTAGCAAGCTCATGGTATCTTTCTGGAATCGCAAGCTAAAGACTTGTTTCTTTGATAGCCAACATGATAGTATTACTTTGTTGTCATTTATTTCACCATTTATAGACTTAGTTTCTATGAAAGCAGACCTGATTCCTTTATTCTGTTGTTAGTACATGATTACATCCTTTATTTTCACGTATACTTTGAAAGCTGGTAATGGGCGTCGTTTTCACTAGCTTCTTCCTCCCTGCAGGTTGGTGCCTTTTCACATTGCCCTCAGAAGAGTATGTTTTGTTGCAAATTAAGTCTCACTTTTGTGCTTCATGCTGAAAATTGCAAAGGGATATCTAATGTGCTATGCCGATGTTCCATTCCCTGAACTTTTCTTTGCTCTGGTTAGCTCTTCTGATGTGCGGTCATTTATGATGTGCCCCATGTCTCAATATATTTTTCTAGTGGAATTGTAGTAGTTTTTTTTTTCAGACTCTGTTATCTGAATATCTTATATTCTCTTTAAAATGTGAAATTCAACAGCTGTGGCTTTCTCTAGCTCTTCCTTTATTTTATCCAAGTAGAAGCATAACATAATGTTTTATAGGTTTCACGGAGTTAAATTTTTCTCTCAAGCTGAATATTTTCTTTCTTCCATGAAAACAATTTTGTTTTCAAATAAAAACAAGCTGGTGTCCCATTGACATATATACACAGTATCTGGAAACAGAAGGCAGCAGTAGAACACATATAGCTGCATGCTACTATAAAATCATATATGTTCCCTGCAAGCTTGCAAGCGGGTTGTTTTTACAAAGACCCCGACCAGGATCTGAACCACTTCGGACTCCTCCTATGTCCTTACACTGGACCTATGGCTCATGTATGGGTCAAAAGTTTATATCTGCTATACTTATTAGGACCTGTACCTATCAGATTGGATTGGATTTGTATTAAACCTGAAAAAACAAACAAACTGCAAGACCGTAAAGGAATTAGTTTAGTGATGCAAGCTTAGTGTTAATAAAATCTATCATAATAGACCTTACCCACCCCGATCCAACAACCCGGCCTGATCCTGAACTGTTTAAAGAACTGTTCGGATTTGGGTATTAATTGTAGACCCAAAGATGGTTTCGGTCACCCCAACCCGAGTGTGCGGCACACTCGGGTTGGGGTGACCGAAACCATCTTTGTGCCCTAGTAGATCATAACAGCATAACCATGGTTTGAACAACTACCAGTTGTTTGAGCTGGCTACATGAATGTCATTTTCGTGTATGGGTCGAAACCATACATGGCTTGAGTATGGGTCGAAGTTTATATCTACAATACTTATTAGGACATGGACCTAGCAGATTTGGATTTGATTCGGTATAGACTTGAAAAAAAAAACAGAACGCAAGACTATAAAGGAATTAATTTAGAGATGCAAGCTTAGTGTTAAAAAATCTATCGAAATAGACCTTACCATCCCCGATCCTAAAACCGGGCCTGATCCTGAAATGTATAACGAGCTGTTCTGATTTGGGTATTAATTGTAGACGCAATGATGGTTTCGGTTACCCCAACCTGGGCGGGCCCTAGTAGATCATAAAAGCATAACCATGGTTTCAACAACTACCAATTGTTTGAGCTGGCTACATGAATGTCATTTTCTGCATTCAGCTGTACTGACTTTCTGTTCGAAAGAGATTTGTTATTTATTTGATCTATGAAGGCTCTATGTTCAATACCTTTTTGGAAAGTATGTTTAAGTTGTGCAAGTTATCGTCTAAGATCTTGTTCTATATGAGTTTTTAAAATCTTGTATTTTAAACAATGATCAGAGGTCTTCTTTTAGTGTTCCTTTTCTTCCTTAGAGGTCTTGCTGCCCAATTGTGAAGATTTTTTAAACTGTAGAATCTTACTCTTGGTGACTTGTATCCTTGCTTATGATGGGGAGTGCGGCAGTGGGAGGGTTAGACCTAGGGTTTAATTGTTGAAGATTATATATAGGGGTCCAGGATGCCTTGTATCTAACTGGGAGTAGTAGTAGTTTCTCAATTGTTCCAAGGCAACTTCTAACTACTAGATCTGGAAATGTTGGAAACTGTAGTTTTGAAAGGCAATAGCTCATTTTGGCCCTGAAGCCTGAGTATTATTGATATACTGTTCGGTGTATGGGATGGATGATGCTAGAAGTTTATTTGGTATACAATATTTGGTGTTTTTTGCATTGAAAGTGGCATGATTTATGATGAGGTAATATGAGTGAGAGTGAGACTGTGAGTGCGAGTTCGCGTTTCATTTATTTATTTTTGTTTTTAGGTTTATTTTAATTGTGTGGGTCGGTAGGTCTTTTTTATTTTTGTGTGGTGTGGTGATCCTAATACAATTCTCCTTGGGTCTATGGGAGGATGAGTGAATTTATCACTTCGTGGAAACTTGTTTATGGTGGTCATGTGATCATTTATGGTTTTAGTGTTCAAAGGAGCTTATTTAGACTAAACCTTGTTAAGAAAATGTATGTAACTAAAAGCCATATCTTGATTTGGTTTAATGCTTTGTTGATACTAGGTAATATATTTGCTTCCATAGTAAAGTTTCAGTGCTGATAACAACATGCACGACTGTGTTAGAGGAAGGGTAGATTGGCATGAATAGGAAATGGGCAAAGAAATGGAATGTAAAAGAAAAAAAATGGAAAGGGAATATCAATATTCATTTATTGATCGTTCATGTTTTTAGGCCTTTTGTCAACAATGAAGGAAATTCCTCAATATTTAACCCAGGATTTTGATAAAAAGCTTGCAATTAAGTGATTTGATAAGTGAAGCAAATTACCATGGGGCAATGTTCACGCGAAAGGTTTGGAGGATTAGAAGCGATGCATGGTTTATTGTCTTCCCTTTCTTTGCTCACCATACGAGTGTTTTGTGGGAAAACCTGTGTCAAAAAGGATATTGTAGAATCTCTTCTAAACCATTTAGTTCTAATATCATTGTGGGCAGAAGGTTATCTTGTGAGGGGTTCGAGGAGATGCCATACTTGTGTATAGGCTTCTATGTCTCTTTCTTAGCATCAGGTCGGGCAAGATTGACGTGAGTATACAGGAGTTGTATGTCTCCTTATTGTGGACCTTACCATTTCAGAACTCATGCTAGCATCCATATTCACATTCTTCTCTTTTTTAAAAACATGCTAAACCTTGTGGATGCTGAGAAAAACATTGCTAAAGCAGTGTTTTCAATTTAGCTAGAGTTTTTAATCTCCTCATTTTACAGACACCACTGTATTGAGATTACCAAAGCGTAGTAATGGCTTTGGGGGATCATCCTTACTAGAGAAATAACTAGATTTTTGTGAATTTTTGGCTAGGTGATTTTTGTGATTATCTGAACCAGCTAATTGGTTTGATTGTTAACATCTCTATGAATTTTTATTGTACTCTTCTTTTGTTGAAAACTCATGTGGTGGATGCTACCTGATCAATCTGGTTATGTAGTTGATTTCTACTGTAATAAGTTGTTACATGCCGCTTGATCATAAGAGGAAAATAAAAACCTATTCAGTATAAGATTTGTATTGATCAAATTGCTTATTGCTTGATGGCGCTTTCACAGAGAAGCTCCTGGAGTGCAACAGCTTATATTAATTATTTTTGGAGCTTCACATCTGGTGCACCATAAGAAAATTGCATGGGATCCACAAATGATATTGCACATTGTATCTAGGCCTTGTTACTACAATATCACATGCTATGCAACTGTGAAAGACAGTAATAAAATGATGCTAGAGTATTCTTCATTGTCTTCAGACGTTGAGGATGTTTAAATAGTGAATGCAAAGCCTAATTACATGTTTTATCAAAAATATCAAACTTTTTCACACTAATATTATAGTAGCAGTGTCAGACTTACTTTGTTAAGTCGTTTGACCATGGAAATAGTGCATTCTGACTTTAACCATCTAGTTTGAGCTCAAATATCTTATAATGAACTTTTTCGGTAAATTTTTCATCAACGTCTTAGAGTTGCATCTCAAATATTATTGTAGACACTTTACTTTGTTTTTTACTGCCAATTAGATCCCAAGTAGGATCTTGTTGTAAAGTGAAAGTAGTTTAAATTCTCATTATCGTCTCCGGGGTGACTGTAAAAGTGATTGTTCATTTGATTCTGTTGGTTTCTGTTCTTTTTTGACATTTATTTTGTCTCCTTACAGAAACTTTTGTCCATCTGTCCATGCAACGATCCTTTTAGTTCTGAGCTTCTTCCATCATATAGGTATACAGACTAAGTTTTCGATTTTTTAAAATCAATTTTGCATCGTTTGTCTCATATTGTATGTTGGACGCTCAAGTTGGTGGTAATACTTCTTTATTGTTTTTGTACAATTGGGAATTTTGATTTTAGTCGACTCTATGTGATTATTTAGTGTAGGACTCTTATGCTTCGTTTGAAGCTCATCTGAGCAAGAGTTCTAGAAGTAAAATTTCAAACAAAAAACATCATGTTCTTATTGCCACCATCCAGGCCTATCCTCAGCAAAGCAGTTTGTTACGCGGCTTACATCTTAATTCAAACGGATAGGTTGGACCATAATTTCATGACTACATTAAACTGACATGGACCTGCTAGTATATGGATCACATTCTGTATATGGTTTTCTGTAACACATACATAAATAGGCCTCTATGGTTAGTAGAGCTACCAATACCTTAAATTCTAGGAGATTTGTCTAGAATTCATGGTACGGTTTGGAAGGGGAAAATGAGTTCCAGGACTGAAAAAGTTCATCTTGGATGAAATACTCAAGAGCATAGGGATCAATGAAATATGTTTCTATGAACACAGTTTATATTCATGTACACATACCATTTTGTAGTCTTTTGACAGAATGTTTAGCAAGTAGAGTTAATTGAAACTTTCACCAGTTCTTTAAAGCTATTTTCGTTAGCACAGTGGGCTACATGAATGATTAAAGTACTGAAAGAAAATTATTATATAATCTGATAGATGTACCATTGAATACAAAACACAGCCCATTTAATAGGTTGGTCATATTACCAATCCGAAGTGCTCCTTATAATTGGCTATCCGGAATCCAGCCATTATAGCACATTTAGTAATTTGGTGGTCCATATCTGGGATGAAGCAGTAAGTCATGGACCTCATGCTACTAACCTGTGAACCTGCACCCTTATTTGAGGTTATAAACCTGACCTTTAATATGCTTACGCACTTCATGTGCATTGTGTCTACATGAGTTCATCATCTTTGGGTTGGCTTGTGATCTGATTAACATGATCCAATAACTAGGCAGGTGGACTCAGCTCAATTAGCTAATCAAGATCAATGAAATTTTCCATTTTTTACATTGATTGCTGATCCAGCTGTTTTGGACACAAACCCTTCAAACAAAATGGTTGAGAGCTTGCTTGTGTGTGTGTGTGTGTGTGTGTGTAAGCAATGGATTAAGTTGACTGACGAAGATAATTATCTTACAGCTTACCTGGACTGTTAACGAAGTTGAAACACTGACAAAGAACTCTCTTTAGTTTACCGGAAGTTTAAAATTCTCAACTGAAGTAATGCTATTGTCCACTGTTTTACCCTAAAATATGCATCCTCCTTCTAGCTCCCAGACCATGTGCTCATCATTTTTTCCGAGTGGGAAAATTTGGGAGAAGGAAACATTTAGTTCTTACAAGAAATTGGAGTATAATCTGGCAAAAATAGCATTCCATTCAGGACTTATATGTACGATAGAAATTGATGTTGTAAAGAACAAGAAATAATCTTTGGGTGTTTTTTTTTTGGGGGAGCGGGGGTTGTGTGTCTGTGAGAGACAAATGAGTTCAAGGGAAGCCTTCCCAACATCAGCCCTTCAAAGCTAGGCTTCTTACCACTCACACTTTTTGTCAGCATAATGAAGAACATGTATATGAGCAAATAATGAAATGCATAGCTTTCTGACAATCGAGTATTAAGTCATATATAAAACATTATCTGAGTGTTCAGCATATGTTCTATGTTGCATTTACATTATTCGTAGTATTGTTCCTCAATCTTGAAATTTAATTCATTTCAGTGGATTATCATTACAATTTTTAAGTGAAATAACTAATTTCCTGAGAAAATAACATGTTCAGTCATTACTTTTATTAAAGTTATGACCGCATGTTGTGATGATGACAAGAGCTTAGAATCTTAGATCATGTGAGTTACTGAGTTTAGTTGAAAGCGTTGCACTCATTGACTAAAGATTTAAAGCATGCAACATGATGCACCATGCCCTTAATGTTCTGAATTCAAGAAGTTGGTGTTGGAATTCTTCTACCTGCGATCTATGACCATGCCTTGACCACGTGCACATGCCAATCACACTGTAGAGCAGAAAATGCAGGTCTTCTTCATTTATAAGGTGATTTATTCTGTACAAATAAGGACTTCATTGTGCCCCTCCTCTTTGAATCTTACTTTTTAATGGTTATGCTATGTAGAAACTCTTTGTGATAAGAGAAATTTGCTTAGGGTTCCTGTTGAAGTAATTAACTTTATCATACCTTATTTCAAGCGTTCTCCACTGACAAATGTTCTAGATAATTCAGTTTGTTGAAATTAACATACTTTGATCAGGATATCCCTTAATTGGAGTCTGTTTTGGAGAATGTTGTTTGGGTATGCGAGTTGTGCTCCACCTACTGTAGATGTTTTAAAATGATTTTGAACAGCTTGAAGTAATACCTACATGGTGAGTCCCATACAACTTTTTATGGATCCTGGTATTTTAAAACAATGCTTCCAATATATAGTTACATTGTGTTTATAGTCGTTTGTGCATGATACATGAATATTGAAAATTATTTCGCATTGTAATTGGGTTCTAGATTAGCAAAGCATATTGATATACTCCTCCCTATAAAGTAAAGTTAGTCAGCATAAACTTGCCAACCATCTTGTACAATTCAATATTAGCTTGTGATGGTATTGTTTGAGTTTTCTTTGCAGCATTAATGATCTTAATCTAAGAATTCAATATAACTGATTGTGGCTTAAGACAGACCAGATGCACTATATTAACTATGTATAGTTTGAGAGTGTTTTCCTTTTAGCACTGTTGGATAATCATTCAGTAGTTTCTCCGGGAAATATGTGAATGTTCTGGCGGCCCGTGCTGTCTTACTGGACATTTGTACCTTTTCAGCCTTTATACATTGGGTTTTTGGACATGGTTAACACTACTAATTGAGCATCCAGTGTACAAACGGTGGTGTTTTTGGGGCATAGGTGTGGAATGCATGGCGACTTGGAAGATTCATTACTGTGTGTGACCTATATAATCTTCAAATGGGCTGGGCAAGGCGACATACTAGTTGGTTTAGTTGGTTTATTTCTGCATGACTTCTGAAATTCTTGCAAGCCTAGTAATAAAATATCAGAAAATAAAAAAGCACAAGGGGATCTATGAGCGCTGGTCATGACGGCAGTGGCTGGGCATAAACTGAGAAGGAAGTGGAAAGTAGTTGAGAATGTGGAATAGAATAGAAATAATATTACAAGGAGAGAAATGAAGGGCCAGGTGATTTCAAAATCAAATTTAAAGATAATAGTTTTGTTAGGTTTTTGGAGTACATATAGAAGTTAGGATTCCATAAAATTGTTGACCAGATTTTATTAGCAGCATTAATATGACATTAACCCCTACCCTGTGCGCCTTAAGTACACATGTTAATGGACCATGCTCGACTAGCGCCTGTATGAGCTTCTCTTGTTCATACTGTCTGGTGCTGTTTCCGAGTACATTTTTGAACCTTCATCTCATATTTCAAGCTTTGGCTCATTTGCGAGCAAGTCAAACAGATTGTTCATGAAAGATTCTGCTACGTTGAAACTTTTGTATGTGATCAGTTTCAATGCAACTTCTTGATTTTACCAAATTAAATTAGTGATTAATTCATATTTTAAGATATGTCAGTGTCAAATTGCAAGTTCTTTGTCTGTTTCTTTAGGTAGTTTGATGCCACATATTTCTTTATCTCTTTTTTATCCCAGAGCCACCCTTTCTGTTTTTGCCCTGAGTTATTTAGGAATCCACGGGTAAACTCCAAAAATGTGGAGATCTTTAGATTCAAAATGAAGTCACATGAAGTGAGTATACTATTTGGGAAACCTGTGCTATTTGGAAAACTTAGGTTGGGAGTGACCTTGGGACTCTAGTGCGGTGTAACCGCAGTTTATGGCCTAACTACATACACTTTGTGGGGACCTTTATAAAATTCATTGATATCAAATGCATTTGTCTAGAATATTCCCTTGATCAAATATAGTTTATTGGCCGCAAACAACATGCGCACAATTGAGATTAAACAAGTTAATCACAAGGTTGCTTTGCTTTGGTTTGTTTTAAACATTGTTTTAAAAATATGCCTCATCGTACCTGCTAACCCAGCGCATGTGCCCTGCCTGGACAGGCTAGCTTCCCAAGAGGGCCTAGGCAGCCTAGGCGGTCGCCTAGCAGTCTAGGCGCTTAATTAATCTGTTTTTTGCTTTCATTTACCATTGGTTGATTTGTTTGAATTGAATTGATGATGGCATGACATTGCGGTTTTCACTTTTCATGTATGTTACATCAATTGGTCCATCAATTGGTCATTGAAAATTTTTACTTGTTTTACTTCTCATTGATGAATGATTGTTGTTGTTTTTTACTTGTTTTACTTCTCATTGATGAATGATTATTGTTTACATAATATTTATTATATACTTTTATTACCTGATCTTGAACTAATTTGTAGAATCATAATATATTTTTGAACTGTTACATAACCATGAGTTTAATTTTAGAAAGATATTCAGGAAAAACACCTAGTTTCCCCGCCTAAGCCCCACCTCGGCCTCTAGTCCCTAGTCTCCAGCCTGCCGCCTTACTGTTGTATCTGCTTTCAAATACACTGATTTTAAAATTAAAGTTGAAAATTTTAGCTCAAGTAGGAGTCTGGATGCAGCTGCTCATGAATGACAATCTTACATTTATGGCTCTAACACCAGACACGGTGGTTCATAAAATCACAGATTTCAAGATAACTTGTGTATTGAAAGGATTTTTGCTGATTGAAGAAATAAGATGAGGATTGATATATGCAGTAGCATTCAGCTCCGGAGATATAGATCGAATTTGAGGTGGAGTTTTTTATTTTTAAATATTTTATATATGATGGAGAAAGAGTTTGAGTCATTGGAGACTCCTAATTAGTTTGAGTTTTTTTATTTTGAGAGTTTTAGTTGTTTTGAGTCTTTTAGTTATTCTCGAAGTTCAATTCCTTTTGGGTTTTGAGAGTCAAATTCTAAGTCTATTTTAAGGCCACAAACTTATTTGTTTAAAGTAGAAATCAATGAATAGAAATTTTGTCCTACACTTTTAGTTTTTTCACTAAATTAAACCTTTTGCATTGGTGTGCGAGAGTGGGCTTAGTTTTCTATGCGAGAGGTCCGAAGAATCTCCATGTGCGAGTCGGTGATCGTAAGATTTTCGGGGTGCGAGATATGAAAAGTTATTAGTTTTCGCGTTTCTTCTTTTCTGAATTTCCATCACATACCTTTTCGCTTCCCTCCTGCATTAACTGGGTATCAAAGCAGCACAATAAAAACCTAAAGGGGTGCAATATTTCAAATGTCATGGCTTTGGTCATTTTGCTTGTTTATATGTTAATAAAAATCTACTTGTGGGAGATATCAATAATTGAAATTGAAGAAGAATATACTCCTGCCGTTATTGATATTACAGATAATGATGAAGAGGATTCTAGTGTACGATTACAAGTTGTTAGGTGTTTGGTTACTACACCTAGGTGTGAGGTTGATTAGTAAAGAACTAATGTTTGCTTTACCTAATCAAAGTTGACGATAGATTTTTCAAAGTGACGATTGACGAATGTAGTTGTACTAATTTAGTCACCAACTTAGTTAATGAAAAGATAGGAATAAAAGCTGAACTTCATTCGCATCCTTATAAAATTACATGGGTTGTTTATAAATCACATTCTGTTACCCAACGTTTAGTGCATATTTTGTTTTCGAGCTATCACGATAGCATTTGGCGTGATGTCATACATATGAAGGCTTCACATATTTTGCTAGATAGGCTTGGATGTATGACTTAGATGTTACATATTTTGGGAGATCCAATGCATACACATTTATATTTGAAGAAAAGAAAATTATGTTAACTCCTTGTAGACCCAAGAACATATCTAAAAATCAAAAGAACATGTTAATTCGTAAAAGCAACTAACTCATGCATCTCATCATGTGAATCTATGTTACTTAGAGTTTAGCTTTGACCTAATTCCTAATGAATTCCATGAGAATTTTGCATATGATTTGAGTGCCTTGCATATCAAAACTTATGAAATTCTAGTAATAAACAATGATACTTACAAGCTTGTTGCAGAATCAAAGAGATTTTCAGAAATGTGCAGTTATGGATGACAAGATGATTCGAGTTTTTCTAGAGAGGTTTATACTAGAACAAATGGGGAGGCTTTGCATGCATCATACAAGTTCTTGACGAGCGTTATCGTGTGATTAGATGTGACTGAATCTAGTATTTCACAGAAGCTTGAGGAGATTGAGCACATTGAGTTTGTCATTCCAAATTCTCCACATCTTCCTAATAAGAAGGTTCTATATGCTTTCATTCCTTTTGCTAATTGGAAGAATTTTTCAGATGATATTCGTTTGCAGATCTATATCCTTTGCACTTCAAAGGTCATGGACTCATCTTCTCTAGTTATAAAGTAACAGACTACTAAATATTGCTTGGTTATGTTATTTCTGTCGCCATTCGCCAGGCGGTGAAGCTCTTAAGCTGGGGAGAATGATAAATCGAATTTGAGATGAAGTCTTTTATTTTTAAAAGATTATATATATGATGGAGAAAGAGTTTGACTCTTTGGAGACTTCTAATTAGTTTGAGTCTTTTTATTAATCTGATAGTTTTAGTTGTTTTGAGTCTTTTAGTTGTTTTGAGTCTTTTAGTTATTCTAGAAGTTTTAGTCCTATTAGGTTTTGAGAGTCAAGTTGTAAGCCTATTTAAAGGCCACAAACTTATTTGTTTTTAGTAGAAATCAATGCATAGAAATTTTGGTGGAAACTTTCAGTTTCTTAACAAAATTAAATATTTTGTATTGGTGTCCGAGAGTGTACTTGGTTGCCTCAACGAGAGGTATGGAGAGTCTCTGTTTTTTTGTTTCTTCTCTTCTTTCCTGAATTCCCACCACATTCTTTCCCGCTTCTGTCATGCATCATCCGGTGCATGGAGAAGCCACATTACTAAATGAGTCAATCACAACATTTCTACACATGAAAAGAATTGCAACATGATGTTACAAGTCCAATCCTATCATTATACCCAACTGTAGATACTATTTGCTGTCTGGGATCTCAACTAAAGCCATGTTTATACTGACATGCTCCATGACCTTTCATCATAATTCAAATTTAATGTGCAAAATCTAACTCTCAATAATATCTCTCTTGGTGAATGATTTATATTAGTAGGCTCACAAGTTTGCTAGCCTTGCTGGTGACTTGGACAATATCCAAATATGTTCTGGTTATTGTTTCTCCTAGAAGTTTTTATCTTGAATGGTTCATTGTATTGCTAGAAGGTTTATATACTTAAAGGATAATCAGAGAGTTCTTTTTTGCATCCTCTTTGGTAGCACTCTTGATCATCTTTGTTGATGTCATTTTTTACTTGGAGTTTTCATTTAGGGGCAACCTTTATTCTTTTTCAGGAATTTCTTGGGAGCTTTTAGGAGCTTTACAACTTGCTTACATCAGGTTAGGTAGGGTGTTTTTAAATGACAATTTGCTTACTTAGCTGTAATTCATTTTTGATTTTGTTCTTCGACTTTTGAGGAAATCATTTTTGCGGGTTCCAAATATTAGATTTGTGGTGAGTCTCCTCCATGCGATTAATATTTTGGTGCTGTATTTATCGTTTGATGATATGGATCAAACCTTTTCTTTTGTTTTTCGTGTTCATTTTTTAATTTCTACTACCATGGATCCCAAGCCAGTTAAACAATGTGGAGTATATTTCCCGGGAACATTGTTTTTGTTTTTTTGCTTTTGTTCATAACGGGATAGTTAATTGCTGAAATTTTTGCCAACATTTTTGGAACTAGATATTGTATTATTCATTACAAAAATAATTTATCTAGATTACCTTTAAAATTTGTAGTTATGTCCCCTGCATACAAATGCATATGTTAGTGATTCGTCATCTTCACTAAGATTTCAGTGTAGGTGTAAGTAGCTCCATATATTGCCATGGTTATGTCATCAGAATTGCATGAAACTTCTAATTTTTAAGTATTTTCTTCTCTCGCTCTTCTTCCTCCTCTTTCCTTTGAACTGCACCAACAGTGAATCAAAAAACCACAAACAATATGGAAATAGATTGGTTTTTTTTTTGGCTTATGCACAAGATGCAACCAGTCTTAGGTTTGCATTTAAATTTTAGGTTCAATCTGGTTGGTACCGCCATATATGTACATATATTTTAGAACTTGGAGGTACTCATTTTTGTTGGTGTACATCTAGATTTCTCCTTACATCCACCTTTTAGAAGATGACTATCGTTTTATCTCAACACTTTTAGTTGTTTCCTTTATGTTAGTTGTTGATGTTTTGGTCTTGGTTGGACTATAACAATCATGTTAAACTCTTGGTTTTTGTTTCATGTGTCACGTTGTTCATGGGATGACTTTTAGTTTTTCCCCAAATAAGAACTTTTTTATAGCAACACGAACATTTTTTATTTTTTGCATGTAAGAAAAATGTCTGCATTTTTAGGGTTCATGGTGATCCAAAAATAGAATGAACTGAAGAACGGTGGAACTTTTCTTACATATGTCAAACATTCTTTTACTTGTTATTGAACCTTGTTGTCATCATGTCTTGGACAATTGGATCACACTTAAGAACTGGTATGATCTCATTAAAAGTTTCGTTCTCCAAACACTCGCAGTTTGTAAACATGAAAATACCTTGTGTGAGGGGCCATTGCTTGTAGATGTCCACTGGAACATGTAACCTGGCCATGTGTCCATGTTGTCACGTTTGCAGACCTAAGGAACTTTCCTGTTGAATTGAAATCTGGTTGTATGATTTTCTTGCTATCAGCGGATGGTGCGGTTGACAATCCCAACTTTGTGATGTGTCTTCGTTAGTGTCATGTCCATGTTTTCGTTGAACTTTATGTATTTGCGAACAATAGTTGAAAATTGAAGTAGGGTGCCGAATTTCCTGATACCTTATCATATTGGTCTAATACTCATCCACCCACCATTAGTTATTTGTTGGCTTTAGTGTGTTTGGTGATGAACACTGGTACCCTTGATTTTAATCCTTTATGCAATTCTTTAGCTTTGAATAATTCGTGCATCGCTAACTTCTGCAACTTGTGTTGTGCTGGTGCCTTGATATTGGTTATTATTGAGGCGTATTTTTTAATTTAATTCAATTTTAGTTAGTGATCAGTATATTGCTAGTGATCGGTATATTCCCCGGCAACATTGCCAGATAACTTATTTTCTCGATGTAAGTTTCAATATTTGTGCTGTAAGTGCATGGTATCGCGTGGTACTTACGGGTCGATCCACATGAAGGCAAACTTTGAGTACTGGTTTATTTCTAAGTTCTATTTAGCTACGCGGATAGGTCACAAAAGAAGGGAAAATGTCTAGGTAAAATAACAATACGAGAAAGCTATAGGACCGAGTATCCACGCAACTGTGATTTGGGTTAGGATTTATCTAGCTTGACTGGTTATTGAATTATACCTTAGGGTGAGGTTGCACCTAATGTTATCACATATTCCTCATTATCGTGATGCTTTGATAGGACTATCAATCCTATGTCAAAGCCAACTATCGTTGGTTATTGACATACGATAGATGCATGATGTTCAACAAATATCACCAACCTTTCTTCATGTCACTATCGTGGATAGAAGTTAGGTCAATGCTAGGAGGGCTCTAATTTATGCCAACTATCGTTGGCGACATAAATAGTGGAAATCAACATAATGAGAAAGCCCTAGATTAGTCCTAACTATCTTAGCGACTAATCTAATAATCCACAAGGGAGGAGATCAATGTATGTTGGTAATAATCATCCTAACAAAACCCTAATCATTATCATTCAATAACACATCATTGCTAATTCAATCCATTGCCAAATCACAATAGTATTAATAATGGATGCATAATAATCAGATTCAATGGGCTCCTCAGTGTCCCCATATGCAGCAGTGGGATCTACAGGAATCTGAGCGGGAATATGCTAAGGCTGTGCAGCCTGGGTCAGGAGGAAACGACCATTGCACGGCCCCATCAATACGGGTGCGCTCAGGATTCTACCCGTATAAAATTGATGCAAGGAGATTATAATATCGTAATGAATGGCTACTCACGATCCATGGCTATAAACACAGTCAGATTCAATAATAGATACATAAAAATAGTAAGGGAGAGATAGAAACACTTATCTTGAGGATCCACAATAGAAAGAGCAATGAAAACCAAACCGTTAATGAAATCCAATCCCAAAAGCCTCAAAAGTTGTAGAGAACTTAAGCTACAACAGAGAATTAAAAACTTAGGACTAGAGAAAATCTCTGAAAAAGCTGCTCTGTAGTTCTTGAAGCGGATACAAAAGAATAAAACCAAAATACTATTTATACTAACCCAGAAAAATCCCAAAAACCCCCAAAATAACCCCTGATGTCTCTCAGAACCCTTACGAAAACCTAACCCGACACGGTCGTGTAGAATCCTACACGATCGTGTCGTCACAGTGGCCGAAGAACCGCTTCTGTCGCTTTTTCCCTCCCGCGGCTACATGACCGTGTGGAATCTTACACGGGTGTGTAAGTCTTCTTCAGCTCATCATCAAATCACCCACACGGTCGTGTGTAAACGACCATGTGGGGGCTTCTGCCGTGTCATCCTACACGGCCTTGTGTGCTAGGCTACACGACCGTGTAGCTTTTCATTTCCAGCTCTTCTATTGGGCTTCAAACGACACGGTCGTGTGACTGTGTGCTAGGTTACACGACCGTGTAGCTCTTCTTTTCCGGCTCTTCTCTTGGGTTTTGAACCGGTCGTGTGGTGCAATGCACACGACCATGTATGTCTTCATCTCATTTTCACTCCATTTGATGATTTCGATCCCATTGCTTCCTCGTTCTTATTCCAAGCCTCTCATCGTTCTAGGGTCTTGAAACTCCACATTTTCACGTATAATACACCATGGGGACCTAGGAGTAAAAGGAAACCAAAAGATGGAAAAGACGATATGGGTTGTGTGGTGGAATGGTATGACATGCACGGAAAAACTATTTGAAAAATATATGAAATACACTCATCAATCCCCCTTCTTGATATGAAGCATTTCTCTTCTTGATATGAAGCATTTATGTTTGTTTGTGTGCATCTCTATTCGGGTAGACATGCATCTTTTTCTTTGACAACCATCTGGTATATATGTCTTCTATTGTCATTTGCTAATTGGTATTCCAGTCTCCAAAGTCATTGACATTATCATTTACTGTTTCATCTATCCAACCTCCAAATCTTTCGAATAGTTCTTGTTCTTTTTGTTTGTTTATCTCGAATTTTCTTTGTCAATACCATCCCTCAAATTAACAAATACTACTTTTTAATATTTTGTGGAATAATCAGCATTTTGATTACTGTTTTGTTTTTTCTTAGTTACCCATTTTTATTTGGCATCCACGAGCACTTCTTTTTGTTATATTTGCACTGATTTTCAATGAAGATACTTTTGGGCATATATTATTATTATATATAGTATGAGATGCCTTTATACATAGACATGAATATATTGTTATAAACCAACATGCATATTCAGCTTTCTTCAAATAAAATCTGCTTTTATCGTCTCTTTTTCTGAACTTTTTTTCTGAACTTTTTTTTGGCATCTATGATGACTTCCTTTAGTTATCCTTGCACTATGATGCTCCATGAAGATACTTTTGGGCGAATATATAGTCTGAGATGCTTTTTTACGGACATGCCCCCCAACCCACCACCACCACCACCACCAAAAAATTGCGCCTATTATGGTCTGTTTTTAAAACAAGGTAGTCATGTTTGGCTTCTTTGAAGTTTTATGATTTTTCAATGAATGCTACGGCTTGCTAATGTTTTTTTCATGAATTTAGGTACTGATGACTATATTTTTTATTTTTTATTCATGAATTTCTGATTTTTACCCAAGGGGATCTCGTTCTCTTCACTGTTGTTTCATTATTTGGCGACTCTTTGCTGAAGGACATTGTGGTCAGTTTTAACCTGCAGCTGTTATTGATTTGCTTGTTATTCTCGATCACAATCATCTACGATTTTTTCACATTACAATGTGGACAGATTCTATCCAGCTAAATGATAACTATGTGCGGTGTTGAATTTGCAGTTTATGATTGTGTTGCTAATTGAGTTCAATTGTATCTATTTCTGCCCTAACTACTACCTACTTGCCAGTTTTTATTTCTTTCATAGATTCTATCTATGTCTGCCTCTCTTTTTATCTGTTTTTGTTTTTTGTTTCGTTTTTACCGATGTAGATTGTTGGATCAGTGTGATTCTCCACGATACCATGAAGACTTTAAGACCTAGGATCTCTGAAGGTTGTTTTCTGTGATTTTGGATGGTTGTCACCTCAGATGGTATGTTCATCATTTTCTTCAAAGAATTTCCTTTCTTTGTCTGAACCTTGGAAAATTGTACGGAATTTTTCGTAGATTTTGCTTTTGCCATGGTTCAAATATTAATGCATGTTCGTATGAGCTGCAGTGAAGGGTCATGAGTAGTACTGATCAGATTTGCGTATTTTTTGGCTTCAAATACTATTTTAATCTATCACAATTTTTCCATGATATGCTTGTCTTAACTTCTTACATTATACTTAACGTGTTTCAGTTTGCTCCTAATGCCATTAATGGGAAAGGTGGTTTTGTGAAATATAAAGATAGCATTGTGGGAATATTGTGAAAGATGAAGGCAGTTTTGTGCAAATTATTCATAAATTGAACTTATATTTCACATTGGCCATTAATGCTGTTAGAGGAGCAAATGGGGAAAATTGAAGCATTTGGTAGTTGCAATCCCTTGCGTCGTATTGAAAGTTGATCCAAAAATTCTTAATTTTGCGATGCGAGAGCACGTGTTTGGAGTTCTTAAAAATGAATCATGCGCAAAAGGATTTGAAAAGATTATTTTGGAAGGAGAGTAATCGAGAAGTGGGTAGTATTGAGTCGTTGATAGGTGAAAATGCAGTCCATATTAGCTGATTTTGTGACTGTCAATTAATACTCTATAACATGCTCCCTCCCTTTCTTTTTCTTTCTTTTTCCGCTGCGCTAATCTTTTCCTCTAATGCGGGCTTTCTTTTTCTTCTGCGCTAATCTTTTCCTCTAATGCGGGCCGGGCGGCGGGCACATGTGGAAGAAACCCAAGTCTTAGGTACTCCTTTTAGTGCAACACAGGTGCAGCTTCATTGAACTCTTTGTGTCACTGGGGCCCTTCTAAGAATGTTTGTGTGGCCTCCAAAGGGGAATTCGACAAATGATTGCCAACGTTCAGACGGGAATGATTCTCAAACCACTAAAGGAAAGGCTTGACTAGTGGTTTGGGAAGTATTCCTGTATCTGAACATCGGCAAGCGTTTGTTTGTCGAATTCCCCTTTGGAGGCCGCACAAACATTCTTAGAATGGTGCATCTGAGCATTGCTCCAGCGGCATTGTTCTTCGCCTCCTTGCAAGGCGACCCAGGTTTGAACCCGGGCTGATGGGAGCACCCCGCGCTCGTTTACCAGCTTTCAAATGGAATTAAAAAAAGGATATGCCCTGATAAAATATGCAAACACAAACTTTGGCTGTAGCTCGGTCTTGCCAATCTTTGGAGTCATCCCCTAGTTGGTGATGACCTTGTTGTCTGCAGGAATATTCCTATCATGATTAAACAACAATGCTGTAAAATTAACGAACAGTTCTTGTCAAACATTCGGAACTATGTGTTCCAAAAACGAACACTCGTTCTTGTCAACCATTTGGAACAATGGGTTCCAAAAACTCGAAGGTAGGAATATTCCTGCAGACAACATGGTCATCACCCTGCGTGCGCTTTACCAGCTTTCAAATGGAATTAAAAAAAAAGGATATGCTCTGATAAAATATGCGAACACAAACTTTGGCTGTAGCTCGGGCTTGCCAATCTTTGGAGTGTCATATCCCCTAGCTGGTGATGATCTTGTTGTCTGCAGGAATATTCCTACCTTGGAGTTTTTGGAACCCATAGTTCTGAATGGTTAACAAGAAACCAGTGTTCGTTAATTTACACCATTGTTGTTTAATCATGGCCTTTATATGTTGAGTAGAACCTTAGTTGGATTGGCGCACCAAACCAGTTTCCATATCAAAGGTGGAAAGTTTTGGAATTTGTGCATGTTCTCATGCTGATTGCTTCTGAAGTGCTGGCAAGTATTGTCGTGTTTCTGATATTGTATCATGTGCTTTGAGTTGATCACCATACTTTGCAGTGAATTAAATTTATTAAGTTTTTTGACAATCCAATTATATTCTTTGCTATTTATATGTTTTGAATTGGTTGTCATGAATTTAAGTGATTTAATCTTTAACGTTTACCATCTGTAATCCAAAGACAATTATAGAAATCTTAGACCCTGTTTGAAGATCACTAGGTTCGGTCCAAAATGCCGAGGCTGGATCCTTTCAAATAAAGCCTAATACAGCCATGTACCTACTGTTGGTCCGACCACAAGAACGAAGAGGGTTTCGTGTGAATTACGTCATATGAGCTAAGCCCACGCCCCAAAACTCATTGAGATCGATGGTCAACTAAACGAAATTTTCAAGGATTTAACCCTTCAAGTTTGAACTCAATTATCGCCCTCGTTCATGTGCTCGCACAAAAGAAAATAAAAACTAACAAACAAATAAAATAAAAGGAGCAAGGAAAAAAAACAGAAATAGGTAAAATAAAAACGAAGGCTGTGAAAAAAGGACAAGGATCAATGGTTGCTAGGCTAACAATTTACATATATAGAAAGCAAATACAGAGATCGGTTAATATACCGTACATAAAAACAAAGGTTATGAAAAAAGGATGAGGACCAATCGTTATTATGCTTGGACAACAATTTACATTAATAGAGAGCAAATACAGAAATAAGTTACTATACCGTACATTTAACTTTCCAAATCAAGCTCCGAGCTCGTCGGTCTCTCCCCTCCCTAAATTCAAAAATCACATCCCCCCCTATTTAACCCTCCCTTGTTGCCCAAATCAGAAACCTTCATCAAACCCCTCCTACAACCGAAGCAACAAAAGCTGCCTACTTAAGAGAGGAGCGAGGAGAATCCAAGGCCGTGGCCATGGCCTCTCCAACTTCTTCCCGCATGCCCTGTGCCCTCCTCGTCATCTCTCTCCTCGTCCCGTCGGCTCTCGGTGGTACTGTGCATTTTTTATCTTTCTTCACGTCTGTCTTGCTGATCTTCTTCTGTCTACGTACTAATAAAGTTCTTAATGCGTGTGCATATAGCTGGCCTGGCCTGCGAGGATCTGTCTATTGACAAGTGCGCATTCGCCGTCTCCTCGTCGTCCAAGCGTTGCGTCCTGGAGAGCTATCAACGCAGCGGCTCGCCGACCGAGTACAAATGCCGCACCTCGGAGGTGGTCGTCGGCCGCATCTTCGACTACGTCGAGACTGACGCATGCGTCAGCGCCTGCGGGGTCGACCGGAACTGGGTCGGGATCTCGTCGGACGCGCTCCTCGAGGCCGGGTTCAAGGACAAGTTGTGCTCCCCGGACTGCTTCCAGAATTGCGCCAACATTATCGATCTCTTTTACAATCTCGCGGCCGGCGAAGGTAAATCATGACAGAGATTTTTTTTAACCAAGTGTTAAAATTAAATTTAATTAAATGATGGTTATTTCATCTGCATTGTGAAATCTGTGATGATCGTGCTTGCTTTGTGACATCAACAGGAGTGTTTCTGCCGGACATGTGCCATGCTCATAGGACGGACCCTCACCATGCCATGGGTCAGCTGATGAGCTCGGGTGCTGCAGCCGGTCCAGCCGCTAGCCCAACAGCTAGTCCGACGGTGGCTAATCGACAGGCGGCTAGTCCGATCGCCAGTCCGGCGGCCAGTCCAACGGCGAGCCAAGTGGGTATTCCGAGGGCCAGAAAGCTTTTACCATAGCCATAGGGTACATTGCAGAAAAATTGATATATGCTATAGATGAAGAAAATGCCACCTTCACGGTTGATCCTACGGCTACGGTTACAGATGAAAATAGCGTTGCCGAAGAGATTAGTGTTACGGATGGTATTAGCGAGAGCACAGATACTGAAGATAGCGGCGATGAGGATGATGTGGAGATGGCCGGCTGAGATAGAGACATGTATGAATTTATTCATGTCTAAATGTGATATTTATTGTTTTAAACACTATGTTTATACTCTACCTTCAATATTCTCTGTATGGGAAATCAGATGAATGATTTATGTGCGCCACCGGATATGGATAATGAAGTGAAAAATTCTTACAATATTTCTTTTCTTTAAAGTTAACTATAATTTTTCTTACAGTATAGTGCAGAAATAAAACTACACAACGCAATTGCACCACTCTCTCTGTCTCACTTACGCACTACACTTGCACACTATACTTAATTACACTCGCTTCTCAATACACACACTTTGCTACATTACTCAACACTCCACACACTTCTCAACACAACGAGACACACTTCTTAGCACACGATACCCAACGCACCCACACACCTTCACAAATCACAACACACCCCCAACACCAACACCTCTTGCCTATAGATCTCAATGGAATTGTCTGTAGTCGAGATATTTTGTTTGTAGGGTCGGGTGTTCTAGAGTTTGGGCTCTGGGAAACTTTTACCCACAAACCCGCAGGGATGCATCAATTCCTTGGAAATGATACACTATCATAAAAGAATAAAGTTGGAATGATGGCGCATGATCTAATAGATTAGGTGTCAAGACACAAAAAAGTAGAAAGTAGAAAGCTCCATATGGACTTGTACTTTCTGTGGGGCCCACATTTTTGTGTCTTGCAACTGATCTATTTAGATCGGGTGCCACCTTATCTACATGATTTTCTTCTTATAGAAGATCAACGTCAAATTGTGTCCGATATGTGTCCTTGTCCCTGGAAGCCAGACTAACAGATCTTACTTTATGATATTAACACAGGCCAATGAAAGCTGCAATAGAGTCTCGATCACGACATTCTTGATTGTGAAAGAAAATTAAATTAGAGGAGGAGAAAAGACTAGATCTGACATCTTAAATTATTAAGCCTGTGATTTGGGGCTAAATTAGTTGCTAATCAAGAATCAAGAATCTTCATGAAATATCTCCATTATAATTAACCCACATCTCTATTCTAAGAAACGCATGCATGCATGCATGCATGCATGTGCCTGCATAGTGGCCCACGTGTGGAATGAAACTAGACACCGTCCGTTTCCCTCAGCTCACTGTTTTTCGAGACATGTAATAACTAGCATCTTGTTTGATCGTGGATCATCAAAATTATAAAATATATATAATCAAAATTAACAAAAAGGATAGTTGAAGAAGGAAACGAACTAATATTCTCTGCCTGATTCTTAAAAATTAAGAATGTAAACATAAATTAACGAAGACCAGGGTTCCTTGTTGTGAGAGAGAGAGAGAGAGACATATATGCATCATGTATAATTTAGCACTAATTCAGTACATATATGCATGTAACTAGGCTACCATAAATATAATTACCTGCAGATTAGTAAGAATAGAGTGGAAATTAGAGGAGGGATACAAAGGGAACGCATGATTCCTGCCATTGATTCCTCAGATCGCACGCACGCAAGCACGCACGATGCATGGAGTTGATCATGAAGAATCAATGCGATCCCTTTGGATGCTTCCTCATGCCACAAATCATGATAAGCCCACATTTGCCCTCTCTCTCTCTCTCTCATATAAATCCCAAGTACAATTACTACTTGGCGCTCTTGAATAAAATCGTGTGTTTATAAGCTAATTTACTTGTATTAGTGGCTAATTAATCGCTTTCCATTGAGTATACGCAAACTCTTGTTCATTTTTCAAGCCCTTGTCCTTGTTGCTTGAGATGGCGGACTCTTCATACTTCTTTGCTATATAATCGATATTATAATTATAATTCGTGTGAACGATCGAGGACTCACCATTAATTACAAATTCAGTTGCTAGTTCTTTAACATTTGAATCTAATAATAATGATGATGACACAAGTGTACTTCCGATTAATTTTCACACGATCATATACGAATGTTTATACTGTATGTACGTTAGATATTTAATATTCATCATGATTTTATTATGTACATTCTAATTTTCCCTCTTATTATATCTTTCATTTTGTTTTGAAAATAAATCAAGAACTTCATGTTGTCTTCTGCAAGTGTAATGCGTCATAAAGCCTGCAGACCGAGCCCAGCCCAAGGCCTTCTGGGTTCTTGTGCTCCAAGCACGTTATTAAATAAATGTACAAATAGTGGTTTCATTTTCCTAAATTTATATTTGCGATCGATATCGAAATGCTGAATTATTTTATTTGAAGATTTTGGAAGCATTTATTTTATAGGAGACATTCAATTATGGCGGGCCACGGCCCACACGACGTCGGCCCATTCGAACAGGTGTTAGACGATGGTCTTTGGTGGGGTCCACCGTCGACCCTTGACGGATGAGTCTTTTACGAAATTCACTGGGGGTTTAATCGGAAATTCACCTCGTCAGTCTCCGGAACACTTGCCCTATAACAACGACAACTGAATCCCTAGGCTAAACCAAAATTGCAGTTAGAGACAGTTCGGTACTCTCTCACTCCTTCAGGCTCCAACTAAAAAAACCGATCGAAAAGAGATAAAAAATCCGCAAAAATCAACACATTCATAGTTTTAATCGATCGATTATGGAAGAAGCTCAGTATGAAGCACATATGACTGTAGCGTCAGCATCAGCAGCGGATATCATGATCGTCGACGACGACGAGGATTTGGTCAATGGAAGCAGTGGGGGGAGCGGAACGATGACGGCGGCGGAGGACAGAGTGAAGGGTCCGTGGTCGCCGGAGGAGGACGCGATACTGAGCAGGCTGGTCAGCAAGTTCGGCGCTCGGAATTGGAGCCTAATCGCGCGGGGGATCGCCGGGCGGTCGGGGAAATCCTGCCGGCTCCGGTGGTGCAATCAGCTCGCTCCCCACGTCAAGCGCAAGCCCTTCACTGGTAAAAAAAAGTTTCGACTTTTTACCCAAAAATTGATTATTGGCGCAAGAATTTACTTATTGGATCTCTGTTTGCTGTCTTTTAAAAAAAAGAAAAAAGAAAGATCAACTGGGAAATTGGAGAACTTGTTATTTCTTGCGCGGCTCATAATTTTGAATCTCGAAATTCGATTTTGCTTGCAGAAGTTACTTATATAATCCATGTTTTTGACTTGTTGGCTTTGCTGCATTGATAATTTGGAAGATCTTAGAATGCGTGAAGTAACTCAGCATCTACTCAATTGATGAGTTTACTGTACCTTTGGGCTTATTGGAATATGAAGTTTAGTTTCTTATTCTTGTGGTGAGGAGGCATGTGGACTCCTGGAAATTGGTAATTGGTAAGTTAATGGCTTTGAACTTTGAAGAAAGAGAAAATGGTTAGCGAGGATTATAGATGATGAAATTAAGGAAACGTTTAGATGATACTCTACGAGCTTTTGTTGTCCAACATTGTTTGAAGTTGAGGACATATGTTTCCTAAAGTTGCTGTAGTGTGTAACTAGAAATGCAAGTGGTGCTAAAGGAGTCTTTAAGATGGAAGTATATCAAAAGGTTGCAAGGAACGGTTTGGTGCCATAACAGGTAGAGACCATATACTAATAGATGGAAGCTAGTTAAATTAATTTGCGCCAAGACTCTATAATGGTTAGTGTAATTGTCAAGCATGTCAACTGGTCCATTGCTTTCAGTTGCCTAATTTTCATAACAAGACGCCACTTGATTGAAAATAGAAAATGCAACAAGATTTTTGGATATGTTGTGACAGATTTCCCCAAAACATCATTGAATATGAACATCAAATGACTTGACACCTCTTCAAGATTTCATGTATCCATAAGTGTTGTGCATGTTGGCCAAAATTATCATCAGAAGATGTCACATTGGATTTCAGAAGATCTCAGAATTAATATTATGTTCCAGACAACTGTTTGAAGTGGGAATGGGCTGGTTCCTCTGGTACTGTGGAGAAAATTTGGGATTGGAGCAATTTACTAAGTCAATGTATCAAACAAACTGAGTGATGCTTATATAGACAGATGTTTGATTAACGGTAGAAGTTTAGAGAAATGGTTGGAGAAACCAAGCTTACTGTGCTTCATAAAGTAACTACTTTGTTTTTTGTAGCAGTGAATTCCCTAAGATGGTATTTTCTTAGAAATGCTTTTTATATTAAAGCCCGTTCTTAACGCATGTTGGATTGTCTAACCATGTGAAACTATGACATTTTAGCATATCTGAATACATTCAATGAATCGAAGGACCATAAGAGTCTGCAAAAGAAAATTGTTAAGTTTGTCCACTTCTCGATAATAATGTCGAAGGAAGAAATATGTTCTTCTGTGCTCCATCATTTAGCTGGAGATATGGAGCAAGCAAACTAGTTAATGAAGAAATAGTGCAAGAAGGTCTATTCTGGATTAGGTAAGGCCACATGCACTGTCTATTGCAGTATCCCGAAAAGGAATTAGTTTGCTCCATCATGATTTGGAGGTCACATGTCTGAATTGTGGAAGATACTTAGATTATGAGTGTTGATATCATTTAATCATGACAAGTGAACTTCACTTTCATGCAAAAATTGAGCATGGAAGATCCTGATAAATATTTGATAGTATTATTTATGGGTTGACGTGACCAATATTGCAGTCAACATCACAGGTTAAGCTTCATAAAATGCTATGTATATCCATTGAAATTATAAATTACTGACAAAAACATAATTGATGCGGAGGTTTTTTTTCCCCAAAAACACAAACAGAAACCAGAGGAAATTATATCTAAAAAGTTAAAGGGGAACCTTGGATAATTATGGATAGTAGATAAGCACTAACAAGGTGGGGAATAAGAGAGTGTAGCACAAGAAAAGTCACTGAAATTACTGTTTGTGAATTGCATATTGAAAAAGTGATAACGAAGTGTGGTTGCAAAATGAGTGATTAATACAATAGAAAAAGGGAAGATTGACAAGGGTCAGTGCAAGTTTCAAATCCTCAAAAGGGGCTAGGCTGTATGCTTATGTCTTAAGGGTGAGGGAAAAAGAGGGTTTGAATAAATGTCAGGAGGACCAGACAATTATCAATGAGGCATCTTAAAATTAAGCATATATATGAGAAAATTTCTGGAGATAGTTAGGAATCCTTCAGCATTCATGACAAGATATGTGGAGATAGTTAGGAATCGTTCAGCATTCATGCAAGTCTGGAAGGAATATTTAGGAATTGTTGTGTCTCCTGCAAACTCCATGACCATGTTTGTTCTAAAAGATTTGGTTTTAGGGGTTAAGTACATGCATGACTGCTGTCTAATCAAATACGAGAGTGCAAGCCGTGCACTCGATTTTCTTCACAGTTTTGTTTCAATAAATTCTTTGCTCGAATGTGATTAATTTCCATTCTGCATTTAAGGATATGATATGCATGTTTGTATCTAGCCATCTACTTAACAAAAGTGTGTGCTTATTATTTTAGTAGGAATATCCGTATGTTGGTCATTTATCAGATTGTATGAGGTCTTTATGAAAAGAAAAGAAATTTTCTTTTTCTCTGTGCCTAGGATCTACACATTATCCACATGAATAATAAACATAGGGCATGATGCATGATATTCAATTTTTCCGAATGACATTTTGTATGTAAGCATGTGGATCCTACTCATATATGAAAAGTGTTCTCTAAAAGAACTTTAATTTAAAGTCTCCTATGGCTAACAACTTGGATGTTTTTATATGTTTCGCAACTCCTAGTAATTTGACTTCAATTTGCTAAAAAAATTTACCACTTCACCCACTAGTTCTTGGTCTCGTCTATTGTTATCGAATTATCTATCCTTCTGTCAAATTTGTGCATTGTCATGTTTTTACCATATGATGTCTCATCTTTCTTGTTGAATAACACTATCTTGCATACATGCGTGATCTTATTATATTAGTAGGAACATCCATATGTTGTTTCTTTATCAGATGGTATGATGTCTTTACGAAAGGAAAGGAAAAGAAAAGAAAAGAAATTTTCTTTTTCACTATGCCAAGGATCTACATGTTACCCATGCAAATAATAAACCGAGGGCATGCTGCATGATATTCAATTTTTCCAAATGACATTGTGTATGTAAGCATGTGGATCCTACTCATGTATAAAAAGTGTTGTCTAAAAGAACTTTAACGTAAAGTCTCCTATGGTTAACAACTTGGCTGTTTTTGTAAGTTTCTCAACTCCTAGTAATTGTGCTTTGATTTGCTATTTTTTTTACCATTTCACCCACTAGTTCTTGGTCTCGTCTATTGTTATCGAATTATTTATCCTTCTGCCAATTTTATGCATCGTCATGTTTTTGCCATATGCTGTCTCATCTTTCTTGTTGAATAACACTAACATGCATATATGCTTTCTACAGAGGAAGAGGACCAAATAATAATTGCTGCTCATGCTATCCATGGAAACAAATGGGCATCCATTGCGAGGCTTTTAGAAGGCAGAACAGACAATGCTATAAAGAATCATTGGAATTCTACTCTAAAGCGTAGACGCGTTGAGTTAGAGCAGTACAACACAATCTATGATGCTGCTGAAGACGCCAGCATAGAGAAAATCGGAGGATCTTCAGAGGACACACTATCCTGTGGGGATGCCAATTCTTTCAGGTCCATTGAAGGAAGAGATATTAGTTCAAGGGAAAATGTGTCTGATCAAAATGGGGATAAGATACATCACCATGATGGCCTTTGTGAACCACAAGCTAAAGATCCACCAAATCTGTTTCGACCAGTTGCAAGGGTAAGTGCCTTCAGCATGTATAATCCTGCATCTGTTCAATCAGATTCTCTTCAGTCAATGCCAACTCCTGGTCATGGACCACTTTTCCCATCATCGAGAACTGGCGGTGGAGCCTGCAAGTTACTTGATAGTATTTGCTGTGAACCAGAGGTGCCATCCCGGTGTGGTCATGGCTGTTGTGGGATCAACAAGGAGAGCTCTCAGAGCTCTTTGTTGGGCCCCGAGTTTATTGATTTTGTGGAGACTCCGCCCATTTCGAATCACGAATTGGCTTCAGTGACTACAGATCTGAGTAGTATTGCTTGGCTTAAGAGTGGATTTCAGACTACTGGCACCAGACTATATGGCAATTCAATTGGCCATGTAAACATCACAGGCGGCTCCTGTGCAAGTACATCGTAAAAAGAAGCTCTAAATTTTCAACATTTCTGAATATGAGAACGAGTGAAGTGCATCCTTCACAGATGCCCAGCGTCTTCTGCAACTGATGTTGAGGATATAAATAGCAGTTCGAGTGATAACAAATGATTTCAATGCGGAGAAGCGTTATGTTTCACTATTCTAGAGTTTGTCATTGTCACTGTCCTCAGCATAAGTATTGCTTGTCAGCAGAAAAATTTGGAGGTGGATGCCTCGTGGACTTGTATGGTTCTTGGTGGAAAACTGATAAATAAAGACAAAAAGGATCATGATGATCAGATCCTGTTAGACTTATCGGTGTATGGTTATGATTAAATTGTTTGGTATGTTTTATCATGTTTCAAGAGTCAGACAAACAGGATGGAATTTCTTTAACTTCGTTTACCGATAGTATGCTGTCCATATATTGAAGTACGATTGTGGGTCTCTGTTGCTTTCCTTGTTATTACGAAGAATATGATATGTAACAAGGTGCAATCCATCCTACATTGCTGGCACTCCTATGTTTGGTTGCTGATCAAGCATAAAGGTATGAATACTTGTCTCATCAGCTTTAGGGAAAACTGTAGTCTAGATTATTGGTGGTGTTATGAAAAGCAATACTGGAATTATGAAGTAAGATTTTAGCTACTTGTGATGAGTACAATAAATCTGTGTATTTAAAATTGTTCTGAGTTGGCTGACCTGTGTTGTACAGAGAGATCCTCTTTTTATGGCTCGGATTCTTCTTAGTTTGGCCTATCTGAAATGCCTGTACAATATGCAAGGAGCAATATGTCTCTTTAACCTGTTAGAGTATAAAAACATTAAACTTGATACAAATTTAGATCTTGAGAAAATATTGAAATTTATGTTCTAGTTGTTGGACTGCATTGCGAGTATGAAGTTTAATGCACCTTTGAAGATCATACTGTCAAATATCAACTCTCCCCGAGACACTTGTGCTCATTATATACCAATGAAGCTTATCTGATTATCATCGAGGCGATTGTCTCTTGTGTTGGAAGCAACGATCTAGGAACTTGGTTTGATGATGACAAACGTGTCGGTATATCTAATGTGTGTGCTTAGTGTGTTTCAGGCTTGGGTAAACAATATACGTTCAATATTTGGCGGAATTGCTATCCGTATAGCACATTGGGAGAAAAGGAGTGTGTGTGTGCTCAAAGAAATTTGATTTGGTCAAAAGATGATTGGATCAAATCAATTGGTGATTGGTGCAAATCAAATATTGATGTTTGATTTGATTAAGTCAAATGCCATGGAGATACAATGAAGAATTCGTATTTCATATCTGATTCTAATCTTACCTGATCTCCTATTCAAACGCCTAATCACTTTTCATATCCAATCCGAATTGTTATAATATCTCCATTGCAATTCAAATTTCCAATCAAAATACGAAGTCCCTATCTCTTAGGGATTCTCTTCAAAAACCCTAGGCTATCCTATATAAGCAAACACCCTATCAATTGCCTAGGTTGCGGCTATCAAAAATTATTAGAGAGAGGAACAATTTTTATTTACGGCAGCCAACTCAAAACGAAAAAAAACAATTTTTTTTCCTAAGCTCCACCATCCATCTTTATATCGTCATCCCTAAAGAGCAATCCCATACTACGGTCTACAAAGAAGAATTCCAAGTACAATTTTGTTTGTCAAAGGGAGCTCGTTGTTTCTAAAACCCTCAACATTGAGCTCAACGCCCACAACAAAGACGTCAACCTTCGTGCTGCAATTCTTCATATCGTTGCCGTGGAGTCGCTCAGAGAGCTCGACATCGTTGTTGTCGTCACCACGTCGGAGAGCTGCTCGCTGTGAGAGATCGCACGTCGGAGGAGAGCCGATTGCCACCAAGTCGTCGTCCTCAAGATCTGATCGCCGCTGCTGTTGTGCGAAGCATCGCCGGAGGAAGTCGTCACCAAAGAAGCCCTCACCGTGAAAAGCTGCAGTCCGCCGTGAACATCTCGGAGCCATCGCCGTCACGCTACCAATCCCGGAGAAGTCGTCGCTGCTCCGAGTCGGTGTGACGTAGCCACCGCTGCTGCACATCATCGAAGAGGAGAGCCAACGCTGCCATCAAGTCCGAAGACGACGTCGTCGTACTCACCGTCGTCTGCTGCCAACGCCGTGACTTCCTCGCCGCTGACGAAGTGGAGCTCGGAGTCGCCGTTGCTGCAACCCTCATCGCCATCGAAGGAGCTCGCCACTGGGAGTCGGAGAAGAAGTCATATCACCGGAGCTCGCCGTGATTACCGCTGCACGAAGTCGCCTGAGCTGATCACGCCGCCAACAAAGTCGAAGATCCGCTGCAAAGCGCTGCTGTCATCACCCTTGGGGAAGCCGCCGTCGCCACGAAGTCGCCGCCGACATCGGTACGAGAAGCGCCGTGAAGAACTCGCCGACGCAGTCGTTACGCCTGCATACCCTAGACGAAACAAGAGCCGCTCGATCACGAAGTAACGGCGGAGATCGAAACGAATTATTTCGTTTCCCTTACTGACGTGGCTGAGAAATTAATTAAAGGGAGCTACTTTGCGCACCGACCGAGTTCAATTTGGTTTGAACTGATTTTCCTTGCACACCGACCGCTTTATTTTAAAGGACTTGCTGAGCGTACAGACAGCTGCCTTATAAGGGTTTGAACTGAAATTACTTTACGCACAGACCGGTGCATATCTTGACATCCAGGAGTCGGATTGAGACACCGTTTGCGTCAGATTGGAGCTGACGACGTGCTGACTGACAGAGACGCCTACACGGACACAAACTGAGAATTTCTAAACCCTTAAACTCTTTTATTTGTGTCTTAGTGTTACGTTCTCTGTAGGGGAAACTTTACCTGTTTTTTGGTGACTATTTTGGGACTTGTCTAGTTGGGACTAGACAAGTGGGACCCAGCTAGTTTGGGACTAGCTGGTAGAAAGCTTTGCTAGGATTGATAGTGAGAGGAAACACTGTGTGTGGGGTACTGAGAGTCTGGCGAGTGTAGAGACGTAGAGAGTGCTCTGAGCGTGCTCTAACTTGTGACTTTGTACCTATTGCACTATTCAATCTAGTATTAGCTTTGGGGGCTGGAGTAGGTCGTTGGGACGACCGAACCAGGGTAAATCTGCTGTGTACTCTGTGTCTGCTCTGGTTGTGCTTTTAACTGCGTGTGATTTCTCGTGGGTTGCACGAGAATTTTTTTATTAGCCTATTCACCCCCCCTCTAGGCTAGGATCCAGATCCAACAAGTGGTATCAGAGCCAGTTTAGTAGATCTAGCCTAGTTTGACCATGGACCACATTGATAGTGCTTTTGCTGAGGGTCAGTCTATTTCCCGACCACCTAGATTTAATGGAGGAGATTATGCTTACTGGAAAAATCGTATGAAAATCTATCTTATTTCTATTGATTATAAAGCTTGGCAAATTGTTGAAAAAGGATATAAATCACCTGTTATCAAAATTGAAAATACTGAGTTGCCTAAACCTGATGATAAGTGGGATGATAATGATTGGAAGCTTTATTCTTTAAATGCTAAAGCTATGAATGCTCTTATTTGTGCATTAGATAAATCTGAATTCAATCGTATCTCACATTGTCTAACTGCGCAGGAAATATGGCATACTTTGGAGGTGACGCACGAGGGAACGTCACAGGTGAAGGAATCTAGACTTGCACTTCTGAGCACGGAATACGAGGGATTTCGCATGCTACCATCAGAGACGATATCAGAAATGTTTGCGAGGTTCACCAACATTGTCTACAAGTCTAGTTCGCTCGGTAAGCCATATTCTAGCCTTGAGCAGGTGAGAAAGATATTAAGAGCACTGCCAAGCTCTTTCAGGCCTAAAGTCACTGCCATCCAAGAAGCAAATGATCTATCGCAGATGAAGGTGGAGGACTTGATAGGTAATTTAATGTCCCACGAGCTTGAATTGCAAAACGTGGATAAAAGGGAGAAACCTGAGGAAAAAGAAAAAGCTACCAAGCCACTTGCTCTGAAAGCTGACGAAAGTGAAGATGATGATGATGACATAGCGCTAATGGTCAGAAATTTCAGAAAGTTTGTCCAGACCAAGCAAGGAAGAGCAGAAATGGCACCCAGGTTTAATCGCTCTAACTTTTTTCAGTCTTCTAAGCAAAATTATGATCAGAATACTACTAATAGAATGACTTGTTTTAAATGCAAGAAAAGAGGACATCGAATGAGGGATTGCCCACATGAGACAGCTCAAGTAGCTAAAGAAAAGGGAAAATCCAAGGTGCTTACTTGGGACATGGATAGCGAAGCTGAGAGCGAGGAGGAGGAACACGAAGCCCATTCATGCATGACATTGATGAGAATACACAATGAGGTAACTTCTGGTAGTAAAACTGAACTCCTTACTCTTTGTAAAGAAATGCAAGATAAAATAGTAGAGCTTGAATCCACTATAGATGATTATCAAAATGAGAACTTTGAAATGCAACAATCTGAATATGAAATATCTAAAGAGATTGAAAAACTCAAAATTGATATTGTTGCTCGTGACTCTACTATTGATACTTTGAAAAAGGAAAAATCCAGTTTTAATGATGAAGCACCTTGTCTCTCTTGCCCTTCCTTGATGAATAATATTAGCATGTTTAAACTTGATTTGATTAAGCTCGAAACTGAAAAGGACTATGTTATTAGAGAGCTTAATGATAAATTCTGCATGTTGGATAATGATTTTAAAAGAAAAATGGTTGAATTTGAAAAGAAGGAAGAGGAAAACAAGAGAGCTTTTATAAGTAAATGCACATTGCTTGTGGAAGAAAATAAATTGTTGAAAACCAAAGTCTCTAACCTTGAATTGGCCATTAAGAAATTCTCTACGGGAAAACAATCGTTGGACACTATTTTAGAGAATCAATTATATGGCAATAATAGAAGAGGACTTGGTTTTGGTCTGAAAACCGTTGAAAAGCAAAAATTCAAGAAATTCCACAATGCACCTTCTATTGCAAAGAACTTACATGCAAAGTGCTTTACTTGTGATAGTGTAGGCCACACTTCATATTATTGCAAATTTAGGAACACTAATATCAAGTTTAAACAAGTGTGTGTTCCTAAAACAATATTGGCTAACACTAGTGGACCTTGTTGGATTCCAAGGTCACACTTAACACCTTTCATATAGGTGTGATGGAGTTTTGGCGAGGAGCGTTAAATTCAATGTTTCATTCTTTTAGCTCCTTCGTCAAAAAGCGACGAGAAGGTATAATTTTCTATCCCTCTTTGCATTTCATTGCATACCTTAATAGATTGTTGTGTGTGCTTGATTTATCTTTCTTTGTGTGCTTGCATGGATGATTTTTAATGTTTTTATTTCTGAAAAAAAATTGAAAAATCAAAAATAAAAAAAATTGTGTGCTTATTGTATCCTCTTTTTGAATCTCTTGAGTGATATTGTATGAATGATCAATTCTATCCCTTGTAGAAGTCAATTCATTATTGTTGTAGCTATATGAACATGATGTTATTCTTTTTAGTAGCCATGACATGTCTCATAAGTTTCAAACTTGACTTCTACACCTACATTTGCACTATTCACGATATTTGACTTTATAGTGCTTTTGGAGAGTCTTTTGAAGAATAATGGAAAGTGAATGTAGGAATGGTTAATTTCTGAAATTTCTAAGGGATATGATGTGTTTAGCCATGAATTAAAATTGAGCACAAAAGAATGAAAAAAACGATATTTGCTCCGTATGAAAAATGGATACACTTCTTGGCTAAAACACAACCCACGAGTATCCAACTTGTGCTACATGGGTAATCATTAGCGTTGGTGTATATAACTCGTCAAGCAATGCCACCCCACATTTAAAAGTCCTTTAAGGCCATGTTTTGGGGTTCGGTAACTTGAACTCATCTTTGATGAGGTGGGAAAAATCAATCCTAGTGATATTCATGAAAAAATTGGAAAATGCGGATTGATTTGGTTGATTGTTCTAAAATTGAATCTCCCTTAGTACTTTATTGTCTATATCATTTCACTTACACAAAGTTGGAGAAGTCTTGGTATGAAATTCTATGAACTTGACTTGTCTATTATTTGGAATGCTCATGCAAATTACACGCTACATCTAATAATGATTTATTTTTACATAAGATATTTTTGTGACTTCATTAATCCACTTTTGGTGATTACAAAGGGGGAGAAAGACAGAAAAGATTTTGATCTTTGATGTTGATATTATTTATGTGCTTTGATGTTGATATTATTTGTTGAAGGGGGAGCTTGAAATATTTGTTAAAGGGGGAGCTTGAAATATACTAAACTATTTGTTGAAGGGGGAGCTTGAAATATACTAAACTATTTGTTGAAGGGGGAGCTTGAGAGAAGGGGGAGCTTGAGCTTGCTATTGTATTTGCTATTATTGTGTGCATGCCATGTTGTAGTGCTTGAATATTCCTCCCATGATTCATATTATATTACACCCTTCAACACACTTCACACACTCATTCTTATTGATCAAATCTTTTATGGGTTTGTCATCACCAAAAGGGGGAGATTGTTGGAAGCAACGATCTAGGAACTTGGTTTGATGATGACAAACGTGTCGGTATATCTAATGTGTGTGCTTAGTGTGTTTCAGGCTTGGGTAAACAATATACGTTCAATATTTGGCGAAATTGCTATCCGTATAGCACATTGGGAGAAAAGGAGTGTGTGTGTGCTCAAAGAAATTTGATTTGGTCAAAAGATGATTGGATCAAATCAATTGGTGATTGGTGCAAATCAAATATTGATGTTTGATTTGATTAAGTCAAATGCCATGGAGATACAATGAAGAATTCGTATTTCATATCTGATTCTAATCTTACCTGATCTCCTATTCAAACGCCTAATCACTTTTCATATCCAATCCGAATTGTTATAATATCTCCATTGCAATTCAAATTTCCAATCAAAATACGAAGTCCCTATCTCTTAGGGATTCTCTTCAAAAACCCTAGGCTATCCTATATAAGCAAACACCCTATCAATTGCCTAGGTTGCGGCTATCAAAAATTATTAGAGAGAGGAACAATTTTTATTTACGGCAGCCAACTCAAAACGAAAAAAAAAACAATTTTTTTTCCTAAGCTCCACCATCCATCTTTATATCGTCATCCCTAAAGAGCAATCCCATACTACGGTCTACAAAGAAGAATTCCAAGTACAATTTTGTTTGTCAAAGGGAGCTCGTTGTTTCTAAAACCCTCAACATTGAGCTCAACGCCCACAACAAAGACGTCAACCTTCGTGCTGCAATTCTTCATATCGTTGCCGTGGAGTCGCTCAGAGAGCTCGACATCGTTGCTGTCGTCACCACGTCGGAGAGCTGCTCGCTGTGAGAGATCGCACGTCGGAGGAGAGCCGATTGCCACCAAGTCGTCGTCCTCAAGATCTGATCGCCGCTGCTGTTGTGCGAAGCATCGCCGGAGGAAGTCGTCACCAAAGAAGCCCTCACCGTGAAAAGCTGCAGTCCGCCGTGAACATCTCGGAGCCATCGCCGTCACGCTACCAATCCCGGAGAAGTCGCCGCTGCTCCGAGTCGGTGTGACGTAGCCACCGCTGCTGCACATCATCGAAGAGGAGAGCCAACGCTGCCATCAAGTCCGAAGACGACGTCGTCGTACTCACCGTCGTCTGCTGCCAACGCCGTGACTTCCTCGCCGCTGACGAAGTGGAGCTCGGAGTCGCCGTTGCTGCAACCCTCATCGCCATCGAAGGAGCTCGCCACTGGGAGTCGGAGAAGAAGTCATATCACCGGAGCTCGCCGTGATTACCGCTGCACGAAGTCGCCTGAGCTGATCACGCCGCCAACAAAGTCGAAGATCCGCTGCAAAGCGCTGCTGTCATCACCCTTGGGGAAGCCGCCGTCGCCACGAAGTCGCCGCCGACATCGGTACGAGAAGCGCCGTGAAGAACTCGCCGACGCAGTCGTTACGCCTGCATACCCTAGACGAAACAAGAGCCGCTCGATCACGAAGTAACGGCGGAGATCGAAACGAATTATTTCGTTTCCCTTGCTGACGTGGCTGAGAAATTAATTAAAGGGAGCTACTTTGCGCACCGACCGAGTTCAATTTGGTTTGAACTGATTTTCCTTGCACACCGACCGCTTTATTTTAAAGGACTTGCTGAGCGTACAGACAGCTGCCTTATAAGGGTTTGAACTGAAATTACTTTACGCACAGACCAGTGCATATCTTGACATCCAGGAGTCGGATTGAGACACCGTTTGCGTCAGATTGGAGCTGACGACGTGCTGACTGACAGAGACGCCTACACGGACACAAACTAAGAATTTCTAAACCCTTAAACTCTTTTATTTGTGTCTTAGTGTTACGTTCTCTGTAGGGGAAACTTTACCTGTTTTTTGGTGACTATTTTGGGACTTGTCTAGTTGGGACTAGACAAGTGGGACCCAGCTAGTTTGGGACTAGCTGGTAGAAAGCTTTGCTAGGATTGATAGTGAGAGGAAACACTGTGTGTGGGGTACTGAGAGTCTGGCGAGTGTAGAGACGTAGAGAGTGCTCTGAGCGTGCTCTAACTTGTGACTTTGTACCTATTGCACTATTCAATCTAGTATTAGCTTTGGGGGCTGGAGTAGGTCGTTGGGACGACCGAACCAGGGTAAATCTGCTGTGTACTCTGTGTCTGCTCTGGTTGTGCTTTTAACTGCGTGTGATTTCTCGTGGGTTACACGAGAATTTTTTTATTAGCCTATTCACCCCCCCCCTCTAGGCTAGGATCCAGATCCAACATCTTGCTTAAATAATGTGCCAATTCAGACGATTAGCTCTGTGTTCTTTTGAATGCTAATTGCTAATCGCTAATCGATCCCCAAGAAATTTACCATGAAGCTCCTGATAAACAGAAAAAAAGATTTGTCAATGCAGTAGTCCTTGAAAAATTGCTTGCACCTTCCCAGAAACCTAAACAGTCCGGCTAACTTGTTTATGAACTTTCCTTTTGTGGATTATGTCCTGTGTGGACATTTGTTTATCCTTGCAGACGCTGAGGAACTTCAGAACTATACATTCTTTTGCACATCAACACTTCACAAGTTCAGGTGCTTATACTTTATTAATCTGCTCTCAATTTTTTGTTTCTCCATTCAATACCCAGTGGCCAAGATCTGGATGTTTTTCTAACTGTATAAAATGATCCTCCATGTTCCGCTTTCATCACCACGAAAGCTTAAAAAGCCAAAGTGATTTGAAAGTTCAGATGTCAATTACTCATGCATGATATTTTCCAGCTGAATTAGGGAAGCACCAAATGCATATTTTGGAACATATGCCATAAATATGGATCTCGTATGTTAGGTCTATACATGGCACACAACTCTCCACATTGACATGATATTGTCTAATTGGGACCACCAGCCCAATTGGTTTTGTTCTTGGGCTTCCCCAAAAGACCTATGTCAATGGAGAATCCTAACCATATTTTAAACCCTCAAGAATCCCCTACCCTCACCAATGTGGGACTTCCCCAAAAGGCCTCATGTCAATGTAGAATCATAGCCATATTTTAAACCCACAAGAATCTCTTACCCCCACCAATGTGGGACTATGTTCATATCACAACAATCATCCCCTTGAACAAAGGACCACATGAGCCTCCCCTTGAACGATCATCCATCATTCCAGATCTATCTAGACTGACTCCACTTCAACGTGTGTAAGGCTGTACACGTCCATGAAGCACCTGGAGTGACTCCTCTTTCATCGTTTGTGGGGGCAGAGTAAACACGCATCCCATGAAGCATCCGGAGCTCACCGTCTTTTCAATAGATTGGAGCCCATCATCTTTGTTCGACACAGAGGACACAACATCGGGAATACAGGGTATCGCTCTGATACCATTTGTTAGGTCTAAACATGGCATACAACTCTCCACATTGACATGATATTGTCCAATTGAGCCCATCAGCCCAATTGATTTTTTTCTTGGGCTTCGTTTCCCCAAAAGGCCTCATGTCAATGGAGAATCCTAGCCATATTTTAAACCCCCCAAGAATCCCATATCATCACCAATGTGGGACTATGTTCACATCCCAACATCATAGTTGCATGCTAAGAACTATGGAAGGATCTTGGGTGTAGAGAAGTTTTCTAGTTGGTTTTATCAAATGACATAATGCATTCATTAGAATTCACATCATGATCATCCAATCAAGTTATATGCTAACCATAAGCAATATTATACAATGGTAGGAACTCTTTATTGTGTAAAACAACGGCACGGTGGCGGAGATAGGGGTGCAAAAGGGGGGGCAATTGCTCCCACTGACATTCTGCAGATTAACTCAATTCTGGGACAACACTCAATTCTAAAAATTTATTTTCAATTTTCATCTTTCCTTTTGTATTTCTTCTTTTGCTGGTGTTTCTGTATCAATATAAGAGCAGCAGGAGGATGATCATTGCATGACAATAAAGCTTAATAATTGTAAGTACGTACCTTACGTTGCTCCAACGCTTTGCAACATTGACATACTGCGCACACTATTTAGCAATACTTTTGTACGATTGGACTCCTTTGTGCAGTGTTACCCAAAAATGCTTACATCGCACAGTTTTAAATTGTGATGCATTAACGATTTGATATGGTAAAATCAAATTTTAGGACATCTGATGGGGTAATAATTTGGTTGGCCCCCTCTCATTCCAAACTATTGTCCAAGTGATTCCTTGTTATTTGTAATTTCATGTTTTGAATGCATAGACGTCTCTTTGTAGTCTCAAATTCACACCCTCAACCTGTTTGGCAAAATGCATGTTAGAGAAAAACTTCTCTTCTGTTTCATCTGCATTGTGTATTCCCTTTGCTTTCTTCTTTGCTTCGACCTTCGGCGTCCAACTTGAGGCCTCGCTAGACTTTAAGTCCCCAATACACAATGGCCCGCCTGGCGCCTTGACCATTTGGGCTGCCTCCATTATTTAGTATTGCAGTTGGCCCGGCATCTCATGTAATTCATTAACCAACTGAGCGGTCACCATCACTCTCTCTCCGAAAAGCAGCTCATGGCACACCATTGAATCCATTGTCGGGCACTGTCCCACAGCTATCTCAATGCTGGGAGCTTCTCGAGCTCTCCATTTAAGACAATATCCCCTCGGGTCAAGGGCGGAGCCAGGAATTGTTACCGCCCTGGGCTATCGACCAAATACAAAATGGATGCAAATTAGGTTTGAGATATTGAATTGTGACAGTTGGCGGACAAGCCTTTTAGAGACATTTTATTCAAAAAGAGAGGATTTTTGTGGTGATAGGGACTCTGTCTTTTCTTTTCTTTTTGTTAATATGCTTCATTTCTGGATCTTTTTGGCACAAGTTTTTTTGTCTTTTTGGGCAAAGTACAGTTGCAAATATAATTTTAATATTCGGTTATTTATAAATAGTGTTTTATTATGTGTTGGAGAAGAACTTAAATTATGTTTGGTTGCAAGAAAACATGTTGAAAGAATGAACTCAATTTTATAGAAGTGATTGATTTCTTTGGATCACAAATCGGAAATGTTTCATGTTATTCACTGTATCCATTCATCCAAAAACAACATTGTTAGTGGTCAATAGGTTAATATGTAATCTTGATATCAATTTGTTAGAAAATATTACACATTGGTCATTAAACTATATAAATTTAACAGTATATTCACTAAATTATTCGGGATTTTGGCTTAAAAGGTTACATCTTGATCATCATTAATTATAAATTATATCAATAAATTCAAACTTTTCCCAAAAAATCTACAGACATGAGCATCTTTAGTAATGGACTAGCTTCCCTCGTCGAGAAATTGTTTCATCGAAATCTGAAATCTTTTCTAAAAATATGAGTTTCCCACGTTCCAATCGCTAATTAAAATACAATAGGTTTGAAAGGCTGAAGCCCAGAAGAAATTTGGTAAAGTGAGGACCACCAAAAATAACAAGGAAAAAAATTAATGGGAATTTTTTATCAAGTAAATTTTTTCTAAATAGAAGAAAAAATTGAATGATGTATTAATTGGCCATGCCAAGGGTCGAAACCATGACTTCCATCTTAAGAAATGAATGCTCTACCAACTGGGTAATCTTTTGATGTTTTAAAGGAGTTTAAGGGGCTTTAATGAAATACTTACCCGTGCTATAGCCCACCTAGTCCCTACATAGCTCTGCCCTTGCCTCGGGTTCCATTCCTTTATGAAAACAATGTGTTGTAAGTTTTTTTTATAATAATGACGAAACTCTTATTTTTGCAATTGTATTCTTTTATGAAAACAAAATATTTTTTTATTATGATCCCCCCCAAAAAAAACACCCCCACAAAACCAGTTTTTCTTACTCTGCCACTGAATGGGCAGGTTACCGACTAAGCTGAAACTATGACAAACCTATGATACAGAATGTCGATTTTGTTTTTGCCATAACTAAGTTTTTGCCAATGACCATTAAAAATCATGGTCTCTCTTTAATTTGTTCAATATCTAGTTGTGAGTTTTACCATTTTTATTCTGAGGTTAATGGGTATCATGTGGCAACTAAGTTATAAGAGGCAGGGGCAACTAAGAAAACCCTTAGTTGCCACTTGATACCCATTAATATATTTTATCTTATGCTACCACTGCACCCTGTGCTCTGGCTGCATCTGCTGCCAGTAACAGGATTTTTATTCTATATTGTTCACACTTCACAGTTGATGATTTGTCTTCATCTCCATGAAACAGTTGCAGAATGCAAGGAGTAGGACCATGCCGGGCTTTAACAAAACTAGGTATGCTTGCACTCCAGCAGGTGAGCCCACATAGACAATGACCAGAGCATCTTCATGCAAAAGCTTTTCATTTTATAATTCATTCATTTGTATATGAAACTTCCCATTTGCTCATCTATCTGCTTTTTCTCAGTCATTGTCGCCCTCACTGGGCCTTTCTGCTCTTCTTTTTAAAGCTTTGGAAGCAAATGTCACCTTTAAGTTCATTGATGGAGATAACACCCACTAGTTTTGGAATCTCAATTGTAGAGATGGAATCTGATCAATGTGGTTTAGTTGTACTCATAGTCTTTTGACTTGGAAAGTGGGGGGTTTTTTTGGCAACATCCTCTTTCTTATTATAGAGGGTTGTAGAACTGTTAAGATAAACAGCTCTGAGGCTTAAAATCAGTATTGTCTTCAGAGCATATATAAGTAGGAGTGGCTTTTACCAAGGTACCAAATGGTTGATAAGCTATCTCTATTTTTCTTATCGTTCAATATGAACGTCACTGGGCATATAGATCTAAATATTTTTGGTGCTGATTCGGCTTTATTTTTTTCGCCCGCATTTGTTGAGGTGTATTTAGGGAATTATGGACCGGGAAATAACCCTAGGTTATACTGTGTTTGTTTCTTATGTTATTGTTTTATGTAATGTGTAACTTTTCTTTTTTGAAATAGAGAAACTATGAAGGGAATGATATGCATACGACCGGTTCTGATCAGCGCGCACAACCACTATATACAAGTTTGCCATTTAAAGTTTAAACATCGTTTACCCTCATCGCCTTCCCCCTGCCGCCGCCAAGTTTTAGGGTTTGGAATTGGCGATGGGGGCGGGAGAGGTCGGAGGATGGGATGGGGGTGGTGCTGGGTTGTCGGCGGTGGGGGCGACGGATGGGGCGGGGGCTAGGGAGTTTGTCAGAGGGGGCGGCGGAGGGGCTGGAGAAGATGAAGAGGGTCAACGAAGGTGGCGTCAGAGGGGGAGGAGCTGGGTAGTCGGAGGAGGGGGCGGCGGAGAGGCTGGAGAAGATGAAGAGGGTCAACGAAGGTGGCATCAGAGGGAGGGGCTGGGTAGTCGGAGGAGGGGGCGGAGGGGCTGAGAAGGTCGGAGGAGTGGGCGACGGAGGGGCTGGGAAGGTCGGAGGAGTGGGGCGGGCCTGGGGAGATCGGCGCGGGCGGCGCACCCGCAAGTGGTCGTGCGTTTTACTCACCGCGCACGACCGGGGCATTTTCGTCATTTTCAAACGGTTGTGTGCGGTGAGTAATTCTGAGTGGCAACCTTGTAAATAAAAGGTATATCGGTTGTACGTGCGAGTAAAACGGCCGGTGCGCGTAGCAATTCCCAACAATGTATTAGTGCCTGAGGAAGTAGGAAGTAGGACTTGCTCAGAACCTCAATAAATATGTATGCTTGCTTTGTTATTGATCTGGATTTTTGGTTTATCCCGTCATTTTTGGTTTATCACTGTGAGACCCCATTTGGGATGTAGTTTCAAAAACCCTAAGTGGAGATATAAGGTTATGCAAACTCCTGGTTCACATGGATGTGCCCCTAGTTTTGAGTTATCCCAACAACCTTTCACAGAACTCAAGCAACGTGCCTAGTGCTCCAAAAAATCTCACTGCATCTTTTGGTGAATATTGTGTGTGTGTGTAGCTCAGGTCTCTTGGCTTTGAACATGACCCAGAAGAGTTTGAGATTAGTCAAAACGATCAGTTGCCCTCTGTTTAGAATCTTTGCTTTGTTCTCCTTTCACTTGCTTGCTTGTCGGATTGTCCCACATTCAGCCTCCTGCAACCCCGGCGCCGGCGCGGCTCATTTTAGCAAACTATTTTGTTGAAAGAAATTATAGTTAACAATATTTATCATCATATTTCGTTTAGTTGATGACCGTCTTTTTAATCTGCTGCAGGATCTACAATTGGTGGAGGAGTTAGCCGCAGGATACGACTTGGTCATGAAATTTCTAAGGCTGAATTGCATTCTTGAATTTTGTTTGCGATGTTGATTTGATCAGTAATTTTGCCAAAATGAATCAGAGTTGTGTCTTTGGACCACTTTTGCCTACGTTTCCTTTTGCTTTGGATGCCAGTTTCCTGGCTCATGTGGTCCATTGTTCCTGATGGTAAACAAACAAACCCTGTTGCAGTCTCTTTGTTGAGATGCACACAAACGCACCCACCCAAAAAAATGTTGCTCAATTGTTGTCAGAAATAGGAATTTAGATCATTAATTTTCATGGCTGGGGACCCTTTCAAATCTGATTCCTTCTGCAAGCCTTGTAATTTGTTGTGTTTCCTTTCATGGAATTTCCAATTCTGAGTCCTTTTTTTTTTCTTTTTTTTTTTTTGGGGGGGGGGGGGGGGAATGGTGGTTGCCATCTTTTGCATGAACATAGGTACATGGGTACATGGGGAAAATGGAGCTAGACAACGTTATCAAATATTAATTGTTATGGGGCTTCGTAGGATTTTCCGGCTTCTTTTGGTTCCATGTAAACTTCAAAGTTAAGCGTTCAATGGCGAGAGCAGTGTCAGGATGAATGACATACTGACAAGTCCTCGTGTTTCTGCGACACATGGTTCTGTACTGACTATATACACCGCAAAGATACTGTGTATGCCATTATTGTTTTCCAAGATTTGAAGATACATCCTTTCACGCACCCTTTCTCATGTTGTTTCCATTTTTGAAAAAAAAAATTACATACACCCTCTCTCATGAAGCACACATCTATTTTGTTCTTGTTTGTGATTCCCTTGTCATAAGGATTAGTTGAGCTTGATGAAATAATTAGAGTAGCAGATTTTAGTGATTGGGATCAGATGGCTAACGTTACAGCGTTTGGCGTGTGGGACCTAAACAATTAAAAAAAAATTAAAAAAGTTGGCTTGCAAACTGACAAAGGCCCATGGATTCTACTGTAACATTACTCATCAGCGGCTTCTCTGACTCCACAGTGCTTTATTTTGTTAGTATTATTATTACTCGCATACCGACAGTCAGCTAGCATTATTGTTAGTATTATTATGGCTTATTGCATATATACCCCCTCACAATAAGAATTTCGCTTATGTACACCTTCAGAAAAATGATAATTTTTCATGCCCCTTGAAGGGGCGACATGCAAAATTGAAAGTGAGTTTTGAAAAAATAAACTTTAAGAAATACTAAACAAACAAACAAACATTTATCTTCAAACGTTAGATATTTCCTCCCTTGACGTTATTTCTCGTGGGTATGGGTCAGTCATGTAAATATTTTGGAGTATTAAGCAAAAATGCAATATTAATTATTCTTTATTGTTATCGTAATTTGGCCTTGGGCCCCAATCCTTTTTTCTAATTTTCTCTCTAATTTTCTCTCCGATTCTTGCGCCTTGGGCCCCAATCCTTTTTTTTTACTTTTTTTTTCCAGTCATGATTTTTCTCTCTCTACTGTGAAGTAAGGGGGGAAAGGCCAAAATCCAAAAGCAGTTCTGTAGATTTCTTCTTCTGTTCTACCGCTGCTCGGTTTGCAGAGTGACCCATTGCCTCTCTTTTGTTTGTTCTAGCATCTTCTCATTGATTCAAATCTCTCAAAGAAAATCCCATCTTATTTGGTTCTCAATGCGCTAAGTTGAAAAAGATTTCATTTTTGGGTGTTTTTGGTAGCTTTTGAGGACTAAGCACCCAAATCCTTTGATGGGTCCGTCTGCTGATCTTCAGTCTTCTTGTGGAAATATCAAAGACTTCGCCTTGCTTTCTGTTTCTTAGCACATTGCATAGCAATCATCAAATTCTTATCTTGACGTGCTTTTTCCTTGCATTAGAGGTTAGGTTAGCCGCTTGCTTTGCGCATTAACACTCCAAAGATCTCCACTTTTTTAATGCTAAAATTCGTTGCTTGTACTGTCTTTGGCAGCAAATGGCGGCAAAGGGAGAGAAATCATGCGTAGACATCGAAGCAGGGACTCACCGGAGCTCGGCCGCCGGAGAGAGCGACGGCGGCAGCCTCTGCTTCTCCGACGCCGAGGACCGATCGTGGCAGTCCACATACAATTCAAACTACGATGAGATTGATGGGGTTGAGGAGTTTTGCAGCGAGTCCTGCGTCTCGGACGGCTCATTTGAGATTGACTTGGAGTGCGGCACTCCGGCGGTGAGCTCGGAGAAATACGAGAAGGACTGCAGGATCTGTCACCTTGGTCTCGTGAGTAGTGCGCCGGAATCGGGGATCGCCATTGTGTTGGGTTGTTCCTGCAAAGATGATTTGGCTGCTGCCCACAAGCAATGCGCCGAGACTTGGTTCAAGATCAAAGGAAACAAGTAAGGGTTTTCGTGGATTTGGTTATTGTTATTGTTTCTTACTGTTTTCATGCAAATAATTGGATGCGATTCGTTCTATTGAAGCACATGAAAGTTAAAACTTAAATGAGAAGCCTGTTGTTTATCTGGGTGACCAGAGAAAAGAGGAAAAGGAAAAGGAAAAGGAAAGTAGAATGTATTGATTAAGAAAACAACAACAATATGGAATCAAAATGGTAGAGAAAGAACACCATTAAAAATTCGCGGTTTAACTCAGAGAATCTTTCCTTGTTGGTGATGTTTAATAATCTAAGATTAGTGCTAAGAGAATCACTGATGCTTTGCTAGGTGTTGGTTTTCCTGAGTAGAACACTAGTGGCTTGTTCATGGATGATTTGGTTATTGTGAAGATGGATTATGATAATTTCTTCGTTATCAATATAGACAGCTCTCTCAAATGCATCTCTTATTGATTTATAATTTTTATTTTATCAGCTCATAATTTTGATTTGTTTTCCCTTCTTCATCTATGGTTATAATAAATTCTACTTAGGTTATAATTCCTTTTCAAATATGTGTGATGCGTTAGTCCAGGATGAACTTGATACAATATAAAGTTGGAGAATATAGGTTATATGTTCATATGAATATTGTTTATGTCCCTTTTTATTTTTTTCCCTTCAATTCATCTGCAGCATATTATGAGCTATTCTGTGCAACCATACAAAATGTCAGGCTATGTAAGGACCGAATATTCTAAACGAATGTGGTCTGGACTGATCGGATGCCTTCGGCATAGAAACCTTAGAAAATCAACACATACTGTTCTACCTCCTTGCCCTTCTCCTCCTCTATTCATAGCATTCATCACAAGTATTTGAAATGTATGCCTTGTTTGTGAAACGTATCAACAAAGTCTTGAATTTATAGCTTATTGAATTCTATGATTTGAAGCAGTATCTTTGTCTTGGCCATCTTCTTTGCATTCATGTGTGGAGTCTATGCTGCAAGTTGTCTTGTATATAATATAGTCATTTTAGAAGGCAACATACACATATATTGAATTCTGTATTTTAGAAGGCAACATGCTATCCCAACTTATTGAAGGATAATTATCTGGCTAGCACAAAGTGAGTAAATTTTCAATTGTTATTTGTGAGGTAAATGCATGCAAGTTTCAATGATTATTCTAGTTCGAAATTACTTATTGCCATCATATGAGTTTTTATGAATAGCTCGATATAATGTAGGGTAAATTCCGCTAACATCATGTGTACTATGATCGCTATATTACTAAATATTCTTGAATTATGATATTAGTAGAAACTATCCTTAGGTAAAAAGTTGTATTGCCTCTACGTTAATAGGATAGTGGTAGTGTCTACTACTTTTTATGGATACTTTTTGCTGATAGCATATTAAGAAGGTGTTTAGTGATGCACTGGACATAATACAAGGAGTGTTAGCCGATTTTTTTTTGTTACAACGGAGGGCGTCGAACCCTTGACCTACCACTACGAGGGGAGTGGGAGTACCACTAGGCCAAAGGGCCGGTGGTGCCGAATTTACCCTATAATCTATGTGATTTGTGCTGGTAATTTTTGGTCTCCTTGATATAAATGGCTAAATCAAATTAAATAAACATTTAACTAGGATAATAAACTTCAGTATCATCTATGTAACTTGTTCTAGTATTTTTTTGCTCTCCTTTATAATCATTGCAGCTATCTTTTCAACTAGGGTACAAAAAGCAGGCGACTCATGGAAATGGATGCTTTATATTAGCCCAAAAGATATAGTTATCTACTTATCTGGCTCAATACTCTTGACAAGGGAATATTTGTAGCACTTCTGCTAAATGTTTGTAGGAGATATGCTAAATTCTTATGATTAATTTCAAAAGGAATATGGTCATGGTTCATGGATTTTTTATATCCCCATAAATTACAAACCCAGATTTATTGTTCTATTGGTCTTGTGAGCAATGTGCCCGAATCAATCCTCACGATTGTGTTGGGTTGTTCTTGCAAAGACGATTTGGCTGCTGCCCACAAGCAATGTGCCAAGAATTGGTTCAAGATCCCAGGAAACAAGTAAGAATTTTTGAACATTTAATTATTGTTATTTCAGACTGGTTCATGCCAATAATTTTGGGTGCAATTCATTCTATTGAGGCCCATGAGAGTCAAAACTTGAATGAGAAGCATGTTGTTTGTTTGGGTGACTAGAGAAAAGATGAAATAGTAAAAGTAAAACATAACGTAATGATTAAGAAAATAACTGTAATATTGAATCAGAATGGTAGAGAAAGAAAACACATTAAGACTTCATGGTGAGAAATCTTTCATTCTTGTTGCTATTTTTGTAATCAAATACTATTAGTGCTTTTTTGTCAAGCAGTGCTTCATTCTGGAGTGTATCTTAGGATTACTAGGCTAGTCTGTTTATGCTGTCTTGATTATGCGAGTTCTGCATCACTGATACTTTGCTGACAAGAGAACAAGAAGAAAGAGAGGAAAGGAAAGAATCAGAAAAAATGTAAACTGAATGCAGATACACAGATTCTACATATATTCTTCGCACATTCACGTACACTCAACAGAGGAGGAGGAGGAGATGCCCTTTCTACTGCCTCTGAAATGTAGGGCATGGCCCTTCTACCAAGAGGTGGAAGAAGCGGTTTCTCTTTTATCGCAGGGAAACAAATTTGCTTCCATTTTGGCGGAAGACATGAAGCCGAGTGTCTTGCTATGACATTTTTTTCTACCCATGATATACGAACCAATATTTTATTTTATTTGGTGTTGTTGTTTGGGTTAAGAAAAAATGCTGCAATTTCAGAGGTAGCATCCATTCCGCCATGCTAGAAGGCTTTCTCCTTCCCCCTTATGATGGAGAATTATCAATTTATGTTACGCAATGTTATTTTCTTTGTGCGCGCTCTCATGAAAAAGCACGTTTTCTAATCGCCGGTGTTCCGGATAATATTTCAGGACATGCGAGATTTGTGGGTCAACCGCAAAGAATGTGGTTAGTGCTGGAGAAACCGAGTTGGTTGAGCATTCAGTCGAAACAAGCAGCAGTGTCGCCGCTGCCACACAACCAAGTGAAACCCAGAGCTTCTGGCAAGGGCACCGCTTTCTGAACTTCTTGCTCGCTTGCATGATATTCGCCTTCGTCATCTCCTGGCTCTTTCACTTCAATGTCCCTGGCTAAACCCTTGAGAAGAGCTTAAAGCAGGGCTCTATTTACCCCTTTGGTTCTTGACCCAAGCACTGAGCCAGCAGTCGGAATCCAGAGAGAGACATGTTTGGTTGAAGATTTAGCTCCCTGCTATTTGGAGTCGTGTTTCTGTCAACGAATTTCATGGGAGCACTTCACATCACGAAAATGAGGCTTTACATATTCCACATGCATTAGTGTTTTCTTACTCGAATCCCCCGTGGATGATGGTTTTATTATATTTCTAAATTAGTTTAATGTCCTTGTATCCTTTTCGAATAGCAGAAATTTGCAGTTTGATTGAATTGTTTGGTCATGCTGATGTGCATCGCTGCATAACTAAGAGAGGGTGTATCAGAGACTTTTGTGAGCCTTGATCTGTAATGCAATGTGTTTTATTCTAAAGCAGAAGCTATGGCCAGTTGAATGGCATTCTCATGTTTCAGAGAGCTGATCATGTTGGTGTAGGTGTACATGTTGTTATGAAGGAATGCACCCTGGGTTCACTTCATCAATTTGTTTTATGTACATGGGGTTCTCTTCTGTTGCATGAATCGATTGTTTAGCATTGCATTTATATAGGGGTTTGAGTTACTGGAGATGTCTCTCCAACCCCGTGGTGCAGTTTGAATGCTTCTGATTCGATCCGCATCACAGTTTCTTTCTTTGTGAAACAAATTGCTTTCTTTTTTTTTTTTTGATACATCAGAAAGCGGGTTAAAGTTGAGTGTGTGTTTCACATCTATCAGTGATCAGTCTTTGATGGTCCTACTGAAAAGCGGAGATAAATGCCGCTGGCAGCTGAACTATAGTCCTTTGACAATGTTTTTGTAGTTAGTCGTCCTCATCCACGATCATGTTTCCGCATGTATTTGTTTCATTCTAAACCAAAGTACACTGGCACAATAGAATTGTTATGTTTCTGATACAGTTTATCCATACATCTACATCTATAGTATATTATTCATTTAAATACGATCATTACATCCGTATTTGTTTTTATACAGACACACAGATATTAAATTTTCCTTCGCATATTATCAATATACAAATACGTATTTAAAGATACTTCCAAGTACGAATGCGAATAATGGGTATCATACGCCATATGAGAGGGTGTCTCATATGCCCTCTCATATAAAGGGGGTCAAGTACAACAAATACAATGTCCTTTTTATGTGAGAGGGCATATGAGACACCTTCTCATATGGCGTATGATACCCATTAATCCGAGTACCAATATGGTAAAACCATGGTTCAATCTCCATCCATATTATGCACGTGCCTTGCATTCGGGTTCCGCTCAAAGAATTTTTGGACCCGACCCGTCCCCACCGAATAACTTGTTTTGTTTTTATTTTTTATGTTTTTCCTTTAAAAATAAATTCGTCTATATATAGATTCAAAACCCTAGCTCGCAATTTCGCTCCATTTCTCTAAGCAATTTCGTTTTCCATTCGCTGACCTTGTTCGATCTTAAGGTGAGGCCGCAGCGTTATTTACTGTTGAAATAGATTAGAGTTAAAATCTATTGATTGATTAGTTGAAGGATTTGATCTCTTTTTGGCTATTTCTTTCGGATCGGAGGAAGAATCTAAAGTTTCAACTTCTTTATCTCGATATTATCTTTCGTGTTTTTTTTTGTGATTTTCTGTAATTTTTATATCATCATGTACGTATCAAAGGCTATCGTTTCTTAGGTAGGCTTAGTTTCTAGCGATACAGTTTAGATTTTTAATGTTCTTTTCTACACTCGTGATTATTCTAATTCAGTTTACCTTTTTCCCACCTTCTAATGATTTTTGACATATTTAGGTCTAGATCTGCAGAATGGCTGCTAACGGCAATACTCCCACGAATTTTGAGAAGGAACAAGTATGAACTTTTTGGATTGCTCCAAAGGTTAATATATATTGATTCAAGCTTTTGATTTTTATTTTCTCCATCAATCTAACAGATCTTTGGGATGGCCGAGAAGGAGATGGAGTACAGGGTAGAACTTTTCAACAAGTAAGTTCCGCAATAAAATTATGCTGCTGTGTTGGTGTAAATTTCTTTCAAAAATCTAATAATATTTGGAAGCCATTTGTACTGCATTTTGTACCTTTTGGTATTTTATGCCAAATTTACAACTTAGTATGTATTTATTGGTGACATGGGCAGAAAAAAAGGGTTTGATAAGTAATTCTATGCCTCAAAATGTATGATTTTGTAGAGTGAGCCTTCAAAATAAATAAAGGGGAGCGCACCATTGTTGTTTTAAAAAGGGAGTTGCTTCGCGCACCCACCGTTTTACTCGTGCACACAATCGAGACACAACTTATTTACACGTTAGCCACTCATATTTACTCACTACACCCAACCATTCAAAATGCCGAAAATGCTCCGGTTGTGTGTGGTGAATAAAATGGCCAACCGTCGGCGGGCGGCGACGCCCCCCTCCGCAGACCTCCCCAACCCTGCCCCTCTGCCGCCCCCTCATTCGACCTCCCAGCCCCACCCCCTTTGCTGCCCACTCCGTCGAGCCTCTTCATCTTCCCCAGCCCCCTCCTCTGCCCCTCCCCTTCTCCGTCTCATACATCGACCTCCCCAGCCTCTTCGCCGTCCCCTCCACCAACAACCCAGCCACGTCTCCCTCCATCGACCATCTTCATCATCCTAGCCCCCTTCGTCGACCCTCTCCCTTATCTATCCCATCTTTCGACCTCCTCAGCCCCTCCGTCGTCTCCTCCTTCGATAATCCAGCCCCGCCCCCTCGGCCGTCTTCCTACGTCGACCCTCTTCAGCTACTCCAACCCCCTCCCCCGCTCCCTCCCCCCTGCCGCCTCCTCCTCCGACATCGCAGCCCCTCTCCCCCCTCCTTAGCCACTCTTCCTCTTCTCATGTCCATTCCAAACCCTAAAACTATGTTGGTGGGGGGACAACGTCGGCGGAGGAGACGAGGGTAAAAGATGGTAAATTTTGAATGGTAAACTTGTGAATAAACGATTGTGTGCGCGAGTAAAATGGTGGGTGAGTAAAGCAACTCCCTTTTCAAAACAAAAATAAGTAAAAGCTAACATGGGGTTTGCTTATGGTACTGGTGTAAGTGATTGAGATGTTGAACCAGAATAATGGTTTAAATTCCAAAAAATAGTCTGGACACATGTATATTACATTTGAGGACTGTTTTGAATTGCCTTGCTGACTAAGACAAGCTGATATCATGCTGATGTATAAAGAGCTTGATAGAAGAATGGGTAGGATTTAATCTTGGTAAAAGAAGGGTTGATATGAGTGTTTGGAAAAATCAAAATTAATTATGAGGGTTTAGATAATGGTGGATTTACTTATGGAAAAGAATTAATTATGTGGAATGAGTTAATTACATGGAATTAATTAATTATGTGCGCGTGTCGAAGGCGCCCGCTAAATTTTTGTTCTTTTAAATTGTGAAGTGGAATATTATGTCCCAAAATTTTTGAGGGGAAATAATTTTTGGGAAAACAAAGATTTTGAATGAATCGTGTCCGAGGGCACGGGTTATGACTAGTATAATATTGTTATGAAACTTGCCGGTAAGTCTTTGAGGTTGGCATGCGTATGAGATGATCAAAACTGGGAAACCCTTGAAGATAAGAAAGTTAGCAACATACCATGATACATATGGGTCATGAACTAAAACAAGCTACTGTAGTCGAAAAAAGTTTCATCAAGATATGGAGTGCTTTTATTTCTTTTTTCTTTTTTGTTGCTTACATAAAAACAATAAAGTTTACCTAGTACCATGATTTCATAGAATATTCCTTGAGAGCAAATTTAAAGTACATGTTGTCACTCTTATTAATACAGTTTACCTCGTGATCTGAATTAAGTGTTCTTAAAAGCTACCTTGAAGTAGACATGGCAAATGGATTAGGCTGGCTCCATCGGGGTTGACCCGGACCGGATAACCACAGACCTGAACACGATCCGAATTAAATTTAGATAAGAGCTCCAAACGCAAACTTGATTTGGGAAATATCCGAGTGATCGTTACATGACCAGGTTGCTTTAGTGGGTTGGGTTCGGGTGGCCCAAGTCGGGCTCAAGAGAGTGCTAGATTTTTAAAAATTAAGCAAATTATTTTTGGAGTCAATAATCGAACCAACACCTCTACCCACAATATAAACTCACCAACCATTGAGCTAGTCTACCCTTGAGTATTAAAGAAAACTAAAAATTATAAAAGTCAAATGTGTTATATTTGGATAGACTCAGATTGGATTGTCAAACCCGAACCCAATCCATACCTCTTCTGGATTAGGCAGGTTGACTTTAATTCAAACCGAACCGGTTTTGTCATGATTCATATATGAAATTTAGGTCGGGTTTGGGATTGACCCGTCGGATCAGGTTCAAAATGCCGTGTCTTCTTTAAAGTGTTTTCTAGTCAATCATATCACCCTTTACATTTGGTGTAACCAATTAACCATAATACAGGCATCCTAATAAAAATGTTTTCACTTTTCTTGAAACATTGTTGCACTCACGTGTATAAACCTTCACCCATCTACTGGGTTCCCTTTACCCCCCCCCCTAAATTTCATTTTATCCCCATAAAATTATCAAGTTTCAAACACTAGGTTTTCTCTGCAAAGTCTTTTCTTCTGCCTTTACAATCTTGCAAACAATTCTACTTTTTATCAAGGGATTAATGTAGAGCAGGTGACGTCTGATCCAAATGATCAGGTGCAAGACACAAAAGGGTGGGACCCAGCGAGTACAAGCCCTATGTGGGGGCTTGTAATTTCCACCTTTTTTGTGTCTTGACACCGAATCCATTGGATCACGTGACAGTTTTTCTACATTAAATCCTTTTATCAAAATAAGAGTTGCTGCTAATCATTCAGCATATCCTCAAGCAATCATTGTCTCTATATTCGGATTCTCCTACCTCTCCTTGGATTGTTAACTATACCATCTCCACCTTTAATTGATTATAATCCAATTTAATATAAAAAAACCGTCTTCCCTACATCAGCTGCAATTTTATCCACCACTCATTGATCAATTAGAAATAACCCGTGCACATAGTGCAGGGGCACCCAAAAAACTCCACACAACCAGGACGCGGGGGCCACACTGGCATCCCGGTGGGTGCAAAACCGGGTGCAAAGGGAAAGAGAGAGAGATTATAATCCAAATTACTATTGAATTCGTCTTCCCTACATCTGCAAGTATACCCACCACTCATTTTTGATCAATTCTGTCATTATTTCTGAGATTATTTACTCTTGAATAAGAATCCATATCGATGGTTCTGTAGCGGGTGGACAATTTATTGTCAATACTCAAACTAACTGGCAATCCATGTTTGTAACCCATATCTAAAGTCATGGATTGCCTTCCTGTCTCGCCTTTGCTCTCGCATTTCTGCTCTCACATAGACATGCACATCAAGATTTCACTGCAATATAATGTAGTTCCAATCAAACTTTCCATGAATCTGTATTCAGTTCTTATTATTGTGTACTCTTCAGAAATGAGCACATAATGGAGTTCCTGCTCATTGTGTTGGTAGCAAAAAGCTTATGCTGAATGGAGTGGAGATTTCTGTATCTATATATAGTTGTGATTGGTTATCTCTATGAAGATTGCGCAACTATGAGTCTTGGAACATTCCAACAGCCCCATTGATCCATTTGAGATTGATGGATTCCGCAGCACATTCAAAAGACCGGGCCGTCTAGTTTTTCAATATTCAAGAGATATAGAATCACAATATCATAGCAAGTAACAACTTTATATCATCGATGTAGTCATTCAATGATGTATAATACTACTTAGTGCCAAGTGCCAACACTATTATGGACATGAACTCCATTTGTTGCATGAGCTTTTTATTTACTTGACCAAAAGAAGGTAGATGTACCTTCCAATTGTTTGTCAAGACTCCGTGGCTTGGCCCACTCGCTAACATTTATTTTTCCTATGAATCAATCACAAGCTGGTAGATGGCTGTCTTAATTTCGGAAACTATTTTTGTGGTAGGTTATGTCAAATATTTGCTTAGATACATTCAGTGTCACCATCACCTGAGCATGAGAGTGTGTGCGTGCGCATGCAAAGTGATAATGCAGACTTTGCTGTTGTATAATGTATTATGAATGATATAACTGTTGATTGCTTATTATCTCGGTTTTATATCTGTTACAGGCTCACTCATACTTGCTTTGACAAATGCGTCGAGAAAAAGTATGTTCAGCTTTGCATCTTAACCTTAATTTTGACCTTCCATAATTTTCTTTTCACACACACACAAACCCCCTCCCCCCCCAACACACACACACACACACACACACACACACACACACACACACACACACACACACACACACACAACGCATACGCACACGCACGCACGCACAAAACATCCCCCTTTCTTTCGAAGCTCTGTAAATGCATCCAATCATGAAACCACAATTACCACAATTCCTTCCTTGATGCATTCCAAGTCAACTTGATGTTTTGAAGGACAGAACTTCCAAACAGTGTGTTGCAAATTTGTAACATCCATCCTCAATTTTTTTTTCAGATATAAGGAATCCGAGCTTAATATGGGTGAAAACAGTTGTATTGATCGCTGCGTTTCAAAATATTGGCAGGTAATTTTTGTTTTAATAAATTATTTATGTAAGATGATTTTGGTGTTTGCTTGAAATCAGTGAATTGAAAAAAGGAACATGGCAGAACATGACAAAATATCAGATACTAGAAGGTTTTGCCATGGAATATCTGTAATCACCAGTGCTCTTTCATATCTAAAAAAAAAATCTCTTGCTCGGCATTCAATCTTAAGTAGTATGACATATTCAGTTGCTTTTGGGCGCACATACAAAGTTTTTATATTTCTCCATCTCCCATTATGGGAAATCTCTTATTTATAAACATATATTTTTCTATCTCCGTATTTAAATTCGTGACACATTCAAGAAATAGACCGTGTTCAAATTCAGCGTTTTAGTAATATAATAATTTCTTACAAAATTTTAAAGATGGCTAATATAAGCTAGATCATCAGATGTGTAACACATGGATAGGTTATTTTTTATCCATTGCATGATAGAATATCATCCATTTTTGGAACATGCCATGAGGATGTCGTTGGCAGTCGGGTCAGGTTAGGCTTAACCCACCTTTAATATGATCGTACATGAACCCAACCCAAATAGGATTCCTGTCAGTGATCCTAAGTCTTACCTCGACCCGAGAAAATCCAAGTAGCCAATACCTGACCTGATAAAGCAATCGGGTCGGGTTATACAATTTTGTTTAAAAAATTATATGTTTCCAGTTTCCATAGAAGTTCGATCATAGTACTTTTTAACAAGGGTTGCCACGCTGGCCAATCCCTTTATGAAATGGCAACGTCTGAAGTTCATCAGAATTATTTATTAATTTCTGAAATATTGTTTGAAAAAATAATAAAATCCATGTAGAAAATAGGAATCGAAGTCTCTCTATATATTTTACCATGTACTTATACCAAACTTTTGAGTCATTCTGCTTTACTATACTAAGTTCTTGACACATAGGTTGCACGTGAAAGAGAAACTGTGTACAATTATAAACTGCTTATTTTATATTCTATTAGTATTTTTATTAAATTATATTATAAGGATCTTTGGGTTGATATGCTTTTTTTTGTCAGGCTAGAACTTTTTAGATCTAGTTTACTATGATTTTTTATTCCATGTGTTCTCTTTTGCATGTATTCTTTTCAAGACAAATTAGTTTTTCTCGAATTCTAATTCAATACGAGCATCTATTCTATTTTATTTTTTATTAAATTAATTTACATTTTAAAGTTTTCATTAGATTGTAATTACAACTTAATGGATTTCTGTTATAATATATTTTCATGTACATTGAAATTATAATTGAATATGAAGTTAAGTTTTATGTTTCCCTTTTAAGATGTTGGAATTCTAATCTATCTAAAATTCTAATTTGATATGATGTATTATTTTATATTTATTAGTTATTTTAATTAAGAGCTTTATGGGTATGAGCTGACAACGCATGAAATTTCCTACGCTGTCAGCTTTAAAAAGACAAAACAAGTGAATTTTTTTAAGACCGTTTCACATATTCTAGAACTCTAAAATCCTAAATATGGTTGACCTTAAGGGTTATTTGACCATCGATCTACTCGTCGCAAATTTTTTTATTGTTATGAAACTGTTGAATTTGTAAGTGATATATGGAGAATCATATAGCATTGGAGTCCACTTGATTTTTGGTATGATGATTATCCATGATGTGTAGAACACATCCAAATTTTTTTAAGAAAATATATAAACAATGTATATTTGTTGTTAGTGCAGGATTTTTTTTCACGTTGACAACACATACAATTTTCCCTTTTAATCATTATTTATTTATTTTATATTTTATTTTAAATTGCATTTTTATGTTTTTCGGATTCTAATTTGAAACTTTTAATTAGGAAAGAAGTTACCAATTTAAAGTATTCTAAACAATGAAGAATCTTATCTTACGAGTTTTTATATATTTTTAAGTTGACTAATTAAATTCTAATAGAAATACTAAAATTAAATATGTGGATAAGATTGAGGAGGAAAGAAACTAAGCGGGGGAGAATGAGAGTGGGGTTAGCATTTCAATTTCTTTTTTAAACTTTCCCTTTTATTATTTGGTGTACCTTGTTGGCCAATTTTTTTTTCAATTTTCTATAAAAGTTGGATAATTACAAATATGTGCATGATATGAAAAATAAGAAAGAGAGGTAAGTTGTCAACGAATTTGTTTTTAAGAGTAATTATACATTAGAGATATTGATTATAAAATAAATTATCTATAACTATTCTTAAAAGCAACTTGGTAGACATCTTGGCGCACATTTTTCCACCTATTATGTGTATATTTGTAATTATATGATTTTTATAGAAAAGTGAAAAAATAATTGATCAAAAAGTGTATCAAATACTAAAAAGATAAACTTTTAAAAAGGAAAATAAAATTGATAATTACTTCATCCTTATCTCCCACCTCACTTCAAATCATTTAATACACACTCCAAACCATTTAATACACACTCGATTAAAATTTCAATCCATTTGAGAAGAAATTTTTTCTCAATTGAAATCTATTAAAGTTAAAATCACAATCGAATGAAACCCCTTTAAAACATAAATTAACTTAATGAATAAAGTAATAAATAATAAATAATTTCAATAAATAAAAAAATATAGAATAGAAACTCGTATCAAATTAGAATGTCATTTGGCTTGAAATTAAAACAAAGAAAATATATAATAGAAATTTACATTAATCTAGAAGTAGAATTTCAATCCTTTATAAATGTTTGTCAAACTACATGTCCATTAAGTTATTCTATTTGTCTAATAAAAATCTTAATAGAATTTAAATAACTTGTTTAATAATTGAGATATAATTTTTCTTTCATGTGCAATGTAGGTGCCAAAAAACTGATATATGTCTAATCAGGTTCAATTCATGTTGGCGAGTTCATTTGCGAACCCACCGTTTTCCTTGCGTGCATAACACTTATTTACAAGTTTACCCATCAACCTTTCTTCCCTATTTTCCTCTTTTAGTCAGCCACCCCCCGCCACCGACGACGAGGAGAAGGAAGCGTTGGCGGCCGCCACCCCCCTTGCCTCCAATCGCATCGTCCCCAGCGCACCTCCAATGCCCTTCCCTCCTTCCCAGTCCCATCCACCTCCTCTTCCCCAGCCTCCACCGCCCCCACCCCCCTCCTCTTCCCCACCGACCCCTCACCCACATCTGACCTCCATTGGCCCTTTCCTGCCCTGTCGTCCATCGCCCTCGTCCGTAGCTCCCCTCGTCCGCGGCGAAACCCCGGTGAAATCCTAGAAGAGAAAATTTTGGGTTTGAAGTTAATAGAGGAACGCCTCCCTTCACTGGCGAAACCCAAATAGCAGCCGCCTCCCTCTGCCACATATTTGGTTTTTCTTCGGCGAAACTCCGACCGAGGCCAATAGCAGCCGCTTCCCTCTGCCACATATTTGGTTTTTCTTCGGTGAAACTCCGATGGAGGCCAAGGTCTTTTTCGAAATTTTGGTAACTGGTCTGTATATAGGAGTAATTTCAGTAGCAAACTTGTAATTAAGTGGTATGTGCACAGGAGGAGTAATGGCAAACTTGTAATTAAGTGGTATGTGCACGGGGTAAAACGGTGTGTGCGCAAATCAATACACTTCCTGTTGACAAGGTGAGACCATATTAGAACAATTGAACCCAAAATGACCTGGCTAGAAACCAGGTTAGGCGAGTTAACCCAGATGCGATCTGCACCTGTTTATGCTCCTACCCATACCGGAAAATTTCTATTGGGTTCGGGTTCATCCAAAATGCCACCCCTACAAGAAGATAATGCAGTATGTGTATCATACGATACGTAGTTATATGGTTTGTTAAGGCAAATTTGTCGTTTCTACGAGGGTTAAAGCCAACTGTTTTGCCGCAATTTACATCATTAGTACTATTGACTCCATATATTTAACCGCTAGCCATTGTTTAAGCCCCATAAATTTAGTATTTATCTTCCAACTGTTAGTCTCTTCGTTGAATCTATGGCAAAGAATCGATATAAACAGGCTATATTGCTTTGTGGCGGTTGAGCCTAACATCTTTGCTTCTCTTACTTTTTATCTACGACGTGTTGCAGGTAACCAACTTGGTTGGACAGCTGCTAGGTAACAACAGGGGACCCATGTAATGCAGCCCTATATCTTCTGCTTCTTATGCTGTTGATGTCCGAGATCAACCTGCAGTAATAAACTACAAGACCGAGCAGAATTCAACTTGAGATGATGAGAGACTTGGTAGTTCTACTTTGATTGCATCCGATTGTTACTCCTTTATGTAGGATCGAAAAGATCAAGCAACCTGTGCGAACTCCAGATGCGGCGAGCTGCCAGTATACGTGGTTCTGTTATGTGTTGTATTTTTGTTGTGAACGAATCTGGATGAGCGTTGCCTTTTTCTCTTTGCAAGTTAATTGGATGAGTTTGTTTATTTAGCCGGAGCTGCTTGTTTTATTTGGAAATCGTAAGTTGCTTGAATGAATCTACCCCAAACCTATATGCAATTAGAAAATTTGCAATTGCAGGACATATCAACACCGACAACTCGAAATGACTTTTAAAAATTGAGAAATACATACATAGGGGAAATAAAGGCAAGACATACAAGGCGAAGGAAGGCTATAAAGCTATATGATTCAGTTTTTTTGGTTCCATTTGGCTTCCAGACCAGTGCCCTCTTTTAGGGTTTCTTGAGCATCCCTGTCCATCCCGAGGCTCGAGAGCGCGGCCGCCTGGAGATAATACGCAGTGGGCCACTCGGGGGATATCACTTGGGCTTGCATCGCGTCGCCCAGCGCTTCTTGCAGCATTTCGTTCATCAGGTAGCAGAGGCACCTCCGTGCAAACACGGTAGGAGATATCATCGTTCCACAATCAACGAACTGCATGAAGAAGAGGATACAACACCGGTCAGGCTCTGCTCGCCGAACAGTCGCACAGAGGGAAAAGGGACTATATACTAGATCAAAGCAAGACGAATACCTGTGTGTAATAATCAATGGCAGCTCCGAAGTCTTTCACTCGAAATGCACTATCGCCGTGTTTTTTGGAGTTCAAAGTATCCTGCATTTGGCTGGTCCACATCTGGAATGATAGCTGAGCTCACATGCATGCAAAGGATGAAACGTGGAGGAAACTGGGGATTAGTTTACCAAAAACCTAGTATAAATCCTAGTAATTCAACCAACTAAAACTTGGGACATGAATCATATGTGCTAATGGATATTCATGTAGCTTTCATAGAACTATCATCGTTCTGGTGGACACCCCCACCAAATCTTAGAAACTTCAAAAATGTACATGCTGCTAGTCACATTACACTTTTCCCTAAACGTATTAAAGCGCTAAGCACAATACACATTTTTCAATATTGCTAAACACGACATTTTCTTTCATAATTTCCAATTTTATCCATATCTTTCTCAACCTCCTCTCCCACCACCTCCATCACATCTCGCAATTAAATCCAAAAAATCCAAACAAATCAATTAAACACAATAACTTCAACTTAATCCAAATACAAATAGATAAATATGGAGCAGAGGTGGCAGGCGGAGGCGGCTGTAATGGCGGAGGGAGGAGACGGAGAGGCGGAGGCGGATGGAGAAGTGTACTGTAGGTATTAAGATAATGTCACACTTGTAAATAAAATGTAATATCTTTAGCATTTTGTGTAATGTGACTAGCAGCACTCCAAAAGTTACGAAAGTTCTTGAATCGAAGACAGGAGAATTTATGTATTCTACACATGCCCAAGCTCTTTATACAGTTAGCCTTGTACCGAGAAATCAATGTTTGATGACGTACATAGTTAGGAACAATGCAAACACTTGGCAGTATGTACTTTCAACATTCCATGCATAATCAACACAGTCGACTTACAAAGCGCTTTAATCCATTTTTGCATGTGTAACTAAGACAACCAGGTAGTTATTTTGATGGCAGTATGGCACCAAATATAATTTCTCTGTACTCTTATGAGTCAAGTTGGATGCTAGAGCATGTTGTTTCCAATGTTGCAATGCAAATCTAAGATTAAAATTATTCGTATGACCTTAGATCAATGCACACATCACTGGAGTGCACCATCTCAGAAGTGACATCTCCTAAAAAACATATCCAAGTTGCACATCAACCCGGTTATGTGATTGCTTAAGCCCTAAACGTTTGAACATAACATGGACTATAGAAGGCATTTTCCTCTGATATTAAGTATGCAAGGTTCAGACATCACATCAAAATATCATGATTACTTGTCTGCATAAACCTTGGAAGAAAACATAACACTCAGGTAATCGTAAGGTTGTGGAGGTATCCGACAGCGACAGTAAGCAATCAAAAGACCAGCGGCTTATTTTCCATTTATAAATCTACTATGCAACTCCGGTGCTGAAAACAAACATGGCTTCAGCTAACTTCTACAAATGCCTAGAAACCCTAAACGTCAACATGGAAATTATTGATCAAATGAAACCAACAAATTCTTATATCGTGGAAAAATTTAGCGATTCTATTCTTATCAGTTCTATCCTAATCTGTAATTATCTAAACATTATTTTAAGAGCAAGTGTCATATGAACTCGAAGAAATCTGAAATTTATTGCTAATAAATCTGAAAATAAGAAAGATAAGCGATTACAATTAAAGGGGTAACCCCTCTCCCAAGATGCTGATTGAAGAGGACGTCCGCACTCTGCCGTAGAACGAGGAACTCTCTCCTCTCTTTCACAAAATAATCAAAATATGCATAGCCTATGGCTCCAAGCTTCCTCTTAAATACTATTCTAATTTCCCAATTTACGAAAAGACCCCTATAATAATAAAATAATGCAAAAGGTGCCTAAAAGTTGCTAATACGCCCCTGGTCACACGGTTGGACCCGTCCCTTCTCTGGTGCGCCGGCGGCTATAAGTGATGAGCCCATCAGAGTGCGTAAATCATCTATATGTTTCCTCTTTATTAAGTAACATTGATCCCGACCATTATCTATATCCCAAGTCCTAACTTCTATAAATTTCTATATCATAATCACTGAGCCATGACAAACAACTGAAATTTCAATCGAACCACGCTAACAAGGATAACGGAAAAGCAGAAAATATGCGGAGAACCAAAAACACCCAATGAAGGAAAAGTAAGATGGCATTCCAGCCGAAGATTTGAATGAATTTTTTTTCCCAATTTCAATTTTTTACCTCATTGGCTATTCCCTCATCATCCTTGTATCCAACCTTCTCCAAAATTTCATGTATGGCTGTGAGGTCCACCCTGGAACAAGCTTCACCAAGAGGAGACAAAGGTTTTGGTTGCAGTGAAGCTGAAGATTCACGAGGGATGCCCATCAGTATATATGATGGGACCTACAAAAGAAACATCAAAGAATTAACAACCAGAAACTGAACAAGAATGAAAAAAAATAATATTAAGATATACTAATGTAAACCAAAAGAGAATAAAGGTGGTTAACATTAGTCCAAAATAAGGATGATATGTCTAAAGTTCAAATTGTGGAACCCCAACCAAACAAACACATTTCTCCAAAATAAACAAATTAATAAATAATAAATAAGAACTTAAAATAGTATAATTCAATGTAGCGGGCACATCCAATTTGGTCCTTAAAGTTGCAACATGGCATTGACTGTGTGCTACTTGAGCCCAATAAAATCGATTTACATAAAAAGCGAATATGTGCAATTAATGGTACATAACAATTCAAGGGGTGTTTAAAAACATAAGATAAATAAAGGGACAACAGTGCTACTGAGCCATGGTTTACTAGAGGAGATAATTATAGTGATAGTGCATAAACTATCTGAAAAAAAGATTAAAAATAGGTGGTGGCAACATTTTACCTCAGCTTCTTTTTGAAGTGATGTAAGGGCAGAGATTAATGACTTTATATTTGGCCTCTCACGTGCTTCATATTGCAAACAACGAGAAGCTAACCTAACCAGCTCGGTTCCATCATCATTGGAGAAATGACCCTCCAAACAAGAATCCAGCAGCATTAGAAAATTTTTACCACGTATTAGGTCAAGTGCCTGCAGTGAAAAGATTCACGGTAAGATGAACATAGGAAAGTTTCATGTATGATATGGTCTTATCAGATGCATGTGATTTGAATTTAAGATAATTTTTAGAAACATCAACAAACATTGTATGATATGGTCTTATCTCCTACTCATACAATTCATATTCACCGCATTACAGACACATGCATACATATTCTATGCAGTGGCAAAAAGAGTCAACGTGTCAAAATGTAAAGAGGAAGCACACAAATTCTATCAATGGATAAGTATATGGGGACTAAACTAACTTGGAATTGAGATCCAATATAAAAAGATCATGCTGTATTGATACTTCATATTTTAGGAGAAAATTCTAATTTGGCTCATTGGTTAACATGATGACTTGGAAGAAAATGCAATCCTCTATTGTTACTACATCCATGGTTAAAGCACAGGCCTGTCTGTAACACTTCATAAAAAGTGAAAAGACATATTATGTGGTCAACGTGTCAAGATGTAAAGAGGAAACACACAAATTCTATCAATGGAAAAGTATATGTTGACCAAACTAACTTGGAATTGAGATCCAGTATAAAAAGATCATGCTGTATTGATATAACATATTTTAGGAGAACATTCTAATTTGGCTCATTGGTTAACATGATGACTAGGAAATAAATGCAATCCTCTATTGTTACTACCTTCACATGGTTAAAGCATGGACCTGTCTGTAACACTTTATAAAAAGTCAAAGACATTGGACATGCATTGCCACAACGATGTTCAAAGTTCAATAACTTGGCCAATACCAATACGTATCAGCATATCATATGGGCTATTACCAGCCAAATTATCAGATCTGCTAATATCTCTTTAGTATTGCTGAAACACGACAAGCACCAGCCAAAAGTGTTCAATAGGTACCCAAAACTTTCGGTTCATGTTTGCTCAAAAAAAAATTGAAGTTAGTTAAAGGGAAATAAAGTGTATTGATCACTTGATGGGAAACAAAAAGTGATAGCGTTAAAATCTTGGGTTTTGTGGTGGATTTGGGAAATTAACAGGAATTTAAAACATTTGAAGAACACGATGAACTAGTGTAATTACATATAAACAAGGTTTTAGGTCGCGGTTTCGGTCTTTCGAAAATTTGGGTTTCGGTATCGCCCATTTCGGAGGTTTAGAAAGTTCGTTTCGTTTCGTCTGTATCGTTAGTTTTAAATACTTAAATACCTATCAAATACTATCAAATACTAAAGTATCAAATACTTTTTTACAAGGTACACATTTTGCAAAATATATAAAAATATATTACAATTTTTTCAGAATATATTTTGCTAAATAAATTACAGGTAAAGAACGAATGGAAAATTTGTAAATAAGTTGGACTGTAAATGGAGCAAAAAGGTCTTTTCGCATAGCAATTCTTCCAAAATATTTGAGTGCTGCTACAGTGCTACTCACATTACAAATTTTGCTTTATTTTATTTATTTACAAGTTCACCATTGAGTGCTTTGTAAATATTTGAGAGTTCTTTCTCTCTGACCCCCCATCCCCCCATCGGTTTGATCGTCTGAAGGGCGGCGGGAGGGCAACGAGTGGGCGGCGGCGAGCGGGAGGGCGGCAGACATGGGACTATCAGGTAAGCCCCCTATCTATCTTCTTTTTATTCCTCTTCCACTTCGTTTTCTTCTTCTTTTTGGATGATGTGATTTTCGATAGGGCGGCAACGGGAGGCGGGCTGGAGACAGACGGCGAGTCACCGCTCTCTCTTCTTCCTCTTCCTCTTCCGTTTCGTATTCTTCTTCTTCTTTTGGCTTTCCTTCTTCTTCTTCTCTCTTTTTGTTGTTACTTGCTGGTATAAAAGGGAGATGGTTTCGGATCAGTCCCCTCCGAGACCGATCAGAAACGACCGAAACAAAGAGGTTTCGGCCGAACTTTAATCTATGCATATAACTATTCTAGCCTTTCAACCGGTCGAATTAGTCACCAACTCTAGGTACATCGCATTTAAAGAACTTCAAAGAAGAAATTAAGATTCATTGCAAGCCACAACTAATTTTCTCATCAAATAAATGACTTAATGTTACTGGTACATGAACTAAAAGACCAGAATATGATATAGATATGATTAAAAAGATCATGAGGATGGCTCTACGTTGATATGGACACATGACACAGAATATTAAATGATATATATCCAAGGATAAAACCACAAAAGTAATTACAACCATCAATGGTAGTTGACTCCGTTGGAAATTATGACAAAGGAAAGATGTACGGTATGGTTGAAATAGCAAAGAGTGTCCCTTGGATATATGATGGGGATAAATGGATCAACAAAGATGTTTGTGTGATCACGTGCATGTGTAACCTGTGTAGTCCCTAAAACACATGATTCGGTATGATGAGAAAAGTTATATGTCATAATACTTTTAGTCCATATAACACATGATTCCTATATTATATAAGACACTTCTCCCAACAAAAAAATTGCAATGTATGACACCCCTCGACATGGACGTGTGCCGACCCATGCCCGACGCTTACAAATATGCATATTATTATTCACCTTAAAAATATGTACCATATGAATTATGTTGTAAGTGCATGTAATTAAACAAGTCAAATGTTCATTTATGCCAAAGAAATATATGCATTTGCAGTGTACTCACATCTAGAATTTAGATAATTGCTGTGTCCGACACCGTGTATTGAGGTTGGAGTGCGACACTTGTGTTCGTGTCTTCTAATCATAGCACGATTCAATATGATAAGGAAAGCTGGATGAAATGGTTGCCATGTTAATAAGTGAAACATGTGAATGACGAGGATGCATGGATAGGTAAATAAAGATGTCCATATGAAATAACAATTTTTTAGTGCCTAAACGCATAATCTGCATGGTGAAAGGTTTAGTTTCAATACCCCTGTTCTGATCCAGATATGTCAGAGTATACTCACAACTTTGAATATCATATAGATAACACACAGATTTAAGCAAAATTGGGAATAATTTATGAAGATGCTAATTCATTAAATATAGATTATGTAAACAACAATTTACAACCTAATACGAAATTTCTTTACAGGGAATGACTTACATGGCTGGGAGGAATGTGTTTCCCACTGAGAAGGTCAAGCAAAAGGGTACCAAAACTGTACACCACACTCTCCGGTGTCACTCTCCCTGCCAAATTAACATAATAAGCAATCAGTTAGTTGACAACTTTCCAGTAATTAATATTAAATCCATGCTATTATATCAGGTAGCTAACTCATACTAAACCCATTTATTTCAAATAAGGAATTAACAAAAAAAATAGAAGGAAGATTGCCACTTCTTCTATGGTTTTTCTATTTTACAACAAACATAGACATAGTGTATAATCAACGTCTCATATAAATGGATAAAGATACTAGAAAAAATATTGCTTCAGGGGCATCTTACAGAAACAAGAAGTTCCACTAAATAACGAAATATCCATAGGCAGCTATACGTGTGTACACATATAATGGTCCAAACTATAATAACGATTTAAGGTTTCACATCCCTGGCAGACAAAATCACCAAAGAGCGGTGAACAAACAACATATATATACCTGTCCTGAGGTATTCCGGAGGCGTAAAGGCCAAATTAGTACTATAGCTCTTCCCATCTCTGCTATTCTTCATCAGACCAAAACACGACAGTCGCGGATTCCCATCCTACAATCGAAAATGACACTGGATCACGAAAAACAATACATTCATTGAACATGACAATTGAAACATCCCAAAATTGGTTCCTAACATTACCATATCGAAGAGAACTCTATATGCATTGAGATCGTGGTAAAGCGCCCGGCCTTTACTAGCACAGTAATCTAGTGCGTGCGCCAAGTACAGCGCCACCCTTATCCTCATCGCCCAGCTCATCGGCTGAGTGTCCCCTGCCCCAATTTCACACCAAAAAATTTATATAAACGAATGAAAATCTCAAAACTTCCAACAATTGTTCACTAAATTTGTTCACAAAAAGCTCACAGTGGAAGAGATGTTTAGCTAGGGTATCATTGGGCATGAACTCTGCAACAAGAAGCCTCTCATCTCGGTCGCAGCAGCAACCAATGAGATTCGTCAGCCGCTCGCTCCTCAGCTGCCCCACTGCTCTCGCCTCCTCCTACAAAAAGCAAACCTCATCCGATCAGCTCCAAAACCAGATCAGTTTATCCAAAAAAAAATAACAATTTTTTTAAAGAAAGTGACTGACGATAAATTGGCGGGAATCAGGCCATGCCGACTTGTTGAATCTCTTAACGGCGACAATGCGATCACTATCAAAGAGCTGACCTCGATACACAACATTAGGCGCCTTCTCGCCGTGCTCGGAGACGATATTTTCAGACGAGAAATTGTCGGTGGCCGCTCTGAGCTCTTCGAGGCTGAACTCCGAGAACGACGGCAGCGCATTGGGATCTAATTTCCCCCCAATCTCTACACACAAAAATCAAATAAATTCAAAAAATCAAAACAAAATAGAAGAAATTGAAGACGAATGAGAAAGAGATTTTTAGTACCGAGACCGTCGGATTCGAGGACGGATGACCTTAAGTTGGATCCCCACCAGCAGATTGAGAATCTTGAGCATCGTCCTCCCATTGAGCAGATCGAGGATTTAGGGGTTGAGCTTCAAGCAGTGAGAGTGAGAGAGTTAAAAGCTCGATAGAGATTTAGTTCTAGTTATAGATCCAAGATTTTGAGCTTTTATTTTTAATTTTCTTGGATTAAATTCAACTAATCTTAGATTTCTGTTATTACTTTTCCCCCCTTTCGATGCAACAAAAAAATCTAGAAGCCTGCTCGCTTCTGCTCCTGCTTCAGTGCTTATCTCAGAAAACTGTGAGCTGAGTTCACTCTTTGCCTTGATTTCGGGATCTGTGCTTTTTATACATATTTAACAAAAATTAAACAAAATGGTAATTAATTGAATAAATTTTAACATTCCACGTAGGTTTACATGTCTACACGGTCAACGATGGGTCAAAGCCATAATCTGCTGAATTAATTAATTAAAGACTGTTATGAATCAACTACTGAGGGGAGAGCCCTCAAGTCTATATTTATAGCCAAAGGGGAGAATACAAGTGGGTATGGGCCCAACCACTTGGGTTGGCCCAATAACTCATCAACCCAGTAAATACACATTCACAACACTCCCCCTTATCCAGCCATGGTTGTGGACCCCGCTCATGAATACTTCAGGATTCTGAGCCTGTATGGGTCTCACATGGGGTGGATACTTCAGGATCCTGAGTTGGTGAGATTTGCCTCGTTAAAACCTTTGGCTATGGAAAACCCAGTGGGAAAAACCATAGTTAAGGAAAAAGAGTGCAAACGCTCTTTGACTCCCCCTGATTTGTACAAGTGACTCTGCTCATGAATACTTCTGGATTCTGAGCGTCACTGAGGGGTGGATACTTCAGGATCCAGAGTTGATGTGATTTGCCTCGTTAAAACCTTTGGCTATGGAAAACCCAGTGGGAAAAACCATAGCTAAGGGAAAAGAGTACAAATTCTGTCAACTCCCCCTGATTTGTAAAAGCTCTTAGGCTTTCAGATCTCTTAGGCTTATCTCATCACTCCTATTTACACTATTCCGAAAATGTACACAGATTACAAATTTTGTCTCCATCAAGCAGCTGCTGAATCCAGAAACTCTGGAGAGGTGTGCTAAGTTTCGTCGCCTCTGATGTGGTCTTCAGACTATATGGTCAGCTCCACGGAACCAGCCTCTATCCCAATCGTCACTGGGATGTGATGTACCACCAGGCGCCCTTAAATACATCATTGGTGTGATTCTGGAATGGTGAGGATCTCGGAATTATAGGATGATGTTGCCTTCATAAGTTGCTTTGCATATTTGCAGTAGATGGTCATCCCACTGTTGGTACCTGTTCTGTGATTTCACAGCATAGGGACTGGACCTGAAACCTGCATTTGCATAAACATTGGAGGATGCTACTACATTTTGTAAGTCCGAATATTTCGACCCTTGGAGTAAGCGCAGAAGGCTTAACTCAGGTCTAATGGCCCTTTTTAGGTGCCAACTATCTCTGGCTAATGAGTTTACTGCAATTGTTATACCGGGACACATGCAGTTAGCCAGGAGTGCATGATTGCACTAAGATAAGGGACTTTAGGACCAGTTATATCCTCCACCTCTTCCAGCGATCGGAAGGGTTCTTTTTGTTCATCCAGTAAGTGTACCACCGTAGGTGTTCTTTGGATGACAATGGTCCTGTTAATATCTCCTACGCACTTCTGGGCGTTTGTAACAGGATTCTATGAGCCATGACTTTATATTTGCCTAGGTCTTTTTTATTTCATGTTTTAAAAGTCAGGCTTGTACATTTATTTCGGTTTTCTCTTCAGGAGATCCGATGAGATGTTAGTTGTCTACAACTAAGATCTCTAATCCTGTTCTTTGCATAGATGCAAAGACAACCTTCAGAAGGAATCATTGACTTGTCAAGTGATTCTCTTGGTTGTACATTTATTTATACTTATTGTTTTTCTTGAATAGACGTCCCGAAGTCTATTCAGGCAATTTAAGGAGATGTGGAAATTATCTTTACAAGATATCCACGAAGGTATGCCGTCACAACATCCAATAACAGCATATCCAAAATTTTCCTTCGCCAAATCGTAAGGTATTCGCTTTTGATAACTTAGGGAGACTGATGCATCATTTATGAGACATGCTCATTTGAATTTGTTTCGATCCCTAGTTTCAGCGAAATTTTCCTTGGGCTATAGGTTGTACCGTATAGCATACGATTTTGTATTTATTTTTCTTATGTTAGCAATACTTTGTTTTATCCACAGGTTTGACACCTTTTGGTGTCTGGACTTCAGGTTCGAACATTTCACGTTTCATAAGTGAGTCCAGCTCATCTTTTATTGCCACGTTCCACGTTTGGCCAATCTCTACGTTTGCCTTCTAGCAACGGAGTGTGGAACGATAATTTATAAACATCATCGCCATTGCGATGTATATGGCAATATGATACGTGAATACATTGTCGACAATTTTTGTTCTATCTGTCCAACACCTCCCCAGTACGTACAACATTTACTTAATTTCACTTTTTCCCGGCAATTCCTCTGCAGTGGATTCCGGGAAGGGTGATGGTGTGGACAGGAGCTCATTGTCCTGTGGTAGTATTGTCTTAAGGTCTCCAGGAGTTTCTGTCCTTGGAGCCTGGTGGTCTGCCTCTTTTCTGTTGAGGATTAGCCACTTCTGCTGCTGGTGGATTGCATCCATTCTCGGGGATGTTAATCCTAGCTGGAGTTTTTGCAGCAGGGATGTGTGATCTGACAATCTTCTGGTTGTCAATAAATGATTCCGGTAATTGGTAGACAGTGTTCTGTATGTGGAGGATCTTCGGGATCTCTTCTACACATTGTATTGTTACCGGATCATGGTGGGTCAAACTTTTTGTATCCCACGTTATAATTTTCTTCGCACCAGATTTTCTAGTATCTGGGCATATATTTGGGAAACTTGTCTCATCGAAATCACAGTCTTCAAGATGTGCCTTAAATGCGTCCCCCGTTTGGGGTTCTAGGTATCTTATAAGTGAGGGTGAGTCAAACCCTGCATGGATACCTAGGCGACGTTGAGTACCGTTTTGGTCCTCTTTGGTGGTGCGATGGGGATTTAAGACTGCGCGACCGGAGATTCTCAGATGAGAGATGTTCGGTGGCATTCCATATGCAAATTGCATTGGAGACTCTGACCTCCAGAGGGTCTTATTTTCATTTACGATGCAGCATGCAGAGTTTGCATGTCCCCATGCATCCATAGGCAATCGGGATTTAATGGACGTTTAGTCCATTGGAGTCTACTTTTCAGTAACTCTGCCAACCCATTTTGGGTATGAACATGTGGCACTTGTATGTTCATTTTCAATTCCCGTTGATTTGCAGTACTCTTGAAAAGACTGGGAGGTATATTTCCCAACATTAACCAGACTTATTTACAATATTTTATTGTCTGGGAAATGTGCCCGCAACATTTTTATTCTTGTGCCAATAGCTTTTGGAAAAGCTAAGTTGCGGGTCTTGTAGTAGACATACGTACGAATATTCTGAGGATGCATTTATCAGTACAATGAAGTACCAAAATAGCCCACTAGGGGTGGTGGATTTTATCCACATCTGTCTCCTTGTATTCTTTTTTAGGAAGCGTGGAGATTCTTTTTCAACTTATTGTGGAGATGGCCTTGCAATTAGTCTTCCCTTATAGTAAGGGATGCGAGGGAATTTTCCCTTCTGAAGAATCTTCTGGTTCTTCAAGTCATACCCATAGGATAAGATGATGTGCATCACAAATCCAGGGTGGCCAAGTCCAACATGCCAGAGTGAAAACTCGGCTGATGTAGGGCACTTCAGGTGCTCCGTTTAATTCTGCTTCCTTTCTCCGAATCTTCGTATGGTAGAGGCCTATAAGGCTCTCAAAACGTTCAAGTGTGGATTTTACTCCTTTTTCTTAAGACGTTGCATACGGTAATTTTTCTTTTACATTTGCTGTTTCCAAATGGGATCCGTTGAAACGGATGTCCTTGAAACTTAGAAAGTTTCTTTTTGGAATTCGGAGGGATTAGTGCATCCATTAATTTTGTGTCGTTTGGGGGCAACTGTGTTGCATTCCCTGGATCTTCAATATAGCCCTGATATTGGGCTTTGTATTGATAGAAATCGTACGTGTTTATTGTCTACTAAGCATTTATGAGAGCAGTTTCAAAAGATGAAACGTATCGGCACATGCATATTTAGATAAACATTTTCATTTATTGTCTACTAAACATTTTCATTCAGAACAAATTTCATAAAAAATGCTCTCATAAATTATTCTCAAAACAAATTGCTAAGATAAAAATAAGGGCTAATCAAGCAAGTCATCATTTTCGAAGTTGTCAGCTGAAAACTTGACTGGAGCATCAGATGTCATCAGGTTTGTTTCAACTTTATTTTTCTTGTTCTTTTTATACAAATCCTGGAGATGATGCGGAGTTCGGCACACTCTGGACCAGTGGCTTTTCAAGCCACAATTGTGGCACTAGTCTTCCCATTCCCTCTTGGGTGGGGGTTGGGGAGCGTAGATTGTAGTCCAAAAGTCTACAGATTACAATGCAAAGGTTGTAATCCGAATGAGGTTTAATCAATTAAATTGATTAAGAGCCCAAAATAAACTTTTTCTTTGTCAGAGGGAAAAGTTTCCCTCATCATCCCAAAAGCCCCCCCAAGAATCCCCAAAAAGTCCTCGCCTGCCCGATATTTGTCCCGTAATATACCGTGATTTTTCACGAATATTTTGCACTTAAATCCCCCTTTTGAATTAATATTTAGGCTAATAAATTGCCTTTTGAGGCGAGTTTATAGCCCTTTGCCTCCCCCCAATTTTTTTCTTTTTTTTTCTTTCAGATAAACCAGCCTGCGGGCCTGAAGCCCGCAGTCGACCTATGGGCTTCAGGCCCATATGTCTCTTTTTTTTTTTTGGGAAATCTGTGGGCCTGAAGCCCACAGATCTGCTGTGGGCTTCAGGCCCACAGATCTGTTTTTTTTTTTTTAAGAAAAATTGGCCTGTGGGCCTGAAGCCCACAGGCTGCCTGTGGGCTTCAGGCCCACATCTTGTGAGATCAAGAATGTATGATTAAAAATCATAGAGGAGGCCTTGCAAGCTCGTCAATCTCCCGGCCTTCGCCTTTACAACACTGATATAAGATTACTCTGGCTTTTACTACTCAGATTGGATGTTTGCATAGTAGGCAGGCTTTCTAAATTATCAGCAAAGATTATAAACCGCTGTTATTTCAAAAATAAAAACACATTATCTGTCAGTAGCCTTGTGTGTGCAAAGTACAAATACAAGAACACCCGTGAGGTTCATAATGAAACGGGCAGCATGAAAGCATCCCGGCTTCGCTTTAAGGTCACATCCATGATCGCTAACACCTACACGTGTCCGTGTGCTGCTGGATTTGGTCTTGTTACTGTAATAATTAGGCTTGCTATTAATGATAATGACCAGGTTTACTTGATAGGAACCGAAAGTGGTCATTGAAGTGAAATGGATTGGGCCCCCAGTGGGCCATACCTTTTTCTCCGCTTTAGGTGGTACAATTATGGCATGCCAGCACGATGGGGAATCGTTGGGCCGATTTATTGTCCAAGGGGGGAGGGAGATCTAGGATTAGGGGAAGCACCGTTGCCAGACAATGCATTTGAGGGAATTATGATGACAATGACTTCTCCTTTCCATTTTATTAGTTTTATATCAAAACTGAGACAATATCTACTGTATATCAAATAGATAATGAGCACATAATGATGGGACTCATAGATCAAGTGGCATCTATAGATCAAAGATCAGATCAGGTGTCAAGACATAAAACGGTGGGCCACACAACAAATACAAACCCATGTGCAGCTTCTACTTTCTTTTTTTTTGTCTTGACACCACTTGATCTAATAGTCAAGTGACGTCTTTTCTTAATTAAATCCTAATAAGATAATGCAAAAAGTCATGCATTCACATGAAATGCATCGCAAATTGCACTGAACAAGTCTCTAAAACAAAGAAAAGGTTTGAAATAGCGTATGATCGCTGTGATCTATAACCGAACTAATCTTAAGCTTCACATAACAAAGAATGAAAGACCAATAAACTAAGCGATACATTCGAGTAATGGCATGAATCGCCGCAATAGAATCAAAACTGTAGTATTGGAAACCATTGATAATGGGATCCATTTTTTAAGTTACATGTAGGGTTTCTGCAGGCCGTCGGCAACAACCAATGAAACCCTAGAACATAAGAATGCCGATGTGTATTCGCCAGCTTGCCAGGAGTCGACATCGAAAGAAGCTGTAAATCTTTACAACAAGATTCTCCAACATCATGAGCCGTTTGCTGTGTCGGAGTGGGCATGGTTTCCATTCTCTAGATGCTGATGCTTTCCATTCATTTGGGTTCTTGGTCTCTGAATCAAAAATCGAGTAATAGCGTGTCAGAAGCCGGACATAGAATTGATGCATAAAGGTATGATCCACATTGGAAGCATCATCTCAGAAATATTGCACTGTACCCAATCGGCGGGGTCAACAGAGTTCACGTTCAACAGCTTGTGGTTCTCCTCTTTGATTCTGTCCTTTTCTTTGGTGCTCAATGGCAACAACGGGATAGCACCACCAGTCCGATCAGGCATTTCTGCAAAAGAAACATAAAATAGGTAATGTTATTCGGGTGCCGCTGGAAAACATTATACATTTGCATGTAAACTAAAACTTTATGCATGCAACACTGGCATATTAGTTTATAAATGCCAACATACCAGCTTTTGGGTTTTCCATCAGTACTGTTAACCATATTGTCAGTTTAAACTTGAAGACCTCATACACACTAAAAATGATAAGAATTTCCTACAAGAACAGCCACTTCTATTAGGCTTATTACTGTCTCTCACTCACACACAGAGAGAGGGGGGCCAATTATATATTTGGATCCCAAGAGCATGTCTTGGATTTATAATGGTTATCCAGTTCCAAACCGCTAAATAATCCACGCACCTCCATGTTACATAAAAGGAATAATAGGATTTTTAAAAATTTTAACACACCCCAAACCCCAGAAATGTATCATTATTCCAAGAATTTAACATGACCAAATGCTAGTGGTTTAGCTTGAGGTAATGCAAACAAGTTAAGAAATGTAGATTATTGAATCATCGTAAAACAAGGGGCCTAAGTTTGTTCCCAAATCTTTAGTGGAAGGATGAACATCAATCTTTTCTCCTTCATTTGAATAGGTTAGTTATCAGTGCTTCATGCCGGCGTTAACCAAAAGGAGGCATATGGACCAGGTTTGGAGTTCGTGAGAGATATAAACAATTACACAGACAAAAGGGCATGCAAAGAGCTAGATACTGTTAGAGACCCATCCCACACTACAATAGCTCATTTGTTAGAGCCACATCTCATACTAGACCTCTAACAATAGCCCATTTATTAGGGACATATCCCATACTCATCCCATAATAGGCCCATAACACTGGGCTCACACCCCAATTGTTAAGTATTAGCTAGCATCCAACCGAAAACCAATTGATGTTAGGTGAAGAGGCCCTCTAATACTTAAAATTTTCCTTTTCTTTTTTCACTTCCGATGTGGAACTAATGGGATTGTAACATACCACCATGCTTTCGACAACCACCGTCCACGGCGGCCTACTCTGGGGTGCCCACTCTAAGTGGCCCACTCTGGCTTTACCAGATCGTCCACTCTTAGATCGCTCCTTCCCCATGTCGTCTCTTCCACTTCCGACAACCACTGTCCACGGCGGCCAACTCTGGGGTGTCCACTTTAAGTGGCCCACTTTGGCCTTTTACCAGGTGGCCCCCTCCTCCGCAACGTGGGTCGTAGCATGGGGCTTGCTCTAATACCATTTATTAGAGACACATCTCACACTAGGCCTCTAATACTAACCCATTTGTTAGAGGCACATCGCATACACCTTCTAACAATAGCCTTGCTAAGGACACAACTCATACTAGGCACATAACACTGGGCTCACAACCCAATTGTTAAGTATTAGCTAGCATCCAACCCAAAACCAATTGGTGTTAGGTGGAGAGGCCCTCTAATACTTAAACTTTTCCTTTTCTTTTTTCACTTCCGATGTGGGACTAATAGGATCGTAACAGATACATACGAAGATCAGAGTTCCAGGTATGTAATACAAGCAAAAATGAAAAGCAAAGTAAGCAAACCTGGTAGTTGCTTGTCAACAAAAAATACCACCAAATTTACAGTGTACCTGAGTTGAAGAAAAGCCAAATGAGTTGATGCAACAATTAAACACCAGAAATAACAACGAGAACAATAGAGAGTTCATCTTACCATGCAACAACAACATCTACAGAGTAATGTTTGCGAGAAGCAATTATAAGCAGACTCTGAGTTACAGCCACCAACCAAGCAAGAGTCTTGACGAACCTGCATGAATATTATATAATAAGTAGGCATATCACAACATTATCCTCCGGGGTTTTGTGAAAAGATGGAAAGCTCTAATAATTAACTCTTTCACCTCTTAGAACCATATTTATGGTATGTACGCACAAATACCAGAGTGAATATCATGTGAGATGAAAATATCAGATCACCACAACCATATAGCACTCCCCGAGGAACTGCAAACATGAACACCCCAAATGAGCATCTCGGTGATATGATAATGATCCTTGCTTAATTTAAATGACTTCCCAAGGAACTGCAAACAATGAATAACCTAAAAAAGATGCTTACTATTAATGAGAAGCACTTCCCACACATGGTCAGGGCGGGGCAATGTGGCAAGTTTAGAACCCTGCATGGAAGGCCAAAACTGTCAGCTGTACTTATAAATTTGTAAGAGACTTCCAGTTTATGGACAAATAATAAAGGTGGAATATGTTGGTACAAGGATCTTTACCTCACGACAGTGATAGTTAGGACCAGGAAGTATAGTAGAATAGAATGTAATTATCCGCAACAATTGAGAAGCCTGAAGACATCTGCCGTGTCAGCTTAAGACATACTGACCACAAAAGAGATTATCAAGTATCAGTGATGAACTTACAGCTAAAAAAGCCAACACCCTACGCCAAAGTAGAACTGTATAGAAGCGTTTACTGTGATAAATGAAAGGGTGAAATGTCCACTGCAAAAAGGAACATCATGTCAAACATTTGGAAAAATGAATAAAGAACTGCTCTTCATAAGCATGTATGGGATACAACAAACGAGATTATGAAAAGTTTAAAACAATATAATCTCTTTGTCAATACATATGTGCGACAGCAAAAGGGGATAATCACAGTTGACAATCAGAAATTTACAAGAACCAATCATATGCAAAGTCCAAGGGAAACAAGAAATGAAATAACATATCATATCATCGGAATAAATCCACTCTTGATTTTCTTTTTACTATATGCTACTATGTTAATGGTATGTATCTAAGTAAGCTCATACCATAATATACAATCAATAATTACCAGGTAGACAGAAGATTCGAATATTGTTCCATTATTTTCGTATCGTTTAATATTCCATTATTGTTCCATTATTTTCGTATCGTTTGGAGAGTGGTCGCAGAAAAAATTTACTGGATCCGTCTATACATGGATCATATGGAAATTAGTTGTGCAATATGAAGCACTAGCACTCAAAAGTGAGTCCCGTGTCTGTGTTTGACGCGTATCAAACACCGACATTTGCATATGACACCTAACCAGCATGTATCTAGGAACCATACCAGATTTTTAAAAACAAAATCTGGTGTCAGCTTTAAAAAGATTAAAATGGCTGCATCTTGGATACCATTTTAGCATACGTAAGATATAGATGTTTTGACAAAAGAGATACCATTTTAGCATAATTTAAAGACCTTACAAACATGTGGGTAACATAATAGGTTCGTAGTTCAGGTATTAGAGTGGATTTTAGGAGTTCTATGTGTGTTCTGTCATCTTGACAAGATACTACAGATTTCAATCATTAAATATTACTCTGTGCCTTCTACGTTTAGCACATCATACCCTAATTACTGGAGGTTTTATGTTTATTACATATAGACACAAAAACACCAATCATGTTGCCCTCCTCCCTATTCTACTCTGTAAAGATATGTACGTGTCATGTTCGTCTCACGTCGTATTATGTCCTGCATCCATGTTCACTCTTCATAGTTTGCTATAGTAGAATGAAAAAAAAAGAAAACAGTATTGAGTCTATTGACAATATGCAGTCACGAACACCAGCACACCAACAAAGAAATTGCTTGACGGAAACATATTCTCTACAATCAGGATAAAATTATGTGGATATCAAATACATGTATATTTATAAAAAATGTGACCACATGTAATATATGGAGGAGAATATGCCAAGTCATCGTATATGTCAGAGATCTGTCATGTCCTATGACACACACGAGGAAACTGAAAATATGATGTCACCGGAGAGAATTCTCTCGTAATAGTCAGAAAGTACTCTCTCCACATATTTTGTACGATCGGGATGGTTCAAGTTGATATTCATGTTCTAAATCCTCAAAACCACCAAAGATCTACCACACCATAGGCCTTTGGTGTTTGATTTAGAAAATGAAAAATATTTTGTATTGCAAAACTGTTAAACTTTCAATAATTTGATGCATGTGCAAATAACATAAGAATTACAAAGTAGATTAACTTTAATAGTGTTGATCATATAACTTTAATAGTGTTGATCATTCAAAAAATATGCAGAAGTGTCTGATTGTCACAGGAGAGGATTCTCTCCTTGACACCCTATTTCACAATTTCTATACATACATACATACATACATACATACATACATACATACATACATATATATATATATGGGATTAATGGGTATCATACGCCATATGAGAGCATCTCTCATACGCCCTCTCACATAAAGCACCAAAGTACAAGCCCACATGGGCTTGTACTTGGTTGTACTTGGGTGCTTTATGTGAGAGGGCGTATGAGAGAGGCTCTCATATGGCGTATGATAGCCATTATTCTCATATATATATATATATATATTTGTACTTGGTTGTACTTGGGTGCTTTATGTGAGAGGGCGTATGAGAGAGGCTCTCATATGGCGTATGATAGCCATTATTCTCATATATATATATATATATATATATATATATATATATATGAGAATAATGGCTATCATACGCCATATGAGAGCCTCTCTCATACGCCCTCTCACATAAAGCACCCAAGTACAACCAAGTACAAGCCCATGTGGGCTTGTACTTTGGTGCTTTATGTGAGAGGGCGTATGAGAGATGCTCTCATATGGCGTATGATACCCATTAATCCATATATATATACATACATACATACATACATATATGAGAAAAATGGAGAAGTGCTACCAGCGCAGGAAATTTTTCCAGCGCTGTCAGCGATTTGGGCAACCTACAGATTTTTAAAAAAATTTTTTTGCAATAGTTAGATAAATTTGTTAGGAAGCTCCCCACAAATTTTCAGGTTGATCCGACACCGTTTGAGCCTCCGTTCATCGATTTCAAAAACGTTGCACAAAATCTGGACAGTTTTGCGCGCAACGTTTTTGAAATCGATGAACGGAGGCTCAAACAGTGTCGGATCGACCTGAAAATTTGTGGGGAGCTTCCTAACAAGTTTATCTAACTACTGCAAAAAATTTTTAAAAATTGTGCAAACTGCCCAGATCGCTGACAGCGCTGGAAATTTATTCCAGCGCTTTCAGCACTCCTCCATTAACATATATATATATATTATAGAAAAAAATTCACATGCAAACATTTAGCACGGAAAACTCCGTGCAAAAATGTTTTTAAATTTTTTTGAAATTTTTTTTTCTAGTTCCTCTTTCAATTTATATAGTTATACACCCCTAAGAAATAATGGTTGAAAAATAATGTGATTTGACATTCGATCAAAGCAGTACAAAAAGTTCTATTGTTTTGAAACCGTTAAATTTTGTAACAAGTAGATCGGTGCTCAAATCCCTGTAGGGTTCACCCGTTAATTTTCCTAGGGTATATAATTATATGGCTTAAATATCAAAAAAAATTGCAAAATTTTTTAAGAGATAGATAAAATGTTTTTCACATGGGCTTTCGTACCATGTTTTTCGCACCAGAATATATATATGTGAAAATTTTCAAATGCAAATATTTCGAACGAAAAATTCCGTGCGAAAATGTTTTTACTTTTTTAAAAAATTCAAATTTTTTCTCTCTTTCAATTCTTGTAGTTATACACCCCTAAAAAATAATGGTTGAAAAATAATGTGATTTGGCCTTCGATCAAAGCATTACAAAAAGTTCTATTCTTCTGAAACTATTAAATGTTGTAATGGATGGATTAGTGCTCAAATTCCCCTAGTGTTCACCAATTGTTTTTCTTGGTGTATATAATTGTATTGATTAAACATCACAAAAAAATTTGCAATTTTTTTCTTAAAATAGATAAAATGTTTTTTGCACGGGCTTTCGCACCATGTTTTTCGCACCAGAATACTACTATATTTATATGAGAATAATGTGTATCATATGACATGTGAGGCATCTCATCATATACCAAGACACAAAAAGTGGGGTGGTACAACAAGTACAAACCCATGTGGACTTGTACCCGCCACTTTTTGTGTCTTGTATACGAGGAGATGCCTCTTATGTCATATGATACACATTATTCTCATATATATATATATATATATATATATATATGGCCATCAGCTAGATAATGGGAAAATCCCTCAGCGAGGTAAAAAAATCCACTATAAACTATTTTTCTATTCTCAGAACCGTTCATTTTGATTTTCATATTTTAAAACTTCAAAACACTAAATATCTAGTAAACCTAATAGGTTTTAATATTTCATCCATTCATCATGACTTTAACAGCTTCACAATAATAATAAATTTTTCTGCAACGGTTCACAACAGTTAGATGAACAAGCAAACCTCCTTAGGTTAGCCAGATATTTGATGTTTTGATGAATTAATTTTGATAGATTACATATCACCTTTCATCTTAGATATATCTTTGCGGTGTACAACGGTATATATGTTTGAAATGTCAAACTTGGAGTGAGACATGTCTCATGTCAATCATGAATGGACGCAACAATTTTAGCAAGGGGCAATACACAAGAGTAACAATGGCATGTAGCTATCCTTACTGCATCAACACTTGCATATACTTTCTTTCTGAAAATATTTGTCATATGCTTAGATTACACACAGCACAATGGCAGAAAAATATGCCTTTGCTAACATTGCAACATTTAGTGGCATAAAAATCCATCCATGTGCATAAAAGCTTTATGAAACTAAATATGTAATGAAGATTTGCCCTCCTACTAAGGAAGAAATTATGTTTCTTCTACCCCAGATTTGTTCTTTGATGTCATGATACCAGAAATGCTTCATGTAGATTGTTGTAATAATCACAGAAAAATTAAAACCATGTTCTTTAAATATTCTCAGGTATCTGGGATCTTAAAGATTAGAAATGTCTCATTAGAAGAAAAAGAAGCATACCCAGAAATTACAAAAAAAAACATATTTCTCATAAGCCGCAAAACATTTGGCATATAAATTAAATATCGTAAGTACAGAAAAGCATGGTTCTATGATAAGCCAAGACTTATTCAAGTTAACGTGGCAATATTTGCACACGAATAGGACAAGCATCTGAGTGGGTGTTTTAGCGTTTTATTGGAGAGTAATTATTGTTAGTTTGTTAGTATTCTGTTGCAAAACTTAGTCAAGTTAATGGAAAGTTATTATTGTTAGTTTGTTAGATTCTGGTGCAAGACTTAGCCAAGTTAGTGGGAATTTATTATTGTTAGTTTGTTTGCTAATTATCTTTGTTTTTAGGATAATTCTTTGACTATAAACAAACTAACAATAATAACTCCCCCCAAGTCTTCTAGAACAGGCAAAAATTCATAGTTATACCTTCACAGTTTTTCACAGTTGCTAGACAATGTTCTCTTAGGATGAGACCACAATATTTGAATTTTAATTCTTCTTCATCCCTTCTCATTGCATATAATAATATTTTAATACATAAGGAATACCAACTTCTCCTAAAAACAAAGATAATTAGTAACAAACGAACAATACTAACCCCTCACTAACTTGACTAGGGCTTACAACAGAATACTAACAAACTAACAACAATAACTCACCACTGAAACACTAGAACACCCACTTAGATTCTTGTCCTATCCTTGCGCAAATGTAGCCACGTTAACTTGACCAATTCTTGGCTTATCAATACCCCCTCTTTCACTAGGACATTGCCCTCAAGATCCATTCGAGTTCAAGTGGGAAATCAACTGCATGGTCCTTTGTCGCAGCATCGTGTCCTCCCCAATGCTGGTACTCCCTTCAAGTAATAGAAGTTGTAGACTACGGCATTGGTGTCCTACTATAAACTTTTCATCACAGTTAAAACAAATGGCATGGGCTCGTCGTTTCTCATAATTCTTTTTAGGATAAACGTTTTATTAGAGTTGTCAGTGTAGTATTCGTCGGAACTGAAAGTGCGAGCTCTGATCAGCTAATTGAATGTGGTTATATGGCTTTCTGTAGGCGAGTTAATTACTCATCACATATGCGTGCAAGGTTGATAGCCTCCTTCAAGGACTTAGACTTGAACATCTGGATGCCTTCGGCTATCTCAGGTTTGAGGCCACCCATAAATGTCTCGATGAGCACTTTTGACGAGGATCCGACCTTGATTTCACAGCTTTTCAAACTCTTTTTGGTAATCTTGCAAATTACCGACTTGTTGAACTCGCAATAGTGCCTCGTGAAAGTCTTCTCCATCAGTAGGACCAAATAAGCCCACAGCTCCTCTTCAAACATTGCCCATGTTATTTTTCATCCGCTTTCCTTATACAACCAATGCAACCATTGCCACCATTGGTTGGCCTCCCCTTGAAGATGGAATGATGCCAAAGAGAACTTTTGTGTGTCTTCAGTTGCTTGATATTCAAAGAATTGCTCAACCCGATTCAAACATTCAGTTGGGTCGTCACCGAAGAAGCACTGAGATTTGAGTTTCGCCAATTTGGACGACATGACTTGTTGTCCTTCATTCGTCTCGCCTTGGTGTTCTTCTCAACATGTATGCAAATGAGCATCTCGAGCATCAACATAGTTGCAGGATCCATCCTTATTTGCGAGCAAAGCTTTAGACAATCGGCTGATGACTTCTTCAAGATGGTGGAGTTTGTCTGCAATGCCAAGTTCCATCCGGTTCAGCCCGTCTTGGAGTCCGTTGAAGCCGACTTCAATACTCTCGATCTTCTCTTTGTTGATCGCCATTGACAACCAGTTCCAAGTTTTGATACCAATGATAGATCCCAATCAAAGCTCATTCACAGTTGTTAGACAATGTTCTCTTAGGGTGAGAATAAACTACAATATTTGGAATTTAATTCTTCTTCCTCCCTTCTTATTGCATCTGATAATATTTAAATACATAAAGAATAACAACTTCTCCTATTGAAGACAACCGATGACCAGTTAGGAAAAGACGGCGTAGGTCATATCTGCGCAAGAAAAGGACAAGCATCTAAGTGGGTGTTTTAGTGTTTTAGTGGGGAGTTATTATTGTTAGTTTGTTAGTATTATGTGCGAGACATAGTCAAGTTAGTTGATAGTTATCATTGTTAGTTTGTTAGCTAATTATCCTTATTTTTAAAAGAAGTTGTTATTCCTTATGTATTTAAATATTATCAGATGCAATGAAATGAGAAGAAGAAGAATTAAAATCCAAATACTGTGGTTTATTCTTATCCTAAAAGAACATTGATATCAAAGCTTGGAACCAGTTGTCAATGGCGACCAACAAAGAGCAGATCAAGAGTCTTGATGCCCGCTTCAGCGGCTTCAAGATGGGATGAATCGGATGGAATCAATGTTGCAGACAAACTCCACCTCCTTGAAGAAGTCATCAACCGATTGTCTGAAGCTTTGCTTGCAAATAAGGAGTGATCCAGCAGCCATTTCAATGCTCGAGATGCTCATTCGCATACCCGCCGAGAAGAACACTGAGGCAAGACAAATGAAGGCCTACAAGTCATGACGTCCAAATTGACGAAACTCGAATTTCCGTGCTTCTCCGGTGACGACCCAACTGAATGGCTAAATTGGATTGAGCAATTCGTTGAATACCAAGGAATTGAAGACATAGAAGGTTACTTTGGCATCATTCCATCTTCAAGGGGGCCAACCAATGGTGGTAATGGTTGCATCGGTCGTACAAGGAAGACAGACAAAAAATAACTTGGGCAACGCTTGAAGAGGAGTTGTGTGCTCGTTTTGGTCCTACTGATGGAGAAGACTTCGACGAGGCACTGTCGCGAGTTCAACAAGTCGGTAGTTTGCAAGATTATCAAAAAGAGCTTGAATAGATGTGCAATCAAGTCCATGGATGGCCATCAAAAGCACTCATCGATATCTTCATGAATGGCCTCAAACCTGATATAGCCAAAGGCATGTGGATGTTCAAGCATAAGTCCCTGAAGGAGGCTATAAGCCTTGCACGCATGCATGATGAGCAACTAGCTTGTCAACAGAAAGCCACACAACCATCTTCATTTAGCCAATCGCAGCTCGCACTTTCAAACCCGACGAATACTAAACCAACAACTCCAATGAAACGTTTATCCTGGAAAAAAATTGCAAAAAAACACGAGCCCAGTGCCTTTGTTTTAACTATGACGAAAAGTTTGTAGTAGGACACCAATGTCGTAGTTCACAAATTCTATTATTCGAAGAAAACAAAAACAATGGAAAGAACACTGATGTTGCGACAGAGTACCCCATAGCTGATTTCCTACCTGAACCCGAATGGACCTCGAGGACAAAGTTGCAGTGAAAGAGGGGATATTGATAGGCCAAGACTTAGTCAAGTTGAAATGGCCATATTTGCAAGAATAGGATAAGCATCTAAGTGGGGTTTTTATTTATTTTTATTTTTTTAGTGCATTAGTGTGGAGTTATTATTGTTAGTTTTTTAGTATTTTGTTGCAAGACTTAGTCAAGTTAGTGAGGAATTATTATTGTTAGTGTGTTAGCTAATTATCCTTGTTTTTAGGATAAGTTGTTATTCCTTACGTATTTAATTATTATCTGATGCATTGAGAAAAGAAGAGAAGAAGAAGAATTAAAATCCAAATATTATGGTTTATTCTCACCCTCGGAGACCATTATCTAGCAACTGTGAAGGAGCTTTGACTGGGACATATCCTTGTTGACTAAAATAATGTTTTAACAGTTCCTTCACAGTCTGAAGCTTTGTGACAGACTGTGAGCACACTTTATATCTTCTGGAACATGCAAAAATCATACTTAAGCACAAAGAAAGTGAATAACATACTTTCTATGTTCACCACCTAATAGATAACATTGTTATGCCATTGGCTTCAAGAAGGCAAGACAGATCCATATATAAATATGATGTACAGTATCATACCAATACAAATGAAACAAACATGGCAGTGAATACAGTCTCACTGATGTAAGATCTCTCTTTTCCAAGCTCCTGCACCAACAATAACAAGAAAATGATAAGATCTCAAACTCCCAACAGTGTACATATATGTTGCAAGTGAGCACATGACTAGCTAAATATTCAAATCAATTCAATGAATACACACCGGAAGGATCTTGAACCCAAGATCTTGAAGAATAGGTCCAGGTCGATGAAAGTAGTGAACTCCTCGTGCTGCCAACCCATGAATATACTATTGACAGGAGAAAACACAGCATATGTCTACAAATTAGTGCATGCTCTTGGCACTGAAGGCATTCTGACAACATATTGAATTTCAAGATAAAAAGAAGCAAAACACATGCAGATTCCTATTTGCTAGTGATAAAACTGCCAAGTGAAAAATTATTGGCAGATAATAATCATTACATGTTGATTAACAACAAAAAATCACACTACATGAGGCTTATGCTCAAAATCATTAGTTATGAGAAACGACAAATTGCTCCCAGACCAATACAGCAAAATAACTAGCACCATAGGTATGCAAAAGGATCGTACAAGTGAAGAATCAAAGTCTAACATATTGAACCACAAGCATTCCTGAATAATCGATGCTTTTCGGGCAGTCACAGCTATCATACTTCAATAGTTGTAACCTCCTAATAATTTACATAGTACAAAGGAACTAGGCTGTCACAGCAACTTAAGAGAAAAGATCAAACCAAGTAATGACAAGCGAACAACAGAACAAGGACCGCTTTGTCTGGAATTTTTATCAGAAAACTGTGGGGGCCATGCACATATGATTTACAAGATGAGCACATTGAAGAGACGGATGCACAGTAAGAAACTGTGGGAGGCCATGCACATGCGATTCCTTCTTTTCAGGTGACAATTTCAATAACAGAGAAAATTTTAAATAGCATTCCAAATTGAATATACAGGCAGGATTCTACATACATGTGTCTGTATTTTTTTATTCCTATTTTTTATCTGCCCCATGTAATGTTCAATATCAATCAATCTCTCTTTTATTCATTCTTCCTTAAATTCATTTCCTTATCCTATTGAGTGTTATTGTATTAGGATGTGTGTGTAAAGCAAAGCAAGTGATATTATATATATGAGGGGTTAGCTCATTTGGGGGCTAATCACCATTTCCCCAAATCACAATATGGTATCAGAGCCCTAGAAAGAAAAAAAACAAAACTAAAACCCTTACCCAACCCGCGCCTCCACCCGCGGCCAGCGCCTCCACCTGCGGGCACCCGCAACCGCGTCTCCACCACCCGAAGCCGCGTCTCCACCACCCGAAGCCACCCGCACCCGCGTCTGCACAGCAGGCCGCCTGCGCCAGCCTCGCCTGCGCGCGCCGCTGCTTGCGTAGGCCCGCCGCCGCCGCCGCCTGCGGTGCAGGCCGCCGCCGCCGCCGTTGCTGCCTGCTGTGCAGGCCTCCATCGCCGCCGTCGCCTGCTGCACAGGCCGCCGTCGCTGCTGCCTTGCTGCGCGCTGCCGCTGCTGATTCTCATTCGCTGCTGATTCTCTGCTACAAAGGAGGATCCTAAAAAAACCCTAACCCTAGATCTATGGTCGAGCCATGAAGATGACTCCATAGATTTACGGTTAGGGTATGCCCTAGAAGAAGAAGAAGAGAAATAGATCTGCGGATCTAAGGAGGAAGAGAGGAGAGATCTGCGGATCTGTGGAGAGATGGGGGACAATCTTACCTCCGCTGACATGAAGGCCTTCATTGGCGAGATAACGAAGCTGCTTGCTTCGAAGGAGTTGGGATCCTCGAGTGGATCGATGCCTTCACGGCCTGTGCAGAAGCTGGAATTGATGCCCAATGATGTGAAATTGGAAGGGACGAAGAATTACCTTAGTTGGTCCAGGAGAGTGCTTCTCATCCTGAAGTCAAAGGGGTTAGAAGGCGTCGTTCTGGGTTCATGCAAGGAACCGACAGATAAGGATGGGGATGATTGGAAAGTCTGGAGCACCACCAACTCACTGGTGGCTGCTTGGTTGATGACATCGATGGTCCCACCCATTGCTGGGATGGTGGAGGCCATAGAGAGTGCTGCGGGGATATGGAGTATGGTAGAGAAAATGTACTCTGGAGCAGGGAATGTGATGCTCATGATGGAGGTTCAGGGCAAGGTCGACACCTTGAAGCAGGGGGAGATGTCTATTCTAGCCTACTCTGCGGAGTTGAAAAGGCTGTGGTCAGAGTTGGACCACTATGACCCTATTGATCTGCCTGATCCTAGGAGCGCTGCGATACACAGGAAGTGGGTGGAGCGTAGGCGTGTCACCCATTTCCTGAGGAACCTGTGTGGAGATTTTGAGGCCAGGAGAGCGAGTATGTGCCACTTATCCTCCATCCCATCTCTGGAGGAGGCCATAGCTGCAATGGCACAGGAGGAGACCAGATTGAGGGTTATGAAGGATGAGGGTATTCAGGTCACTCGGGCTGCACTGGCTGTACCGGCAGTGGCAGCAGTGAGCGAGGATCGAGAGTGCTACACATGTGGGGTGAAGGGGCACCTGAGCTTTAACTGCCCACAGAAGGGCAGTGGACAAGGACGTGGCACAGGAGGCAGAGGAGGAGGTCGTTGGGGCCGTGGAGGCCGTGGACGAGGTCGCGGCGGCCCACGGGCCAACTTTGCTACCGCTGACGGACGACAGGAGACAGTGATGATCGAGGCCACACCAGCTGAGGCGTCAGATCTAGAGCAGCGAAGACAGTCCAGGTCTACTACTGAGAGCTCGGAGAGTCATGCAGACCAGACTGGGGATATTGCCTCGCCATTCGGTAACTTTGCCCACTTCGCTCACACAGGCTCAGGTAACCGATTAGCCCTTTCATGTAGAGATCATATAGAGTGGATTATTGACTCAGGTGCATCTAGTCATGTGTCAGGAGCATATAGACAATTTTCCACATATAAACCACATACCATTCATGAAACCGTTCAGACAGCTGATGGCACATCCCAACCCATTAGAGGGATTGGTACTATTCAGTGCACTCCCTCCATACGCCTCTCTTCAGTCCTTCACGTCCCATCATTTCCAGTCAACCTCTTATCTGTTGGCTCTATTGTTGATGATCTCGACTGTAGCATTACTTTTGACTCTACTCATTGTGTGTTGCAGGAAAGGAAGACTGGGAGGAGGCTTGGGACTGGCGTCAGGCGTGATGGACTGTGGTATTTTGAAAGAGCTAGTGGGGATGCTGCACTGGATGTCGTTGGTGGAGAAAAGGAAAGGGATGTACTTTTGTTACATTGTCAGTTGGGACACTTGCCTTTTGATATTTTGAGAAAAATGTATCCCGATGTTTTGAATAGAGTGAATGAAATGAATTTGAAATATGATGCATGTGAATTTGGGAAACACACTAGGACGTCATATCCTAGTGTAGGGATGAGGAGTGTAGAGAAATTTCATCTTATTCACTCAGATGTTTGGGGGCCCTGCCCAGTGACTTCAGTAAGTGGGTTCAGGTGGTTTATCACCTTCATAGATTGTCATTCTCGGATGACATGGCTTTATATGATGAAAAACAAAGGTGAAGCGTTGAAGTGTTTTCAGGACTTCCATAGAAGTGTCAGAAATATGTATGAGGCCAAGATCCGTGTCTTGAGAACGGATAATGGGACAGAGTATGTAAACAGGGAGTTTGCATCTTACCTATCTGAGAGTGGGATAACTCATCAAACCACTTGCCCCAACACCCCCCAACAGAACGGAGTTGCTGAAAGGAAAAATAGACACTTGTTGGAGGTAACTAGGTCACTCATGCTCACCATGAATGTACCTAAGATATTGTGGAGTGAAGCAGTGATGACAGTCACATATCTTATCAACAGGATGCCTTCACGGATCCTTGGTATGAAGTCTCCATGTGAGATTCTTATGGGAAAGAACACTTTTGTAGTTCCACCAAAAGTGTTCGGATGCACATGCTTTGTGAGGGATCATAGACCTTCTGTGGGGAAGCTGGATGCTCAGGCAATTAAATGCATATTTGTTGGGTATCCTTCAAATCAGAAAGGCTATAGGTGTTGGAGTCCCTCAGAAAGAAGGCTGTTTGTGAGTATGGATGTGACGTTCAGGGAGACTGAACCTTTTTATGGAGGACTGACAGATTCTACATCAGTATTTGATACTGGGGCCTCTCCAAGCACAGGAGGAGTTGGTCGAGAGGGGGAGACTGATGAGAGGAGGGTAGTGGTTGGACTTATACCGTGTCCTGTCAGGCCTACTGGTACTGGTCCTGATAGCAGGGAGGAAGAAAGGACCTTGGTGGAAGAGGAGGAAGACAGGCTGTACGACAGGAAATATAGCAGGAGACAGAAGGATAGTCATGGCGATGGAGAACAACAAGAAGACATCTTCCCCACTGAAGAACCACTAGCTCCACTGCCCCATGTCGAGATTGATCAGTCTATCACGCCTGCTCGAGTCCCGACTTCCTTACTGCCTTCCTCTCCTACCACGGATGGTAACCTTTCTTTGCCTTCCTCTAGTTTAGATCTTCCACTTGCATCTCGTAGGGAGCCTCGTATCAATGCCGGCAGGCCTCCTGTACGGTATGGATATGAGACTGATATTGCTAATCATGTCGCCTATGCCTCTCTTACACCTGCATATAGGGCTATCATTGCATCCTTACAGTCTATCCCTATACCAAGTGATTGGCGAGTGGCAAAGCAACATCCCCAGTGGAAGAAAGCAATGCTCAAAGAACTTGAGGCACTGGAGAAGAACAAAACATGGAGACTTGTCTCACTTCCAGCAGGGAAGAAAGCTGTGGGCTGCAAGTGGGTATTCACAATAAAGCAAACTTCAGAAGGGAAGGTGGACAGGTACAAGGCGAGGCTGGTTGCCAAGGGCTACAGTCAGACTTATGGGATTGATTATGATGAGACATTTGCCCCAGTGGAAAAGATGAGTACTGTGAGAGTACTGATATCCTGTGCAGCGAATTTTGGTTGGAAATTGCATCAGTTGGATGTAAAGAATGCCTTCTTGCATGGAGACTTACAGGAGGAGGTATACATGGAGGTTCCACCTGGCTTTGGCACACAACAGACGGTGGGAAAGGTATGTAGACTGGACAAGTCCTTGTATGGGCTGAAGCAATCTCCAAGGGCATGGTTCGACAGGTTCAGGCGTGCAGTCATCACTATGGGCTACAAGCAGAGTAATGGTGATCATACTGTATTCTATAGACATTCAGGACAACGGATCACTCTTTTGGCTGTGTATGTTGATGATATTATTATCACTGGAGATGATGAAGAGGGAATCTCTCACTTGAAGGTAAGGTTGGCGAGAGAATTTGAGGTCAAGGACCTTGGACAGTTGGGATATTTCCTTGGACTGGAGATTGCCAGGTCCAGGAAGGGTATAGTTCTCTCACAGAGGAAATATGCCCTGGATTTACTGGCTGAGACTGGTATGTTGGGGTGTCGTCCAGCAGTTACTCCTATTGATCAGAATCATATGTTGCATTCACAATTAGGGGAGCCAGTAGACAAAGAAAGGTACCAGAGACTTGTTGGACGTCTTATCTACTTATGACATACCAGACCTGACATTGCCTATGCTATCAGTGTGATAAGTAGATACATGCATGATCCTAGGACTGGACATATGGAAGCAGTCTTCAGGATACTGAGGTATCTGAAGAAGTCCAGGAAAAGGCATATTATTTGGTAGTCATGGTCACATGAATGTGACAGGCTACTGTGATGCAGATTGGGCCAGTTGCCTAGATGATAGGAGATCGACCTCGGGCTACTGTGTGTTTGTTGGGGGCAACTTGGTCTCTTGGCGCAGCAAGAAGCAGGATTTGGTGGCTCGTTCCACTGCAGAGGCAGAGTATCGTGCTATGGTGCTTAGTACCTGTGAGATGATCTGGTTGAGATCACTCCTACATGAGCTACGCCTGCTGAGAGAAGGACCATTGCGGTTGTTGTGTGATAACAAGTCAGCAATTAATATTGCCAACAACCCAGTGCAACATGATAGAACGAAGCACATAGAGATTGACAGGTTCCTCATTAAAGAGAGACTGGACAAGAAACAGTTGGAGATCTCCTATATTACCTCTGGACAGCAATTAGCAGATTGCCTTACGAAGGGGTTAAACTCTAAAGGAGTAGAGGATGCTTGTAACAAGATGGTCATGATAAATATCTTTTGCTCATCTTGAGGTGGAGTATTGAGTGTTATTGTATTAGGGTGTGTGTGTAAAGCAAAGCAAGGGATATTATATATATGAGGGGTTAGCTCATTTGGGGGCTAATCACCATTTCCCCAAATCACAATATATCCTCATCTTACATTATGCTTAGACAGCTTAAATACTAACATCTTTGCATATTGTAGCACTAGTGAATGCCCGTGCCCACGGCAAACGACGTCTCCCAGGCTCAAAACCGACGGGTATAGCCGGCTCACGGGCGAAATGTCGACGGGCGCAGTTGTTGCGTATTGTAGCATAAATTTTTGAATTTGCCTCGCCCAAAACTCAAACGCACCCAACAACATCCATAAGAAGGTTAAAACAACTCAATAAGAAACCCGACCTCACACAAACATACAAAACATTAGATAGTTCCAAATCTCAAATTTGGCAAATAGAGGAGGATAAACTGCATAGCCCACACACAGCGCTTAAATTAGTTTAGGGCCTCATGGCACAAAAAATTGAAGTTTGAGAACCTATGGATGAAAAAAAGAAGTCTCAAGTTGTACCCATGCCATGGTAAAACATTAGAGGCAGCTGAAATAAATAAATAAACAAGTAGAGAAAGTATCCAGATAGCCTTGATACATCTCACCAATGAGCATTGTTTCATACTTCTCCATTCTTCTGCAAATCATCATGTAAGGATATGCAAAGCAATAGCTTAACTGGCATGACAATAACTTGGCTCCAAATAAATGGTTGCATTCTCGTTTACATGTCATTAGTCGCTTACAGAAAGAAAAGACTTGGAAGTCCCTAGTTACTCATAGAATTTAGATACTAGAAATTATGAAGCATCTAACTGCTACAAATTTATATAAAAATAAAATTCTGAAGCAGCAGCTGAATCATCCCAAAATTATTATCATTCATTCCATTTTAACATAAACATTCACAGAGTTCAATCCTACAGTGCTCAAACAGTTCGATCCGCACGAAAAAAGTTTAAATCAAGAGATATCAACAATCGCTTCGCCTTATAGATCGATCATTGAACCAAAAGGAAAAATACTAACTTCATACCTGAAAAATAAGCCCCGCGAGCAGAAGCTGCCACTTCTCCAAAAGAATCTGCACTTCTACAGCGATCTCTGCTGCAATCCTCCGCCATAACTGAAGAAAGAGGCCAAAATTTTCCTCAATTCATAAAGCAAGCGAAAAAAAAAGGATCGATAAAAAGTCCAACTAAAATTAAGAAAAAAGAGCAGACCTTGGAAGTTTCTCGAGCAAGGTACATCGTAATCTCCGCCGATGGCAACCACACCCATACTAATTCTTCATCATCTCAGAGCTAATATCACCATCATCCTCCCCAAAATCTAACCCAAACCCCTGGGAATCTAAAAACCAGCCACCAGCTGCCGACGTCAACAATCGATCAATTAAGAAATCACAATACTCCGCGATCTCTCCGATCGCCGACCAGAATCTCCCCGTAATCAACCAAAACTTCTTAAAAAAACCTCAATCCCCAACCAAATGGAAATTCTTAAAAATCGACTTTCTGATTGAATTCAAAGGCTTTCTAAGATTTTAAATCTTCAAGCTTGTGGGCTCCACCTCAAGAACGCGGAATCAACACGAAGATTAACGTCGACGAGTAAGAAAAAAGAAAGTAAAATTAATTAATTAATTAACTGAAAAATGAAAAGAGAAAGCGAGTTGAGCTTCTCAGCCCCCAAACGCTGAGGACGAAGTAGAATTCTATCGAAAGCAGCAGACTTTTCGTTCTCTTCTAGTAGTCTGAGTTCCATGCCATCAGCAGCATATTTACCCAAACCTTTGCTATAAATTACAGTCCGGCCACTACAGCTTGCGCAACGTACAGATCATCTGTGCTGTCAGCCTGGTAAAGATGTAATTTCGGTAGCACCGAGTTTGGCTGGCGGCGATCTGTCCAAATTCGTTTTTTTGTGTTTTTGCAAAATGGAGAGAGTGTGGACGAAACTTGTAAATAAAAAAGAACAAGTATTCCCTCCATTGGGAGCTCCAGCTAATTACCATTTTTGGCTTATTTTTAGTTTTTTTAAAACATTTTTTAATCTCCGGCATCGGCCTGCAATTTCGGAGAAGTTGAGAGATCTGGAGGTGAAATCGGCCGCCGGCCCGGCGGCCCCCTCACGTGTCCCACGTTGGCAATCAGATGGAGGCCCTTGACTTTTGGGTAAATTACCAGAAATGCCATCGCAAGTAACGGAAATGTTGGTAATCTGCACGTGAGCGATGATTAGCCTGCCGGCTTTTGATTTCGAAATTCGAAAATCTTGGAGAAGAAAAGGCGCGTTATGAATATCTCACCCAATCGTTTCCCAGAAGTCTTGGGCCGGGCCGGGCCGCGATTGAAATTATGGTAACAAATGGGCCCTTCTTACGAAGTTGGACCCAAGAGCATAATAGTCCACTGTTTGATTCACACCAACCATTTCCTAGTTACATGAGATGGTTTCAAGTTCAGGGCATTTCGATGGACTGCTTCTTGCCTCTGGGCGATCTGAAAGAAGAGAAAGGAACGTTGCGATGCAGCAGTGAAGAATGTGTGCCCACCTGTCAGAGTTCTGGTAGCGGGCGTTAGGCTCGGTCCTTCTACGGTTGCTGCAGCCAACATCGAAGATTCGTCAGAGGAAGAAGATGAGAAGCAATGACATCAGTTCACCTGTATTGTAAATATAGAAACTATGTTAAAAATTTGAATTGGTGTGATCACAGTTTGAGTTGTTCAGCGGCAGAATTTGATCATACGGTTGATTTACAGCATTCTAAGCTATGTCAATATCAAATTACATTACCTGAGCCTTACGCATGCCAGTCATCCTCGTCCAATCTGGTAACAAATAAGCCTGCAATATACGATCGAGGATTAAATGTTGCACTTGTATATCAAAATTGATAACCCAGAATAATACAGATACAACAATTGCCAGAAAGTCCACAGATAGTATATCAGAATGATTTGTGCATCCAAATACTGAACTTGTGCCAATGCTGAAACTAACCTGAGATGAGACTCAGACGGCAAACTGTGCAATAAAAACTGCACTTGCATCTGAAAGTAGGCAACCGAGACAAACCAACGATACAATAATATCTGAGATATATCGGAATAAAACCACTACAAATCCAATAACGGCAAATAGAGTTGGAAAATAGGTGGACTGTGCCATCCACGCGAATAAAACTTGAAGCAAGGGTTTCGGGTTTCCATTTGCATCGACAATGGACTAATCTAGGTCCAAGGGAAAATGGCATTTTGGCATCCATTGATCTATGACCCAAAAGGATTCAAACACTTCAAAATGTCTATTCACAGTTCTTCTGAACCCAGCATTTTAACAAAAAATTGATCCAAAAGATGATGACATACTAAGTTTAGTAATCGGTAAGAGTCCTACAAGTTTGCTTCGAACTCCTAGAGAGAGGGCTTGTTCTCCTCTAGCACTAATAAACTAACTATAGTTGATTTAAAATATAGAGATAGAGAGAGAGATGGAGCCTTCAGTGATCTCACAAGGGCAGTTAACCTCTCTTAGCGTGACTAGAAAGGTGGTCTAGTACGTAGCTTTCAGGAGGTTCTGCTTGGGTGTCTTCAGAAGCGATGCTCGTCTGGTTAGCTGCAGTGTTCTCCCGAATACTTTTAGATTTCATCGAATAATACAGACCTGAGAGAGTGTGAGGCTTCTTGCTGTGAAGGATTGCAACAGACATCGCAAATGCCTGCACCAATGCTATTGATTCCCCAAACTCAACTTTATATACCTCCTCTTCGAAAGCAGTCAACCTGAAGGTATGCTTATTCCCTCTATCATCACCCTGAAATATAATTATTTTTTGTCAGAAGCCACATTGGACTTTCTTTTTTTTGAAGTTATCTTTCTAGAATAATAAGAGTGTTTTTTATCGAGAAACCTGAGGGAACAATTCAATCCGATGAGCTGCGTGTGCTAAAAAAGCATCGGATGAACTAGGATTTGAGCCCTCTTGGATCATATCTGTTAGCACCGTTAGCCTGCAACCCTCATCCCAACCACCGCAGTCACAAGAACCTCCTGATCTCCATCTCTCGATCAGAGGAGATGGTCCTCCTGTAGATGAAATGCTATGAATTATACGAGGGAGAACTGCAATGACACTGGCTACGCGTGAAGGCCTATTCCTCTGCTCAATGTGCAAGTTTCCTGAACTTCGATGATTCTTTTCTGAACTTCTCTGCGATGAATCTCTCGATTTATTGCCTTGAACATCCCCGTTTTCTGTCTGTTCATTTGGAACCTGAATAACGATAGCTGCAAGCTCATTATTGAATTGAAAATTAGCATTTTCACTAGTTTTTGGTGATAGTTCACCCCCGAAAAGAACAAACTCTCTCATGACAAATCGGCTCTCGGAACCAATGCTGGTACCCTCGGAGGAAGAAACCCTCATCTGGCCTATTAAGTCGTAGCCCACATCACGTTTTTGACTCTTATTGCCTTGGCCTATCCAGACCCCACCTTTCTTCTTTGCTTCATGAACAGTAAACAGAGTATATGTGCAGTTGAAATCGTTCTCCTGTGATACGCTTCCTTGTCCCATTGAGGCAGAAAGAAAGCTACTGTCATCGACGGAGAACATAAACAGAGGAAGCTCGTTCTTCCAAATAAGTTTCAAAAGCGCTTGCCTTGTTGGTCTCGCTTGCTTCTTGGCCTGGACCGAACAACCAGCCTCAGAGAACTGGCTAGGCAAAGAACTGAAGTTTGCATGCATCGACTGGACATATTTTAATCCATCCCCAAGTGGCAGCTTATCTCCGGAAAGATGAATTTGGATCCTTTTCAACTTAAATATGGGATCGAATATCTTCCACAATGGAGCGAGCCTGCTTCTGGAACTGGAGGATGCATCTTCTTCAAGTGAATTTCCTGAACCATTAGTTTGCTTCATGTATTTGCTCGATGAACCTTCTCTCCAACTGGAATTTCTTATCCGATACAGACCAGTACTTAACAGATTGTGAGGTGATACGCTGCGTCTACTTCTGTCACGAGAGATTCCATTATATTCATGGAAATTATCTGAAACATTGGAATGTTTCATCGGTTTCACTGACAAACTCCTTTTCAAACCAGCAAGACGGCCAGGTGAAATTTCTCTTCGTCGTGCAAACTGGGAGCCAAGGGGAAGGCAGTCTCCCGAGATGCTCTTTCTGGTCACTTCTACATGCCTTCGGTTGCTCACTGCAGCAGAATCATAGCTAACGCGCCTTGCATGTTCAATCCTTTCAATATGATCCAACGTGCATCCTTCAGCCACTGTGCACTGTTCTTCTAACCAATCTGCCGAAAAATACACACCACCAGGAAAACTTGGTTGTTCACGGCGATGAAACTTCTCTTTTAACCTGCCAATTTGTGACTTGACCTTCTTATGTGCAAAACCAGGAATAGCATCAACTATAGGAGCAGAAGATGAACTGGCAACATCTGGATACCGGGGCTTTTCACAAGAGACTCCTTTCATATCCGAATATTTGATCTTACCCTTTTCTGACGGCCTACTGCATGAAACTTTTGAATCAGGATTTCCCTTGATTTGAACGTAATCGTTTTCATTTATATATGATAGGCTTCTTCGGCCAGCAACGAAGGAATTCTGGCGAGCATTGAATGCAGGGGTCTGCTTACTTTGAGCAATAGGGCTATCGGTGCTTCTATCACACTGCGAAGAAGATCCAAATGTAGAAGATGATGCCGCTGACGATGAAGTAGTACTATATGGAGAATCTACGCTTCTATTAGCCACTTCTTTCCGTTGACTTCTCCAATTCTCAAGGCGCCCCCAGTCAAGAACTCCGAAGTTCAGTGCCTTCTCCCGTGCACTGTGTCCCTGCTCCAAGCGCTGGAGGTAATCTGGAACACTTGACATGTACTTGATCACATCGTCTACCGCTGGCACCTGCCAATGCTTGTTGCCCATGGACATCAAAGGAACAGAGTTGTCGGCACTAATTGTCACAGCTCTTGTAGCATCCTGATCTGGATCGTTATTGTCAATTGCCTTTTCAGCCCTCGAGGATTTTCTTTCTCCAATTGATGATCTAGGAGCTTGGTACTGCCGTGAACTCCTCCTAGTTGGTGCATTCGGATTCACCAATGAAATCTCATCATAATCAACACTATCTGCTAGAGATTGGGGCATGATTCACAAGGCATGCAATATTCGAATCTGTTCCATAACAATGTAATGTTTCCTCAATATATTTTACCATAAAGAGATGTGACCTCCTATCAATGCAACCTCCTATCATATCATATTTTGAAATACATATGTGAAGTTTCCCTTATTAGTCTAAAAAACTTGATAAATATCATTGGCAACAAGAGATAAATATTTACAATTGAAAACAACAAGCAATAAGTTTGGCTGCTATATATTACAGAATCTGAAGCAATTAGATATAAAAGGTAAATTCAAGTGCTACAAATTGTTCAGTTGGCTAAAATTAGCCAAAGATACAACACAAGTGCAACAAGAGATAAATATTTATAACGGGAAAGTGCCAAGGGGCAGATTGAACATGCATGCACACACCATGAATTCACACATGCACATATGCATGTGCGCGCACATATACACAAAAATTAAAGGGTTTTTTATAAATAGGACCCCCAAATCATGTCTTATTGGAAAAGAGTCCCCTAAATCATAGCATTTGCTATTTAGTCCCCCAAATCATATAGATCACTCGAAAAAGTCCCTTTTGGGAGCCGATTTCTAAAAAATAAGTGTTACAACTTAAGGATTTTTACAACCAACTGATACGCTTATCACCTACGAGAGGCGGCGCAAGAAGACTAAGGAGTAATTGCTGGGCGTACCGAAGGTTTGGGGATAAAATTACTTTAGGCACCATTAGTGGGTCTTAATTGCTGTACGCACCACGCCTCATCATTATATAAGTGAGGGCGTGGGCTAGGGTTAGGGTATCGAATTTGTGAGCCGTCATTTGACATTGCCTAGAGTTCTCCGAGGAGATCTAGAAGAGAGTTTAGGCTTTTCCCTTAGCAAAAGCTAGGAGAGGGGCCAACTCTCCAAAAATTGGCTATTTATCTTGTAACCCTATTCCCCAAATATCAATAAAAATCCCCAAACCTCTTCTACAAACCCTAGTCCGCATCAATTTGGTATCAGAGCACTGATCCAATGGCAGCGACGAGATCATCCACGGCAAAATCTATGGAGGAGCGGCTAGATGCGGAAATCGTCGAAAGGAAGAAAGACACGGCGGATCTCATCGAAAAGATCGACGCCGTCAAATCGGATCTCAAGGGAAGTATGGAGCAAATGAAGGAGATGCTCGTCAACTTCATGGCTCAAAACATCACCGCGCCACAGATCTCGCGCTCAAAGGAAGGAGGCACCTCAGATCTGAATCATCAATCAGATCTGAGGGCAAAAGGGAAGGCGTCGATGATTCCGAACCAGGAAGGCGTCATCGTAGGAGTAGATCTAGATCTGGATCTCAACGACGACGACTGGCAAGAGGATCTCTCCGAAACCCTAGGAGAGAGCTCCGAAGAAGAACCAACGACTCGTCGGCAGCGACGGAGGCAGGCGGCGAACCCCCTGGGGGTTACCGACAGCCGGCGACCCCCCAGGGGCCTCGCCGGAGGCGGGCGAGCCCCCCACGGGGCCGCCGAGGAGCGGCGACCCCGCAGGGGGGGTCGCGGGAGCAGGGCGACCCCGCCTGGGGGCCGCCGAGGGCAGGCGAGCCCCAGGCGGGGCCGCCGAAGGGTGGCGACCCCCTGGCGGGGCCGCCGGAGGCGGGCGACCCCCCCAGGGGGCCGCAGAGGAGCTGCGACCCCCTGGAGGGGCCGCCGGAGGCAGGCGACCCCCCCAGGGGGCCGCAGGAGGCGGGCGACCCCCCAGGGGGTTCGCCGGAGGCGGGCGACCCCCCCAGGGGGGCGCCGAGGAGCGGCGGGCCCGCCAGGGCACGCGCGGGCTCCCGACGGGCCGCGCGGAGTACGAGGACCCCCCAGGCAGCGTCGGGGGGACCACGGGACCCGTGAGAGGCGCGCGCGGGGTGCGCAAGATCCGGAGTACTTCGAGGACGATGACTGGGCTACGGAAGGAAGATGGGGGGCTGAAGATCAGGATCTGGAGTACGAGGATCCCATCCATCACTACGAGGAGGAGTATGAGGAGGAGGATGAACGGCACTGGAGGGAGGATAGGAGGTGGGAGCTGGAAGGGGACCGATTTGGGGACCACCGTCGCCTGCAGCGCGTGGATCGTGTCGACGGGAGAGATCCACGGGCGGATGATCGCATACGGAAGCTCCAGATGCCGGTGTTCGAGGGTAGTGACGCCATTGGGTGGATCTACAAGGCGGAGAGGTACTTTGAGCTGGCCAGGCTGACTGAGGAGGAGAGGTTGAGAGCGGTTGCCCTCTGTCTGGAGGGGGAGGCTCTAAATTGGTGGAGGTGGAAGGAGCAGCAGAGACCTCTGAGGACCTGGGACGGGTTCAAGGAGGCACTACTACACCGTTTCAGTGGCTCTCAGGCGGGGGGAGCTTATGAGCAGCTGCATGCCTTGAGGCAGATGGGGACCGTGCGTGACTACATCAAGCAGTACGAGGAGCTCACTAGCCGCGTGCGAGGGATGCCTGCAGAATCCCTGGAAGGATTCTTTATGGACGGTCTGAAGCCCACCATCAGGTCTGAGCTTCGTACTCTCAGACCACGTGGACTGGAGGAGCAGATGGAGCTGGCCCTGACGGTAGAGGACCGGTTGGCCGACGAACGCCGTGCTAGGGGGGCGTTTGGGGGGCAGTTTCCACGCCCACAGGCGGGCCCAGGAGGACAGACAGGCGCTGCAGGAGGGGCCCCAGCGGCCGGAGGGAGACCCGGGGATGTGAGGCCGGGCGGGCCTTACAAGAGGATGACGGACGCGGAGATGCGAGACCGGAGGGCAAAGGGGTTATGCTTCAAGTGCGACGAGAAGTTTACCCCTGGGCATCGGTGTCGCAACCAGGCCCTGCAGGTATACGAGGTATATGCGGAGGACTTGGAGGGGGAGCAGGCAGAGGAGGAGGCGGCAGGGGCCGATGAGGAGGGCACGCCTCTACTACTGGAGGCGGCCGAGGTCTCGCTTAGCTCCATCGCGGGGTTTACGCGGGTGCACACCATGAAGCTGGCTGGTAGAGTCCGAGACCTGGACGTGGTGATCTTGATAGATAGTGGGGCTACCCACAATTTCGTATCCCCCAGGGTGATTGAGAGTCAAGGGTTACCAGTCACGGAGACAGAGGGCTTTGAGGTCATGCTCGGGACCGGGGTGGTCGAGCAGAGTAGAGGTATCTGCCGGGACTTGATGGTGTCCATACAGGGGGGTGGTGATCACGGGAGACTTCCTGCCCTTGACCTTGGGCAACGTCGACTTGATTTTGGGGATGCAATGGCTGCAGTCGCTGGGAGAGACGAAGTTCAATTGGAGGCTACTACGGATGGAGTTCCAGGTAGACGGCCGGAAGGTGGTGCTGTTGGGTGACCCGAGTTTGTGTTGTTCGTCGGTGTCCTACAAGACCATGGCGAAGACACTCCAGGCCGAGGGAGGGGGGTTCTTGATTGAGCTCCAGGGGTTGGCGTCGGACGAGGCCATCGGGGCGACAGTAGTACCGCCGGAGGTGGAGCAGCTACTGCAGGGGTTTGAGGGAGTGTTTCAGCCACCTAGCGGTCTTCCGCCGCCGAGAGACCATGAGCACGCGATTGTGCTAAAGGAGGGGGTGTCACCTATCAGTGTGCGACCGTACCGATACCCCCAGGTACAGAAGGATGAAATTGAGAAGTTGGTGCAGGAGATGTTACAAGCAGGTGTCATCCGCCCTAGTGCTAGTCCTTTCTCTAGCCCAGTGCTTCTGGTTAAGAAAAAGGACGGCAGTTGGAGATTTTGTGTCGATTACCGGGCTCTCAACAAGGAGACTGTCCCCGACAAGTTTCCCATTCCGGTGATCGACGAACTATTGGACGAGCTGCACGGAGCGGTGGTGTTCTCGAAGATCGACCTGAAGTCGGGGTACCACCAGATTCGCATGAGGCAGGAAGATGTGCAGAAGACCGCCTTCAGAACTCACGAAGGCCACTACGAGTTCCTCGTCATGCCCTTTGGGCTGACGAACGCCCCCGCGACCTTCCAGTCCCTGATGAACAAGGTCTTCCGACCTTATTTGCGGAGGTTCGTTTTGGTCTTTTTTGATGATATCCTGGTCTACAGCGCATCACTACAGGATCATTTGGGCCATCTGGAGATAGTGATGCGGGAGTTGGAGGGCCATCAGCTGCAGGCCAACCGGAAGAAGTGTCTATTCGGACAGGCGCAGGTGGAGTACCTGGGGCACATTGTGTCGGCTGAGGGAGTGGCCGCCGATCGATCGAAGATTTCGGCCATGTTGGATTGGCCCCAGCCTAGGACACTACGGGCCTTGAGGGGGTTTCTGGGGCTTACAGGGTATTACAGGCGGTTCGTGAAGGGGTACGGCACATTGGCGTGGCCCCTAACGGAGCAGCTGAAGAAGGATAATTTTTGTTGGGGAGAGGAGGCGACGAGGGCGTTCCAGGCCCTCAAGGAGGCGATGACGACGGTGCCGGTGCTGGCGCTCCCAGATTTTGAGAAGAAATTCATCGTGGAGTCAGATGCTTCGGGGTTCGGTTTGGGGGCCGTACTGATGCAGGAGCAGAGGCCGGTCGCTTACTTCAGCCAGGTCTTGTCCACCAGAGCCCGGCTGAAGTCAGTCTACGAGCGAGAGTTGATGGCAATTGTGCTGTCAGTTCAGAAGTGGAGACCCTACTTACTGGGGAGGGAGTTTGTGGTACGGACAGACCAGCGGAGTCTAAAGTACCTCTTGGAGCAGCGCATGGTGGCAGAGGAGCACCAGAGATGGTTGTCCAAGTTGAGCGGGTACAAATTTGAGATCCATTACAAACCCGGCTCGGACAACAAGGCGGCAGATGCGCTCTCCCGACGAGATGAGGGGGTGCAGGTGGTGGCTTTGTCTATTCCGTTGATGTTGAGGAGCGACACCCTGCTAGCAGAGATTGAGGCAGATGAGGAGCTGCGGCGAATCCGGGAGGCGATTGTTGGGGGGTCTACAGACTTTCCGGGGTACACATTGGAGGGGGGACTGCTCCTGTACCGGAGGCGGCTAGTGATTCCTCGGACTTCGAGTCACATTCCGGCACTCTTCCATGAGTTCCACAGCAGCGCAGTAGGTAGACACTCGGGAGGTTACCAGACGTATCAGAGGATGGCCCGGGAGCTTTACTGGCCGGGCATGAGGAAGGACATTGCGAGGCTGGTCGCGGAGTGCGATATGTGTCAGCGCCACAAGTATCAGGCGACATCTCCAGCCGGTCTTCTACAGCCCTTGGAGTTACCAGAGAGGATATGGGAGGACATCTCGATGGATTTCGTGGAGGGACTGCCACGATCCGAGGGCTATACTACTATATTTGTTGTGGTTGACCGCCTCAGCAAATACGGTCATTTCATTCCACTCCGCCACCCATTTACAGCAGCATCGGTAGCAGTAGCTTTTCTGAAGGAGGTGGTCAGGCTGCATGGGTACCCCCGCTCTATTGTGTCCGACAGAGATAAAGTCTTTCTGAGCACTTTTTGGAAGGAGATGTTCCGTCTGCAGGGTACAGCACTTCGACGGAGCACGGCATACCACCCCCAGACGGACGGCCAGACGGAGGTCCTCAACCGCAGTGTAGAGACGTACCTGCGGTGCTTTGCGTCAGAGACTCCTAGGAAGTGGGCCGGGTGGTTGATGTGGGCTGAGTATTGGTACAACACCTCGTACCACTCAGCGGCGAGGATGACACCGTTTCAGATCGTCTATGGCAGGGATCCGCCCCATTTAGTGCATTACAGTAGGGGATCCACCCCGGTGTCAGGATTGGAGCAGCAGCTAGAGGATCGAGATCGAGTCCTGGAAGAGTTGAAGCGCCACCTACTGCGCGCGCAGCAGATCATGAAGAAGAAGGCAGATGCACATCGCAGGGAGGTGGAGTTTGATGTAGGGGAACGCGTCTATCTGAAGCTTCGACCATACCGACAGCGTTCTATGGCTCACCGGCGCAACGAGAAGCTAGCGGCAAGGTACTATGGGCCGTATGAGATTGAGGCCAGGATCGGCAAGGTGGCGTATCGACTGAAGCTGCCTCCTACTACCCGCATTCACCCGGTTTTTCACGTCTCACAGTTGCGCCGCGCTATTGGAGATCATGAGGCAACGTCCACTTTACCCCCGACTCTCACGGTTGACATGGAGGTACTTCTTGCACCCGAGGAGGTCACAGGCATTCGTACGGGAGCATCAGGAGCACGGGAAGTCCTTATTCGTTGGTCGGGATTACCGGAGTTCGAGGCCACATGGGAGTTATATGATCACATCTTGGAGCAGTACCCAGATTTCCACCTTGAGGACAAGGTGAAACTCCTGGGGGGAGTAGTGATACGCTTATCACCTACGAGAGGCGGCGCAAGAAGACTAAGGAGTAATTGCTGGGCGTACCGAAGGTTTGGGGATAAAATTACTTTAGGCACCATTAGTGGGTCTTAATTGCTGTACGCACCACGCCTCATCATTATATAAGTGAGGGCGTGGGCTAGGGTTAGGGTATCGAATTTGTGAGCCGTCATTTGACATTGCCTAGAGTTCTCCGAGGAGATCTAGAAGAGAGTTTAGGCTTTTCCCTTAGCAAAAGCTAGGAGAGGGGCCAACTCTCCAAAAATTGGCTATTTATCTTGTAACCCTATTCCCCAAATATCAATAAAAATCCCCAAACCTCTTCTACAAACCCTAGTCCGCATCACCAACTCACTCTCTCCACTAGAGGGTTACAACACACACCTTATCTCTAGAAAGGGTTTTCAATACAACTCAACACAATCTCACCAAGTGATGATCTCAACACTTGAGACTTTTATAGTACGCCCAAGTATTCAACCACTTACCAACACACCCTTGAGTGGATTTTACAAACCTCTTTTGAAAGATGAAAATTGCAACTTCCTATAGCCATAAAGATGAAGCTTTGAATGCGTGAAGTGTGGCTAAGAGAACTCTAATCATGATCTTAATGAAGTCAAGGTGAAGCTTCAGAGAATCACAATTAAGGGCAAGATACTTAAAAACTGTGGAATTAAATCAAAGGCCTTAGAAAAACTTTAGGGCTTAAAGAGGGCTTTAGAAAATGCTCAGAAAACTTAGCTTTTGCTCAAAAATTTCATGCCAAACTCTCCAGCAACTCTCACATATATATGGGTGAAATCTGGTTACGACGGATTACAAAAATATCCCTAAAATCTCTCCCCGAATGGGTGGTCAAATAATAAGACAATATGACCATTGGGGGCTGGGAGTTGACTACTAGTCAGGAGTCGACAACCATGCCAAGAGGAGTCCACTATCCAACAGTAGCTCGCAAGCACTCTGGAGCTCCTAGGCTCCAAGAGTCGACTCTTGTACACTTAGGAGTTGACTCTCTTTTGATACATGAATTTGTATCATGAAGGAGTGTGATATACTCTCAAAATGATTTTCAAAATGATTTTCAAAATATTTTTATGACTCAAATATTTTCTAAATGATAAAATCATTTCCAAGTGTGTGCAAGCTTCATCTTGATAACCTTAAAATTCATAGACAAGTTACATTAATAAATACACCACTCACATTGTTCTTTGGAGTCTTGGTACATCACTTTTAGCTTCTTCAAATTGTCTTGAAGCCTTGCACTTACATGAGTCCTTGATAGTATTCTAAATATCGATACGCGATCCGATATATCAGCTGCAATATCGGATTTAACACATGGCCGCTACGATATGAAGTGATTTGTTGCGGTTTCCAGTTTTTATGGAGATATCGGCAATATATCGGTCCGAACCCGATATTACGACTGATATTACGAAAGCACCGATATTTCGAATCGCTTTCGAAATATCGGCCGTTATTCAATTAAATCTCATTTTGGGTTAGCGGGTTGCAGGTCTCAGTCAACTGATTTTTTCAACCAACCCGACCCACACCCGTTAACCGCTTACATAAACAGATCAGGGATCGAATCGATCAAACAAAAAATCAAAAAGAAAAAACCCTAAAACATCGGCGATTCGCGTAGCCATCTCTTTTCCACGTCGCCCGTTGACTTCTCCCTCTTCTCCGTTGATCCCTCTTCTCCATCGAGTTTTTTCGCTTCTCCATTGAGTTTCAAGGTGATCGGATTGTTCAAACAACATCGCCTCAATTGTTAACTAAGTTTCATGTTTCGACCTTCATCGCCCTCATCGCCTTGGTGCCCCTCATTGACATGGTGAGCTGCTCTATGATGGGACACGAGTCTATACCTGCCACAGGCGCACCCGCACACCAGCCGACCGAATGCCTTAGCCGCACGCGCCCCCTTTGCATCCCTTTGACCCGGTTGATTAGTGTTGGAGGTATTTTGGTAATTGGGATTAATGGGGTTTATTATTAAGCGAGGGCTAGTCGTAGCGATTTCTTTTATGCTTATTTTGATAATTGAGAGAGATTCTTCAAGAGTTCTTCGAGTGACATTAGGAGAGTGCGGACGTCCTCGCTTACCGACGTCTTGGGAAAGTGGTTGTCCCTTTATTATAGCCAAAAGTTATCTTTATTCGCTGTTTTAATTAAGTTTAGTTCAGATTTAGGGTGAAACCTATCAATTTGGTATCAGAGCACGTGACGATCCATGGCGGCTTCGACGAGATCACAAGATAAAATTGAGGCATTGGAGGCAAAATTCACGAGCGAGATCGATTCTATCAAAAAATCGTTGGCGGGGAACGATGATTCCATGGCGAAATTGACGGCTTCCATCAACCAATTGACGATGAATCAAGCGAAGCACGACGAACAATTCACGCAATTGATGTTCCAATTGGCGGCGAACAACAAAGGAGATGAGAATCCTAAATCAGCGGGAAAGGTGCCATCTTTGGTCAAAGGGAAGAAAAAAATTGAGATTTTTGATGCGGAAACCGCCTTTGCGGAGGAGGAATTCGTCGAGGATGAGGAAGGGGAGCTGTGGAAGGTCGATTACCGCGAGGAGGTGCGGCGGAAGGCGGTGGAAGCGCAAAGGGGGGCCGACGGCCAAAACCAGCCCCCGGGGGTGTGGACACACGCAGGAGGGCCGCGTGGCACCTTCCAGGGCCCCGTCGCCTCCCAAGACCACCGCAGGGGAGGTGCCTGGGTTCGCCCAGGGGCGGCGAAGCCCCCAATGGGCCGGCGCCCCCCCCCCCACCCGACCCACGGGGGGCCGCTAGGGCCCCCGGGAACATCATCAGGCAGGGCCGACGGCCCTATCCCAGGCAGGCCACGGCCCCGTAGGACAGAGAGGACCTGGGCGGCTGTTTTTTGAGGCGGGGCAGCGATTTCCAGTGGCTACACGACGACCAGACCCATCGGGAGGTGCCAGCGCGTGAGTTTGAGGAGGAATTGGGTCCCGGTGGATTTCAGGAGTACAGAGACTACGACGAAAGTTATCGGGACCCTCCCAACCCTTTTATTGACGACGGTAGGTGGCAGCCTCCACCCTACCACCAGGAGGGACGCACCGTAAGCGGGAGAGGTGGTTACAGAGACTTCCAGGTAAGGCCAGAGGGCAGGTTTGGAGGCGACGAAGGGGGTGGATAGGGGGACCGAGGAGGAGGACCACATTGGGGGTACGAGCGACACCATGAGAGATATCAGCACTACCACCAGCCTAGACACGGTGGATGTCGGGGGGACCAGGGGGAATTCAATATGAACCGACTGAGAAAGCTGAAGATGCCTATATTCGATGGAGCGGACCCAGTCTCGTGGATCTACAGGGCGAAGATGTTCTTTAGAGTGTCTCGCATGACTGAGGAGCAAAAGCTGGAGGTCGCTAGCATATGTCTAGATGGGAAGGCCCTTGCGTGGTTCTAGTGGAAGGACGTGAGGTGCCCCTTTCACTCATCAGAGGAGATCAGGGACCACATGGTAGAGAGGTTCAGAGACCCCCACGTAGGAAACGTGCGGGAGCAGCTGCTATCCTTCAGACATGAGGTACGGTGAGGGACTACCAAGAGAGGTTTGAAGCCCTTTCAGGACAGGTGCATGGGGTGACTGATGAGACGATGGAGAGCACTTTCATGAAGGGGTTGAAGACTACTATACGAGCAGCGGTACGCATGCAGAAGCCTCAGAGTCTGATGGAGGCCATGGAGTACGCTCAGATGGCAGAGGACTATCAGTTGGAGGATATGAAGGCCTGAGGGGTTGGAGCGGAGCGACGGTTCGTAGCCAGCTAGTGACAGATGGGCAGCAGAGAGCCACGACGGGGATAAATTCAGTGGTCAGGGAGAAGACTGGAGAGAGAAGTAGTGCACCGCAGGCAGGGGCAGTTCAGGAACATGACGGATGTGGAGATGAGGGAGAAGCGGCAGAAGGGCTTGTGCTTTAGATGCGATGAGCGATTCACACCGGGTCACAAGTGTGTGGGACGCAAGCTCTAGGTGTTGTTACTAGAGGACGATGATGACGAGGCTGACATCGAAGAGGAGACGGCTGAGGCAGAGGAGGAGCCTGAGGGCCATCAGTTGGACGTGGCGAAGGTGGCCCTCAACTCAGTGGTAGGGTTCACGCCGAACTATACCATGAAACTGAGGGAAGAGGTTGGCGACCAGGAGGTGACCATGCTCATTGACAGTGGGACGACCCACAACTTCATCTCTAGGAGAGTGGTGGCACAGCAAGTGCTCCAGCTGATCGACTGTGGCAGTTTCAGTGTTATGATAGGGAAAGGGAAGAAGGAGAGCAGTCGGAGAGTTTGCAGAGAGCTGGTAATGAACATACATGGGATACAAGTGATCGCAGATTTCTTACCTCTAGACGTGGGGAGCACCGACGTCATTTTGAGCATGACATGGCTGTAGATGTTAGTGGAGATGACAGTGAACTGGAAGCTGCTACGGATGAAGTTTCAGGAGGCGGAGAAAGCAGTGACACTAAGGGGGACCCCAGCCTATGCAGAGTTTTGGTCTCTTTGAAGACCATGGTGATGACCATTCAGACTGATGGAGGGGATACTTAGTAGAGCTGTACTCGTTGACGGGTGAGGGAGGCACGGAGGCCAGTGCAGAGCAGCCCACTCCAGGAGAGATGCAGCGGCTGATGGAGCAGTTTGAAGAGATCTTCCAGGAGCCGCGGGGTCTCCCACTACCGAGGGACCATGTGCACGCCATAGTACTGCGAGACGACGTGTCCCCCATTAGCGTCTGGCCCTACCGATACCCCCAGCATCAGAATGTTGACAGAGAGAGAATGTTGACAGAGATGGTACATGCGTGAGTGATTCAGCCTAGTGTGAGCCCGTTCTGCAGTCCAGTGCTATTAGTGAAAAAGAAGGATGGGAGTTGGCGCTTTTGCGTAGACTACATGGCGTTGAACAAGGAGACAGTGCCAGACAAATTTCCCATACCGGCGATAGATGAGCTCCTTCATGAGTTACATGGGACAGCCTTGTTCAGTAAGATAGATCTCAAGTCTAGCTACTATCAGATCAGGATGCAAGGGGAGGATGTGCCCAAGACGGCGTTCAGGACGCATGAGAATCACTACGAGTGTAACGGCCAGTGTTTTCTAGGCGTATTATTGAGCGTGCTCGTATTTTTGTTTTGACCATCCGGATATTTTCGTGCACGAGTTCTACGTTTGTGCGTCAACGCAAGAGCGTATCCGTTTTTCGTTTACCGTATCATTAATAGTTGACTATTAATTTTAACAAATTATCTTAACTTAATTATCTCACAAATTACAAAACTGCTAATCACTTTTAACCTTCGTTAATTTCTTCATTTACTTTAATAATTACCCTTGCTTAATTACTTATTTACCTTAACAAAAAATTAATTACACTTTTGCCATTGGATGAAAACATTTCCCCTAACTAATTAAACCCTATTGAATCCCACCTCTTCTGTTGGTGAGATCCAACATACGCCTTGAATTCCCTCCCCACGTCCAGCTCCTCCCCCATCAATTGTCTCCCCCACTGTTATTATAACAGTATCATCAACCTTCAAGCTAGGGAGAACAACCTGAAATCTTCATCTTCTCCTGCCAAACCAACCAGCAAACATTTCCTCTTCCCCTGCAAAACCCATCAAACCCAATCACAATACCCATTTCCAGAATCAATAAGAAATTAAACACAAACAACCTTCAAGCAAACCCATTTTAGATTCATCATTCTTCCCAAATCAAATCAAACCCCATCTACTGCAAATCCCCAACAATCCACCACCAAATCAACCCAAAACTCAAATCAGAATCAAGAGGGGAGGAAAAACCCAAATCTGAAAATAAATTTCAGATTCAAAATAACAAACAAACCCTACTTCCTCTTCCCTCCATCTTCTCCCCTCTCCCTCCTCCTTCTCCCATGGACCGGCCCCCACCCTCACCTGCGCGCGACCGCCGGCCAGCCCCGCCGTGAAGCCGCGCCGCCGTCGCCCGGAGCTGACCGCCGTCGCCACCCGCCCTTTTGCGCCGCCCTCCGGCCCTACGCCGCCGCCGTGAACCGCCAGGCCGCCGGCCCCCTCGCGCGCAGCCGCCCGCCGCCGGAGGACCCCGCCCGTCCGCCGTGGCCTTCTCCCCCGTCGCTGCAAGGTGAGACCCCCTTCCTTTTGGTTGCACGCGGGTCTCTTGCTGCCATAGTTTAAAAACGAAAAAAAAAGAAAGGAAAAAAAAAGCAATGACAGAATATGGGGAAGAGAGGAGACAGAGAAACATAGAAGAGGGGAGTATTGAATGAAATAAAGGTATGTTGAGAGCAAGTGACAGCTTTAGGTTAGGGAATAAATATTAAATAATGAAGGGACAAAGAATGGGGTGTTGACAGCCTATAGTATTAAGAATGGAGAGAGATAGTATTATTAATTTGCAAGGAGTGGGTGTATAGCCTTAATAAATGGGTAATGTTAACATGATAACCTTGAAAAGATATTGTATTAAAATTTGTTAGATTGGGTGTACCGTCATGTCAACATTGCAATTAGCTTGGTGAAATTAACTAATGGGGTAGTTAGTGTTAATTTAATTTTAAATAATAATTTGTTATGGTAATTTCAGCTAACTAGAAATTGTGATTAATGTTGGGTTAATAATGCTGGTATATAATAGGGCGTACCCTGTTAGTGCAACGTGATATAGATACCGCCCTAGCCAGAGAACCCAGTGAAATTAGACGAACCCGCTTTTAGGATTAACACGATAATTTGATTATCTCGCCATGAGTCTAATTCTTTGATTTGCTTAACCGAAACAGAGAACCAGCAGTACCGACACGTAGCACTCGTCAAGACAAACCCAACGGCATCAAAATCACCGAAATCAGGCAAGTATGCAATTTATAGTGAATTTGTGAATGTTAACGCTCTTTAGTTTTCTGCATGCAAAGTTCCATAACTCAGTTTACATGTCGTACTTGTTAAATCTCACACCCAGTACTTCTGTTAAATTGTTGTATAAAGATAACTGGTCTTGTTATTTAATTGCTGCATGCCTTGAAATAACTAACTTGAGACATCGTGAAATCGTGCGCCTCGAAGGCGAAATCGTGATCTTCGTGATATCATGTGAGTTGACAAATTCGTGCTTGTAAATCGTGAATTAGGCTGGCTCGTGTTCCGGCACAAATCTTGGGTGGGGTAAGGGTTGAGCGGCTGCTAGGCGTATGAACGGGTACTCTCTTCAAGGGCACCACCCGTATGCGGTGGATTAGCGCCAATCACGGTAAGCCCCCGTGAGAAGAACGACCCACTCATCACGTCCTAAAGGCGAGAACCCTATTATAGACATGACTTGCTAACCATCGTGAAATACTAACAAGTAAACTTGCAACTTGAAATTGTTATCTCAGTGAAAATTGACATGCCTTACTTTACTCGTCAGATTGTTTAGAACTGCATGATAGGATGTATTTACTTTAAAATCAGCTTTAAAATCAGCATGCTTAAACTTTCTTTGCTATCTCGTTTAATTCATAATTGCTTCTTAAATTCAGTGTAAATTTGTATATCTTGCCTTGGGTTCTAACGCTACTTGCAGACCCTTGCTGACATACATTCATGTTTTTGGATGTATGTCAGATCCCGAGCTATAGCGCCAGGAGGACTAGTTGCGATAGCTGAACCAGTAGGCCAAGGATCGTTGACTAGTGAACCGTCATTGTAATTCACTCATTTGTTGTACGGGTCATAAGACCCTCTCTTTCCTATTTCTGCATTGTTGTAATTCCTTTGAGATGTCTGAGATTGTAATAATAATTTTCTTTTTATCTGTGTTGTTTTGAGTAATGCAAAGCAAGAACCTGCAGTTTTCACACAGACGCTTATTGTGTAAGTCAAGGAGGGAAGAAAAGCAAAAGTACCTCCTCCTTACTTGCACAAGCGGGCCCGTTCACGTCCTCGCTCCCAAGCCCAATGGGAAGCGGGGCGTGACAACGAGTTTCTAGTCATGTCGTTCGGCTTGATGAACGCACCTGCCACTATTCAGGCTCTTATGAATAAGGTGTTTTGTCCCTACTTGAGGCGATTCGTACTAGTTTTCTTCGATGATATTTTGGTGTACAGTCGTACCTTGGAGGAGCACGTGGACCACCTGCAGGTTGTATTTCAAGAGCTGTAGTATCACCAGCTATTTGCAAATAGGAAGAAGTGTTTATTTGGGCAGCCACATGTAGAGTATTTGAGGCATGTGGTGTCAGCAGGAGGGGTGGCAGCAGATAGAGCGAAGATCGCGGCGATGCAAGATTGGCCGCGCTCCACCACACTCAGGCGGCTACAGGGTTTCCTCGGTTTGACAGGTTAGTACCGCAGATTTGTGAAGGGGTATGGGACGATTGCCTGACCACTGACAGAGCTATTGAAGAAGGACCAGTTTCACTGTAGGGAGGCGACGACGATAGCATTTGAGGCCCTGAAGAGGGCCATGACCACCGTGCCAGTTTTGGCGTTGCCAGACTTCTCCAGGCCCTTTGTGGTAGAGGCTGACGCTTCGGGACATGGGTTGGGAGCAATATTGATGCAGGAGCAGCGGTCCATTGCTTACTATAACCAGGTGCTGACCGCTAGAGCCCAACTGCGATCTGTCTATGAGAGGGAGTTGATGGTCATAGTGCTGTTTATACAGAAGTAGAGGCCATACTTGTTGGGGCGGAGTTTCCTAGTACGAACAGATCAGCGGAGCCTGAAGTACCTATTGGAGCGGCAAATGGTAGCAGAGGAGCATCAGAAGTGACTGCGGAAGTTGATGGGGTACATGTTTGAGATCGAGTATCGTCCGGGGCTAGAAAACAAGGCGGCGGACGCACTTTCACGACGAGAGGAGGAGGCAGAGTTGGCCACGCTAGCAGTTTCCATGCTCCAGTACCGGAAGCCACTACAGCAGGAGGTTAAGCTGGACCAGGAGTTGGCAGGCATACTGGAGGCTCTATTGCAGGGGTCCACTGAGTATCCGAGGTACTCTCTACAGGATGGACGGCTATTATATTATGGGAGGCTGGTTCTGCCGAGGACGTCGACATATATCCCTGCTATATTTCAGGAGTTTCACAGCGGTGTCATAGGAGGACATTCGATGGTCCTAAAGACCTACCAGAGACTGGCGAGGGAGGTCTACTGGAAGGGGATGAAGAAGGAAGTGACGAAGAAGGTTGCAGAGTGTGACATGTGCCAGCGTCATAAGTACTAGGCGATGTCCCCAGGCGGATTACTCAACCAATGTCCTTGCCCGATCGAGTTTGGGAGGACCTCTCCATAGACTTCATAGATGGACTGCCGAAATCGGGTGAATATACAGTCATATTTGTTGTGGTTGATTGCCTCGGTAGGTATGCGCACTTTGTCCCGCTTCGACATCCTTACAGCATAGTGTCAGTGGCGGGTGTATTTTTTAGGGATGTCATTCGCTTGCATGGACCTCCAAAGTCCATTGTCTCGGACTTTGGAGGGATGTATGCGCATTTTGTCCCGCTTCGACATCCTTACAGCGTAGTGTCAGTGGTAGAGGTATTTTTGAGGGATGTCATTTGCTTGCATGGACCTCCAAAGTCCATTGTCTCGGACAGAGACAAGGTGTTCCAGAGTAGATTCTGACAGGAGCTGTTCAGGCTACATGGAACGGTGTCGAGACGGAGCATAGCCTACCACCCTCAGACCGATGGATAGACGGAGGTGGTAAACAGGAGTGTCGAGACTTACCTGCGATGTTTTATTTCAGAAAATCCCAAGGAGTGGGCGCGTTGGCTAGCATGGACAGCGTACTGATACACACGTCTTATCACACTGCAGCTCAGACGACACCGTTCAGGATTCTGTATGGCAGGGACTGTACCCACTTAATACACTAAGGGCAGGACTCGACACCAGTATCAGATGTGGAGCAGTATTTAACGGAAAGGAATCAGGTTCTGGAGGAGCTGAAGCTCCATCTGGCTCGAGCTCAGCAAGTTATAAAGGCTAATACAGATTTACACCGTAGAGATGTGAAGTTCGCAATGGAAGATATGGTGTACCTGAAGCTGAGGACCTACAGACAGCGATCTTTGGCTCACAGGCGTAATGAGAAGCTAGCGCCGCGTTATTTTGGACCTTTGGAGGTTGAGGCGAGAGTGGGACCGATTGCTTACAGGATGCGATTACCTCCAGGATCGGTTATTCACCCGGTGTTCCATGTTTCACAGCTTCGCCAGGCGGTCGGAGATCACACCCCCTTCACCCACCGTTTCGGAGACGTTGACAGCTGATATGGAGGTGAGGTTAGAGCCAGATGCACTGAAGGATGTACGTAGAGGGCGCATGGGAGAGCATGAGATCTTGCTGCAGTGGAATGATTTGCCCGAGCACAAGAACACGTGGGAGGCTATGGACGTGATGGCACATCGATTTCCAGACTTTCACTTTGAGAACAATGTGGTTCTTTTGGGGGGAGATTGATGGGACACGGGTCTATACCCGTCGCAGGCGCACCCGCACACAAGCCAGCCCAGTGCCTTAGCCGCGCACGCCCCCTTTGCATACCTTTGACCCGGTTGATTAGTGTTGGGGGTATTTTGGTAATTGGGATTAAGTGGGGTTTATTATTAAGCGAGGGCTAGCCGTAGCGATTTCTTTTATGTTTATTTTGATAATTGAGAGAGATTCTTCAAGAGTTCTTCGAGTGACATTAGGAGAGTGCGGACGTCCTCGCTTACCGGCGTCTTGGGAGTGTGGTTGCCCCTGTTTTAATCAAGTTTAGTTCAGATTTGGGGTGAAACATATCACTCTACTCCGAAATCACTGCTCTGTACAAGACGCCTTCATGCCACGGTGATTTGATATGCGTCGATGTATCTGCTCTGAAGCAATTACATGCCACACAGTGAATGGATATCTGGTATTCGCGTTTAATGAGATAAGTTAACCAAAACAAGCTTTTATTTGAGTTTTTATAATTTATATCTTCTTAGATACATCTATACTTTTATTTAAAGTCAGCCTCCAATATAACACTCCGATACTTAGTCAATATCACCGTTATTTAGTCAATATCACTGATATTCATGTTTAACAAGAGAAGTATACCCAAAACATACTTTTATTTGAGTTAGTATATTTTATATCTTCTTAGATACATCTATGATTGCATATGTTATCATTTTGAAGCCTCTGATATGATACTTTGATATTTAGTCAATATCCCCGCTATATCCTTAATATCCGCAATCCGATGTCAAATTTTTTAAGTCGATACGCGACCGATATCCGTTATTTAGAACAATGGGACTCCTTGACTTAAGCTTCCAAGCTTCCATATTAAGCTCCAAGTATCTTGACTCTTCATCCTTCAAGCTTTAACTCCATAACATCAATATAAGTGTGTTGCGTTTGAATAGATCCGTTGGCTATGTTGACTTAAATACACACCCACAAATCTCATTAAATAGCAACACTAATTGTTTGCTTATCATCAAAACAAATCATAGGCTGATGCAATAACAAACAAGCTCTACACATATAATTATATATAACTCCACTTTATGCAGTTTGGCTCCATGCATATGGGCAACAAAGTCATATACCATAAAGATTCCACACAAATAAATACAAAATATTACAAGATCATCACAATCCCCCCAACTCTCTTTATGGTTTTATCTCATCTTCTCACTCGACCACAACCCTTTAGCCTTAGCCACTTTGCCACCAAAGTATTTGATCAGCTGGCACCACAAAGTCAATTGAGACTATTAGTTCATTCACAAACGACTTTTTGTTTTACTAAAATATTAGAAATAACCAATGCACAAAGTGCACGGGCCCTAAACCCCCCGCCCCCACACAACGAGGATACGGGCCCCACACGGGTGTCTTGCTTGGTGTAAAACCAGATGCAAATGAAAAGAATGGGCGCATGTGTGTGTATTATCTTTGGGTGTCTTGGGTTTTCTTGATTTGGGAATGGTTTTGGGGTTTTTTTATTTTTGGGTGTTGGTTGGGTATTTGGGAGTTATGGTGGTGGGGTTGGGGGGGTTTTGGGTGGATTTTGAGTTGGAGAGGGATTGATGGGACATTGCCACATGGACAAACCCCATCAATCACCCCTCAATTGTAATATAGATGTTTCATATACCATCCTATTGTGAGGTAATCTCATGTCGGACATGTGTCAAACATGTGTATTAGACAAACATGTCATATGTATCCTTAATGGAATATATGGCATATTGTTGCAGCATTTTTTTATATGCATGGTCTCCGTGCAACATATTACGAAAGAAAACAATCATATTACTTTTCAAAGAGACTCCTAAAGTATCCAACAAATAATTCAAACAAAACTTGGAGTCCTAAGACCTAACACGGTGTGTCACGTTTCCTTTATTGTATCTTAAATCATAATATTACCCTTTTTGTATTTATTGAAGACTTAGTTATTTTAGTTGTTCATCATCATTATTTGTGTGTGCACGGGCGTGCGCGTGTGGGGGAAAGTTGATCATTTGAATTAACATGCCCAGTATTCTCAAAAATAAAAAATAATAATCTGCTTAAAATCAGCAATGCCCAGAATCAACTCAACCGCAATCCTAGATTTCAGTTCAAATCTAAAACAGAAGATCAAATGCACATTACATATTAAGAAAGCTTAATCTTCTAATCTAGGCATATTAGGGAGTAAATTCTATAATAATACCTACATTGCTTTCCTCTATCATGAGAGTGACTCTAACCGACCACAAGCAACCAGAGGATAAAAATAAGTTTCACATAATCATCTTTCCCATCTGACACATGCTTAAGCATTTTTCCGTGAACTTATCCAAAAATATTAATAAATACTACAATCGTGCCAAACATGTACATCCTAAGCATTTCTCAACACCAAACCCTATAACTTCGACCCCAATACATTACATACAGAACTCCTAGGTTGTAAAATCTCCTATGGTCAAAAAAAATTTTAAAAAATTTCTGCCACAGTCAAACCAAGATCACCCCACGGCCCACTCGAATGTTCAACAAAAACCCATCTTTGCTCCAAAATTTCGAAAAAGGAAGGGAAAAAACAAAAAATTGCACACGCCCATCAAGCATCATAAGATAGCAGCATTCAGATTATACACACAAATACACTTAAAAACATGAAAAAAAAAAGATTTGGGTAAGAAAGGCGTACCTCAAAAAACCAAACTTTGGTCTTTTTTCTTGATGAAGAATCGAGTTTTGATGTAGTAAAGCAAGGTATATATGGAGGAATTCCCCTGGCTTGGCCTCCGGGGTTTTATCAGGATGCAACTCTCCGCAAATTTTTAAGGAAACAAGTAAACAATGCATATTTAATATAAACTGCATATAATTAATTCCCGATTTTTGTGAATGAAATTGAGATTTCGTACCTTTTATAGTTCCCAAAATAAATATGAATTTGAGGTTTCTCTCTTTTAACAACAATAACTACAATTTCAATCTCATTTTCAGGTTTTTGACTGAAGAGCCAAGCGACAACGAATTGAGAGTTTTTGTTTGGTGGCTGTAATTTTTTGAAAATTTAGCCCCTAGGGATCCGTTCGCAATGTTGACGTTTTTGGAGGGGTCAAAATGAAATTTTTAGACAGGGCCTTAGGGGTGTGCATGGGTACAGGGTACCCAGATATCCGATTGGAACCTACCCAAACGGGTAGGTTCTGGGTAGATAGTTATCGGTTCCGGGTAGGTTCCGGGTAGGAAAATTAGGAACCGACGGGTATCGGGTCCGGGTCCGGTTCCCGTTTATAGGAAACGGGTACCCAGAACCAGAACCGAAATTTTATATATTTAATTTTTTATATATTATAATATTAATGATCAACATATATAAGAGTGATCCACCCTGGATGTAACTAATTTGAACTTAAAATATTAGGGAGTACAACTTGCATCCTGAAGTTCTGAGAAACGCGTAAGTTCATCAAACAATGCATTTGAATCAAAGATCATATTGTTCTCTTATGCGTTCAAAAGAGCAGTATAGGTAAACGTGAATCATTCTTCCATATGTCTAGCTTTATCTAGTAGAAATGACTGATTAGTATACCTTTATCACTGAAGAAAGAGACTAGAGATAATATTTTACTTCCAGATTGATCTTTAGTCATGTGTATTTGAGGTAATTGTCATGCACAGATCATTTGGAAATCATTGTTTGTAATGCATCACAAACTAGATTTTTTTTACAGGGTACCCGGAACCTACCCAGAACCATAGGGTCCAGGTAGGGTCCGGGTATAGGGTCCAACTGGGTAGGTTCCGGGTCCAAATTTTAGGAACCGGTCACTTACCGGGTAGGGTCCAGGTAACATCAAAAAAACAGGGTACCCGGACCCGCACACCCCTACAGGGCCTATTCGTTGAGAATGGTTTTTTTTGGTAAAGTTGTGAATAGTGTTTAGTGGTTTGCATCTTGGAGGTGAGAAAAGTAGGAAGTTGTATTTGTTTTGCTGGAAAATGCGTTGGAAAATAGTTTTGTGAAAGTTTTATGTGGTTTCGCACAACTTTATTGTGTTTATGTTGTTGAGAATATTGTTTGAAAAAAGTTGATGAGAGGTCCACGTGTTTTAATAATTATTAAACAATATATTAAACTAAATAATTAATTATAATAATTAAATATAAAAAACAAAAGCAAGTGCTCGTGTGTCCAAAATATGTGAGAATGGCAAATTAGAGTCGAAACACTGTGCATTCCTCAATGCACAATGTTCCGAACGATTAAAAAAAATTCAAAGGGCTCTCTTGCGATTCGTTGAGAAAAGGGGGAGAGAGCTGTGGGTCCCGCAAGTACAGAATTTTGGCCGTAATCCGCGCATTTTGCGGGGATTGTTGCTCGCGGAAATGCGGATGCCACGCCGGACTGTTTTCCCCAAAACCAAACGAAGAGAAACGAAAACGCTAAAAAATTTAGGGGCTGAAAAGTTGTGAATAGTAGCCTAAACAATGTTATGGGGCCACTTTCTTGCCCATTCTAACGAAAAAGAACAGGCCCTTAAGGGCCCAGCACTTGTCTGGGTCCCACACTGTCATCAGATCCCGCCTTCAGGATTCGGTCTCCATGACTTTACTAATCGCGTTTAAATATTTAATTTAGAGTAAACCCCCAGACATTTCTTACTTTGCAGTGGAACCCTTTAGGATTCGGTCTCCATGACTTAATTTGCAGGGAACACACAACTTTATTGTGTTTGTTTTGTTGAGAGTGTTGTTCGAAAAAAGTTGGTATGTGGTCCACGTGTTTTAATAATTATTAAACTAGATATTAAACTAAAATAATTAATTATAATACTTAAATATAAAAAACAAAATTAAGTGCGCACGTGTCCAAAATAATGTGAGAATAGCAAATTAGAGTCGGAACACTGTGCATTCTTCACTGCATAGTGTTCCAACCGATTAAAAAAATTCAAAGGACCATGCTGCAATTCGCTGAGAGAATGGGGAAGAGAGAGCTGTCGGTCCCGCAAGTACAGAATTTTGGCCCTAATCCGCGCATTTTGCGGGGATTGTTGCTCGCGGAAATGCTGATGCCACGGACTGTTTTCCACAAAACCAAATGAAGAGAAACGAACACGCTAAAAAATTTAGGGGCTGAAAAGTTGTGAATAGTAGTCCAAACAATGTTATGGGGCCACTTTCTTGCCCATTCTAACGAAAACGAACAGGCCCTTAAGGGCCCAGCACTTGTCTGGGTCCCACACTGTCGTCAGAGCCCACCTTCAGGATTCGGTCTCTATGACTTAATTAATCGCGTTTAAATATTTAATTTAGAGTAAAACCCCAGACATTTCTTACTTTGCAGCGAACACCATGTGATATGATTTGCCAAAAATGATACCATCGTCCTTCGAGGATGTTACTTTTTTTTAAGAGAATTGCTATCTGCAACGCAAAAATTGCGGTGCAGACTTGCTTTTTTGTCATAATTAGAAAAAAAAGGTTTTTTTGGTCAAGGGAGTAACATGTGACTTTTTTTTTGCTTCCTACGGGAAAAAACACGTCTGCACCGCAATCATTGCGGTGAAGATAGTCGAGCTCTTTTTTAAAACCAAAAAAAAGAATTATGACAGATGTGGTGAAAATTCTATCAAATTGATCCAAGTCCAGTAATTGATAGTTGAGAATTATGGTTATCATCACTATCATATGACAATGTATGTATTTTTCATATACCAAGACACAAAAAGTGGGATGATACAACAAATACTAGTACATGTACTTGTATCACCCCCACCGTTTGTGTCTTGTATATGAGGATATGCGTCCATTGTCATATGATATACATTACTAGTAAGGGTAAAGTGTTCCTCGGTTCATCTAAGGAGTTGCCACCATTTTCCCCCATATCCCACATTTTTTTTGGATTTTTTTTTTCTTGGGGTTGTTATTCACAACATGGATGATCAACATACCAAAAATCAAATTATTCCAATACTTTTAGAGCCACATCTATCCATTGCAACTTCAACGGTTTGAAAATATGCTGAAAACCTCATGAGGTTGCAAGGGGTAAATATGGGCTTTAAAAGTATTGGAATGACTTGATTTGTTACGTTGATTATACATGAAGTGAACAACAATTCCAATGAAAAAAATTTGAACACTTTACCCATGAGGGATATGAGGGAAAATGTGGACGACTCATTAGATGAAATCTAAGGATTCACTCTAGGAACACTTTACCCAATTAATAAACAAATGTAACGTGACTAGCAAAATATGTAATAAATGGCAAAATAGGCGAAATGTGTAATGTGACTAGCAGCTCTTCTCAAACAAAATGAGTTAAGCTGAAAGTAGAATTCTTCGTACGCTGCCCTGGGAGGACCGAAGATGGGCTCCATTCAGATGGAGGCCCACAACGTTTCTTTGACATGCAGATTTGTCCAAGACTCCACGTTATGAGCGTCGTTAAAAGCTAAGTGCTCCTTAAGATTTAGGCCCACTGATCTCATGACGATGCAGCTCCATACCAAACAGCACGGCCCAATCTCGATGTGTGAACTTTCGGTGCCAACCAACGGGGAATGAGCCCATTACAACTAAAGTTTCCCTTAGAGGCAGTTAGAGGTTCTGTCTGATAGTGAGAGCCCGAAGATAAGCTTGGCAAATGGAGCCAGCTCTTCAATTTTGGGTTCAGCATTAATTTCATCAAAAATTTTGGGGAAAAAAACAGAAATAAATAAATGCTTTTGTTGTTCACATGCATTTCACACATTCCCATTCCTCACCATCAATTAATTTCGATCCTCGATTTGGGGGAATCATGATATTCCTCATTTATTTCTGTTGCAAACTTAACCCAAATCCCCTTTCTACTTTTTCCCCCAAAGAAACTTGGCGCCATTTGATAACTGGTTTGTGTCATTGTTGGTCCCATCCTTCCTACACGCGTAGGGCCATGTAATCGTCTAACGCGAGGTGGATCGTTTGATGAACCCTTTTTTTCTTTGTGGGCCCCACCACCCATCTTCTCTTCACCCTCTAACTGGATGGTGGGGCCTACAAAGAAAAAAACGCTTGATCAAACGGTCCACGTCGCGTTGGACGATATCATGGTCCTACCCTCGTAGGAGCCAACCCAGTCCATGCGCATACAACCCCAACCAAACACATCCAAGTCCAGTGTCAAAAAAATCCCCCAGTCTCTCTCAAGCAAGCAAGCAAGCAAACAAATTATCCATCTCTCTCAATCCAATTCTATCTCCTTCGAACTTATACCCTCCGTCACGCTTCCCCCCTCCCCCCTATCTGTCTCACTCTCTCCCATCGTTTATATACAAAGACTAATACACGCACAAACAAGCCAAAGACTCAAAAGCTCAAGCTACAGATGGATCACGATCATGGCATGGACATGGGAATGGGCATGATGATGCCCCCATCCCCGTCACCAATGCCGAAAATGAAGATGATGATGCACATGACCTTCTTCTGGGGCCGCCGTGTCGACATCCTCTTCTCTGGCTGGCCTGGAGACCGCGGCCTTGGCGCCTACATCCTCGCCCTCTTCGTCGTCTTCCTCTTCGCTGTCCTGGCCGAATGCCTGTCCTTCGTCCACTGCCGCATCTCGGCTCGGGCCCGCCGGCGCAGGGTGTCCTCCGGCCTGCTGCTGACCGGGCTGGCCGCAGCGCGGACCGGGCTGTCCTATCTGGTGATGCTCGCCGTCATGTCCTTCAACGTTGGGGTCCTGCTCGTTGCGATCGCAGGACATGCCGCCGGATTCTTCGTCTTCGGCTCTGGGATTTTCTTCAGCCTCAACACCGGGCACCAGGGGATTGGAAACAACTGCTGAGCCGCGATTTTAGCAATAAAAATGCATGTGAGAAGTGAGAAAGTGAGTCTATGTTTATGCTATCAACGTTGTAAAGATTTCTCTATTTGGAAAACCAATTGGAGGGAGGTAATTGAAAGAGATTTGCCAAGAAATTTTTTGATCAAAAGCTTACCCATAAGAATTAACCGATTTACTTCCTGGGCAATTTGGTTCCTTAGCGATGATTCAGGGATGTCGTCTTCGACATCGGACATCAACGAGACGTAATGCATCTTCTGACTGAAAAGTCCACAAGTCTGCAAGAACAATTATTTGTCTCCTGTCAGCTTCAAGAACATGATACCGCTTCATATTGAAGTGTTTTGCTCATAGCCTGTGGTGATTTCCATAGAACCGAGGATACTATTTAGTAACTAAACATCCATCCAAAGTATTTTGTTTTAACACCGAGACACTCTGAATTACATTCAAAATTCTAGTTTCAATGGATGTCAGCACAACTTAACCTTTATTAGGCATTTAAACCGGTAGATCTAAGTGTTATTCTTAAGCTGTGTGTTGGTATCAAATATTAATCTTTGAGGCATGAAGCAAGCAAGCCTGTCTTTTGAGAAAATGCTGCATATGTTTTTATAAGAGTAAGATCCGGAGAATGTTGAAAAAGATCATGCACTTATAGAGTGATTATTTGGTAACACTTGGGCTCATAGACAACTTCTCGAAGCAACTGTAAATCAATCTAACTATCTAAAGATGGTGGTTTTGGTGATTCGTCGATGTAAGTTTTTTTTGGTGTAATGGTAAGTGTAACCATGTAATTGATGCGACTCGCTAGGGATTTGACGATAAAAAGAGGATTTTTATTAGAATTTCAGATCTAGTACTAAAAAGAAACCCTACTACAATTAAACTACTCGCTAATTAACGACTAGAAGACAATTCTTAACCTAGCGGAAAAAGCCAAAACCTAATACAATTAATCTCAGGGATAAATAAAATAACTCTCAACAATTTCCGCATAAGAATTAGGGCCGGCTCAACCCCCTTAAATAGCAAAACACCCCTTAAATGTCATTTTACCCAAATGCCCCTGTTCCAATTACCGGCCGCAACACTACTCCGCCCCGGAAAAACCACCTTGTCCTCAAGGTGGTGCGTGAAGGGTATGGTCAGCTACTCCACGTGCAGGTGCTCCTGATCATCGTCCACGCCGGCTTCCAACATTATCACACTCTCTTCTCCCTCTTCTTCGTCATTCACTATCAAGATCTGAAGAGCACGATTCCCGCACCGGTGCCCAGGAGTAAATTTCTCGTCGCATTTGAAACACAGGCCCTTGGTCCGTTTGTCCCGAATCTCTGCCTCGGTCATTCTTCGTGTATGTCCCCCAGGTCGTAGTTCCATTCCCTTCTCCTTGGTAACCACTGTGCCGTCAGTGGATGTTGCCCCTCCTGCGGCACCCTTTTGTCCCCCTCCAGGATCCAGACATCGAAAGGTAGAGCCTCCCCACGTCCCCCGGGCTCTTCTCTCTGTCTCCTGATGATCCTCCACCTTCCTGGCCAGCGTCATCATCCCGCGCAAACCAACGGGCTCAAACTGCCTCAGCCCCGATCTCACCGTGGGCTTCAGCCCCTTCATGAAACATCCCTCCAGAGACTCCTCAGAAACTCCCCGAACTCGGTGGCAGAGCGACTCAAATTTCTTGATATAATCACACACGCTCCCCTCCTGCTTCAGCGAGTACAGTCTCTCGAACACGCCACCAGCCTGTCCTCCTCCAAACCGCTCCGTCAAGAGCATCGTAAACTCAGCCCAGGTCTGAAAAGGCTGCTGCTGATCTGTCCAGCGAAACCAGCCCAAAGCCTCTCCCTCCAAGCAAACCCCTATCGCCCGAAGCCAATCCTCTCCTGGGACATCGGACACCTCCAAGTACCTCTCCACCCGGTACAGCCAGTCATCTGGGTCTCCCCCCCTCAAAAACAGGCACATCCAGCTTCCTCAGACGCCTCTTGCCAGCGAATCCACCTCTCTCCTGCGGCTAGAAACCTCCCTTGTGCTGGTATCCATGTCGCCTGTCTGGAACATAAGCCTCAGCTCGATCACGGTAGACTCCCCCTGCTCCATGCCCCTGCCAGTCTCCCTGAGGGTGTCCAAACTCCGCCTGGTGGCCTCCCGGGGGTCCTGGTACGCTCTCCAATCTCCCGTAACTCCCCCAAAGGGTGGGGGCTGAGTCGACGGGCCTCCTGTGATCTGGTGGTGCCCTCCACCCTGCTGAAATTCTCCGCCCGGTCCCCCAAAAGGCTGAAAACCCCCAAACTGCGCTCCTCGGACCTCGGGCGGGGCCCCCCGGGGGCCTGAAAATCATCGAACTAGGCTGTCGGGCCTCCTGGGGGGTCGATGGGCCCCCCAGGGGTCCGACGGGCCTCGGGTCCCCCCTCTGGGTTCGGCCGAGGCCCCCCAGGCCGCCGCCGGGGCGGCCGGCCCTGAAAATGGGCCAGCGGGCCCCAGGCGGCGGCGCCTGGGCCCGTCGAGGCCGCGGGGGGGGGGGGGGGGGGCAGGTGCGTCCGCCCCTCCCAGGGGCCTGGCACCCCCCCGTCGCCCCTCTGGGGGTTCGCCGGGCCCCCCAGAGGCTCCTGGGGGGTCGGCGGCCACCCGGAGGGTTGCCGGAATCCCTCCTCCAGTCCCCTTGTCGTCGTGGCGTGGCGGTGCGTGACCTTGGTGAGTCCCCCACGCTTGGTCTCCTTGATCGAAGCCCCCGTCTTCGTCTAGATCCAGATCTTCATCAAAAAAATTGCCTTGTTCCCTTTGTTCTTCGCCAAAGGTGTCTCTTTTTTGCTTGGATCCGCCTTTGGTACAAGGTGAGCGGTCAACGCCGCTATAGCCTCCGTCAATTCCGAAAGTTTCGCCTCCGTTTTTGCTTGATTTTCTTTCATCTTGGCCTCCGTTTTCTCTTGATTTTCTTTCATCTCCTTCCGGATCTCCGCGGCCATCTCCGCATCTTCTTTCCTTAGATCGATGAAACCCTTACTGATTTGGGCTTCAATCCTCTCAACTTTTCCTTCCAAGACTTCAATCCGCTCCGTTGCTCGCGTGTTCGCCATGGATCAACCGCTCTGATACCAATTGATGCGACTCGCTAGGGATTTGACGATAAAAAGAGGATTTTTATTAGAATTTCAGATCTAGTACTAAAAAGAAACCCTACTACAATTAAACTACTCGCTAATTAACGACTAGAAGACAATTCTTAATCTAGGGGGAAAAGCCAAAACCTAATACAATTAATCTCAGGGATAAATAAAATAACTCTCAACAATTTCCGCATAAGAATTAGGGCCGGCTCAACCCCCTTAAATAGCAAAACACCCCTTAAATGTCATTTTACCCAAATGCCCCTGTTCCAATTACCGGCCGCAACAGTAATCTTAGATAACTCGATCATCGGCACAATAATTTTGCAACATTTTAAGCTGTGTTTGAGGTGGCTTGTGCATCGATACAATCCAATAAGCATACCGAATCACAAGGCATATATACTCTCCAGTCAACTTCCAAAAACTTGATCGGTTTCAGCAGAATCTTAACGTATATTTGTGCTCCTGTATTTTGTTTTAGGGGTTGCTCTACAGTGGATAATTCTTCATTTTGTTCCAAGTGGAATACAAATCCTATCAAAACACTTACCATGAAAGGCCACATCTTAGCCAATGAAGAACAAGTGGGGGCCGGTTAGATCGTGCTCCTCCAAAAACGAAGGGTGAAACGCATCCTGATAGGATTTGTCGTCCGAATCTAACAGTTTCACCAAGCTTTAGAAAATGCTTGGAAAACTTAAATTTTGCTCTAAAACTTCGTGACAAACTCTCCAGCGACTATCACATAGGGATGCAATCTGGTTAAGATAGATTACAAAAATACCCCTAAACGTCTCACCCAATGGGTGGTCAACGGTTAAGTCAATATCACCGTTGGAGGCTGAGAGTCGACTCCTGCTATCCTGTGAGTCGATTACTGGTCAAGAGTCGACTACCCTGCCCTGTCAACATGAGTCGACTACACAACAACAGCCCGCAAGCACTCTGGAGCGCCTAGGCTCTGGGAGTCGACTCTTGTACACTTGGGAGTCGACTCGCTTCTGATACATGAATTTGTATTATAAAAGAATGTGATATACTCTCTAAATATTTTCAAAATGATTTTCAAAATATTTTTATGACTCAAAAATATTTTCTAAATGATAACATCATTTCCACTTGTGTGTGCAAGCTTCATCTTGATAACCTTAACATTTTAAAATAAGTTACATTAAAAAATACACCACCCACGCTAGTCTTTGGAGTCTTGGTGCATCCCTTTTAGCATCTTTAACGTGTCTTAAAGTCGTGCACTTCCATGAGTCCTTGACTTAAAGCTTTCAGATTTCCATGTTGACCTCCAAGTAACTTGGCTCTTCATCCTTCAAGCTTTAGGTCCATGTCACCAGTATAAGGAGCTTGAATGGATTCTTTGGCTATGTTGACTTAAATACACACACTTGTAATTCTCATTAAAATCATTAGCAATACTAATTGTTTGCTTATCATCAAAACTAACCATAGAGTGATGCGATAACCAACAAGCTCTACACATATAAGTATAGATAACTCCGTTTTATGTGGTTTGGCTCCATGCATATGGTATGGGCAACATAGTCATATACCATAATGATTCCATAGAAATAGATACAAAATACTACAAGATCCTCACAATCCCACAATATCTCTATGGTTTTATCTCATCTTCTCACTCGACCACGACCCTTTAGCCTTAGCCACTTTCCACCAAAGCATTTCATCGCCAGCACCACAAAGTCAATTGAGACTATTAGTTCATTCCCGTAAGACTTTCTGTTTAACTAAACTACTAGAAATAACACAAGCACAAAGTGCACTGGTACCCCCAAAACCACTCTCACACAATCAGGATGCGGGTCTCACACGGTGTCTCGCTAGGTGTAAAACCGGATGCAAATGGAAAGAGTGGGGGGGTGTGGGTGGGTATTGGCTTTCGATTTCTAAGGTCTTTTGATTTGGGGATGTGTTTTTGGGTTTTCTGTTTTTGGGTTTTGGTTGGGTGTTTGAGGGGGTGGGATTTTGGGGTTTTTGGGTGGGTTTTGAGTTGGAGATAGATCGATGGGATATTGTCACATGGGACAAACCCCATCAATTACCCCTCAACTATAATATAAAAGTGTCATATGCCATCCTATTATGAAGTCATCTCGTGTCGGACATGTCTTAGAAAAACATGTCCTTTGTATCCTTCATGGAATATATGGCATATTCACTACTACACAACCAGCCTTCAGCCACGGACAAATCCATGGCTGAAGGCACAGAATCCGTGGCCAAAGGCTTACGGCCACAGACAAAAAAAATTCAGTGGTTGAAGGTCTGTGGCCGATAGTGTGGTGTCTAAAGTGGTTTTCGGCCACGGACATTTCCATGACCTATATTCAGCCACGGACTAACGGCCACGACTTTTCGTGGCCGTTAATAAAAACAAAAAATAATATTAAACTATCGGCCACGAAATAGTCCGTGGCCGATAAGCATCCACCACGGAATATGTGCACACAAAACGACTTTTGTGTGCACATATTCCGTGGTGGATGCTTATCGGCCACAGACTATTCTGTAGCCGATAATTACTATGGGCTAAGGATTTGTCCGTGGTCGATAGTATTATAATTTTTTTAAAAAAATTTAATCACAAAAATCCTTGTATATAATAAAATAAATTCACATAAATCACAGAAATTCATGTATACAATGAAATATACAGGGAAATCGTCTGGAAAATCCTCTGGGAGAGCTAAGTCCGAGCTATTGGGCGAAGCCCAACCTAACTCCGAGCTGTTTTTAACTGTCTGCAGCACATGTAAATCGTCGGTGAGGGCGGATCTGGATTCTGACCCAAATCCCATCTGATGCATAAGTCAGTAAGAGATTTAAAGGAAGCTCGGAGCAGCTAGGCCCGACCTAAAGAGAGGTCGTCCGATCACTGTCACGTCGAGCTATGTATGAGAAAATGTAAAGTGGAGGTAGTAAAATAAGTTATCAGAGTACCTTAGTGTTTTGTATTTCTAGAGCCTCCCTTGTCCAATCGTCCTAGTGACTATTTATAGGCAAGGGTTTACCATCTATACGTTGATAGATAACGGCTTTGCTTTATGGTGGCATGATTGTCCTTGAAAAAAGAGCATAACCGTTATCCACTAACTCCACAATTAATATCAAGCCCATTATTAATTGATCACTTGCGGCTCGAAAGTTCAATGGGCAAACGTTGTGTGACGGCCTGAAACCGTCAGTACTATTTTTAAAACCCTCAAGTTATGTTTCTGTATTTTTCAGAATTTTAAATTATTTTCAGAGGTTGTAGTTGCCCCGGGACCCGATAACTGTTTAGCCTCAAAACCGACATTTTTGACGTCCAAAAAATTAATTTAACTCATTTTCATACTTGTCGCATCGTCCCGAATGTATATTAATTCTTCCAGAATTTTTTGGAAACAATCCTGTAAAGTGATAATTTAATAATAAAATTAAAAATTAAAAATTAAAAATTAAAAATTAAAAACGAAAACGAAAAAAATTAAAAGAAAAAGAGGAGATGAGAGCAGCCCGCGTTTAAGTGGAGCTCTCTAATCCCCAACCACCTCATTATACCCTTAATTAAGCAATTAAAGTATTCATCCCCCCTAATTTCAGCATCTCTTCGTTGGAGATAAAAAGGGGCAGCAAGAAAACTCTCTCCCCTTTCTATCTCTCAAACTCTATCTTCAATCTCATCCACCTCCTCCAAAAAACCCATAGTTTCTTTCTTCTTCATCCTTCAATTTCTCCTTCTCTTCTCTCCTTCTCTGTCACCCATTTCTTTTCCAGCCAACGACAAGGGTGCCGAACCACCCACTGCCTCCCCTGGTCGCCGACATGAGGCCGACCGCCGGCTTCCATCCGCCTCCGGCCGACAGCCAAGTAGGCAGACCTCCGGCCTTCCCTCTCCATCGGCCTTCTCCTCCTCGTTGCCTTGGACGACGGTGGCGAGACACGCGTAGAGGCCGAGCCTCCTCCTCCCTCCTCTCACATCTTCGGACGACGAGCACGAACGCAAGTCCGGTCTTCTTCATCCTCTCCTCCACTCAACGTCGAACGTGTGGCAGTAGGTTCCCAAGATCAAAATTTTCATTTAAATCTCATTTCCAAATGATGCAATACAAAGAAAATGTTGAGGAATGCTTGTGAGAAAATGGGCTTGATGAGGAAGCACAAGATGTTTCAGGTTATCAAAACATCTTATATGCCCAAAAATAGCATCCTATTATATTATTCTACATAGATGTATTATTAATATATTCTACCTATTATGAATCAACATCTGGGGAGGAACCCCCAGCTCTTTATTTATAGCATATAGGAGGAGCGTATACAGATAAGATACAATGGATACGATCTTATTTATAAGATAAGCTGTGATCCCAACCGACTAACTAGCTCGGTATTATCCCTTCACAACACTCCCCCTTATTCAACCATAGGTGTGGACTCTGCGCATGAATACTTCAGGATTCTAAGTGTAGTGGGACTCTCACATGGGGTGGATACTTCAGGATCCTGAGTTGGTGAGGTTTGCCTCGTTAAAACCTTTAGCTATGGAAATCCATGTGTGAGAAACCATAGTTAAGAAAAAAGAGTACAAACGCTCTCTAAATCCCCCTGATTTGTACAAGCGACTTTGCTCATGAACACTTCGGGATTCTTAGTGTCACAAAGGGGTGGATACTTCAGGATCCAGAGTTGATGTGATTTGTTTCGTTAAAACCTTTGGCTATGAAAAACCCGGTAGGAAAAACCACAGTTAAGGGAAAAGAGTACAAATTCCATCAACTCCACCTGATCTGTAAAAGCCCTTAGGCTTTCAGATCTCCTAGGCTTATCTCATCACTCTTATTTACAACATTCCGAAGATATACACAGATTACAAATATTATCATTATTAAGCAGCTGCTGAATTTAGAAACTCTGGAGAGGTGTGCTAAGTTTCGTCGCCTCTGATGTGATCTTCACACTATGTGGTCAGCTCCACAATACCCGCCTCTATCCCAGACATCACTGGGATGTGATGTACACCAGGCGCCCTCAAATATACCATTGGTATGTTTCTGGAATGGTGAGGATCTCGAGATGATAGGATGATGTTGCCTTCATAATTTTGCTTTGCAGATCTGCAGTAGATAGTCATCCCACTGTAGGTACCCAGTTTGTAATTTCTCAGTATAGGGATCGGACTTGTAACCTACATTTGCATAAACATGGAGGATGCTACTTTATAATGTAAGCCCAATTCTTTCGACCCTTGGAGGAAGCGCAAAAGATGCTTAACTCCGGTCTAATGGCCCTTGTTAGACGCCTAACTATCTCTGCCTAATAAGTTTACTGCAACTGCTATATCGGGACGCATGCAGTTAGCCAGGAGTGCCTGATTGCACTTAGATGAGGGACTTTAGGACCAATTATATCCTCACCCTCTTCCAGCGATCAGAAGGGGTCTTTTTGTACATCCATAGAGTGTACTACCATAAGTGTACTTTGGATGAGAATGGTCCTTTTAATTTCTTCAACGCACTTCTGGGCGTATGTAACAGGATTCTATTAAGATAATAAATCTGTGAGCTGTGACTTAATATATTTTTGCATAGGTCTTTCATTGCATGTTTAATAGTCAAGCTTGAACAGATATTTCGGTTTTCTCTTCAGGAGATCTGATGAGATTTAAGGTATTTACAACTATGATCTCAAATCCTGTTCTTGATTAGATGCAAAGACAACCCTTAGTAGGAATCATTGCTTTGTCAAGTGATTCTCTTGGTTGTACATTATTTATTATTCTTATTGTTTTTCTTCCATAGAATAGATGTATCGAAGTCTATTCAGACATTTAAGGAAATGTGGAATTTATCTTTACCAAGATATCCATAAAGTCATGCCGTCATAACATCCAATTACGGCATATCCAAAATTTTCTTTGCCAAATCGTAAGGTACTCGCATCTGATAAATTAGGGAGACTGATGCATCATGTATAAGTCATGCTCATTTTAATTTGTTCGATCCCTAGTTTCAGCGAAATTTTTCTTGGGCTATAGGTTGTACCTTATAGCATACGATTTTGTATTTACTTTTTCTTATGTATGCAATACTTATTTTACCCACAGGTTTGACACCTTTTGGTGTCTGGACTTCAGGTCCGAATATTTCACGTTTCATAAGTGAGTCCAGCTCATCTTTTATCGTCACGTTCCACATTTGGCCAATCTCTACGTTTGCATTTTAGCAATGGAGTATGGAACGATATTTTATAAACATCATCGCTTTTGCGATGTGTATGACAATATGATACGTGAATACTTTGTCGACTGTCCAACACCTCCGCAGTACGTACAACATTTACTTTCATTTCAGTTTTTCCCGACAGTTCCTCTGCAGTGGATTCCGGAAAGGGTGAGGGTGCGGACATGAGCTCATTGTCCTGTGGAAGTATTGTTTCAAGGTCTCCAGGTATTATTCTTTTTCTTAGATTTCTGTCCTTGGAGCCTAGTGGTATGCCGGAGCCTAGTGGTATGCCTCTTTTCTGTTGAGTATCAGCCCCTTCTGCTGCTGGTGGATTGCATCCATTCGTGGGGATGTCAATCCTAGCTGGAGTATTTGCAGCAGAAATGTGTGATCTGACAATCTTCTGGTTGTCAGTAAATGATTCCGGTAATTAGTGAACTGTGTTCTGTATGTGGAAGTCTTCAGGATCTTATCTTCACATTGTATTGTTACCAGATCATAGTGGGTCAAGCTTTTTGTATCCCAAGTTATAATTTGCTTTGCACCAGATTTCCAATATCTGGGTCCATTTTGGGGAAACTCGCCTCATCAAAATCACAGTCTTCAAGATGTGCCTTAAATGTGTCCCTCGTTTGGGGTTCTAGGTATCTTATAATTGAGGGTGAGTAAAACCTTACATAGATATCTAGGCGACGTTGATTACCCATTTTTGTCCTCCGTGGTGGTGCGATGAGGATTTAAACTACGCGACCGAAGATTCTCAAGTGAAATGTTCGGTGGCATTCCATATGCAAGTTGCATCGGAGACTTTGACCTCTTGAGTGTCTTATTTTCATTTACAACGCATCATGGAGAATTTGCATGTCCCTATGCATCCACCGGCAATCGAAATTTCATTAATAATGGACGTGCAATCCATTGGAGTCTATTTATCAGTGACTCGGTCGACCCATTATGGGTATGAACATGCGGTACTGTATGTTCATTTTCTATTCTCGTTGCTTGGCAGTACTCTTGAAATGACAGTGAGGTAAATTCCCCAATATTAACCAGACTTATTTTCTTTATTTGATTGTCTGGGAAAAATGTGCCCGCAACATTATTATTTGTGCCAATAGCTTTGGAAAAGCTAAGTTGCGGGTCGATAGTAGACACACATACGAATATTTTGAGGATGCATTTATCAGTACCATAGAGTACCAAATTAGCCCACTAGGGGGTGGATTTGTCCACATCAATCTCCTTATTTTCTTTCGAGGAAGCGTGGAGATTCTTTTGTCAGATTTTAATAGAGATGGCCTTGTAATATGTTTTCCCTTATAACAAGGGATGCAAGGGAATTCTCCCTTCTAAAGAATCTTCTGGTTCTTTAAGTCATACCCATAGGATAAGATGCGATGCATCATCACTGATCCAGGGTGGCCATGTTATCATGCCAAAGTAAAAACTTGGCTGATGTCGGGCGCTTCAGGTGCTCCGTTAAATGCGCTTCCTCTCTCCGAATCTTTGTATTGTAGAGGCCTGTTGAAAAAGCTCTCAAAACGTTCAAATGTGGATTTCTCCTTTTTCTTGAGACATTACATTCAGTAATTTGTTTTTAGTTTACATTTGCTGTTTCCAAATGGAATCTGTTGAAACAGATGTCCTTGAAACTTAGTAAGTTTCTTTTGGAATCAGGAGAGAATAGTGCATCCTTTATTTTTATTTCTGTGTTATTTGGGGGCAACAGTGTTGCATTCCCAGAAACTTCAATATGGCCCTGATATTACGCTTTGTATTGAATGATCGTATGTGTTTATTGTTTACCAATTAGTCATGAGAGCAGTTCATTTATTAAAAGATGAATCATATAGACACATTTCCATATAAACATTTTCATTTAAAATCAAATTACATAATTTAAAAAGCTCTCATAACATGAAATGTTCTTAAAACAAGTAGCTAAGATAAAAATAGAAGGCTAATCAAGCATGTCATCATTTTCGAAGTCGTCAGCTGTAAACTTGACTGGAGCATCAGAGGTCACCAGGTTTGTTTCAGCTTTATTTTTTTCTTTATACAAAACCTGGAGATGCTGCGGAGTTCGACACATTCTGAACCAGTGGCCTTTCTTGCCACAACTATGACACTGGTCTTCGCATTCCCTCTTGGGGGGTGCATTATTTCTATTGTTGTCAATTCTGCGCCGGTTGAACTTCCGCTTGCTTTCATTTTTTCGCTGCAGTTGAACTTAGCCCCCTAGCCCATTTGTTCTGTCACCCTTTCTGTCGTCTTTCTTTTCGTTTATTGTCTTTCTTCTTTTGGAAAAGAAGATGCAATGTAAGCTTCTGGTAGGGGACAGTGCCAGGGGGCGCATGTTGTGAGTGGCGAGGAGAAGCTCTTTGTTTTGTTCGCCTATGAGTAAACATGACAGCATCTCAGAATACTTAGTGAACTTGCGTTCACGGTATTGCTGCATTAGTATCACATCTTTCTCATGGAAAGGCGTGTACATCTTTTTCAGCATGCGATCTTCTGAAACTTTTTCACCACACAACTTCAGGCGTGAGGTGATGCTAAAGAGAGCTGAGTTGTACTCAGCTATGGACTTAAAGTCCCGCAGTCTCAGGTTCTCACACTCATATCATGCCCTTGGTAGTATAACATCTTTCTGATATTTATATCTACCCTCAAGGGCAGTCCACAGCTTATATGGATCTTCGACCGTAAGGTATTCAGCCTTTAGAGTCTTGTCCACATGGCGACGAATATAGATAATGGCTTGCACCTTTTCTATATCGCTTACATTTTCATTATTAGTCACAACAGAAATGAGGGACTTTGCCGACAGATGAAACTTCACATCGAGCTGCCAGCTCAGATAGTTTCTTCATGATGCATCCAGCACTTCAAAATCGACATTTGCGATTTTAGCCATTTTATCTAGCAGAGCACAAATTTGCATGAATTAATAATTTATACAATAGACATTTTCATACGGATGTCAATTTTTAAATGAAGAGCTAATTGCGTGGATCGGCCAGTCCCACATAAATAAAAAGTCCAAAGTCCATTACAGTCCATATTACACAAATGAAAGCTTTTAAAAAAGAAATTACAACTTTGAAAACCCTGTGGGTCCTATATAAGATCTTCAGCTTCACTTGTGGCATCTGTCTTCATGAAAAGTGGTCTTTGGTCTTGGACATTTACATAAATTCCTCGCAACAATTTCTCTCAAAAGTAAAAGAAAAATGCAGGAAATAAAATGTGGGACTTAAATAGCCGATCCAAAAAACCGCAATTAACCATACATGCAAAAATTTGTGCTCATCAAACATTTTCAACAGACATTTTCATCGCATGCATCTGATTCGGGGTATAAATTGCTTATTTCTCCCCCCATTTCTGGGTATTTTATGTGTATACCGTATTAATTTTGGCGTTGATACGTGTGTTTTCGTGATTTTGTGGATTATTAACGCCTAATATATTTTTATACATAAAATACGATTTCTAAAGACTAATTTTAGCTCATCTTATTTTTCAGGTACTCCTGGAAATTTTCCAGATTTTCTGGAATTTTTCCAGAATTTTTTGGTGATTGGAGCTATTTTTGGTGAATTTTTGGAGTTACAAGGGAATTTCTGGGCATTAGAACAAAGAAAAAAGGGTTTACTGGGCCTTGGGGCCCGCGGCCCGCTGCTGAGCGGGCCGCAGAGAAGTTATTAAAAAAAATATTTAAAAAAATTTTTTTTTTCGCCCAGCGGGCCGGCCCGCCTGGCCGGCCCGCCAGGCGAACGAGCCATCCCCGCTCGCAAGAGCGGGGAACGAATCAGCGGGGGGCGGCCACGTGCCCCCCCATCGGCGAATCGCGGGGGGCCACGTGCCCCCCCAATTTCTTTTGTAACGCATGCTGCTGCGTTGTTTGGGGGCGGCAAATTTAATCCCGCCCCCCAGGAAGCCCAAATATTATTTTCAAGTCCAAAATTTGCCTGGACGAACAAAAAACACAGAAATGAGTTTGGGCCTGTAACAAAATTCTGTTCTGTTTTTCTCTGGGGCTGAACACGTTTTTGACACTTAGTTTTTTTTTTTGGGAGCTGTTTTTTTAGGGCTTGCCTTGGGGGATTCTTTTTCAAGGAGAAATTCCTAGGGCTTGGAAAATCTTGGAGACGGAGTAAAGATCAAGGGAGAAGATCAAAGGAGAAGATCAAAAGGGGGTTTTTCTTGTGCTTTAGCTTTTATTTCTCAATTTCTCTTGTTGAATTTTCTTCCTTGTAAAAACATTTGGATGTTAACTTTGAAATCAAAAATGGTGATTTTGTTTATCATGAGTGGCTAGTCTTATTGTGTGTGTTTATGGTGGATGGTTGTATGTTGGGCTTACAAATTTCATTTCTAGCTTGAATTTTTAACTCTCATATGTGAATGAAATGTTGAGTTAGTCTTGTTCAATTGGAACCCTAGTGGGAAATCCAAAGAGAGGTTCATCCTAGTGGACCCTCTCTATTGTGTTTATTGTAAAATTTTCTCAATGTTTCATTCACTATCTTTTTGCACACAACGTGTTCGATGAAATGCCAAACCATCCGATCACTCTCTCCTTAGCCGGATGAGGGATCGTAGTGATTTGAAATGAAGTTTGAAGCCCGACTACACCCTGAAACCATGAACACCCACATTTCTCATCTTTGTTTGCTATCCTACATATTTCGTTGTTTGCATGCTTAACGGCAGGGTGTTCTAAAATCTCATCAACCAATCCTCGCCCAAAAAAGGGTGGTATTTCTCACACCGTTTAGGCTAATTGTGATCACTGTTGATTGTAAGCAAGTTGTCCCCGTGTTCGACCCTAGGCTCACTAGGATATTTACTACTTGGCGACCTCCTACACTTGGGAGTTAGCACGTGCAATCTTTTGTTCACGCCAAGTTTTTGGCGCCGTTGCCGGGGACAACGGTTTTACCATCGACAATTACATTACTTTTAGCTTTGCTTTGTGACTGTATCATCTTTTCGTACATAATCGTATATAAATTTCACTTTGTTTGTTTTCATTTTACATAACATCGCTTGCTTGGTTAGTTTATGTGGCTTCGAACACCTCGAACACATAGACTAACGCGCACACACGTCATGGAGGAAGAAAACTTAAACAATGATAATACTAATAACCATGACACTAATTCTCAAGCCGATGTCCCTAGGTCTTTGAGGGATCTTTTGAGACCCACCCGGTCTAGTTCGGCTTCATGCTTTGTGTTACCTACGGATGCGAACTCCTTTAATTTTAAACCCGGGGTAATTCAACTCCTACCCACTTTTCATGGGTTGGAGAGGGAGAACCCATACCTTCACATAAAGGAGTTTGAAGATGTATGTTCCACATGTTTTGATGGGAAAACGAGCGCCGACACGATATACTTGAAATTATTTCCGTTTTCTCTCAAAGATAAAGCCAAGAATTGGCTTAATGCTTTACCACCCCGCTCAATTACTTCATGGTTGCAATTTCAAGCCGAGTTTCTAAAGAAATTTTTTCCCTTGCACAGGACACAGGGATTGAAGAAGCAAATCATGAGCTTTGCCCAACGCAACAATGAGACATTCTACCAAACTTGGGAAAGGCTAAAGGAACTTCTACTCTCATGTCCTCACCACGGATTCGAGAAATGCCGTGTCATCGGGTTCTTCTACGAAGGATTCTTACCGACATCAAAGCAATTTTTGGAAACAATGTGCAACGGGGAGTTTTTTGATAAGGAACCGGATGAAGCGTGGGAATATTTGGAGATGGTGGCGGAGAATGCACAAACATGGGACACAACTTCGGAGTTTGATAGAGGCGACTCCTCTTCATCACAACCAACTCGTGGGGGCTTACACACTTTGAAGACCGATGATGCTATGGAAGCCCGGTTAGAAGCTATGCAAAAGAAGATCCAAGCCATGGAGTTGAGGGCGGTGAAGAGTGTAGCCATGGAGAAGAGTTGTGCTATTTGCGAGACTACGGGGCACGATACATCAAATTGCCCCACCATTCCCACATTGAAGGAGGTGTTGAGGGAGCCTAATGCGGAGGTAAATCAAGTGTTTGGACAAAACTTCAACTCCAACACATATAACCAAAGTTGGAAGAATCATCCCAACTTGAGTTGGAGGCCTCAACAACCGCAACATCAAGGACCACCACAACAAAGTCATCAACCGTACAAAGCTCCTCCTTTCAACAACAATTACCAAGGAGGCGGTTTCCAAAGAAAGAGAGAGGAAGGGAGTGAGACCCAAATGAACTCCATGAATGAGACTTTACAACAACTCATCCAAGTGCAACAAGCTCAAAGCCAACAATTCCAACAATTCCAACAATTCCAACAAACTCAAAATCAACAAATGGCGGAGCACTTGGCGAAGTTGACCGCAAGTCTAGAGAAGGGGAAGCTTCCATCCCAACCATTGCCCAACCCCAATATGAACTCTTCTTCGTCATCGGGGGGTTCAATGAAGCAATGCCAAGCGGTGACGACATTGAGAAGTGGAAAAACTTTTGAAAATGTGGAGTCACCTAAAGATCCACAAGTGGAGGAAGTGGGAGAGAAGGAACAAATACCGCATTTGGTGCTAGAGGAGGAGCAAGTTGAAGGCCCAACAAAGAAGAATCCATCCAAGGAGCCCGCGCCTTATTCCACTCCGGTACCTTTCCCTCAAAGGCTCGCCCCGCCATCCAAGGACAAGTATCAAGCGGAAATCAGGGAGATTTTTCAACGATGTCAAATTAATATCCCTTTACTTGATGCTATTAATCAAATTCCAACGTATGCTAAGTTTCTTAAAGATTTGTGCACGGTAAAGAGGAATTTGAATGTGAAGAAAAAGGCTTTCTTAACGGAGCAAGTGAGCTCCATTGTGCAACACAACACTCCCCAAAAATGTAGAGACCCAGGATCCCCTACAATTGAATGCACCATAGGCACAAAGAGGATAGGTCAAGCACTTTTGGATTTGGGGTCGAGTGTTAACATATTGCCTTACCCGGTCTTTCTTCAACTAGGATTGGGTGAATTAAAAAGCACGCCGGTTGTTTTACAACTAGCGGATAGGAGTGTGAAGATTCCACGGGGATGTGTAGAAGATGTGCTTGTCCAAGTGGACAAATTTTATTACCCCGTTGACTTCATTGTCCTTGACATTCAAGGACCCACATCAGGGAATCCCACCCCGATAATCCTAGGAAGACCATTTTTGGCCACTTGCAACGCCTTGACCCACATCGGGGAATCCCACCCCGATAATCCTAGGAAGACCATTTTTGGCCACTTGCAACGCCTTGATAAATTGTAGGAGTGGCCAATTAAAAATTTCTTTTGGCAACATGACTCTTGAACACAATATATTCAATGCATGCAAATTGCCACCCCGAGAAGGGGAATACGATGAAGTTAACATGGTTGACTTTTTGGCTTCGGAACCTATAGACTCATGTGTTGAAGATCATTTCGGTTCCGAATTTGATAATGCTTTAGATTTTCTTGACTCTTTTTGTGAGCATATTGATGAATCTTTTCTTGTGCAGGAGACACATGCGGGACCAAGCACCAAATGGGTTCCGAGATTCGAGACATTGCCGTTGGACTCCCCACCTCAAATGCCGTCATCTTCGGAGCATCCCAAATTGGATCTAAAGCCACTTCCGGAATATTTGAAGTATGCATACATTGGGGAGGGTGAGACATTCCCGGTGGTAATAAATTCTAACCTCACACCTAAGCAAGAACACGATTTGTTGGATGTGTTGAGAACACACAAAAAGGCTATAGGTTGGACACTAGCGGATATCACGGGAATTAACCCTTTAGTGTGCTCACATCACATATATTTGGAAGAGGATTCAAAACCCTCGAGAGAGTTGCAACGTCGGCTTAACCCGACGTTGAAGGAGGTTGTAAAAAATGAACTTTTAAAATTGTTGGATGCGGGTATCATTTACCCGATTTCGGATAGTAGGTGGGTGAGTCCCATCCAAATCGTGCCCAAAAAGTCCGGAATCACCGTCATTAGGGACAAGAATGATGAATTGATTCCTACGCGAACCACCACCGGTTGGCGTATGTGTGTAGATTACCGGAAACTTAATGCCATGACCCGCAAGGATCATTTTCCTTTGCCATTCATTGACCAAATTGTAGAAAGGGTTGCGGGCCATGAATTTTATTGCTTTTTGGACGGGTATTCGGGCTATTATCAAATAGAAATTGCCCCGGAGGACCAAGAGAAAACCACTTTCACTTGTCCCTTCGGCACATTTGCTTTTCGTAGGATGCCCTTCGGGTTGTGTAATGCACCCACCACATTTCAACGATGCGTTCTAAGCATTTTTAGTGATATGGTTGAAATTGTGGAGATTTTTATGGATGACTTTTCGGTTTTTGGATTTTCATTTGAAAGTTGATTGTCTAACCTTTCTCTGGTTTTGAGTAGATGCATTGAGAAGAACCTCCTCCTAAATTGGGAGAAATGCCACTTCATGGCTACGGAGGGGATGGTTCTTGGCCATAAAGTCTCAAAGCAAGGAATGGAGGTAGACCGAGCCAAAGTTGAGATAATTGAAAAGCTACCGGCTCCAAAAACCGTGAGGGATGTGCGATCTTTTCTTGGGCATGCGGGGTTCTATCGTCGTTTCATCAAGGATTTTAGTGCCATCTCCCGACCCCTTTGCCATTTGCTAACTCTTGATGCAGAATTTATTTGGACACGTGAGTGTCAATCCTCATTTGAAGTATTAAAATGCGCATTGACTACTTCTCCCATTTTGCAGGTGCCGGATTGGAGCCTCCCATTCGAGATTATGTGTGATGCAAGTGATTTTGCCGTGGGAGCGGTGCTTGGTCAAAAGAGGGAGAAAGTACCATGTGTGATTTACTACGCGAGCAAAACTCTCAATGAAGCCCAAAAGAACTACACAACAACGGAGAAAGAATTGCTCACCGTAGTGTTTGCTTTGGAGAAATTTAGGAGTTACATCTTAGGGTCACCTATTCTCATTTTTACGGATCATGCGGCCCTAAAATATTTGCTTTCAAAGAAAGATGCAAAACCAAGGCTTATTAGATGGATCTTACTTTTGCAGGAATTCCACGTCGTGATTAAGGATAAGAAGGGCGTGGAAAACTTGGTGGCGGATCATTTGTCACGCCTTACTTTCGGGAACGAGCCCGCCACCGCACCAATTCATGATGCATTTCCGGATGAACAACTTTTCGCCGTGTCTTCCTTGCCGTGGTACGCCGATATTGCAAACTACTTGGTTTCCGGTAAGGTTCCTCACTTTTGGTCGATTCGAGATATAAGAAGATTTAAACACGAGGTAAAATCATTCTTTTTCGATGATCCATACTTGTATAAATATTGTTCCGACCAAATTGTTAGGAAGTGTGTGCCAAATGACGAGTTTGCTAGTGTATTAAATTTTTGTCATTGTGGTGCATGTGGGGGACATTTTTCCGCACATAAAACGGTGGCCAAAATTTTGCAATGTGGATTCTATTGGCCCACCATGTTTAAGGACACATACACATATTGTAAATCTTGTGTGCCATGTCAAAAGTTAGGGGGAATAACAAAAAGAAATATGATGCCCTTAAATCCGATCTTAGAAATTGAAATTTTTGATTGTTGGGGCATAGATTTTATGGGGCCATTCCCCATTTCATTTGGGTACACATATATCTTAGTGGCCGTTGATTACGTATCCAAATGGGTGGAGGCCATTGCATGTAGGAATAATGAGGGTGCCACCGTGCTCAAATTTCTTAAAGAAAATATTTTTGCACGTTTTGGAATTCCTAAAGCTATTATTAGCGATGGTGGATCTCATTTTTGCAATAAACCATTCTCTAACTTGATGAAGAGGTTTGGGGTCACACACAAAATTTCCACACCTTACCACCCCAAACCAATGGCCAAGCGGAATTGGCTAATAGAGAAATAAAAAACATCTTACAAAAGACGGTGAATCCTACACGGAAGGATTGGAGTGTCCGATTGCCGGAAACACTTTGGGCATATCGGACCGCTTACAAAACAATTTTAGGAATGTCGCCGTATAGGATTGTTTATGGAAAACATTGCCATTTACCCGTGGAGTTAGAGCACAAATCATTGTGGGCAATTAAACAATTTAATTCAATTTGTGACTCATCCAATAATTTTCGTAAATTGCAGATTTGTGAATTGGAGGAGTTGCGGCGGGATGCATATGACAATGCCAAATTAGCCAAGGAGCGCATGAAATTTGAGCATGACAAAATGATTTTGAGGAGGGAATTTTTTCCGGGCCAAAGCGTGCTAGTATACAACTCCCGGCTCCATCTCTTTCCGGGAAAATTGAGATCTAGATGGTCCGGGCCGTTTGTGGTGAAACATGTCTACAACCATGGAGCGGTGACCTTGGTGAACAACAAAGATGGGAGCGAGTTCAAGGTCAATGGACAACGTTTGAAGCCTTACTTTGATTCATGGGCTAAGGAGCGAAACACCGAGGAGCTTGCGGACCCGCCTTCGGGCGGCGACTAAATAGGTGTGTTTGTTCCAACTTTTGCTTCTACTACCCTTTCATCCATTGAGGACAATGCATATTTTTAGTTGGGGGGAGGGTTGTAGGTTGTTTTAGGATGTTTAGGATGTTTAGTTAGTTATTTTGTTAAAAAAATAAAAAATCAAAAAATCAAAAAAAAAAAAAAAATTTTACTTTTTGGAAGACATCCCTTTTGTCATCTCCAATATCTTGCGAGCTTAACATCGACTATCCTTGCTCATTTGCTAGCTTCGTGCTTGATCCCTTACATGCTACATCTTAATGCATACATTTGGATTTAAATCCTATTTTGGTGTCAACTCATGAATCTTTGATTGGCGTGCTTTAATTTCTTTTCCAAGTTGATTTCAAATGCTAATATAACATGAATGAAATTATTTCATATGTCGTGATGCTCTATTTGAAACAATATGGGATAAGTGTGGTGTAAGAAATTTCATGTTGGGATGAGCGATGTAGTTTCAATTGGATAGGAGATGGCCAATTTGTTATGCATTGTTTTCCTCTTAGGAGTGGGTGGATGAATTGCTAATTCGTGAATGAGAATGAGAGTAATATAAGTGAAGTGCCTTTCTAATCAAGTTTAGTAGCCGGTGCCCCACGAAACATTGGGGAGGACGCCAAAAAAAACGAGATTTAGAGATCATTTCACCTTTTTGCCTATATTGCGTTATCGCGTGTATGCAAAAAAAAAAAAATCAAAAAAAAAAATCGGTGCATCGTTCCTCTAGTCTTGTCAAGTAGTCGGTGCCCCACGAAACATTGGGGAGGACACGAAAGAGAAGATTTAGGGGAGTGCACAGAAACAAAAAAAAGTAGAAAAGAAAATGAAAAGAAAAAGATTATTAATAATTGAGTGAATAACGAACATGAATTTTACAAATCTCATTCCTCCACAACTTAGAGAAAAATTTCTTTTGTATTGGCCATTTCCTTGAAGATTAGCATTTTTGACATCGTGATATCCCGACACATGTGATACGGGCTTATTGCCTCACTTTTCTTTGAATTGGATTGAAGAGAGTGTCACTTATTATTTACTTTCATACATTGGTTATATTGATTTTGAGATCACTTGGGAATAACTTTTGGAATATGCCATGAGAATGTTGTGAGTTTGATGCACGTTTCCATTTTAATCCGAATGTATCGCTTGATTTGCTAGGGACTAGCAAATAGCTAGTTGGGGGGTGTGATTCGGGGTATAAATTGCTTATTTCTCCCCCCATTTCTGGGTATTTTATGTGTATACCGTATTAATTTTGGCGTTGATACGTGTGTTTTCGTGATTTTGTGGATTATTAACGCCTAATATATTTTTATACATAAAATACGATTTCTAAAGACTAATTTTAGCTCATCTTATTTTTCAGGTACTCCTGGAAATTTTCCAGATTTTCTGGAATTTTTCCAGAATTTTTTGGTGATTGGAGCTATTTTTGGTGAATTTTTGGAGTTACAAGGGAATTTCTGGGCATTAGAACAAAGAAAAAAGGGTTTACTGGGCCTTGGGGCCCGCGGCCCGCTGCTGAGCGGGCCGCAGAGAAGTTATTTAAAAAAAAAAATATTTAAAAAATTTTTTTTTTTCGCCCAGCGGGCCGGCCCGCCTGGCCGGCCCGCCAGGCGAACGAGCCATCCCCGCTCGCAAGAGCGGGGAACGAATCAGCGGGGGGCGGCCACGTGCCCCCCCATCGGCGAATCGCGGGGGGCCACGTGCCCCCCCCCAATTTCTTTTGTAACGCATGCTGCTGCGTTGTTTGGGGGCGGCAAATTTAATCCCGCCCCCCAGGAAGCCCAAATATTATTTTCAAGTCCAAAATTTGCCTGGACGAACAAAAAACACAGAAATGAGTTTGGGCCTGTAACAAAATTCTGTTCTGTTTTTCTCTGGGGCTGAACACGTTTTTGACACTTAGTTTTTTTTTTTGGGAGCTGTTTTTTTAGGGCTTGCCTTGGGGGATTCTTTTTCAAGGAGAAATTCCTAGGGCTTGGAAAATCTTGGAGACGGAGTAAAGATCAAGGGAGAAGATCAAAGGAGAAGATCAAAAGGGGGTTTTTCTTGTGCTTTAGCTTTTATTTCTCAATTTCTCTTGTTGAATTTTCTTCCTTGTAAAAACATTTGGATGTTAACTTTGAAATCAAAAGTGGTGATTTTGTTTATCATGAGTGGCTAGTCTTATTGTGTGTGTTTATGGTGGATGGTTGTATGTTGGGCTTACAAATTTCATTTCTAGCTTGAATTTTTAACTCTCATATGTGAATGAAATGTTGAGTTAGTCTTGTTCAATTGGAACCCTAGTGGGAAATCCAAAGAGAGGTTCATCCTAGTGGACCCTCTCTATTGTGTTTATTGTAAAATTTTCTCAATGTTTCATTCACTATCTTTTTGCACACAACGTGTTCGATGAAATGCCAAACCATCCGATCACTCTCTCCTTAGCCGGATGAGGGATCGTAGTGATTTGAAATGAAGTTTGAAGCCCGACTACACCCTGAAACCATGAACACCCACATTTCTCATCTTTGTTTGCTATCCTACATATTTCGTTGTTTGCATGCTTAACGGCAGGGTGTTCTAAAATCTCATCAACCAATCCTCGCCCCAAAAAGGGTGGTATTTCTCACACCGTTTAGGCTAATTGTGATCACTGTTGATTGTAAGCAAGTTGTCCCCGTGTTCGACCCTAGGCTCACTAGGATATTTACTACTTGGCGACCTCCTACACTTGGGAGTTAGCACGTGCAATCTTTTGTTCACGCCAGCATCACATGCATTTATACTCACAGAAAGGATAAACGATTTAATTACTTAATAATTATTGAACCGCTGGGCAACGTCATATACCGTTAGGTTAGCTGACTAACGGCAGAGCGGTCGCATGATCTTCCTTATTATTAAGTTTTAATATTTGCACAACTAAAAATAGTTTATCCACAGAATAAGCCAAAAATGATGCGAAGCATATATTTATGATCCTACAAAGGTATCATATAATGCAAAGGTTGTGTAGTTGGGTTTATTCAAAAAGATTGAAAAGGAGCCCAAAATATAACATGTTCTTCTGGAAAAAGGAAGAAGTTTTCCTTTTAAATTATTCCCAATTAATCCCCAAATGTCCCCTATTATATCATGATTTTTCATGAATTTTTAGGTCACCAAATATCCTTTTAATCAATTTTTAGTCCCAACAAGCCTTTTAAAGCTTATTTTAGCCCCCTTTAAGTGTAATTTGCCCCCCCTTTTCTTTTTTTTCGAAAAACTGGCATGAAGCCACGCTGCGGGCTTCAAGCCCACAGTCTTAAAATATTTTTTTTGAGAAGCATGGCATGCGGGCCTGAGGCCCACAGCTTGCCTGCGGGCTTCAAGCCCGCAAGGCTGAAACTTTTTTTCGTGGGCTACATGCCCAAAAGGAAATTAGGGTTTGAGGGGCGGCGGTTAGGGCTAGCTGCCACCGCCCCTCGAACTGTTTCCGCCGTGTGGCGGCAAGTGACAGGCGCCCCCATCACCGGAGCGCGGGGGAATCCGGCGGCCTCCCCCGCTTCAGGCAAGGGGCACAAGGGCGCGACGGCCCCCTCGCCGGAGCGAGGAGGAATCCGACGGCCTCCCCGGCTTCAGGCGGGGGGCGCAAAGGCGCGTCGGCCCCCCTCGCCGGAGCAGGGGGGAAATTCGGCGGACTCCCCCGCTTCAGGCGGGGGGCAACCACGCAAGGGCGCGGTGGCCGGGGAGGCCGACGCGGGGAACGGACCGGGGGGGCGAGATAGGGTAAAGACATTATCTCCATTATTTAGATATTAAACATGTTAAAAACATGATTTTTGGACGATAAAATCGTCGATTAAGGCGATTAGCCCTAATTCCACTTCGATCTTGCGAGATCTATGAAGAATACTATCATACTTATGGTAAAAACGACATTTTTACCTCTATTTACCTCTATATCTGTCCTTCGGATATAGCGACAGTTGAACGAAGCCTACGTGGATGACGATGCAAGTTTCAAGAAGCTAGACGCCGCGCGTGTGGATCTCCTGCCTTCTTCACTTTCGCAACGATCGATTTTGTGTGGAATTTTTGTTTAGAAGCTCGTGCAGATAACGTGTTATGAATCAATATCTGGAGAGGAACCCCCGGCTCTTTATGTATATCATATAGGAGGAGCGTATACAGATAAGATACAATGGATACGGTCTTACCTATAAGATAAGCCGTGATCCCAACCGGCTAACCAACTCGGTATTATCCCTTCACAACACTACCTATAACTCTGATAAAAATAATTAAATATATAATGGTGAAATCACAATATGCATTTTAATATGATGGCAGTATAATCTACTAGATGCAATTGAATTTAATCTTTGATTTATTAATTAACTACTTCCCAAATTTGTTAATTAATGACGTCTCATATATATATGCTATAAAATAGTGATGTTATCAAGAGAAATTGGATAAGAGAAATTGGACAAGAGAAATTAGACAAAAGAAATTGGACAAGAGTATATATATATATATATATATGAGGAGGGATTAAATGACCCCCAAAAATAACCCCTATCAAAAATCCTATGCCCCCATTTTTTCGGAAAATCCGAACCGTTTATCTTGATCTCCACCCTCTAAATACCTGACCCACCAATTTTCAGCCCGATCCCATGTGTGTTGTCCGTTCATCCATCCGACCCAAATTTAACGGTTTCGCATGAACAGAACTTTTGCGAATGGTTGATGAACGGGTAAAGCACATGTGATCGGGCTGAAAATTGGTGGGTCAGGTATTTAGAGGGTGGAGATCAAAATGAACGGTTCGGATCTTCCGAAAAAATGGGGGCATACGATTTTTGATAGGGGGTTATTTTTGGGGGTCATTTGATCCCTCCTATATATATATACATATATATACATACATATATACATATACATACATACATATACATACATACATATACATACATACATACATACATATACATATACATACATCTATTCTATAAAATAGGGATGTTATCAAAAGAAATTGGATAAGAGAAATTGGACAAGAGAAATTGGATAAGAGATTTTGGACAAGAGTATATACATACATATATACATGGATTTAATGTAGAAAAGGTGGCACCTGATCCAATAGATCAGGTGCTAAGACACAAAAACGGTGGGAAGTACAAGCCCCACATGAGCTTATACTCGCTGGGTCCCACCTTTTTGTGTCTTGCACTTGATCTATTGGATCAGGTGTCACCCGCTCTACATTAATCCCTATATACATATACATACATACATATACATACATATATATACATACATATCTATTTTATAAAATAGGGATGTTATCAAGAGAAATTGGATAAGAGAAATTGGACAAGGGAAATTGGATAAGAGAATTTGGACAAGAGTATATACATACATATATATATACATACATACATTTATTCTTCCCCCCTTTCCGACCGTTTTTTTCCAGTCCACGTGCACGTGTGCACGGGTTATTTGCTAGTGCCTCTATATAACAGAGTATATATGCCTATTAGTAGTCACCGACATGGAGTTTGCTTAGCATTTGTTAATTAACAAATTCTACTGCTTTATAACTGATTATATATGCCTAGTTACTACTATTATTCCCTGACATGGAGTTGCTTAGCATTTGTTAATTAACCAATTCTAATGACTTATTGTATACATCCATTCTCAATTACCATATCAGACTTTATCAGTTACATCTGATATATGACTAATTCAATATACTAAAACTTTTATAATCTGATATAAAAGCAACTGATATAAAAGCAACTCAAATTTACTATATCAGATTATATAATTTGTCATAAATATTTCTAAAAGCAATTGATATGATATGATACTAACTTAATTAATGCAATTGGCTCCACCAAATGTAATAACACAATGATACCAATGATAAGCACACTGTCCTGCTTGAAGAGCAGGACATTATATTAGAGTAATATTAGATTCAGGACATTATATTAGAGTAATATTAGATTCACTTAATATAATATTAATGTACTCCATAATTGCTTGGGTTAGTGGTTATCTAAACATTCTGTTACACACATTTACTTGTCCTGTGCTGAAAACATCAGGCAAATGTTACCAATGATAAGCAAGAAAACTGGTATGTGTTAGTTAATAAGAATATTAATGGTGTTAATAATCAGTTGCTATAACGAAAATTGTTTGGGTTAGTGGTTGTGATCTTCATTATTGTATAATCTTTTAATACTAATTAAGTGATTTTCAATCTACGGTTATCCTGGCACCGAAAAAGCTCAAGGCATGCTTAATGAGATGAGAGATTGAATTGAGTTGAGTAAAAAGTAAGAGACTACATGTCGATAATTCACATGACACATGGGGTGGGGTACTCGTTGTCGCTTGGGCAAAAGAAAGAAATTGGGTCATCCCATAAAGAAAGAAAGTCACCACCCTCTAACTAGGGGGGTGTGGTTCAAAGAAAGAAAGTCATCGAGACAGGGAAGTTGTAGTTACCTGGTGAGCGCCATTGACGTAAGGATGTACGCCAATAAAAGAAAGTGCAAAAAGATGCCATCAGACATGAGTAAAAGTAAAGGCTTAAAGAAGCTTAAAGACTATAATAATACCTTGACACTTTTAGAAATAACTCGTTAAACACTCGCATGATTGCCACGTCAATAACATGATTTTGATTACTCCTCCTTGCTTGTTAGCACCATTAAATTTCAAAGCATCATATTGATTATTTCATAATCTGCTAGTAGGTTAAATTACTTCACTGCTGGATTTTTTTTAATTGCTTAAATGATATTGATGTTTGGGAAACCACATGAGAATTCTCACTGACAGGCATTGTGTTTGTTTTTTCTAATGCAATGTCTGTCAGGCTTCGAGGGCAAGTTTGCGAACCCTGCTCCAGAGCCAGACGAGTTGGTGGAAGGATATGATTTCCCCCGAGGATTAAGAGGTTGCTACCTATGTTATTTCACTATGTATTATTTTTGTTGTGAGGATTTGGTTGTAAGGGCTATAAGGCCCCCATTTATCTTTCTGTTATTTGAGACATTCGATTTGGTTGTATCAACTTAAACTATTTTTGTGGCTTGGGTAAGTAATCATTACATGTGTTGTTAATTGGGATTCTGCACATTGCAATTTGCTAGACGCTTATCGTAGCAGCTTCAAAAGAAAGCAAAGAAAAGGATAAACAAAAATGACACCTCTTTTGGCATAGCTACGAGCGGGCTTGTCTAGTCTCGCCTCCTAATAGTTGGGAAGTGGGGGCGTGACACGTTGCTTGGCTTGACTGGGTAAGCGGTTGGCCTTCGACAATGACTTCTTGTGCTCTTTGGGCCATAACATCACATTCCTTATGGGCTTCTTTGTTTGGATGAGTTGTCCCTGCTTGCTTCGGGGGGTCGGCCTATTGTAGTACCAATGACCCACATTATTCGAGCTCAGGCGGAGCAATGTTTGAGGACGAGTGACGTGATATCTCATTAAATGAACACGGCAGCCGAAGCGGGAGTTTTGATTTTGACCGCCAAAATTCATGTTCCTCTAATTTGGACGTAACAATGGTACAAGGCTTGGGGCATGGATGCTCATAGATCATCGACATGTGCCCTACAAGCAGAGAGTTGTGATAGATCATGGAGAGATAGTCCTCAGCATAAATAAGGGGGATGAGGCGAACTTTCTTGTTTGAACATTCAAGAAGAAAACCTTCGCCTTCTTTGTTTCTTTCACTCCCCTTCAACTTAAGAATCTCCTCCATGACTTCTTCTTCGACATCCGAGGCCACCGAGCAATGGGAAGAGATGGAACGAATAGAGTTTGCTTCGTCCCAAATCTCTCGCCTTGATGATCTCTCAAAAGTGAATGAGGTACATGCGGTTATTAACCCTTCAGATCGAGTCGTATAGAAGATGAAATGCTTGGCTCTTATCCATGTCGACCCTGAGGCTCCAATCTTGCGAGACAATAAAGGAAATCTCCTCATACCTGATGTGGTTGATAACCAAGCTTCTGAAGTGCCGGGTGATTAGCTCCATAAACTTCAGGAAGATTACGTTCGATTTCCCTATCAAGTTCGGATCCCTCGGGCCAACGAAAGGGTTTGCTTTCCTGGAGAATGTGAAGTGGGGGGTGTACACAAAAGCTTTCCGTCATGGGCTCGCTTCCCCATGCACACTTTCATCCCCCAAGTGTTGAATGCTCTGGGGCACTCCCTTTGCCAGCTGATGCCCAACTCAATGAGCTGTCTGGTCGGCTTCATTTGCTCTGCATGCTGACCATAGTGAAACCGACACTGAAATTGTTCGGCTACTTCTTTCAATTGAAGATTCTTGCGTCCACCGTATGGTATTACATCACCACATGAAGGAATAGACAACTAATTAGAGATCTCCACAGCTCCAACCGAGGGTGGAAAGAGCACTTTGTCTTTGTGACCTTTTCCGACGAGGCGGTCTTCCTTAATCATTGGGAACACCCGGGGCTTCCTGCGAATGAAGAAGTGCCTCACTCGGAAAATGAACTAAAGGCCGTCGACCGTTTATTAGCCCGACCAGAGAGCCTCAGATTAGTATCTAAGCTCATATCCACCGAGACTCTGCTAATGACCGTTTGGACGAAAGGTAAGGTACCTTCTTAGCCTTCGTTTTCGCCTTTGCTTTTCCATAACCACATTTTGCCCCTTAAAGACGTGGTCGGGCAAGAGTATCAGGATGTTCCTGAACTTCAAGACACCTTCCGAGCTTCTCTTCAAACAATTGATGGAAGCTCACCTTCTCGACAGATGGTTAGATCTGAACAAAGCTCGATCAATGCCGTTGGGAGCTCGTCTCAAGCGACCCAGGACATTCCTCAAAATGGTTATGGTTTGAAAAAAGGCTTCGTACCATGGCTGAGGTTAAAGGATCCAAAGAGAAGAAGATGAGAGGTGAAATCGCCATCACGAGTTCGAACTCTGTAGCCGATGCCCGGATCATGGCCCCTGAGCAAGTTTGGGCCCCCGCTCATGAGGCACCTTCAAGGGGACCGACGCCACCTCTCGAATCATGTCTTTATGAAGATACTTGGCCATGTGATGATCTCCACCCTCCAAAGCAATTGGCCGATGAGATTCCCCCTAAGTTCAGGTCGATCCTGTTGGCAGACAAGTCACCCCAAGCTTTGCCAGATTGTCCTAAGGACAAGCTCCACAAGTTCACTTTCCCGGTGAGAAAGGGGGAGTCAGCCTTCATCATGTGGGTATCTCTTTTTCTTTCTCATTGATGCAGGGTCCAAATTTGACCGCCTCCTTATCTTGTAATATACAAATGGCCTCGATGGCAGCCAAGCTACGACATGCCAATTTAGCTCGCAAGCGAAAATGGATAGCCACCGTCGAAAAAGCTATGGACAAGGCGAAGACAAAATTGGAGAAATCATCGCTTCGCGGGGTCAAGCTTACATCTTGAGTGGAGGAGCTATAGAAGGAGCTAATAACGGCAAGAATGAGGGCTAAAGAGCTAAAGAATGAGCTGATAAAGGCACGAATGCGGGCTGAAGATGAGGCGACTCTCAGGAGGCAGGCCGAGCAACAACTGCTTGAGGAGGCTGCCTTCTAGAAGCAGGTCGTGAAACGGCTGCTTGAGGGGGAGAGTAAGTGGAAGGCGGAGGAAGCTGACCTTTGAGATCAGCTAGTTGCGTCAGAGGGGATTGACCTTTCAAAGTTTACCGGAGAGGATGTGGAAAAATACAAAGAAAGCATTGGCCCCATTTTTGAATTATTTAAAGCGGGCTTCTTGCGAAGTCGGCAGGAGATTGAGCATAAGTTCCTTACTTCGGGGGTCTACTTTGATCAACTGTCGTTAATGTCCGACGAAGAGCCCGAAGAGGAGAATGACAATGCCCCCGAAGAGGAAACTACAACAATATCCCCAGGGGTCGATCGCATGACTCTGCCACCTTATAAGCATACTGCTCATTTTTGTACGTGAGACTTTGCTCTTAGAACTCTATAAATAGGATAAAGTTTTTTATATAAGAAATGAATATTCAACTTGTAGCTGAGTAATCTTGTAGTTGTAAATGAGGGATTGTCATGGCTGTTAGGCATAGCAATGCCTACTTGCCCCCTCAGCAGCTTGGACTCAGGTATTGATAAGATGCAGAGTGTGAGCTGTTAAATATCGAACTTCTGAACGTCGTACCATGTGTCAATAGGTCGTCCTTGATTAGCTCGGTTGGCCGACGAAGAGATGACCCCCCGTTCATATAGCTGAGCAGCCAGCGAGGGAATCGATAAGTCATCCCCGTTCGTATAGCTTGGTCGTCCCATACGTGGGTGGTCCCCTGTTTGTATAGCCGAGCAACCTGCGAAGGAACCGATAGGTCGTCATCGCTCGTATAGCTAGGTCGATCCACGATGAGTGGCCCCCGTTCGAATAGCAGAGCCATCCACGAGGGTATCGATAGGTCGTTCACGTTCGTATAACTGAGTCAACCCGCAAGGGGTAACCCTCTGTTCGTATAGCCGAGTGACCCACGAGGGTATCTATAGGTCGTCATCGTTCGTATAGCTCGGTCGACCGGTGGGGATGGCCACACGTTCGTATAACCGAGTGGCCCGCGAGAGAATCGATAGGTCGTCCTCGTTCATATAGCTCGGTCGGCCCGCGAAAGAGTGGCCCCAACGTTCGTATAGCTGAGCGGCCCGCGAGGGCATCGATAGGTCGTCCACGTTCGTACAGTTTGGTCGGACCGCGAGGGGATGGCCTCCGTTCGTATAGTTGACGAGTAAATTTGTCACACAATAGAGTGGTATTGACAAGGACGCCTCTGATGACATGACGCTTCGTTGGAAGAGAAGTGGACACTGAGGAAGGAACAATCCAGGTCAGAGAGAGCTAAGTCCCAGTTATTTGGTGAAGCCCGACCTAACTCCAAGCTATTTTTAACTGTCTGCATCATAAAGAAATCGTCGGGGATTGGATCTGGGTTCTGACCCAAATTTCCTCCGATGCTTAAGCCAGTAAGGGACTTAAATAAAGCTTGGGTCAGCTAGGTCTGACCTAAAGGAAGGTTGTCTGATCACTGTTACGCCAAGTTATGAAGGAGGAAATGTAAAGTGAAGATATGAGAATAAGTTGTCAGAGTACCTTATTGTTTGGTATCTCTGGAGCCTCCCTTGTCACATCGTCCTGGTGACTACTTATAGGAAGGGTATCCCTTCTGTGCCGTTGATAGATAACAACTTTGCTTTTATGATGACATGACTGTCCCTGAAAGAAGGGCATAACCACTATCCACTTACTCCGTCATTAATATCAAGTCCATTATTAACGGATCTCTTGCGGCTCGGGAGCTCAACAGGCAAACATTACTTGGCTTTGACTAGTTAAGCGGTTGGCCTTCGGTGGGGACTTCTTGGCCCTTTGGGCCGTAACATCACATTCCTTATGGGCTTCTTTATTTGGATGAGTTGTACATGCTCGCTTCGAGGGTCGACCCATTGTAGTAACACCTACTAAAGGCAATATATTCTTTTTCATAGTTGTTTCGGGGTGTTTTATCAACACAGATTGGTAGTATGAATGTCCAAATGTCGTCGCTGACGTGGAATACGCGGAAGACCTTCGAGGCCGGTCAGCCGAGCAGATTCTAATGCGAGAATGCTCGGAGCTGAACGACGGAACGCCGAAGTTGGGCTTCGGCTGGGTGATGACATCCGGGATCGGTCGACCGAGCGGACTCTGGTGCGAGGATGCTCGGAGGCGAGCGATCGGGTGTTGAAGTTGGGCTTCGGCTGGATGATGTCTCTTTCGATCTGCAAAACGAGCAACTCGTCAAGGGGTCGGACCTTGGCTCCGACCAAGTTCTCTACGATGCTTAAGTCAGATCTTGACTAAAGAGTGCTCGGTGGAATTGAGTCTGACTCACTGAGAGACCGATTACGAGTTCTCAGGCCGAGATATGAAGGACGAAATATGCGGTGGGAGCAGGTGCATGGAGAATGTATACCTCTAGGTGTCAGATCTCTAGAAAATCGTCCCCTTGGCCTTTTGTCTGTCGGGTTACTTATAGCAGAGCGTCATGTCAATGCATCCTCTTGATACGCCCTTGCCTTCATGGCTCCTCCTGTCGCGTCTGCCCTCATTGATGGTGGCTTAAAGCCCTCATTGATGGTGGCTTGAATGGCTATCAATGTGGGCTCGGTTTAGGGATGAGTTTCCTCAATCACGGGGAGCCGATGGTCCCCAGGGCTCTGGTCTTGGGCCGAGATGCCTTGATCTGCTCTAGAGGCCCTCGGCCTACAGCCCGGTGGGGGTTGGGCCGAGCGGTTGACTGGCTTTTCTCTGGCCCATTCAGGGGTTGTATCAGTTCAAATGCAGAATCTGGTCGACAATCAGACGAGTAGTGAATTGGACTATGGGCCGATGAGTGAATTAAACTTAATCAAACAAGGCCACGTTCAGTTTTAGTACTCAGCCCTGAAGCAAATAAACTATGGTTTCTGATGGGCTTGCATGATCATATTCCTCAACGAGAAAAGAAAAATTGATAAAATCATACAAAAATATAATAACAGTCAAGTCGATGCCGTTAAGATCCATATTCCTTTGATGAAATACACCTCAAAATCGTGTGAGCACTCATACATTTCACAGCAGGCAGCTAGAATCAATGGATACTGCAGTAGTTTATATCGGGGGAAACCCTAGAATTTGTGTTCCATCTAGAAATTTCTATTCAAATTCAACATTAAAGACAATTTCCAACAACCTTGAATCATGCAAAGCAAATCAAAACATATGCATAAACAATACGAAAAATTACCAGATCCCGGAGCTCCGCGAAAAGAATTTTTCGCTGCTGTTTGGAATCTCGCAGCGGCACCTCACTCTTCTTGGTTATCGATGAAACTGAAAATTCAAAATTAAATGTTTTATTTATCGAGTGCGCTTCGAGAGCGCAATGCCCAACAACTTTGGGCCTCATCGACTATCATTAACTGGGCTAAAGCCCAGCATACTACCACTTAATTTTAAAAATATTTTCCCCATCGAGTTTTAAACTGTCGTCGTGCGAGTTATATTATCACGGGAAAATACACGGAAAAGACTAAAGAATGTAAAGTGAAACATTGAAGGCCCATCATAAAGCCCATTTAATGATAACTGCAAAGTTTGCGTGAATGTAGAAGTTTGCAATAAAAGCCCCCGAATCATTCTGACAGCGCATTGTCATCAATACAATGTCAGTCAGTCAGAAATACTCTTCACTGTTCAAAGTTCAAAGCTCAACGAGACAAGGATTTTTCTGAATTTTTGGGTACAAGTATTTTTCTGAATTTGGACTTTCAACCTCTATATCGAATCAAGCACGATGCCGGTTCAATGATCACTTAATTGTATATTTGAACGGAGCTGTCTAAAGTATGAAGAGCCCAACAGCAAGGAGGCCCATCCGTGATGCCGATCGTTGCCTTATTTAAGATGACAGTTCAGTCGATCATTGTGCTTTTTCATTTAAAGCATCAGCTTATCATGGTGCAAAAAAGCCCGACGGCCGATCAACGGGCCACTGACCGGCCCGAGGCCGGGGTAAGGCCGGACTGGGTACCCGACTTGGGTTTTCTCCCGGGGCCCGCCCAATCACAGGCCGGCGGCGCTGGTGCCAATGTGCAAAATTTTGCCAGCTGGCAAAAAAACTGCCATTTGGGCAATAAAATTTAAAAAAAAATTTCAATTTTCAATTTTTTAACACTTAAAAACACCTGGGCCGGTTGGCCGGGCTGGGCATGGGTTGTTTCCCGCCTGGGCCGGCCTGGGTTGGATGCAGCTCTGGCCGGCCCGGTCCGGATGGACCGTTTTGACATCATGATCAACCCTCAGAATGATGGCATTCAACGACTGATCGTTGAGCTTGTCATCAATGACGACAGCTAAGTCCAAAAGCAATAAAGCAGTTTAAAAGCGCTGACGTTATCATCTAATGTCCCTCAAAAGCAGTCTCTCGAACAATGAGAGATGAGACAATTGGGTAGAACCAAAAAAGTCGGGCACTCCTATACTTGTATCTGCCCCGCCTAAGATTCTATGTTTCATTCATAGCTCGGTGCGGCTCCCAACAGATTGGACATAGGTATCAAATAGCTAAACATTCTCTACCTTCATAAATCCGAGCATTATTCAAATGGCTTATTCTTGTAAAAATTAACTTTAGATGTCATTGTTTCGGTGAGATAAAAAAATCTTTAATTTTTGCATATATCTAATGCTGTGAACTAAGCAATTTTCAAAGTCAGCAAGAATTATTGATCATCAGAAATAACATATGCACACAATGCACAGAGCAAAAACACACACACCTACCCCACAAACAAGATGTGCACGCACACAAACGAAAAGAAGTATGAAGTATGTGTGTGTGTTGTGGTATCGTAGAGGTAAAATGATAAATGCAAAAACCTTGAGAGGTATATGGGAAAACTCCCTAGGGCAAAAACATGTTCACAAGTGAGCTTGGGGGTGATTTTTTTTTGATACATCGGAAAGCTAGTTAAATGTGCACGTATTCTGCATCCAATAGAAGTCAATTCCTGGGGGTCCCACTAGGAAGCGACGGCAATGCCGCTGGACCACAAACCATGACACATGGTAAAAACAAACTCAAACGTATAATGGATTTGTTAGCAACTACGAGATACGAAAAACACAACAGAGTCCGAGATGGCGATGGGAAGGTCGCAATAGACCCATAACAGGCCGGCCTTCGTAGCAACTCAACAAATATCACTCCATGTGGTTGGTCAAATGTCCTTGGCCTAAGCACGTCCGCCATGGGATTGGTGCCTCTGATGATGTACCGACTTCTCTCAAACGGCCAACCTTGTCTGATACCTGTCAATGGTGGATGTCCGGCTTCGAATCACACTGTCCCTCCATGTTCGGAGTTAGCATGGATGTATCCATGTTCCACGACCCAAGTTTCCTGATCTCTAAATCAGAACATCTGATGTTAAAAATATAGATGTGAAAAATCAAATAAATTTCAGTGATGCAACCAACACTCTAATTATAAATGCATAAGCACATGGACGAGCCCAACATTTTTTTAAGCATATCACAATTTAAAACCGACCACAAAATAAAACGCCCAGATCATATGAATACGTCCAACGTGTTAGTTTTAAGACGGCCACCAACATTTGGTTCGAAATTTCAAATATTGAGACGACTCAATAAAGATTTGAGAGCTACCCTCCAAAAACAGACAAAAGTGAAAAGAGCAAATCAGCAAGTTTTGCTAAATAAAGCTTGGGAGCCTGCAATTAGGACCTAATCGCAGCGATTTCACTTGGTTGTTTTTGACCCAGTCAACGACATAAAAAAAGGGCTAAAAGCCAAAAAGTATAACAACAAAAGACCATCTTCCTTCACGCCAAAGCAACCGCCCTAACAGATAAAAATGAAAAATAAATTACACAGTATACAATACAAAAAATTAACGAAAAACCCACGGATAATTGATTTCCCATTAACCATAATCATAAATATAATTTTTCATTACAAGCAAAATGTTAAAAAAAAAACATACGCCCCAATTACACATTATTGCGGCATTGCCCCAAAACAAGAGAGAGGTTTTCGTCGTAAAGGCTAAAAAGCTGAGGATCTTATTCCAAAATTACCTCGCCCTTCTATTATCTTATTTCATCCTTCAAATTCCCCACGTACTACCCTCCAAAAAAAAAACCAATTCCATGTAAATTCCAACATTTTTCATTTCAATCCACAAAAAAAACCTATTTCTATTTTCCCCAACTAATTCTGCGGTTATAGTGAGAGAAACTGATCAGTAAGTCCACTCCGAAGGCAACCGCAGATCGCGGGCCAAGCCCGCGGTCGGTAATGGGGCCCGTTTCCCTTGGAACCGCAACGAGTTTTCCGGCCCATACAGAAATCCTGAGAAATTAAAAGACAAGTTTTGAGATTCTATTTTATTCAGAAAGGGAAAAAAAAAGTATCGAATGAAATACAAAATGCACCTTGATCGAGGAGGTACGCCCCTGGGACCCTCGGGTGAACAGTGACGTCATCGAGATTCAGATTCAGCGCCTGAACCACTCTCGCCGGAAGCACAACAGTCGGGCTACCTAAAAGGCATTCACAAATATTTTCAGTAACCTTGAGATTTGTTTTTCTTGAAGAAAAATACGAATGACAAAAATATTTACTTGGTTTTTTCTTGGGTTCGGTTTGGGTTACGGGTCGCCGGGGCAAGAAGACTCCGGTTCCCTTCGACTCTCTCCGGCCAGCGCCGTTGAGAAAGTGGGCACGGGCTTGTGCCTGAGCTTGTTGGGCTTGGGGCCGCTTCTGAAGCGGCGGCCATGCCGAACTGGACAGCCCAAGCGGGCCCATCTCCCTCGGCCTCGGCCTCAGAGCAAGCTGCTTCATCAGCTGCTGCCTCCTCAGCTCATAAAACTGCCCAATACACACATTAAACACAAATTTAGTTAAATAGAAAGTGCAGATCTAAAACTAAATGCGTAATTTTTTCACTTACACGAGCAGCTTGAAGTTGCTGAAGGAAGATGGCATGATTTGAGGGAAGACCCATCATGCGATTCTTTGAAATCGAAGCATGCAGATGGCCATGGCCGTCGTAGTTCTCGTTGCTGAGGCCAAGCCTTGCTACTTGGCCGGCGGCCGCGTATAGAAGATCCAGAGCTTCGTCACTATTCGGTGGCGGGTGGTAAGGAGGCGACGGCGGCGACGAAACCTGAGATTGCCCTTCCGGGCTTCCATTGCTGCTCCCAAACGACCAGCTCCCGATCCCGGAGAGCGTCGACTGAGGCGATGTCCCCATAACCGAAGCCTAAACACACAAGTCAAGAAATTAGCACAAACCCATTTGAAAATGGAGCAGAAAGTGAGATTTGGTGTACCTTTCGGTTCTCTCGAGCGAAGGCAGAGAAAGAGTTGGCCATTTGTCGGGTCAGGCCGGCGACGAGCTCGTCCTCGTTCTCGCTCTCGGCTCCGGTAACGGACTCGACCGGCGAGCTCGGGAACGAGCCGTCGCCACTTGGTTTTTCCAGAAAGAAGTCATCGGAGAAGAAATCGTCGGGTAGCAAGAACTGGCCGGAACCCTCCGCTTCTTTCCCCATCACCATCACGATTCTCGGGAAGAATCAATGGGTTCTAGTTGGGGCTTGAAGAAAATGAGGGAGAAGCATCGAGAGATAATGGGGAAGAATGTTAATGGGCGGTTTTTATTTATGGAAGAAAAAAAAGCGATCCGATTTTTTATTATTTTTATATCAAATACTTAAAAAGAAAAACTGATAAACACACACCTATTATGTTAAGTTGTACCCCTTGCGATCATGATTAAGATCTGCCGTCGGGAGTGGTTTACCAGAAACAACACAAGTTTCTTTTCTTTTTTATTAATTTTTATATTTTCTTGTTTTTTACTGCTAATCCGAAACGTTAGTTGCAATTATTTCTTTACTTAATCTGTATTTACCCGCGTCTTAATTCTGAATTAATCAAGCCTCATCGATAATTTAACATAACAGCAGTTACTTAAAGAAAGAAGAGATGCCGGTTAGAATGTTGCGCTTGCACGGGCATAATGACCAAATTGTCCTCCGCGCTCTCCACGGCACGAATTGGATTTGTGGGTGACGTGGCTGTCAAGTGGCATATAATCGTAGTTTCTTCCTGCAGAGGGGAAGCGGCAACGCCGTTAGCTTTCACGGCCGTCTCTTTCTCTGTCAGTAGGGCACATGTGGCGGTGAGCCATTGGCGGACGTGAGGTCGAGTTTATCAAATCCGGCTTAAGTCATTCCATCTTTTCCCGCCAACTACTGTGGAAAATAAAAAACAAGTAATTATTTATTAATTCTGTTAATTTAAAAAAGGTTTGTTTTTTTGGGAATCGAGACGCCTGTTGAAAAGGACAGCACGGGCGGGAGTGGAGTGAAGAAACTGCGAAGCTGTGTAAAAAATTAAATTTTTTTTTTTTCCTGTTGGACTTGAGGAAATTTTCATAACTGAATTGAATAAATTTTTTGAATTTTCACGTTTTTTAATGTAAAGGCTTCCGAAAATACAAACAAAAATAGAGACACTCCGATGGATTAAAAAAAGTAAGAATATAATTAAAATGTGAACGGACGAAGAACAGAAAACTCCAAAAGAGAAAGGCCGAAGGCAAAGTGAAAAAAAAGGCAGGCATATTTTAATAAAAAATTATTCTTTTAAAATTTGGAGGACAATTTAAACTTCCCGCCGAAAGTAGAGGTCGCTATCATCAAGCATGAACGTCCGTGCATGAACTGAAGCTTTGAAATTTCAAAATCATAAAGTAAATAAATAAAAACAGGGCTCCCATTTTTGATCCAACGGATAAAAATCTACGAATACCAAAAAGGCCCACCTTCGGATAAGATCCAAAACACTTGCCGTATGTTTTGGGCCCATGTAAAAAAAAGCGGGAACGTTTGCTTAAAAAGGGACACAAACATCTCCCGGGTTCAATTTCCCAAAACATCCCAAATCGATGTAAAATTAAATCAAATTTAATCCAGTGGGTGGGTTTCCAGCTGGGAGGAAGCCTAGGGGTTTGCGTCTGGGTGTTGGGTGGGCCCGGTCAAACATGGGCTCTTGGGCCCATTAGTCCATCGTATGGGTGTTGGTTGGCTTGGCCCTTATTATGCTTGAGTGACGTTCAAGCTTTGCCTTGCGTTTTGCCCACCCCATGCTTGTTTTGAGTAGCCTTTTGAGATTTTGTTGTGAAGCGTAATCACAATGAGCAAGAGACCTGCGTCAGTTTATAAGTATACCGATACGAGTATTGTACAGATACGATACGGATACGTGAATATGCCGAAAAAAAAAAAAAAAACTAAATGGATCCAAGTGGAGTAAGTTCAAAACTTTGAATAGGGATTGACTCGATTGGAGCATACAGTGCAGTGGGAACGTAGCTTTAGTTAGGCTAGTGTTAGGTCAAGGATGCTTTCTTAAATTTGGTGGGTCGACAACGAGATTTGTTGAAATATGCAAGAAAACGACTTGCATGGTTGCATTGTAGCCTGCATATTAGTTGTTTGGCTCATGTTGGGTCAAATCCACTCCGCCAACTTATAGGCGACTAATCTTGTTGCCATACACGCGCATCGCACGTGCCAAGACATACATGGGATGCACTCCCTGGCTTCTATATTTGCAACCACAAAACGCATCAAACATAGCCGACCATGCAAACAGAACATGAATTTGCTAACCAAAAAAAATTCCTCTAACAAGACACAAGCCCCATGTTGCATTGTCTCGGAGACTTGAGACACATTTACGAGCTTTCCATCTCTTTTTAATCCCTTTTGTTGAACAGAGGACAAAAGCATGTTGCTTCTCAAACAATATATAATGATGATGATGATTATGGTTAAGTATAGGAGACAAAAACTTTAATCAACAAGAAAAGAGCCATGAGGGTGGTGGGCTTTTTAAAGTGGAGAGCATGTCGCATTGAATCACGGCCGCAAAAATTGAAGCAATCTTTTGTGATTGATTGATGATGCATTCATGCTTGTCCTTGTTCTCTGCTAGATGCCGGATTTTGTGGGTTTGCATTGGATCCTCTTTCGCTGTTCAAAACTCAGATGATCATGTGCCTCCCTCTAAAAGAACAATCCACCCTACCCTAATCCATGTCTCAAATTTTATACTCTTGTTGGTGTCATCATATTCTTTTTAGGAGCAGGTTTCAGCTGGGGGGGGTGTCAATGGGGAGGTTATCATAATATTCGTCTCTGCTCCCGTTATAAGCACTTGCTTAAGAAGGCAGGTGATAAACTGATCATTATCGTGCATATTCGTTTAAACATACGCTATTCGTTTAAACAGATGCAGACACGAAGCGTTATTGTCACCGTACACACATTTTCGGTAGGGACCTAATACATATACATCTATATTACAATTGAGGGCAGATTTTGAATTTATCCTATGTGGCAATGTCACATCAAGATTTGGAGGGAAATTTTTTGGTTGAAGAGAAATTTGTTGGGAATACACAAAAGCATTGAAATTAGGAATAGCCTTTTAATATTAGCCGACAACTCATTGATTATGCTGATATTTCAGGGGAAACTAATAATTATTGATGTTTGTTTAAAATTAGTGGGTCCAATATTTTTAAATGAACAGTGTCCCAAGGGCACGTGTTATATGTATATGAAGGCGTCCGCGCCGAAATTGTCGTTTTACGCCGAATTTGTTGTTCTGCGCCGAAGGCACCCAAGTCGAATTTAGTGTTCTGTGTCGAAGGCGCATGCGCTAAATTTGTTGTTCTGCACCGAAAGAGCCCGAATTTGGTTGAAGACGCATACGCGAATATGGTGTTCTGTGCGAAAGAGCATGCGCTGGAATTTGGTATTCTGTGTCGAAGGCGCATGCGCTAAATTTGTTGTTCCACGCCGAATGTGCCCACGCCGAAGGCGCCTGTGCCGCTAATTTGTTTTTCTTTTAAATTTTGGCTTTGAAAAAAAAAATTCGGCGAACAAAGATTTCGCAAAGGAAAATCTTAAATGAATCGTGCCCGCGGGCACGAGTTATGACTAGTCATTTATACAAATGATGAAGTTGTCCTACGTGGCGGCGCCTTTGTCCCAGTCATATTATGTATGGGTGCCACGTAGGACTCCATCTCACCCCAATGGCCAAAAGTCCACCAAAAACCCCACAAATACCCTTCCCTCCCAAAAACAAGAACCCAACTTCACACACTCCATTCAAAAAATCCCAAAAAATCCCCCAGACGATACCCACACTCACACCCACTCTTTCGTCCTGATTTTTTGGTAGTTTTTTGGGCTCAGGGTTCTGCTTTTGTGGGGTTTGTTTGTTTGTTTGTTTTTTATTTTTTTTTGTTTTGTGTGTGTGTGTGTGTTTTTTTTTTTGGGGGGGGGGGGGGGGGATCCACGTGCACTTTGTGAACAGGTAATTTCTAATACATATGCATTATATATACATACGAGTACACGAAGATATGTTTTTTCCGCCCCTCCCTCATGTTATTATCTCATTAGTTGGCATCACAATTAGAAGCTTGGCATTTGGCATGCAACTTTTCTCCCAAAGGATTGTTCCAATGATCCAAATGCTTAACAACTTCCTTCTAAAAATTCAACTGCTAAGACTCTGTTTAAGCTCATGTACCAGGTCCAAGCTCATGTTCACCATTGTTCCTAAAGTCAAGTTTAGTTGAGGCACATCGTGTTCTCACCATAAAAAAAATGCTGAATAATTCAAACAAAACAATTCGGCTATGGGACTTTGACCTCAGTGTGATTCAAATGTATAAAAAATGACGTTGTAGCTGTCTCCCAAAATGATGTTGCAGTATTCTCTTCATGATGGTGATCACTATTGCCCTAATTTAAAAGTAATCAGAAATCAAGCTGAGATCATTGTTATGCTGCACAGAATAATTGGACCTTCATCCTATCAATCTGACCTAACTCGGTGACAATAATGGCCGTTCATATAGCATTTACAAGTATCATGATGTGAGCAGGTTGTGCCCTAAATATTTTTTCATCAATCTAGTACCTTGCAATTATTGTAGAGGATTCAAATCACTCATGCCATAATCAACATGTCTACAGGTGTCCACAAGCACTATGAAACTGCGAAAAAATTTATAGACTAACACGGAGACAAACAAACTGGAATCATCGATCGGAACGAAATCAAATCCGATGGCTTATGTAAGATTTGATGCACGGGGAAGATGTACAACAAAATAGAATGTGATATGCTCATATATACAGATGATGCAAGTAACCTAGAAACGAATGGGAAAGAAACTGTACAAGCAATTGAAGCTGATGTGCAATGATGAATAAGAGCTATATACAACAATACAATTACCAGGCAGACCGGAAAGAGTAAGATTGTACACAGGGTTGGCTTCGGCTAATTAGGATTTGGCTGCAAACTTGTTGACAATTTTCCATTCAAAGAGACCTGCAGTAGACAAACACAAGCATTGATTGGCTTAATCTAAAAGTGGTTTATACTTAACAGTGAATACATAGTCAATTATAATGCCGCCTCATTCTATGCGGCCAATGTAAGTGACTCTATGTATGCTTTCAGCAAAGAATAAGTAATGTCCCTCATGACAGACAAAGCAGTAAGCCGACATTGTCTTATCGTTGCACGTCGAGAAACTAAAGTAACAGAAGTTAGAATTTTGTAGTCAAGTAGCTAAAGGTAGCATAAGAAAGAGGAAATATCACATCAATTCCTATCCTGATTAATCTTCCACCAATTCCTTTGTGGATCCATGAAGATGAACGAAAATGATTAGGAACCAGTGAAATAGATGTTGGTGCAACATATAATCATTCATCACCGATAATTCACCAAGTCTGCTAGCTCAACGTGTCATTCTGAATCACCAAGGGGAAAGTGCCAAAGCTTTTCCATGCAAACCAAAAGGGGCAGAAAAAGTTGCTAAGATCATTTGGAACATTGGCACTAAAGAGGTCTGCTCTAGCAGAGTTCAACAAAATATCACCAACACCAACACCAACACAAGAAGGCCTAGAACCCCAACTGGCACCAATCAAACTATCCTATCAAGAACCCTCCAGAAAGAAGTATCGCCTATTTGCTCTTGAGAGACAATAATTCTTTTTGGGGTTTTTCCCTGCGGGATTTGTGGGTGGGGGAGTTTGTCTTGGGGTTTTTTGTTTGTTTGTTTGAACTCTGCTAGAGCAGACCTCTTTAGTGCTTTGGTTGGTTGTTTTTTTTTGTTTTTTTGTTTTTTTGTTTTTTTGTTTTTTTTTTTTTTTTTTTTTTTTTTTTTTTTTTGGGGGGGGGGGGGGCAAAACCTCTTTGGTTCACTTGATATTCGGTGTTCTGGGGTTTTAGAATATGAAGATCAAAATGAACGGTTCCGATCCACAGTAAAATAACGGATGTAAGACTTTTAGATGCCGCGTGTGATGCTTAGCATCATGTCATATGATACTGATACGAATTAGGGCACAAAAGAAATAATTCTTTTTGGGGTTTTTTCCCACGGGATGTGTGTGTGTGGCAAAACCTCTTGGATTCACCTGATATTCGGTGTTTTGGGGGTTTAGACTATGAAGATCAAAATGAACGGTTCCGACCCCCAGAAAAATAACGGATGTAAGACTTTTAGATGCCGCGTATGATGCTTAGCATCATGTCATATGATACTGATACGAACTAGGGCACAAAAGTGGATAAAAATGAGATTTTTATTTGATAACACACTCAAAGAAAACAATAAGATAACTGAATCTCTTGTTGTAAAGTAGATTCACCTCTCCTAACTTTTGTAAGGTAAAATCTTACACCTCTTCTAGATCTCTCTCTAGGAAAAATGGTAGAAAACAATTACTCAAATATTCGATAAACAAAACTAGGGCCGGCTGGCCGCTTTTATTCCCACCCCGTAGTGCATAAAGTAAATACTCTCCGACTTTTAGTGTGCATATCAATTTTACTCCTCGGGCTTCCTTCGCCCGTGGTCCTCGTGCTTGCGCCTCTTCCTCTCGTACGTAATGATCGTATCATTATTCCCCACCAAAAATGCCACGTTGTCCTCAAGATGGAAGTCTGAGAACTGCCTGTAGATTGTATCGAAAGGCTCCCATGCCGCCTCATGATCTGGTTGTCCACTGCATTGAATCAACACCTCCGAATATCTTGGTCGAACATGTCGCACTCCCTTGACCGCCTCGGGCTCTAGCAGTACCTCTATGTCCTTTGTCAACGTATGAAGCAAGGTTGCTGATGTTGAATGGTCCCCAATCGCCTTCAACCGCTGCAACACATGGAACACCGGGTGTATATGTAACGCCCCAGAAACGGGTGCTGTTACATTCATGATAATTTTGCAGGTCTTGCAGGTACCAGTGAAGTCAATATAGGTTAAAAAGAAAATATTTGAGACAAGGATAAAAATACTCATTTTATTCAACCTTCAAATGAATTACAAAGTCTAGGACAGAAATGAACTACATGGTTCAACTAAGCAATACGGAAAGAATGAAATAACCGAAGGAAAAGTAAAAACTCTCCTGATAACACAGAAGCTCAAAAATCAGTATACTCAACAGGAAAACCGGACTCCTCGTACTGCGGAGCCTCCTCTTTGAGCTGGGTGTCACCTGATGAAATTGAACCAACATTAATAAAGTAGATTGCAAACCGTATTTAATTGATTTATTTTTTTGCAGGAAGTTAAAAGGGACAAATAGAACTGTAAAGGAAAAAAACTACCGACCTGACATGATTTAAATGACAATAAGAATTAAGCAACTAACCAAAAGAATTGTTGTTGTGTTGTGACTTATAAAAGGAAGGCACAATGTGCAACATGAAGTCCACATTGGACCGCGAGGTGCTATCCCAGGCCGAGTATAAGGTCAAACTATAACGAGAACTCAGGATCCATATAAAGAAAATACTCCCAGATACAGCAATGCAGTTTCCATATAGATCTATTACCAGTGCTCCTTGCTGTTTACATTTTTGTAACCCACATCATTTGTTTTAGCCTAATGAACAATGTAACTGTGAGCACTTGAATGCGCACATGCCTAGCACTACTGGTTCAAAATCTTAGGCATTGAGGGGATAAGGATTAACATGTAATAACAAAGATTTGCGTAAAATGAACAAGACTTCAAACTACGTGTAAAATAACACATACATGTTGTAGACCAGATACCAATGAAAGAGATGCAACTAAGGCTTAGGCACGCGCAGATGTGCTTTAACATTTATACAAAGATATAACTAATTTAGCATGCATGTAATCTATCTGTTAGGATGCATATTCACAGAACATGTCAACATATTATATAACAATTTCACATATAATTCAACAAAAGCTTGACATAAAAGGCTTGCCACCCATATAGCCTTCAACAAAGGACCAAAATGTTGAAGGCCTAACAGGCATCCGAGCAACAGGCCAGATGGTTCATCAACAGTTCTATATATTTCAACCAGTGTTCATGCTAAATCTTTCTTTACATAACCAGGTGTGATACCTAATGCTGGCATGATCTCTTACTTCAAATTCTTTGGTATCCGCATCATATCCGCATAATACAACATGGTGCCCTGAAAAAATATGCAAAAAACTAGAAGATTAAGTAATCGCATGGATAGTGCCCGCCTTGCAAAGAAGTCAGCAATACTAACAAAAAAGGCTATTCATATCAAAAAATTAAAAAAATTGAAACTAGAGATTTTAGCATACCATCAAGCAAAATACAGGCAGATATTAACACAAAAAAATTAGGACAAGAAGAAAATGTCAGGTTTGCACATATTTCCACCATGAAGCAGTTTATTTGTGGGTCATAACTGGAGAATGCTTTCTATGATGGGTCATGCTAAATTTGGCTGTCTCCATGGTAACACAATGCCTCCAGTTTCGAGTAATGCAAGGCTGCTTCAAGGCAAGCATCCATCTGGTATTGTATCAGGGCATCATGCCTGAAGTTGAGACACTTAACCATGTTTAAGGATTAATAGTTTCCACCAAAAGGTTGTAAACTTGTGGCAACACATGAAAATTGCAACCACCCAATTGACACATTCAAGGCTTCTTTGACTCTAGCGCTTAACGACTATGGGGTTACGTTACATCATATTTGAATTGCACCTACGCAGGATACTCCAATTACACCAACACAATAAGACTTTTACCTATCTATTCTATAAAACACGACCTTTTTTGAATATTTGGCTTATCCCAGTCATATTTTGTGTTGTTGACTGGGACGCTGACTAGGATAATGGAAACAACAATTTTATAAAAAAAAGGAGAAATTAACAAATTAAAAGCACAAAAATTAATAGAAATACAATAATAACCAAACGTGGGTTCGATAATTAAGTGATATAAATGATTGAAACGAGTAGAATAAATGCCGATTAACGATTTTTTTTGAATTAATGTGGGAATCAAATGATACGCGTGAGTGAAATTAATCTAGAATGTTCAGCTAAAAATAGATAAACATTCAAATGTATAATATAATAAATATAATAGAAGATGCTGATTAACAATTTCAAATGTATAATATAATCGTGAAGCTACCGGCATTTTCTCCGGGATTTATTTTTAGAAATAATATTATGCCAGGTTCTACAGAGGAGACTGTCTATCATACAATTGACGAATTTTCGGGGAACTAAGCTTTTAACAGTGGAATATTGTTAGATCCGGAATAAGGAGGTGGGCCCACGAGTAGGCGCGCGCACAAGGGAGGCCGCCTCACCCTAGTGGCATTTTCGACTCCTCTTTAATTTATTATAATTGAGTGGCAAACTTGTAATTGTTTAGAGGGTTGTTTTATTCTTAAGCTAGGGCTAGCCGTCATTTTATTTTTATGCTTGATTATTGGATGGTTTTGAGGGAGTTCTTAGGTAGATCTTAGGAGAGTGCGGACGTCCTCTTAACGACGTTTTGGGAGGGTGGTTGCCCCTATTAATTGTAGCCAATTTATCCTTTTTCTTTTATTTTCTCTATAAAGTTCAAATTTTACCTTCGGATATATCAATTTGGTATCATAGCATCTACGATCCATGACGGCATCAACAAGAAATAAGGATCGAAACGAAGCGGAGGAAGAGAAGAGCAATGGAGAGATCGAAGAGGTAAAGAAAACCGTCGCGTAAAATAGCAAGTAGATCGCTAAATTAACGACGGTCGTGGATTAACTCGCGGCTAAACAAGATAGAACGAAGAAAGCCCTTGCTCAGATCATCTTCCAACTTTCGACTCTCAACGAGAAGATTGGAAACGGCGGCGCGAACCCTAATTCCTCGAAAAAGGTCCCGCCTTTAGAGAAGGGGAAGGAAAAGATGGAGACTTTCGATGAAGGGTTGCTTTCCAATGCCGATGAGTACTTCAAAGAGGAGGAAGATCCGTGGAAGAGCGAGGAGGTCCGAAGACCTCGTCGGAGCAACGAGGTAGGTCGACCGAACCCCCAGAACCACCCCAAGGGTCAGTCGACCCCTACCAAGGGCAGGGGCCACCGCCCTGCCCAGGGCGACAGCCGGCAAGGCCGGCCGAACCCTGCCGACCATTGACAGGGTCGGCTGACCTTGCCCGGCCCACTGGAGGGCCCGCCGGGCCTCCGACAGCCCTTGCAGGGTGCGATGACCCCCCTGGCAGCTGCCAGGGGCTTTTCCGAGCACGACGGCCGTAGATCTGACCCTTTGGGGGCTTACGGCACTTCGTCAGGGGCGCGAGGAGGGGCATGAGTTTTCTGGACCTGTGCAGGGAGAGGTTTACCATTACGACGATGAAAGAGGGGACGTGAAGTATGCTAATGAAGGCGGAGGAGCTTACGAAGGTGACTTTGGAGCCGGTGAGGGCTGGGATGAATATGTGGGACACGGTGGAGGTCCACGAGGTGACTATCGAGACCGTGGTGGGGGCCACATGGAGGATATGGGACACATAATAAGAGATGGCAACATTATCACCAGCACAGACGCACAAATGGGAGACCAGACAAGGGGCATTTTGGTGGTGACGATAGAGTAAGAAAGCTAAAAATGCCCGTGTTTGATGGAGATGACCCGTATGCGTGGCTTTTTAGGGCAGAGAGATACTTCACCGCATATCACATGACGGAGGCTCAGAAGTTAGAAGCAGCGTCCATATGTATGGAGGGGAGAGCCCGAGGGTGGTATCAGTGGAAGGAGAGATGTCATCATTTTCGCATTTGGAAAGAGCTTAAGGATCTCATTCTGGAGAGGTTTCAAAATCCCCACTGGAAAACCTATACGAGTAGTTATTTGCTCTCAGGTAAAACGGACCAGTGAGAGAGTACATTGAGAAGTTTGAGACACTGTCAGGGCGAGTGTACGAGGTCACTGACGAGTCGCTGGAGGGCACATTTATGAAGGGTTTAAAGCCCATTATTCGCTCAGGGATTCGACCATACAAGCTCAAAGGGCTGGCTGAGGTCATGGAGATGTCACAGATGGTAGAGAACCGCCAGACCGAGGAGATGAGAGCCAGGAGCGGATGGAGTGGACAGACACATCGTGGAGCTTCAGCAGTTATAGGAGGGGTGAAGGCTATCACAGGGACAGATCAAGCGAGTGACGAGAAGATTGAGGAGAAGTGCAGTGCACCGCCAGCATGGGGTAAAGAAAACAATGGCGGAAAATAGCGAGTCGATCCCTAAATTAACGACGGTCGTGGATCAACTTGCGGCTAAACAAGATAGAACGAAGAAAGCCCTCGCTCAGATCATCTTCCAACTTTCGACTCTCAACGAGAAGATTGGACACGGCGGCGCGAACCCTAGTTCCTCGAAAAAAGTCCCGCCTTTGGAGAAGGGGAAGGAAAAGATAGAGATTTTCAATGAAGGGTTGCTTTCCGATGCCGACGAGTACTTCAAAGAGGAGGAAGATCCGTGGAAGAGCGAGGAGATCGTAAGACCTCGTCGGAGCAACGGGGTGGGTCGACCGAACCCCCTGAACCACCCCAAGGGTCAGCCGACCCCTACCGAGGGCGGGGGCCACCGCCCTGCCCAGGGCGACAGCCGTCATTTGTCCGGTCCACTGGAGGGCCCGCCGGGCCTCCAGCAGCCCCTGCAGGGTGCGGCGACCCCCCTGGCAGCCGCTAGGAGGGCTTTTCCGAGCATGGCGGCCGCAAATATGACCCTTTGGGGGCTTACGATGCTTCGTCAGGGGCGCAAGGAGCAGTTTCAGGGGGGCCATGAGTTTTCTGCACAGGTGCAGGGAGAGGTTTACCATTACGACGATGAAAGAGGGGGCATGAAGTATGTTAATGAAGGCGGAGGAGCTTACGAAGGTGACTATAGAGCCGGTGAGGGTTGGGATGAATATGGGGGACACGGTGGAGGTCCACGAGGTGACTATGGAGACCGTGGTGGGGGCCACATGGAGGATATGAGACACATAATGAGAGATGGCAACATTATCACCAGCATAGACGCACAAATGGGAGACCAGACAAGGGGCATTTTGGGGTGATGACAGAGTAAGGAAGCTGAAAATGCCCGTGTTTGATGGAGAGGACCAGTATGCGTGGCTTTTTAGGGCAGAGGTACTTCATCGCATATCACATGACGGAGGCTCAGAAGTTAGAAGCAGCGTCCATATGTATGGAGGGGAGAGCCCGAGGGTGGGTTCAGCAGAAGGAGAGACGTCATCATTTCCGCCGTTGGAAAGAGCTTAAGGATCTCATTCTGGAGAGGTTTTAGGATCCCCACCTGAAAAAACCTTTACGAGCAGTTATTTGCTCTCAGGTAGAACAGACCAGTGAGAGAGTACATTGAGAAGTTTGAGACACTGTCAGGGCGAGTGCATGGGGTCACTGACGAGTCGCTGGAGGGCACATTCATGAAGGGTTTAAAGCCCATTATTCGCTCCGGGATTCGACCATACAAGCCCAAAGGGCTGGCTGAGGTCATGGAGATGTCACAGATGGTAGAGGACCACCAGATCGAGGAGAGGAGAGCCAGGAGCGGATGAAGCGGACAGACACATCGTGGAGCTTCATCAATTATAGGAGGGGTGAAGGCTATCACATGGACAGATCAAGCGAGTGACGAGAAGATTGAGGAGAAGAGCAGTGCACCGTCAGCATGAGATCAGTTCAGAAGGATGACTTACGCCGAGATGAGAGAGAAGAGGCAGAAAGGGCACCGTTTCAAATGCGATGAGCGATTCACCACAGGACACCACTGTGGGGTTAGCAAGCTGCAAGTGCTAATAGCCGGTGCAGACGAGGAGGATGACCTGGAGGATGAAGAGGTCGGAGTGGAAGACGACTCCCACTCGGAGTAGAACCGCCAGAAACTTCATGCACCACCTTGAGGACAAGGTGGATTTTCGGGGGCGGAGTAATGTTAGATTCGGAATAAGGATGCGAGCCCGCGAGTAGGCGCGCGCAAGGGAGGTCGCCTCATCATATGGACATTTTCGACTCCTTTTTGATTTATTATAATCGAGTGGCAAACTTGTAATTGTTTAGAGGGTGGTTTTATTCTTAAGATATGGTTAGCCGTCATTTTATTTTTATGCTTGATTGTTGAATGGTTTTGAGGGAGTTCATAGGTAGATCTTAGGAGAGTGTGGACGTCCTCTTAACGGCGTTTTGAGAGGGTGGTTGCCCCTATTAATTGTATCCAATTTGCCTTTTTTCTTTTATTTTCTCTGTAAAGTTCAGATTTTGCCTTCGGAATATCTTAAATGAATTGTGTCCTACGCCCGCGTCGAAGGCGCCCGCTAAATTTTTGTTCTTTTAAAGTTTGAAGTGGAATATTATATGCCCCAAAATTTTGGAGGGGAAATAATTTTTGGAAAAACAAAGATTTTAAATGAACTGTGTCCGAGGGCACGGTTCATGACTAGTACTATTATAAAAAGAGCAAGTTTAGCAAGTCAGTGTGTGCTTGATAGGGATCCGCTTTCGATGGAAATTTAAATATAAATATAAATTTTATTTTATTTTGTGTTTTAGTCTTTTTAGTTATTTTTTACATATTTTAGTGTTTAGTACCACTTCGGAAGGTGAGAGAGTTTTGGTTTGTAAGCATATATAAAGGCCTTAGACTTTTTTATTTTCTTTCAATCAATCAATCAATCAATCAATGAAGAAATCAAATGAGAAATTTTCTCAAAAAATGTAAAAGATTCCCCCTCCATGGTGAGAAGCCTCGGAAAATCTTAGTGAAAAGCCAAGATACCCTAGTTTCCAATCTTTTCCCCTAAATCCTCCACCAAAATCCGTAAAATCCAACCTATCCTACATCAACATGATCTCAGAGCCGAATATCCTATCGTCACACTCTTTCAATTTCAGATCTTCACCATAAAAAATCCAAATCACTACTTACAGTCGACACCTTCCTCCAAAAAATATCAAAATCACAAAGATCCTATCTCCAAAACCATAACCTGAATATCTCCGCCATCGTTTTCTTCTGTTACAAAAAACCATGCCACAACTACCTTCACCTCACAGCTTCGCTGCCTTTGCCATAATCTACACCCGCCTCCGTCACCCTCACCGACACCTATACTATCCGATGAAGCTTTCACAATCGACAAATATCAGCTGTGTCGTCACTCACAGTATCATCAGAGCTCGTCGGTGCCGCCTTTGGCGACAACTGGGCTCATCGAACCCATATGCAGTGTCGCAACCTTCCGACGATCTCATCCGCACCTAGCAGCTTCACCGGCGTCGAGAAAAAGCCACCGATCTGCCACCGCATGGGGATTTCATCGTTCGCTGGCGCCACCGCCGGCACCAGCTGGAGACGCGCCCCTCCAGACTCCATCAGTCCTTTACGAAGCTACATGAACAAGCTGGGCGTCGAATCATCGTCGGAATCTATCGAAATCATCGTCGACGCCGACTGAGCAGACGGGCTATAGTGCCGGCTCGGTCGAGCCGACCCCAACTCTTCGCCGAGCCGCTGGCCTGAGACGGTTCACCCGGTCAACGGCTCAACCGAGCCGGTTGACCCGATCAACGGCTCAACCGAGCCGGTTGACCCGATCAACGGCTCAACCGAGCCGGTTGACCCGATCAACGGCTCAACAGTCAGCCATGTTAATTTTTAGGGGATTTTTGGTGGGGTTTTCGGTGAATTTTCTGCATAGTTGTACTATTTTAAAGATTTTGGATTCGTTTGAAGCCCGAATTCGGTGAGGTTCGCGCTAGTGGGTAGCTGAGTTAGCCAAGTACACATGGTACTCTCAATGTAAGAAGATCATCTCTAAATTATGGGAGATTATGATTACTACGAGGATAATTACTAGAATGCTTATTCTCCTTGAACAATGTATGCTCAGATCCAATACTTTTATGGCTTCGAATACATGTATGAATATGATGATTGGAAATCTCATCTAGAATATTTCTTTTCTTGTTTAAATTTTTCAAAAGAACAGAAATTTACATATGTTTTTCATACGCTCAAAGGAATCATGATCCTGGTATAGGCGACTTCCATTGCATAGTCGTTGATGTCAGTGTTCAAAATACGTCTTCAAGATTGCTATTCTTCCAAACATCAATATATTTCACAGACACCCCAGCAATCTTCAAACCTAAAGGTATAGATGTGGTCAAAAGAAGAGATAAGTGAGTGCAACAAAAGAATTCTTCAAACCTTATACTTGTTTTATTTTCAATCAATCAATCAACCAAAATCAAATGAGAAATTTTCTCAAAACCTGTGAAAGGTTCCCACTACTTGGTGAGAAGCCAAGAAACCCTAGTTATCCAATCTTTTCCCCAAATCCTCCACCAAAATCCCTAAAATCCACCATGTCCTACATCAATGCTCCATCAGCAAGTATGAACAGCAATTGCCATCACATAAAGTCTATGGTTGCCTTCATTTTGCTGAAGAATACCAATGACAGTTTTCATAGCTATTTGCATTTTAAAAAAATTAAATATTATTATCGAGCTAACTGCTAAACGAAGGAAAAAGGGCAGGCCCCTGAACAGTTTAAAGCATTCATGCCCAATATATAATTTGTGTGCTTAACCAGCAAATTTTGCGAGGCTTGCGCATGCAATAACACAAAAAATCCAAATTAAACAGGAAAAAATTCAAAAGTCACAGTTTCCATCTATACTCGTTTTGCTCAATTTAACCAATTTTGAAGGGGAAAAATTTTCAGAATGTCAATTTTTGTTTTCCGACAAGTATTGCATTTGCTTATGGATCTTTAAACCAAGAACCTTCCCATATGTTCAACTCTATTTCAACAAGTTGAGCCTTGTAACGATCCCGTCATTCATCCAAGTGATTTTTTTCATCCAAATGTTTTTTGTAAATGAGATATATAATTTCATAAGACTATATTCATGAAATTACTATTACATAAAAATTTATAATTATCCAAATGCAAATGAAATTTATAATTACATTAAACTAGTTTCCCCCATCTTTCTGGTTATCCAAGTGATGAACCCCAATAAGCTAACAATTATCACTTGGAATTTCGACATTCAAAAAGCTAATATATAGAAAATAGGAAACCAAAATGACTCTGCAGATATGTCATAAGATGCAGTGAAGGAAATGAAATCGTATGCATTAGAGGACTGATTCTCAAGAATATCAACATAACCTTCTTAAAAATTAAAATAGATATCCTATAACTTTATTTTCCAAAAAATGTGAATATATGGTATTACTATATTAAAGGATGTGATATACTACAACATAAGTCTCGAAGTCATCAACTGCATAAACAATATAGCATACTCCAATTCTGGCATCAACTACATCGCCTGCACAACTACCTTTATCAAAAAAATGTGAAGTTTTTTTGGATAAAACAGATAACTATAAAGATTCAATGCAGCTATTTTATACAATATCCTATATTTGACAACTCATTCCTATTTCACCTGCTACAACCAAACTTGGTGCACCAACATATGCAAGATAGCACTCAGTAAATGCCTGTTGTAGGTGTGAGTAGAATTTCAGCTGAACCGCCTGAACCAGACGAAGCTGGGAGGGTAGGCTCCAATTTAAAGGTGGAAATGGTTTGATTTTGTTCATCACATATATTGACTGTATCTTTGAACTGTTTTTCCTGTTTAATTTTTTAATTTCTTTACTATTTCAGTGCCCAAATTCCACATGCCAGCAACACTGTCTCTTTATTCTAAGCCCAACATCCCACTTTCAACCCATTAATTCAATTTTACTTAAATTGAATATCCAGCAGTCAGCACCAACACTACTGGCATGGTCACTGCAAGAAAGTGAAATGAAAATCTTGTGAACTCAATTCAATAAAAAGTGACTTCTTTAAAACCCAAATTTGTCCTTCTTTTGTTTGTTTCTATTACTTCAAAGTTATTTGGAAGCAACTTAGTTGTCATTCTTTGTTTGTTTGCTTGAAAAGGAAGTGTGGGAAAGTGAAGTGAGACGATGGTTATAACCCACATCTAATTTATTCAAAGTAAAATTTACTATTATAAGGAGTTCATGATCACTTCACACCTTTTTGTTGAAATAAACACATGGTCCCAAAATAAGTTAACGCAGCATCCATCATTTAAAACCTCCTTCGTGGTTGAGTATTACCAAAACAAGCCATTGAATGGGTTGAATTAGCCCATTTCTTCCACTTCTTTGTTTTTTGTAGCCAAGCAGGCAATGTGCCCTAAATTAAGCTCCCCTCTCTTTCGTTGCTTATAGTCCCGTCACCTCTCCTTCATGATCTCTCATTCAATCTCTCTAATAGATCTCTCTCTTTCTCTCTCAATTCTTCCTTTTAAATCTCTTCATCTCAAGCCTTAAATCTCAACCCGATTCGATGTCTATGCCAATCTGAGAGCACATATTGTGCATATTATGCAAGAGCGATGCTGTCAATTCTGACTAATGAGGTTTGAGATCATTTCAAATATAAATTTTGATTTTATCCGCTTTTTGGCTTTTGTCTAAAATACTGAAATTAGGGCTTTTGGAGTATTCTGTTGCTAAATTCAACATTGAATCTTTTTCAGGAATGACATAATGAATATATCAAATTAGATTTGAAATAATTTAAGTGATTTAGTGTTGTAACATATTTTTGTTTTGCTTTTATTTTAATGTGATTTTTATTTTTATTTCCATGTTTGTATTCTTCTTTGATTACCAAATTATTATTTTTGACATTTTGCAATCCTATGGGATCCCCCCCCCAAAAAAAAAAAGATTCACACTGCTCAAATTTATAGATAAACTGGCCGAAGCTCATGATGGGTGCCAAAAGTCTAACCAGGCCAGGCCAAACCAAAACGAACTATCTATCAACAGTTTGGTCTAGTTTGGGTAGCGATTTTAAACGATTAAGTTTAAGTTGTATTTTTTCCAGATCTGGATTGAACCAAACCGATACTCATCCCTAGCCAGATGGTTGAAGGTTAATCGAATCATATGGAGGCAATGCCATGACATCAGAGCTGCTACCCAAGATCTTAGGTCCCTACTCCCTAGCTTTTGCCAGACTCTCTGAACTTGAACTAACAAGTTACTCCCAATTTGTTCAGTTGAAATAATACCACCTAGCATTTTGGTTGAGTGCATGCCTTAATTACAGCTACAATCGCAATAGCCGCTAACAACAAATCTAACTCAAAAGTTGAACATTGTAAGGACACACATTACTATGCCACACGGGCATGGACACGCTGACACAGGGACGACACGACGTGACAATCAGCAAATTCTATAAGTATACTCAAAATGGAAGAATAGAGTATAACACGTGTCCGACACATGCATTCGGTATGTGCCTAGCGCAACACGGCTCCATCCATAGAGAGTAACATCTTATCACCTATTTTGTTCTATCTTGAAATGCATCTGAATCTTTCCTTGTCCTTAAATTACAGACATAACTAAAGACATAAACCCTTGGTGCATGATGCAAGATGTAACATCAACATAAAAACTTAATTGGCATATTAAAATATAAAATGCATTCATAAGCACCGTCACCGCATAATAACAATTCTAACATGGGAGAATAATACTTGCCCACTAATATGAGCTTCCGCAATAGTAGCCCAGGATGCATACATCATTCAACCACAACGGACTGCAAAACCAAACATTGAGGTGAGTGCCAAGACAGTGGTCAATTAATCAAAATAAAATCGGTCTTAAAGAAAGATGCATGCTCGATATGTACGTGCATTTAACTCAGTATACTGTAAGTATGGAAAGTTGAGACACATGAGAAATGTTTCCTCTCTTCAGATATGCAAGTGAAACCACTGCAGCTTCAACCATAGGCATCAGCAGTACTGCAAAAACATATGCAGTGATTTTACAAAAAATTTTATAAAGGTATATAGCGAAAAGTCTACCTTAAGATTTTGTCAACTAGAGCAACAGCAATATATTGGCCAGATAATTTTAATGCATAAATTTCTTCTCCGCTGATGGACCTGCACTGCATTTGCAATGAGGATTCACTAAGCCATCAAAATGGGCTAACTAGCAACAAGTTTAACTCCATGCAGCAACCAAAGATAAGAGTTGATTTAGCCAAAGGTAGTGAATGAGACATACTTGTATGTTAATACCTGTCAAATGCCCTACTAAACAGCATTTCCACCCCGACCTACATCATCTTGTAACTGCTCCTGCATATATCACATAAAATAGTTCTTAGGCCTTGAACATAAGCTAGTAACTACTTGAATATTTTAGAGATGGAAAAATAAGTGAATTGTATATGACTATAAATTATATAGGATAACTGGAAGGCTATCATGATGATGATAGATTTACATTTTCTATTTGAACGAGAGGCACCAATGTATAGCCATTAAAATAAAGAGTGTCTCACAATGAAGTTATGATAAAGCTGTATGCTATTGCCATAAAAATAAACAGTGACTCACAATGAAGTTATGACAAAGATGTATGCTAAATCAATTGAACAGAGAGATAATGTAAGATTTTTATTCGTAAGCGAATCTTAAAAATGTCATTAAAATAAAAAGATAATGAAAACTCAGATGATGTAAGATAGTTACTCCAGCTATATACTAGTAAATGGATGCCACACTGGATGAGATAGCAAGTATTATGGTTAAAAGACAAATAGTATGAGGCATTCTATGCAAACGATAAATTTAAAATTTAAAAATAAAAATCAAAGTATAAAGTAATGGCCAGTACAATAAGCAAAACCAGTTTCTCTTATGGTTAGCTGCAGAGGTAAGATAAAACCTAATGTTGGTGATTATAATACATCATATTTTTGTGTGTTCTAACGTTCTATAAAGCATAGTTAGGAAAAGAAAGATACAGAGGGAAATAGTTCAAGCGGTCGATACAATTGAGAAACTAATCCATATAGTCTCCGAAACTTTATCAGATCATACAGTTATTACCATTGATATTGAGACCCACAGACCTTCCTTTTTCTTGCAATCAGATTTATGGGTAAGAGCAAAATATAATGACGCTCATAATGACAAGACTTTCCGCGGGTTCAACATTCTAAAAACACTCATAGGATTTTCTTTTTATTGTGCAGAGAAAGAAACTTCTTTTCCTTTACTATAAAATGCAGTAACACATTTGGCATAAATCTCCTATTATTCTAGCAAAAGAATATTAACCGTGATATGCCTAGTTTATGACTTTAAAAGTAAGATGAACTCATGATGTAAATAAGTAAATTAGCAAAAAACATATAGCATTTACCTATAGTTATGATGTAAAAAAGTTGAACTCAGGCACGTTAACAATTTTACAATTGATCTAGAAAATATTTTACAATTGATCTAGAAAATATCGTAATTTGTATACAGTGAAAAAAAGAAAAATAAGAAGGGATAAATGGCTTGGATTATTTTACCCCAAAAAAGTGTTTTGGTTAAAAGGACTTAAAGATTAAAACCCATTTAACCATAATAAGGTCAATAGTTCACCCGGTAAAAGGCTTCTTGGATTTGCTCCCAATGTTACCGTAAATAAAGAAAAGCCAACCAAGAACCTGTGCAACAAATATGCCAAATCAACTGTCCATATACTGCAAAACATAAAAAAAAATCCATTAATCTACCAAAGAATATCAATAATTTCAACAGAAATAAGTTCAATTTTTTTATAAAAAATCCACTTCTTTATTTTAATTAAATTGAAAAAATCGAGGGGAAAACATTGTTTCTCGGAGAGATAAAAAATAAGGCGATCCTTTATAAAACATGTTGTTTGTATTATCTACATATGCCTTTACTGAATGTTTAAACTTGCTGTTGTTCACAGTAGACTAAGTGGTCTGGGGTCTAATGTATTCAGTCAGAATATGCTTAGTCTTCCATATGCAGATGATACATTACTATTTTGCAAAAGTGATGATGATAGCCTTCTTACTCTCAAGCTATTATTGTATGCCTTTGAGATGGCTTCTAGTCCTAGGATTAACTTCCGTGAAAGCTCAGCTATTTTACTGGAGAATAATAGGGACAGCCAAGGTGTGGTTGCTTGCTACTAAATTGAATAGTAAGAGTGACTTTTTTCCTATAGTGTATTTGGGCATTCCTTTAAAACATGGTAAATACATGGTAAATTGACACATGACGATTGGCAGCCATTGTTGGACAAAATTGACAAAATGCTTGCAAGATGGAAAGGCCCTATAAAGGAGGGAGATTAAATTGAATAAATAAATAAATAAATATTGTACTGACAGCCACACCTTTTATTTGATGTCTTTTTCATGCTTTCACGTAAGTAGGTGAAAGCTAGAATTGATAAGATAAGGAAAAGTTTCTTTTGGCATAGACATAGATTCCAAGTCATATAGTAATCTGGTGGATTGGAAGGCAGTGTGTAAGAGTAAGGAGTAAGGAGAACGAGGAGTTATATCTTTGAAGGATATGAATGAATCCTTATTAGGGAAATGGCTTTGGAAATTGGTTTACTTTTCCAAGCTTGTTGCAGGTCCTGTTGGTTGAAGTTCAATACTATCAACAATAATCTGCCTGGATTGCTAGTAAGAATAAACAATTTTAGTAATGGGTTTGCGAAGGAGTGATGAAACAACTGTATCCTGTTGGTTCATCAATACAATGTGCTGACTGACAGAGAGATGATTTTTGTCATAATTTATGGTGTTCAGAAGTATCCATTTCCAGTTTGTTCCCTAAATTACATGTTTTTACTGAGTGTAAAGATATATAGAGTCAGAGGGTCTGGATACCGGATGCTAATTAATGAATGATTGAATGTAGATGCAATTACAATTCAAAAGAAATCTTATTGGTCCATTGGTAACTGATTACTTGGCTCTCTTTATACCAAATCAGTCTGGTTGTGCTATTAGAGACTATGGATACGAGGGTTGATGGAAGGGAACAAGGTGGACAATTTTCTTTTAAATTGTAGTATGCCTTCTTTAACTTTGGTATGACTATGATTCATTAGCTTGTATTAGGAAACTTTTTGTTCCACTTCATTTAGAGGACAAGATTACTTCTTGGCTGGCCATTAATGGGACATTAAATGGATATGATGTAGTGTAGTATTAAGGGCTTCGATATCCTTATTAATGTGTTATCTGCTTAAGGAAGTTGGAATCAATCGAGCACATATTTTTTTTGCTAGTTTGCTCAACTTATTTGGCAGCCCATTGAACATAATCTCCATATTGTAGGGGCACCAGAAAGTTTATTAGATTTATGAAGTGCTTAAATGTCATTAAGAATTCATCCCTAGTACAAGTGGGGTGGGACCTTTGTGTCAGGCAGTTATTTGGTTGATTTGGTTAGAATGAAATCACAGGATTTTAAAAGATAAGAAGCTTCTTGCATTAAATCTTTGAATAAAATTAATTATTTTGTTACATTCTAATTAGTTAATTTGCCGCCTAAGTGCCAGAGGAGGTTTGCTGCAAGCATAAATTTATGGATGGTGGGCTTTGGATAACGATTTAAGTTTTAACTGAGAATATAGTTAATTCAGTTTCATATATTTGACTACGGGCAAATGCACCATGTGAATACCAGTGGATGGCAGCAGAGTATGATTATTTCTAACGAGGCAGTTTCGAGTCCCTCCTTGGTGAATGCAAACTGCAGAATGAGTAGATGTCATAATTCTAGATGATGACTAATCCGTTTTTATCATTGTGTTGTTTTGTGTACTTTGTAATGGTTTTGAACTCTGTTTTGAACTGTGATATGTAGCTTTTAGGCTTTTTTTAATCAATATGTAATGGGCTAGAAGCTTTACAGTTTACACTACATTCTGGCTGGGGACGTAGTTATTTATTTCGTGTAACCAACCTTTGTTGGATCAATGAAGGTGGCTGATGTTTTTGATTTTGAGACCATATCCTTCTCATAATAATAATAATAATAACTGAAAGAACAACAATTTGGTGGGAGAACTAGCCTTTCACTTTAAAATAATGATACATGTCATATGATTACCAACATGTTCAACTGTCAATAAACAGCAAACAAAACATACATATAATTAAACCCTTTTTTTCACATCTTTGTTCTTGAAATTCGCAATTTTGCAGTTATTTTCTTTCATGACCTAAGCTGGGGGGGGGGGTGTGTGTGTGTGTGTGTGTGTGAATATCAAACTGACCAACGCTGAAAGTCGCCAGCACCATCGAGACGCAAGCGAGACCGCATTCCCAACTAAGCAGCTGTCGCACGTGCGGAACATGCGAATTCCACCATGGCCATCAGCGTCATCATCGTGATCTTCGAAATAAAACGAAGCGATTGAAAATTGGTACTCACATGAGTCACATCGACGAAGTGAGAGTGACGAGAGATCGAAGCGTAAGAGCTGACGAAGGAGAGCCCCTCTCGTTCATCTTCGTCTCTGTCGAGGCCGGCGATCTCGTATATCTTGTCGAATATGACGCATAGAGGCCACATGATTCCCGAACGATCATCGCTCCTGGAGATTTCTAGGGTTTTTGACATCATCGGCTTTTTGTTTGAGAGTTGCTTCGCGCACCCACCGTGTTTCTCCGTGCAAATACCACTATTTACCATACAAGCGGTATGTGCGCGGGAATAAAATGTCAAACTTGTAATAAGTGGTATGTGCGCGGAGTAAAACGGTGCGTGTGCAAAGCAACTCTCCTCACTCAATCCCTCGCTCACCGTAAAATCCCGCCTGTTTATTCTCCGCTGCCGATCTTTTCGTCTTCCCCAGCTCTCGGCGAGATAGCTGAGGAGGAGGAGGAAGAAGATGTACGCCAGGCGAGCATCGAATCTGCTGAGAGAGGTGTCCGCCTCCGAGAAAGGCCAGCTTGCTGCCTTCAATGTAAGCATTCAGCTCTTAGGGTTTCTCTATTTCGATCTGCTGATATTTCCTGAAATTTCATATTTCTGTTGGATTGTCTGAAGAATTGAGTGTTGTGATTCACTGATCACTATACAGGATTTATGGGTAAGAGCAAAATATAATGACGCTCATAATGACAAGACTTTCCGCGGGTTCAACATTCTAAAAACACACACTGGATTTCCTTTTTATTGTGCAGAGACAGAAACTTCTTTTCCTTTACTATAAAATGCAGTAACACATTTGGCATACATATCCTATTATTCTAGCAAAAGAATATTAACCGTGATATGCCTAGTTTATGACTCCAATAGTAAGATGAACTCATGATGCAAATAAGTAAATTAGCAAAAAACATATAGCATTTACCTATAGTTATGAAGTAAAAAAGTTGAACTCAGGCACGTTAATTGATCTAGAAAATATCGTAATCTGTATACAGTGAAAAAAAGAAAAAGAAGAAGAGATAAATGGCTTGGATTATTTTACCCCAAAAAAGTGTTTTGGTTAAAAGGACTTAAAGATTAAAAAACCCTTTAACCATACTGAGGTCAATAGTTCACCCTGTAAAAGGCTTCTTGGATTTGCTCCCAATGTTGCCGTAAAGAAAGAAAAGCCAATCAAGAACCTGTGCAACAAATATGCCAAATCAACTGTCCATATACTGCAAAACATAAAAAATAGATCCATTAATCTACCAAAGAATATCGATAATTTCAACAGGAATAAGTTCAATTTTTATTTTAAAATCCACTTCTTTATTTTAATTAAATTGAAAAAATCCAGGGGAAAACATTGTTTCTCGGAGAGAGAAAAAATAAGGTGATCCTTTATAACACCTGTTGTTTGTATTATCTACACATGCCTTTACTGAATGTTTAAACTTGCTGTTGTTCACAATAGACTAAGTGGTCTGGGGTCTAATGTATTCAGTCAGAATACGCTTAGTCTTCCGTATGCAGATGATACATTACTATTTTGCAAAAGTGATGATGATAGTCTTCTTACTCTCAAGCTATTATTGTATGCCTTTGAGATGGCTTCTAGTCTTCGGATTAACTTCCGTGAAAGCTCAGCTATTTTCCTGGAGAATAATAGGGACAGCCAAGGTGTGGCTGCTTGCTACTAAATTGAATTGTAAGAGTGACTCTTTTCCTATAGTGTATTTGGGCATTCCTTTAAAACATGTTAAATTGACACATGACGATTGGCAGCCATTGTTGGACAAAATTGACAAAAGGCTTGCAAAATTGACAAAAGGCTTGCAAGATGGAAAGGCCCTATAAAGGAGGGAGATTAAAGAATAAATAAATAAATAAATAAATAAATAAATATTGTACTGACATACACACCTTTTATTTGATGCCTTTTTCATGCTTTCACGTAAGTGTGAAAGCTAGAATTGATAAGATAAGGAAAAGTTTCTTTTGGCATAGACATAGATTCCAAGTCATATAGTAATCTGGCGGATTGGAAGGCAGTGTGTAAGAGTAAGGAGTAAGGAGAACGGGGAGTTATATCTTTGAAGGATATGAATGAATCCTTATTAGGGGGATGGCTTTGGAAATTTGTTTACTTTTCCAAGCTTGCTGCAGGTCCTGTTGGTTGAAGTTCATTACTATCAAAAATAATCTGCCTGGATTGCTAGTAACAATAAACAATTTTACTAATGGGCTTGCGAAGGAGTGATGAAACAACTGTATCATGTTGGTTCATCAATACAATGTGCTGACTGACAGAGAGATGATTTTTTGTCATAATTTATGGTGTTCAGAAGTGTCCATTTCCAGTTTGTTCCCTAAATTACATGTTTTTACTGAGGGTAAAGATATATCAAGTCAGAGAGTCTGGATACCAGATGCTAATTAATGAATGATTGAATGTAGATGCAATTACAATTCAAAAGAAATCTTATTGGTTCCTTGGTAACTGATTGCTTGGCTCTCTTTATACCAAATCAGTCTGGTTGTGCTATTAGAGACTATGGATAAGAGAGTTGATGGATGGGAACAAGGTGGACAATTTTCTTATGCCTTCTTTAACTTTGGTATGACTATGATTCATTAGCTTGTACTAGGAAACTTTTTGTTCCACTTCATTTAGAGGCCAAGATTACTTCTTGGCTGGCCATTAATGGGAGATTAAATGGATATGATGTAGTGTAGTATTAAGGGCTTCGATATCCTTATTAATGTGTTAACTGCTTAAGGAAGTTGGAATCAATCGAGCACATATTTGTTTTGCTAGTTTGCTCAACTTATTTGGCAGCCCATTGAACATAATCTTCATATTGTAGGGGCACCAGAAAGTTTATTAGATTTATGAAGTGCTTGGATGTCATTAAGAATTCATCCCTAGTAGAAGTGGGGTGGGACCTTTGTGTCAGGCAGTTATTTGGTTGATTTGGTTAGAATGAAATCACAGGATTTTAAAAGATAAGAAACTTGTTGCATTAAATCTTTGAATAAAATTAATTATTCTGTTACATTCTAGTTAGTTAATTTGCCGCCTAAGTGCCAGAGGAGGTTTGCTGCAAGCATAAATTTATGGATGGTGGGCTTTGGACAACGATTTGAGTTATAACAGAGAATGTAGTTAATTCAGTTTCATATATTATGATAACGGGCAAATGCACCATGTGAATACCAGTGGATGGCAGCAGAGTATGGTGATTTCCAATGAGGCACTTCGAGTCCCTCCTTGGAGAATGCAAACTGCAGAATGAGTAGATGTCATAATTCTAGATGATGACTAATCCGTTTTTATCACTGTGTTGTTTTGTGTACTTTGTAATGGTTTTGAACTGTGATATGTAGCTTTTCGGCTTTTTTATAAATCATATGAAATGGGCTAGAAACTTTACAGTTTACACTACATTCTGGCTGGGGACGTAGTTATTTATTTCGTGTAACCAACCTTTGTTGGATCAATGAAGGTGGCTGTTGTTTTTGAGTTTGACACCATATCCTTCTCTAATAATGAAAGAACAACAATTTGGTGGGAGAACTCGCCTTTCATTTTAAAAGAAAGATACATGTCATATGATTACCAACACATTCAACTGTCAATAAACAGCAAACAAAACATACATATAATTGATACCCTTTTTTCAAATCTTTGTTCTTGAAATTCGCATTTTTGCAGTTATTTTCGTCCATGAGCTAAGCAGTAATTTACAAGTAAAATCCATATTTACTCGTCCTAAACGGATGGGGGGCAGCAGAGCTCCGCAAGACAATGAATATCAAACTGACCAACGCCGAGAGTCGCCAGCTGTTGAGGCTCAATCGAAGGAGATCCCGTCGGAGGCAGAAATGGCAGCTACGAGGAGCGGGGAAGAAGAAGGAGACGAGGAAGGAAGGGGGAATTAACGGTCGATTCGGATAAAGCGACCAGGACCGTGGATCTGGGAGGAAAATCGAGATCAGCCGTCAAATGGGATTTGAATGCCAGCCGTTCAGATCAAGCGATGTTTGATTAAGACCGTGGATCTTCATTTAAAGAGAGTGGGCCCGACCGTTAGTGTTCACAACGGCTTGAAGGGGAGCTGTAGAGGGGAGCTCAGGTGTTCGACGAAATGACACGGCAACCGTCGTCTTCTTCCTCGATGTGAACGTACGGAAGTTAGTTAGTTGTTGCAACGACGTCCTCGTCGACGGTTACTGGAGTCGGTTAGTCGTTGGTGGTTGTTACGGGGAAATAGGCTTGTATAAATACTGTTGTGTAAAGGGAAAAGGGTATCGAAGATTTGTATGACTTTTAGCTTCTATTTTCAATTTCCTTCCCTTTGATCTGTAATTTCTCCTTTTAGTAATAAAATTCTACTGATTTCCGCCATTGTTGGTGAGAAATCTCTTGGTGAAACTTTGGTCTTCATCAATTTGGTATCAAAGCGAGCTACGTTCCCATGGGGGAAAACGATGGACCGATGTGGATGCTAACCTAGAATGGAGGGGGATCAGGTACGAGCTCAAATCTTGAGCTACACTCTCATGGGGAGCACGGGGAAGATCCAGAGGCGTGGAGGAGGCAGCAAGAAGAAAGGCTTCGAGTTGTGGAGTCCCAAGGCCAAGTGGTGGAAGGAAGATTGGGAGCTCAGTTTCAACAATTTACAGCCCAAATTCAAGCGCAGATCCAGGCGATGATGGAAGCCCAAAGACAAGCGAATGAGCATATGTCGACACAGATCCAGGCGTTGCTGAGTAATCAAAGTAAGTACGAAGAAAGATTTCATAATCAAGAATTACAGATGCAGATGTTGCGCAACCCGTTGAACCGAGGAGACGATCATGGTACCAATCAAGAATTGGGTTCAAGAAACCAAGAAGGTGAAAGAAGTGGTGACCGGAATCTCAACAAAGATCGGAGTTCAGACAGGAGGGGCAACCAAGGGGAGTTTACAGTGCAGCCAAGGATACTTAAACCTGAGTTCCCTATATACAAAGGAGATGAAGAAGTGCTGCCATGGCTTAGTCAGGTATAGCAAATATTTGTCTATTACTCCACTCCTTATATCAGTTGGGTTAATACATGCTCGTTCTATTTACGGGGGGCTGCTTTACATTGGTTTGAATGGGGAAAGGTTAATATAGAAAATTTCTTTTATTGGGATAAGTTTAAAGAGGAAATAGTGGTAAGATTTGGTCCTACAGAATTGGACAAACCTTATGCTGTTTTCTCTAACCTAAAACAAACGGGAACTGTGAAGGAGTACTTGGAGAAATATGAGTAGATTGTTGGGTTGTTACGAAGTTGCCGGAGGAGTATATAGTTGATAAATTTATCATTGGGTTGAAGGAAGAGATACGCTTTGATGTCATGGCTTTGAACCCTGGGAACTATAGAAGGGCCGTCCAGCTAGCCAGAACTTTTGAAGAGAAGTTGAGTTGTGCTAAGAAAAACAAGCCAGCTACCCTATCAAACCCTTATCATAAATACCACCAATTACAACCTCCAGGAGCCAGTAAAGAAGTGACCAAGGAAATTTCTAAGGAAATTGTCCCATTTGTACCCAAGGGAAGATTAATGTCTCAAGAGGAAATACAAAACAGGAGGAAGAACAACTTGTGCTTCACATGTAATGAGAAATGGGAGAGGGGTCACAATTGCCATAAACAACTATATATCTTGGATATAGAGGAGGAAGTGGAAGGGAATACTAGAAATGATGAAGGGGGAATTGGGGAGAAGGCACCTGAATGGCAGGAAGAAGAGGAGGAAGAATTTCCTTCCATTTCTGTGCATGCACTAACTGGAATACCATCAACACAAACTCTCAGGCTTAAGGGTAGCATAAAAGGGCAAACCGTAAACATTTTGGTGGATACTGGATCAACCCACAATTTCATTCATCCTAAGCTGGTTAAATCTTTGGGGTTGGAAGTAGTGATGTCTGATTCTTTTGATGTAGTGGTGGCTAGTGGAGAAAAGCTTCAGGGGTCAGGATTGTGCAAGAATGTGCAAATTCAGTGTCAAGGGGTGATGGTTTCACTTAGTTTGTTGATCTTGCCATTGGGAGGTCATCAAATTGTCCTGGGAACACAATGGTTGAGACAGTTGGATGACATCATCTTTAACTTCAGGAAAATGCAAATGAGATTCAATTTGGAGGGAGAAGAAAGGTTGTGGCAAGGGATAGTGTCTCATAACTTCCAGGTGGTGATGAAAGGGGTATAGACAAAGCTATAAAGCAGCAGAAAGAGGGATATTGGATTCAGCTGAATGTTATAGAAGTGGAGAATTCCTTGGGCAGCCAACATATAGTAGCTATTGAAATGGATGATCTTCATCCTTATCTGAAAGAAATCCTTAGTCAGTATCCTGAGGTGTTTAGAGAACATGAAGGATTGCCTCCCAGGAGATCCTGTGATCATAGAATTCCAGCCAATGCTGAATCAAAACCAGTGTGCATTAGACCCTACAAGCATGCTTACTTACTAAAAACTGAAATAGAAAGGCAAGTTGCAGAAATGCTGAAGAGTGGAGTTATTAGGCCCAGTCACAATCCTTATGCTTCCCCAGTTGTGATGGTGAGAAAAGCAGACTCTAGTTGGAGGATATGTGTTGATTACCGTGCTCTTAATCAACAAACCATAAAAGATAAATTCCAAATTCCCATTATTGAAGAATTATTGGATGAATTACATGGAGCTCAATACTTCTCTAAATTGGATTTGAGGTCAGGATACCACCAAATCCGTATGAGTGAAGGGGATATTTTCAAAACCGCATTTAGAGCTCATGATGGACATTATGAATTTTTAGTCATGCCATTTGGATTGACTAATGCCACATCCACCTTTCAGTCACTGATGAATTCAATCTTTAGGGAGTATCTCAGAAAATTTGTGTTGGTTTTTTTTGATGATATTCTAATATACAGTAGAGACTGGAATTCCCATGTGGAGCATTTGTGTAGAGTTTTACAGATTTTGAAGGATCAACAGCTTTTTGTCAAGATGTCCAAATGTTCTTTTGGAAGGAGATCAGTGGAGTACTTAGGCCACATTATTTCTGATCAAGGTGTATCTATGGAGCCTAAAAAGATTGAAGCCGTGAAGAATTGGCCCACACCCAAAAACACTAAAGCTGTGAGGGGGTTTCTGGGTTTAGCTGGGTACTACAGGAAATTTATAAAGGGGTTTGGGGGAATTGCTGCACCTCTTACTGATCTATTAAAGAAGGAGGGGTTTCAATGGAGTGATGCAGCCCAAGGGGCTTTTGAGGCCTTGAAAATTGCATTGACAACAGCTCCAGTATTAGCTTTGCCAAATTTTGAGGAGGTGTTTGTTTTGGAATGTGATGCATCTGGGAGAGGCATAGGAGCTGTTCTAATGCAGGGGGAAAACCTATTGCCTATCTGAGCACCAAATTGACTGGAAGAAATTTGTTGTTATCAACCTATGAGAAAGAACTACTGGCTATTATACTAGCTGTTACCAAATGGGGGCAGTATCTCTTGGGAAGGAAATTCATAATACGTACGGATCATCAAAGTTTGAGATATTTACTGAATCAGAAGTTGCAGCAAGGGTTGCAAAGCAAGTGGTTGATGAAACTCCAATCCTACAACTATAGGGTGGAGTATAAGCCAGGGAAGGTGAACAGGGCTACAGACAGCTTGTCTAGGGAGGTTGATAGCAGCTGTGGGGTGGAGGAGGACTATTGTTCCATCTATCATGTGTCAGCTCCTATGTGTGATTGGCTACAGGAGGTGAGGAACATGGTGAGTAGTGATCCTTATTTCCAATTAGTTGAAGAGAAATTGCAGCAAGGAGATCAAGCTTCACCAAAATATATGAAGGTAGAGGGGATTTATTACTACAAAAAGAAAATCTTAATTAGTCCTGATTGTGTTGGAATTCAGCAAACTCTCCTGAAGGAGTTTCATAATTCTCCTGTAGGGGGGCACTCTGATGCTGCTAGAACACTCCATAGATTGAAGAAAACCTTTTATTGGAGGGGGCATGAGAAGCAGTGTTCAACAGTTTGTAAGGGAGTGTGAAGTGTGTCAAAGGAACAAGGCAGAAAATGTGGCATATCCAGGGCTATTGAATCCTCTACATGTGCCTACGCAGATTTGGGAATGCATTTCTATGGATTTCATTGTGGGGCTGCCATTGTGTAATGGATTCAGTGTCATCTATGTGGTGGTGGATAGATTAACCAAGTATTCCCATTTCTTTCCTCTCAAACATCCATTTACTGCTAAGGGGGTGACTGAGGTTTTTTTGAAGGGGTTTTAAGCTCCATGGGGTTCCAGCCAACATTGTAAGTAAGTGGCAGGGATGCTGTGTTTACCAGTCAGTTTTGGAGGGAGGTCTTCCGTCTGCAGGGTACTACATTATCACATAGTTCAGCCTACCACCCGCAAAGCGATGGACAAACGGAAGTAACTAATAGGAGATTGGAGTGTTACTTGCGTTGTTTCTGTGGTCACAAGCCCAAGGAGTGGGTTTAAATGGTTGACATTGGCAGAATTCTGGTTCAACACTACATGGAGAAGTTCGACAAAGATGACCCCCTTTGAAGCGGTTTATGGGAGACCTGCTCCGACATTGCTGTCTTCCTTGCCTCATACCACTCAATTGGCAGCTGTAGATGAAGCCCTTTTCACTAGGGAGGTAGCGTTGAAATTATTGAGGGATAACTTGGAGAAGGCCAGGGAGAGGATGAAGAGGTTTGCGGACCAGCATCGCTCAGAGAGGGAGTTCACCGTAGGGGATTGGGTCTACCTCAAATTGCAGCCCTACAGACAAATTAGCCTGGTCATGAGGAAAACCCATAAGTTATCTCCAAAGTACTATGGCCCCTATATGATCTTAGAGAAAATTGGAGAAGTTGCTTACAGGTTGGAGTTGCCGGAGTCAGCTCAAATTCGTCCTGTTTTCCATGTCTCCCAGCTCAAGAGGAAGGTAGGTAACCACACAGTGATCCAGGACTCTCAGCCTCAGTACGCAAAAGAAATTGTCAACGAGCCGGAGCTCATTCTTGATCGGAGGGTGGTTTAGAAGCGTAGAGCTTTGGAGTCCCAAGTTCTCTTTAAATGGAGGCAGCGGTCGATAGAGGAAGCTACCTGGGAATCTTATTGGGATTTGGTGCGGCGTTTTCCATCATTTGACCTTGAGGCAAGGTCTCGAAAAGGGGGAGGGATTGTAGAGGCTCAATCGAAGGAGATCCCGTCGGAGGCAGAAATGGCAGCTACGAGGAGCGGGGAAGAAGAAGGAGACGAGGAAGGAAGGGGGAATTAACGGTCGATTCGGATAAAGCGACCAGGACCGTGGATCTGGGAGGAAAATCGAGATCAGCCGTCAAATTGGATTTGAATGCTAGCCGTTCAGATCAAGCGATGTTTGATTAAGACCGTGGATCTTCATTTAAAGAGGGTGGGCCCGACCGTTAGTGTTCACAACGGCTTGAAGGGGGGCTGTAGAGGGGAGCTCAGGTGTTCGACGAAATGACGCGACAGCCGTCGTCTTCTTCCTCGCTGTGAACGTACGGAAGTCAGTTAGTTGTTGCAACGACGTCCTCGTCTGCGATTACTGGAGTTGGTTAGTCGTTGGTGGTTGTTACGGGGGAAAGAGGCTTGTATAAATACTGTTTTGTAAAGGGAAGAGGGTATCGAAGATTTGTATGACTTTTAGCTTCTGTTTTCAATTTTCTTCCCTCTGATCTGTAATTTCTCCTTTTAGTAATAAAATTCTACTGATTTCCGCCATTGTTGGCAAGAAATCTCTTGGTGAAACTTTGGTCTTCATCAATTTGGTATCAAAGCGAGCTACGTTCCCATTGCTAACCTAGAATGGAAGGTACGAGCTCAAATCACTCTCATGGGGAGCACCAGTTTCAACAATTTACGCCCAAATTCAAGCGCACATATGTCGACACAGATAGGCGTTGCTGAGTAATACGAAGAAAGATTTCATGAATTACAGATGCAGATGCAACCCGTTGAACCGAGTGGTGACCGGAATCTCCAACCAAGGGGAGTTTAAGTGCAGCCAAGGATACATGGCTTAGTCAGGTATCAAATATTTGTCTATTAATTGGCTTAGTCAGGTATAGCACCGTCAAGACGCAAGCTAGACCGCAATCCCAACTGAGCAGCTGTTGCACGTGCGGAACAGGCAAATTCCACCATGGCCATCAGCATCATCATCGTGATCTTCGAAATAAAACAAAGCGATTGAAAATTGGTACTCACATCGACGAAGTGAGAGTGACGATATATCGAAGCGTAAGAACTGACGAAGGAGAGCCCCACTCGTCCCTCTTCATCTCCTTCGAAGCCGACGATCTCGTGTATCTTGTCGAATATGACGCATAAAGGCCACATGATTACCGAACGATCATCGCTACTGGAGATTTCTAGGGTTCTTGAGATCATCGGCTTTAGAGCTGCTTCGCGCACCAACCGTTTTACTCCGTGCACATACCACTATTTACAAGTTTGCCATTCAAGAATCAAATGTATGTGCGCGGGATTGAAATGGCAAACTTGTAATAAGTGAGTATGTGCGCAGAGTAAAACTGTGGGTGCGCGAGGCAACTCTCCTCACTCAATCCCTCGCTCCACTGTAAAATCCCGCCCTTTGTTCTTCGGTGCCGATCTTTTCGTCTTTCCCAGCTCTCGGCGAGATAGCTGAGGATGAGAAAGAAGATGTACGCCAGGCGAGCATCGAATCTGCTGAGAGAGGTGTCCGCCTCCGATTTGCTGCCTTCAATGTGAGCATTCAGCTCTTAGGGTTTCTATATTTCGATCTGCTGATATTTCCTGAAATTTCATATTTTTGTTAGATTGTCTGATGAATTGAGACCTTAACTAGAAATTAGGGGGGATTCTGTGCTATTAATATTTAATGTCAGCGTTGGCGAAATATTGTTGGAAAGGAAGCGCCTTTAGATTTTGAAATAATTCATTGATATTTACCGAAACTTATATTTCAAGGATAAAATACTTATGCTGTGATGATTCGCTTCATACAATATCTTGAATATTTTTAATGTTGCTATCATGATGAACGTAATACGTTGTAGCGACTAAATATGACCAAGGGCTTTGCATGTGGCTAGGAGCTTACATTGAGGCATTCCTTGCACGACTATAATGATATTAATTTCCTTCCACGATTAGGAGAGGGGCAGGAGTAGTTCTCTTATTCATTGGAGAAGGGGTACTCGCAATATGTGAGCCTACCTCCATTGTCCTTATTTCCTGCCAAAGAATGAGAAGCAACGGAATTGAGGGGCTCTTGTCATAAAGCAACTAGGGGTTTGTGCGGGTGCGCATTCAATCTTTATAATCTTAGGTCAACCTCATCGTTTACCTTGCGTTTAGTTACCATACCACATTCATATAAGTTAGAATAATAGGTAAACTATAGGAATAAAATTTTCTCCGTTTTGTCTCGGTTTCATTCAATTTTCGTCTGAAACTGATGTATAGTTTCAGTTTCACTAGGTTTTGGATGAAACATTATTGTTATCAGCCAGTTTCGATACGTTTTAGTCTTAAGTTTTTTGACTAAATGTGCCGAGACCTAAAAAAATTCAAAATTAAATGGAGACAGAGAGGAAACCTAATATCCTTAGATATTAATAATATCATGTGATTCATATCCCCTTAATTTCTATTAGAAATCCATAAATCCTCATATATTATAGTTCTATTACTTGATATAATTGTAATTTAACTTTGATTGGGGTCTCAATTTAACATTGATTGATTGCTTTTTTATTAGTTTTGATTATTATTTGTGTTAAAATGTTCAATGCTATAAACCGAGTTCTCTTGGTTAACCCCTATTTAGTTTCATGTTTATATTATATACTTTAAAAGCATTACATATGCAAACAATTTAGATGGCGACATGTGTAGTGGTTATTGACACGTAGCCTATAAATTTATACTCACCAGAACTGAAACCAAAGCTCCAAATGAAACTGTCAAGCCTAAAGGAGCGTGACAAAATCTTTGATCCAAAAGCGACCGAAATTGTGTTCTCAGACCTTTACCTGTAGTTCTTTCATATTCTTAAGGAAAAAAAATGTTATGCCTACCACGTTGTTTCTAATATATTAAATTTGAAGCTATATTTTAAGAGACAGAAAATGACATTAACATGACTAATTGTGATTTGTATGTGGTCTAAAGTTGAAGTTAAGATTTGTAATGGAAGAAGATGACGATCCAAATACATTTGGATGCAATTCAAGGATACAACATCACATGCCAATCATTATGTCAACTAGAGATCATAAACCACTTTGATTGTCAGCCTTTTGAATCTGGTTTCTAAACCGTTTATCATTTTCTTCCCTATCAAGAACATTGAAAAATTCTTTTAATTGGCATGCGCCTTTTCTTTTGTGGTTTTGGTCTCCTCTTAAATTCTGTTTTGAGAAGTTCACCAGCACTCTTCTGTTTGTATTCATAACTTGTGCTTGAGGGCATCATGCTTTTCATGCTGTTGCCTCATCTGATCACTAGTTTTGTAATATATGATTATCATATTTTTTGACATTGGAGCACTCAGTTAACTTCGTCATTTTGCAATAAGCTAGCTATGTTAAGCAGATTCACAATCTGGATGTTTGTGTAACTTCTTGCCTCTAGTACAAGTTTTGAACTTCATTCACCATTAATAAAAAGCTAGCTCCAGAAGCACTGGGTTGGTTTACGATCTATCACTTTTATTTCTCCTGATTTCCCAAATGTTATTTATATAGACTACTTGAAGTCAGGTGTTTGCACTGAAGAGCTTTAATAGGAAAGGAATGTTCTCAGCTGGACGAGTTTCGATGGATTGCGCTTACACTGACTCAACCAAGATATTAATGTTTCAGCCTATCCAAGCCGTTTCCTGCTTATCCAATATGTTGCTGTCGGTCGGTGATATTCTTCAAATTTAAAACTGGATGGTGCACCTTTTTCGATCAGAATGCCTATACGGGCATTGTCCTGAGCTGTTGGGCCTTCATATTTCCCTTTGGAATGGGTATAAAGTATAAGCTGCAAATTGAATCAAAACCTCAAATTTCTAGAGCCATTTTGAGCCAACACTGCTAATGTATGCAGTTGATAGTATTGTATTTGCATAATCCTATTCAGCTCATTTCTGAACTGAATTTTGTGATATTTCCTTCTTTGCTTTGATATGAAGCCCAATGCTTGGATACCTAACACTGTAGCTAGTATGTCATCAACTAATTACCTATTTGGCATGTAAGTGTTGCTTCCATTGGTTTGTTTCGCTCATGTTTTTCTGTTTTTTCTTCTATAAGAATGTTCATATCCATTTGTCCCCAGCATGTTCTTTCCCACACTCATTGACCATTTCCGGCAATTGACTACTTTGATTTCCTCCTCTGTGTTTGGAAGAAAGGTTACATGGCTTCTCCTGAATGAATATTCCGCTATTTCGCCTAAATCAGTTGTTCTGAGGCCCTGTTTGGTTAGGAATGTTAGCAAGTTTTAGATGCCAACACTTTAAGGGTTAACCTTCAATCATTGCGGATGACCGGAGGGAAAGTTGGATTTTTAAGAAAATGTATAAGCATCTATTTCTCTATCTGGGCAAGAATTTGTGCTAATAATTCCAACTTGGAAGAAGAATTGAGAACACTGGGTAAGAACTGATGTGTCTCTTAACATGTGGCTAACTCGTCCCCTTAAACATCTGAATTTCATGTTAACATTAACGCCGCACCTACACCTCACTTTCAGGATGAAATGTAAGATATTGGATCTATAAATGATTCCACGGCCAAAACCCACAATTTTAGAGTGGTTCTGTAGTGAGGGTTCATCTCATAAAAAAGCCACTTGACTTGGAGGTGTGTTACAATGTACATTTGTATCTCTCAACCTTCACCGCAACTTCGGAGTTTGGGTTGTTCTGACAAGGACTTTAAGAGTGAGGAAAGTTCCATGTAAATCTAATGTGCGAAAAGGTGACCAAGTCTAGGTGGATCATGGATGCAAACAACACCAACGGTTAAGCAATATTAATAAAACTAACTTTCTATTGCAGAAAGTACAGTTATAATTATATATATCTTACCTAAAACAAGTCTCAGTAGTTAATTTGATTCATGCTGATCAATCTAATCTTTTTATGTCGTGATCGAAAATACGTTTGCAAAGCCATAACAACGTTACTATCAACATAGCAAACAAATATTTTGTTATCAAGATTCTACTTGACCAGTTAACAGCAAAATGAACCGAACACAATCTAAATGAAATCCTCACTGTATCGCGCAAGTTTTGCAAATTTGCTGTAAACATATCCATGCAAAACAGTGGATGTGAATACATTCTTAATTGTGAAGATAAAATATGCTTTCAGTTGCTTTGCGGATGAATTAACTGACTAGAAAACTTGGTACGTTAATATGCATTCCCACAGTTGGAAAAGTATTGTTTTGTTTGTTGTATATTGTTGTTAGGTAAAAGGAATGCTCTCCATTTGCTTACATATGAGCTTTTTATGTTTGTTGTGCATCTATGTGAACCAGACCTGCACAGGCCAATGAACTTATCCATATCTTGCCTATCACTTTGGATCGAAAATCGCCTTCAATGCTCTATCCAAGCGCTTAAAGGGCTTGCATATATAAATTATGTTAATGACCATATAAATCGTTGATATTGTAGAACGATGTATTTGATCAAGTCATTAAAGAATGTAATGAACACAGCTTGCAGCTGCAGTCCTTGATCAGGTAGCTATTTTCTCCAGCACAATATACTATGCATATTTCTTGCTGATCTGATACGTTGTGTTGTACTTACTCTCTAACAGCCTTGTTCTGCATGAACAGGAAAATTGAAGAACAGAATTTAGACATTCAAACAACTAGAAATGAAGACCACTTTGGTGCTGTTATCCATCACCTCTCCATAGCCCGCAACAAACGATGCTTAATGGCCTACATGTAAGACATTTGACATCTGATTAAAATTTTCTTCTCTTGGACTGAATGCACATGATATTTGCTAGCCTACGAAATGTGGTACGTTCCGATGCATGTTTGACGTCCCTCAACATTTTTTTTTCCCAAACTCTTGGTGCTGCTATCTAACAGGTATAATAGAGCAGATATAATTCAGAGCTTGAGATGGAAAATCGGGCCAGTTCTTCCCCAGGAAATTCAAGAGAAACTCAATTATTCAGAAGAAGAGTATTTCAAAAATCACTCAGCAGCCATAGAGTCTTACATGTCAGAGCTTGATCTAGACATGACTGTGGTAATTCTCCTGCTTACTCTTTATCATAAATGCTTTATTGTACTGTCAGTATTCGACTGCGATTTTTCCCACTCACATTTCCAGGATATGGTCCCGCCAAAGGATCCTTACATACGCGTGAAGGTACTCAGTAACATTGGTGAAGTTTGCCTGGGAGATCATTCAATCTCTCTTACACAGCACTCCCTCCATTTCCTTAGGCGCACAGACGCCGAACCATTCATTTCTCAGGTTTGTTGCCACCAGTTTCAGCATCATACTCTTATGTTCCGTATCATATTTTCTAATTCTAGCTTCGAACTTGAATACTAGGGTCTCATGGAGGAGTTCATCGAGTAAGCTGAATTCATACCGCACATTTTAACTGTTCTTTGTATTAGGTTTTCACTGATGTATCCTGTTGTATCTGTTAAAGAAGCTGGATAGTGGATAAGGTTGATGTATACAATGTATTTGTTGTAGTATTTGTTGTTATTTGGACTAGCATGTACAATGTATTTGCTATATTGCATATTTATTGATTTTTCACGGAACACACTGTTGCGCTATTAAATCTATGCACTCAAAAACTAGAAACCAGAGATGCTGTCCACAGTGGGCCTTCCTGTCGTCGGTCAAGCGATTACTGGCAAATGCGAAGGCTGCAGGACGAGCCAACTCCATATTCCAGACAGTCGCTGATGAGTTCAAATGAAGCTTGCATTGCATTATCACGACACGCTTGCAGTGACTCTGAGCAAAGTGGTAAGCTTCATATTTCTGCGTCCAGTTGACTCTTCATATCGATTTCCAGAATCTTGAGTTATCGCCTGCTTGCTAATTAGATAATCAGGCTGCTGGAGGCAAAAGAGGTGGAAGGACACATTTCAGGATCCAAGAGAGTTTAAGATTCTCTTCTGAGCAAACGTCTGTTTTGTTTCCTAGAGGAATAGTTATCTATTAGAGAGACTTCACATTAGCTAATCCTTCTCTAATTTAAAATTGCAGTACGGCACATGGGTCTTCTTTCTTTTTAATTGCATATGTTTGAGGTCAACAGAGTAGAAACCTGAGCACTAGCTTTCAACAGAGTGCAGCAGAAGTCAGTCCCCTACAAGCAAAAGAATGATACAGATTTCGGTCCCTTGTTTAAATTTTTGGCTAGCCGTTTGAGATGACAATGAGAGCTTCGGGGTCCCAGGATCTCTACCCTGTTCCATATCTGGAGGTTGGAGCCAACCACCATTGCCATTGGCCATGATGATCTTGTTTTATGATGATTTTTTTTTTAAAATTAGAAAAAAGTCGTAGAGATTTTCAACTACTTAATCTGACACATGCTAGGTTTTGTACGAGATTAGGACAACTAATGAAACATCTAAATCTCAAACAGAAGGCGTCAGTCTCAGTCTCAGGACCACCTAAAATATACTCAATTTTTTCTATCCTTGGCTCAAACGGAAACTTTTCAATGCAAAGGAGTGCACTTGAAGAATCCACCCGCTCTCTCTCTCTCATGATACATGCACCCTCATTTAAAATCAAAAGCGCGCTCATCTCCCTCATCATGTTTCCTTTCATGGAGATCATGTGTTTGGAGCCAGCGCTTGCGCAATCATAGCTCTCATCTCTTTCTCATTTTAAACCCCCACAAAGAACCATTTTTTTTTGTTGCTGCTCCCACATTCAAATGAATCTTAGCTTATGGACAGCCCCCCAAAGCCAAATGACAAGCCTCGCCGCCTTCCGTTAGCAGCCACATGCGGACCTTCCAACTCCAACCCCTTTACTCTTTTGGCCGTTTGGGTCTCTAAATCCCTGGGGAAGCCTCGTCCCCCAAGCGGGCCTGCGATCGGGAGCCCTGTTTCGTGGCGTTGCGCCGTGTTTAGGGAGATGGAGTGCGGAGTCGACGATGAGAACGGGTGCGAATGCGAGCTGTTTAGCGATACGGTGGAGGAGGAGGGGCGCAGAGAGAGCAGTTCGAGCTGCGAGGTTTCGTCGAAGGAGAGCGAGATGAGGGACAGCAAAGCAGAAGTTTCAGGTAACGGCTTCATCATCATCATCATCATCATGATGCAATTTGGGAGCTAATTCTACTTTACATTTTAGACATTGAGATGATGAAGGAGAGGTTTTCGAAATTGCTGCTAGGAGAAGACATGTCAGGGCGCGGAAAAGGCGTGTGCACTGCCCTAGCCATTTCGAATGCCATCACCAATCTCTGCGGTAAGTTCTACGCTCTCAAGTATTTCTACACAAAATTGTACTCGTATACGGTGGACTAACATCGCGCTCTCTCGGGCGACAGCCACTCTGTTCGGGCAGCTATGGAGGCTGGAGCCCTTGCCGCCGGAGAAGAAATCCATGTGGCAAAGAGAGATGGGGTGCATCCTCTGCGTTAGCGATCACATCGTCGAGCTGACGCCGTCTTGGCAAACATTTCCAGATGGGAGAAAGCTCGAGGTAATCGATCAGAATATATTTCACAATACGTATGAATTCGATACTGAATTATTTATTTGTTGTGTTCAGGTCATGACATGCAGACCGAGATCTGACCTGTTTATCAATCTCCCAGCACTTCGAAAACTAGACAATATGCTTCTCGTAAGGCTTGATCTCACCCTCCAACCATCGGTTTCATGTTCGTGACGAGGATTTTGCTGTGTGTAGGGAATGTTGGATGGCTTTCGCGACCAAGAGTTCTGGTACGTAGAGCAAGGGGTGTTGGCCGCAGATTCCGACGGCTCAGCCTCTTTCAGAATGCCCCTCCATCGCCAGGAGGAGAAGTGGTGGCTGCCCGTGCCTCGCGTCCCCCCCGCCGGGCTCAGCGATGGCCCGAGGAAGCAGCTGCAGCACAAGCGCGAATGCGCGAGCCAGATCCTGAAGGCCGCAATGGCCATCAACGGCAACGCCCTGGCCGAAATGGATGTGCCCGAGCCCTACCTCGAGTCGCTGCCAAAGGTTTGCTTCTATGATCATTACACGTACATAGTTCGTATGATGTTCACAAACTCCTTGATTGCAGAACGGAAGGGAAAGCCTGGGCGATGTGATGCACCGATACATTACTTCCGATCAGTTCTCTGCCGACTGCCTTCTTGACTGCCTCGAGTTCTCGTCCGAGCACCAGGCTCTGGAAATTGCCAACCGCCTCGAGTCATCCATCTACATGTGGCGTCAGAGGGCGGCGTCGAGGCCTAAGAGCAACGCGGCTCGCGCTAGCCCAAGATCGTCGTGGGGAATGGTGAAGGAGAAGATGGTCGACGCAGAGAGGAGAGAGTTGCTGGCGGACAGGGCCGAGAGCCTCCTGATTTGCTTGAAGCAGAGGTTCCCTGGCCTCACACAAACCGCTCTGGACATGAGCAAGATTCAGTTCAACAAGGTACAGTTCTGTCTGAATTTTTCCACTCAAGCCCGTCGGATGTCGAACATGACTGAAATTTTTTCAGGATGTGGGGAAATCCATACTGGAGAGCTATTCCAGGGTCTTGGAGAGCCTTGCATTCAACATCGTTGCGCGTATCGACGATCTCCTCTATGTGGACGACTTGGCTAAGAACTTGGATACTCCCCCGACGAGTGCCGTATCTCACAGGAGAGTCGCAGTTCCGTGTTCGGTGCCCGTCTCAAGCACAAGCCCGTATGCTGCCTCCTATGGCAATGCAAGCTTCTCGCCTTCGCCGTTGTTCAGTCCAGTGAGGGGAGGGAGGCCCCCCTTGATCGGCAGGAAGGCTCACAGCCGAGGTTTCAGCGTGAGGAAGGCTCTGACCGATTACTTGAGCGGCGAGTCGAAGGGCAGAAGCAGCAACCATATTGTTGAGGTGTCTGCGCCGGTACTGGTAGTGAATCATGGGGCATTGCCACCTTGAGAACAAGCTTACTTCAGCGTCTCTTTCAGTGTGATTCCATTTGTAATTTGATGGTTGGGTGTGGTCTAACTTGTTTTTAACTGTGGTAGATTCCTTTTTCTTATGTTGAAAATTGATAAAATATATTGTTTATCAATTCACTAAAATTTTAAAGTTCCATTTAAATTTAGGTTATAGTGAAATATGGCATAAGCTTCATTTTATAACCATGTTTCTATCTTGGGTTTTAACAAGAGGCATCAGGTTAAACTAACGGACCACACAGGAACCCAAGAGACGCAACACTATAGAATTAATATCTTGACATGATTCAAGCCTGAGGTGGCAGTGACTATTCCCAAGTAGTGGCCCGATCCGCTACAAATGTGGAGGTTACTTGTGTTCCAAAAATTTCATCAGTTATGCTAATCTGTTTATAATTTGGGATTCATGTAGATCATATGCCAAAACAGAAAAATGTGGGCCACACAGCGAGTACTGTACTTTCCACACTTCAATGTCTTAGCACCTGATCTATTAGATGTGATGTGCATCTTTTCTACATTAAATCCTTATAATTATTCGTGCAGCTTACATTTTGCCTTTAAACGGTGTGAAATATTCCTGTTATGAGGGAAAAGCTGTTATGAGGGTCTGATGACCGCGTAAAAAATATGATAAGAAACCGTGCAATTCGTCACAATCCTGTATGAAAGCATCAATATGTGAAGACACAATGTGTTTTGGCTTGTGAAACTGTTGGCATCAAGATTGATCATGCACACTCAACACATCACATGGGCATGGGTAACAATCCTCTGTTAACTTGATGATTGTATTCAGACTAAACAAGTAGTTGATAAACATCTTTCCCTATTCACTACAACTTCTTATATGAACTATTTACCAGAATTTAGTAAAAGCGCACACACACACTTCAGAGTTCTGATACAGAGAATATTACAGAGGACTCTGTAAATTTTTTTCACTATATAACCACACTACAGCTGAACAGGATAAAAGAGAACAGCTTGCATGAGTTCTTTTCTTCTAGTAACAAACTCCACTGCCTTTGATTACTACATCTTCAACAACTTCCCAGAGTACCTGTAGTATCAGCGGCATACACGTAACCGATAGATCAGTATGAAGTAGAAAATGACCAACTTATTGGGAAAGTGTTCAAACTTCACATAACTAGAAATAACTGTGTGCACGGGGCGAAAAAAAACCCACACGAACAGGATTCGGTGCACGCGCACAACCGAAAAAGGAGTGGAAACCGTATGCGCATGTGTTAAAAGGACTACCAAAACAAAGCCCAAAACCTCAAAAGAGAGATGTTGGATGGGCTGGTTTTGTCCCAGTCAGCTTGTGACGGGTACAAACCCAGTCAGCAACCCTCTTTTGTATAATAGATGAGCTCGTTTACTGCAGATTCTAAGACAAAACTGAATAAACATCTTGACGTAACAAGTTTGTATGGTATATGTTCTTAATAAATTGAGCATAATGGAATAAAACATATCTTAGATTTCGAGCGTACCTTCTTCCTATGTAAATGGAGCACAAAGGTCTGATTGCTGTCTTCAATAGTACAAAGAACCTGTAAAAACACAGAGAGAATGACAGAATGAGAGCTCAATCTTGATATTTTATCTTAAAATCTTCATTCATATTCATCCACATTCCATCGAATGTCGATTTCATTCATCTACTGGCATCTCACCTTGCCACCATTCTCCCCTTGAATGCTCAGGGTCCGGGCAATCATAGCCATCCTTTTTATCCTTCTTCTCCTGAACACACACCAAAACCCAAGAGTCAGATACACATGAGCCAAGGAGACACGCTAAACTAGGGACCAGTACGAGAGTCAAAGAGACATTTGACTATTTCCTAGATATACTCGTACCGAGCGGTACTTACAGGAAAACTCCCGGGTTGGCGATTGGCCGGCGGATTGGGGTAGTAGTTGTCCCTGCAACCGTAGTCGACAGACGAACTCATCGAGCACGCCTCCGAGACTTCGCAGAACACGACGGCATTGCCGCTCTTCTGCGGCGAGCCTCGGCTTTTGCCGGCTTTGCCCTGAGAATGGCCATGATCTGAAGAAGCCCATTTTCTCAAGTTTTCGTTAAAGTGTCGCGTACTAACAATACTAATGAAATAACGAATTAACCAATGACGTATTTAGATGTACAAACATAGGATCAGCTAGAAACAACAATCAAATATACAGTGAATAACATGATGTTCAACGACCTGAAGAGGCTGCAGCTCGAGCGGCGCTGGAACTGCTGCTTCCTTCGTACCCCTGTTTCTTAGCAGACTCCTTCACAAAGAGAATTAACATATTTTAAAAAATCCAAAAGATGGGCTAAAAAGAAAGAAGAAATCGAAGCAAACAACAAGAAAAACCCATCAAAAATTTGATACCTGAGGTGAGTTTGGAGGGAAGAGGTCACTGAGGACATCAGGGAGCTTGGGATTGGGTTGTTTCACAGGGAAGTACTTGTCCACAAAAGCCTTTGCTGCCTTCTTGCTATCATCCATCTCTGATTCAAATACAATCGAAACCCAAGAAGCAAGAGATCTTGTTATAAAGAGAGAGAAGAGAAGAGATAAGATAAAACAGAGACCAAACAGAGAGACAGAGAGAGAGAGAAGAACACGTGAAGGCCGAGATGGGTTCTTCAAGCGATGACAGAGGGCTGCATTTAAAGCCTCCTCCCTCCCTCTCACTTTCTCTCTCTAGACCTCTCACCGACCGAGAGAGCGAAAAACAAAATCCAAGCTAAATCCCGAAAAATCCTCACAATTTATTTCTTTCATTTTGTTGGCGCTCAGTGTATTTGTGTGCGTATATTTATCTCACTCTGTTTCTGCTATATTTGCTTTTATTTCCTTTTTTTTTTTGAATTTGTTCTCTCTCTACGATCTATGAAAGTCTCGGGTCCAAGATAAGTGCCACGTGGGCCAAGGGGATAGTGTGGGGCCAGGAGCATCGGAGGACGACACGTGTGCAAGTGGATAAAAACGGCCGTAACTCCCTCCCCTGGGGTCGGTTGGTGCTTGCTTTTTGCATGAATGTTTCTCTTTATTTATTTATTTATTTACTAAGTGATTTCACAAGGAAAATGATGGTCAACACCGAGGATTTTTATTTTGAGTAAAATAAAACCAAAATGTTACAAAAAAAATTCAGAAAATTACGTTTTAAGTTATTCTAATTACATAAACCTACCAAAAAAAAGAAGCTTGCTAATTTGCTCCGAGACGTTAAATCGGTGAATTTTGTCGTATATGTGAAGCTTCTTAAGTTTGATCGTTCTAGTCCCATAAACTGATGCTTTGCTTTTCTACTTTTGATTTGTTCTGTTTCATTTTTCTTCAATCTTTCTCTTTCATGCTTTTTTTTTTCTTTCATCTTTTATTAAGAGTGTTTTTTGTTTTGTTTTGTTCCCCCAAAAGCCAAAAAGAAAAGAATATTAGAAAAATTTTAATAGAAAAAAGGAATTCCGTTTATTTTATCTTCGATTGATGTAGCATGAGAATTTTTGGTGTCAACAGTCAAACTGTTGAAAAAGAACAGAAGAAAAACTATGTGAAATGAAAAATTAAATATGTATAATTACTTGGACAAGTGAAAAATTCAAAAATTATGAAATTTAATTTACGATCTTTAGAAAAATCCGGTTGTATATATGTGTCTTAGTGCGAGTTATACTTCTACATTACTAGAAAATGTTGTAACCATTGTTCGGACCATGTAAATAGTCTCTTATGTTTGGGGGTTTTTGGTTCACCCGAAGAGAGAGAGAGAGCAAGAGAGAGGAATAACCGAAACAAAAGGGGCCAGTGAAGTGAGAACTTTGGAAAAAGAGAAGTAAGGGGTTGAGGATTTGGGCTTCAATCCTTGTGTGGTGACTGGTGACTTCTAATAAAGCTCTTCCATTTTTTTGTTTGTTTTAAAGCTTGTTTGATTTCTTTTCTCTTGCATATATATTGTATTGAGTTCTCTTGCATATGTATTGTATTTGGGCTCAAATCCTTGCATATAAATTCTCATCCCTTCCAAAAACGAAAAGAAATTTTCTTTCAATTGTTGAGGCCGCGATTGCTCGAACTTGCATCTTCTCCCCAATCACACGCAATGTTGTCAAAACTAAACCAGACATTAAACGTTCATGTTTAGTTATCGAGTAAATGGCCAAGAAAATCAAAAGGAAAATGGAAAAGAAAATCAAAGTCGATCAATTTATCTCGTTACCAATCTGTTTATGAGGACTCTCCCGTCTGTAAATTGCATCCAATATCATTTACAAAAATTATTATTATTATGTAAGCAAGAAGATAATGTCGTGAGAAAAAGTTTAGCCATAAATATGTAGCCGAAAAGGGGAGAGAAGTTCTCTCTAGTCTTACTCAAGTTTGCGAAGAGAAAAGGAGAGTAAAAGGTTCTATTTCTTTTTTTTACTTCAATTTCCTCCACATTTTTTTTTTTTTACTTTTCATCCCAACCAAACCAAGGAAAGCAATTTCCCCTTCAACTTTCTCTCTTTCTATCCTTTTCCCCCCAACCAAACAGAGCCTAAGGTGAGAAGAAACTGGAAAGAAAAGTTTTGAACCTGGGTGCATATCATAATTCACAAGCAAGAAGGAATTGTCTGACTCTCTACTGGGTAGAAATCAAAGGTTAAAGTTAGCAATTATATCAGTTCAATTGAGACATTCAGTTTGCTCTTTTTGTAGCTCGATATCATGGACAAGCAAGCAAGGACTTGTTCTCAGAGAGCTCCTCACTCCTTGCTTTATGCTTCACAGAGAGAAGGAAGCTTGCATACAATGCATGCTGATGACTCCCAACTTTTTTTTTGGTCAGACATGCACCAACATGACCTTTTGACATACCCAAAAGCCTACCAAGCATAGAATCTCAATATTCCCATAGATCTCAGTGCTTTTAGGCGAATCCATAACAATGCAATGCAATGATTTTTATCACCCAAATGCGACATTTGAATTCATTGGATGAACGAAATAGTTCCATCTTATCGCTTCGTAAAGCCGAAGCATATATGGCGAGCTCCTGTTGAGATTTGTCGATCCTGATAAGCATAACAAGAAGAATATGACATCCGGAGCAAGGAACGGATCACGAAGATCGAAGGAAGCGACGAAAAAACACGTCGCGGCCGAGGGGGCCCCACCGCCAGCGAAGCCTCCGGGAGTCGCCGCGGCGTGGCGCGGCCCTCGCGGCCAGACGGATAGCGTTACCAGACACGTCGATGTGTCGCACGCATTGTGTGTCGTATATGGAGTTCGAGGCCTCTGTTTGCAAGTATATCATCGGATCCCATGATATCAGAAAATTCAACCATCAGTTTTGATTTGCGGCATAAATCCAAGAACACGGTCTACTGAGATCAAGGAGAGATGCTTGCCTTGGATCATGGTAGCTTCACGTGACGCTCATGCGGTGTGTCTCCCTGCCATTCACTGAACTTGGCTTGGACATATGACACAGAGATTGGTCACAGTATTGATCAGGGATCAGATCCTTCTTCTGACTTTAAAGAACACGAAGGCATGGGTGTCGGCAAATGGAATGAGATAAAAGATTGTGTGGATAGAGAGAGTTTGATCTCTCAACTTGGCAAGGAATCACTTTGGATGCTTCTCACTTGATTGAGCATAAGCATTTTGACCGCGAGGTGTTCTTGGGAGTGGAGCATGCCGTTTGTCGGTAATGTAGACGTGTTAGATTTTGATGAGTGTTACAACTCGGAAGCTACTGTTATGGATAATGCCTCCTAGTTAATTTTGATTGTGTCCGGGAATCAAAGATCTTAACATATGGCTATTTTAATATTATGCTAGAATATGGCTAAAAGCCCAATGGTGTGAACGGTTGGTTCGATTGAGGCGCTGAAGAAGTGTTGGGATGTGCACACGAGCTGTCTTGTGCAGAGCTAGGTCGCCTGTGCTCAGATCTTACCTATCCGACTCTGCACAAGTCATATATGAGGATGTCGGGTCAATGGACTTCTACAGTGCAAGGATTCTCGGTTCGGAGGATCGATGGCTCGTAGATTGGCAACTCAAAAGTGTTGGAAATAATAGGCTCTCAAAAGCCATGTTTCATTCCCACTATTTCTTTTAGTCTCATATTGCATGGGCAATTTGTCTTGGAGGAGTTTATTAGGGGAGTTGTAGAGGCTTGGGTGTACCCCAAGGGGTACGACAATTTTGTGAAGGGGAGAGGACCTACATGGTCATAGGCCCTCCACGCGCGCGTCGCCGCCGTCCGTCCGTCCGTCCGCCCGCCGTGATGTGACGTGCGCCGCCTGCCGTGTCGCGCGCGCCTTCCTTTTTTGTACGACGTGCCTTTCTTTTTTTGGATCTAGCATCAACGTTCCTATTTTGACTGCCCTTAATTGCTCAAACTTTCCAATTCTGATTACTGCATTTTATTGCATCTATTAATTCCAAATGGCTACATTTTTAATTTCTGATTTAATTGCAGCCTAATTAAATCTGTCCGTTGGAATTCTGAAACCTCCTTTTCAAAATCCTATATATATCTCTTAGCATATCTTCTTCAGAGATATACGAAAAACAATTCTGTTCTTCCACAGATCAAGTCTTCCTCTGCTATATTTCCTGGATATCCGAGCTGTGCAAACTCCAAGTCTCTGGCCACGAGTGGACACGTCCAGGAGCTGATGTGTTAACCTTGGGGAGCAACCGGCAACATCGATTACCACCGAGGTCGCGTCGTAATTGCTTTCAAGGCAGTGGTCTTCCCACGTCACAGCACTTCCGCATTCATTTGCTAAGTAATCTTGACTTTGATCTATTTTTTAGTCTTCTGTTCTTTGTTTGTCTGTCGTGTTTGTTTGTTCTTTTGCCTCTTCAATCATAGTAGTACTCTCCTATTCTAACATAAAGTCTGTGCTTAAGATAGCTCGGCCTTCAGCAGGAAGTTCGATAGCACGGAGATGTCCACCATAGGACGCGACATCCTATCTGAAATAGATTTGTGATTGGATTATAATTGAGCTAACATCGGAGTTCTTATCAATAGGGGATCACACTTCTATTAGAATACTTATTGTACCCTAGGATTATATATAGGATGTTTAGGTGAGGGTTTCAGTGGGAACATGTTGAGAGAACTTGAGCTGCCATTAATGTTGATAGCCAACTTTGAGCCTCCGTTAATCTTCGTTGTTAAGAGAGAAGATTTGTATTTGTTATCTTCTTTCATAATAAAGCTCACTGGTGTTTCCTTGACTGGTCGATGGCCTAAATTTACACCCTTCATAGCGCTCTCTTTGTTTGCAGCTTGTTCTTGTTGGTTATTACAACACTTCTAAGTGAGTTTTGACGATTAAGCAAACAATTAATATTACTAATTATGTTTTAAGATGATTTGTGAGTGTAGGTCAATTGTAGTCAATAATGGCCAAAATTGAAGATTTGAAAAAGATTAAAGTTAAAGTTGATGATGTAGAGTCAATAGACTTGGAACTTATATTGGAGATCATTTGCCCAAGCCAAGGACTCATGCAAACTTTCGAAGACAAGAAATTCAAGTTAATAAAAATGCACCAAGTTCACCAAGAGATATTAGTGAGTGGTGTCCTACATTTTGATTTTTGGCTTTGATTGTTAATGTCATTAGATGAAGCGTGCACACACACTTTAAATAATGTTTTAAACTTCACAAATGCTTTAGAAAAGATTTAAAATTATTTAGAATTGATTTCATGACGTTTTCATTGCTTTAAAACCCCATATCAGAACAATAGCTGCTTAATTTTATATTTTAGTCGACTAATTTGAATGGGAGATATAAGTTCTCCACTCTGAACTCAAAATTAGTCGACCGCTGCTTTAGAATTCGTCGACCGATGTTGTTGAAATAGTCGACTGAATTCATTACGGTAGCTGACCATTTCTTTCGGAAAGCTGTTGAATTTACCATTTGAGGGGCGTTTTGTCCAAGATCTTCAACGGTTTTTCAAGGGGTATTTAAAGAGGTTTAGCTGGAGAATTTTGGCACCAAGCATTGAATATTTTCTGAGATTTACAAGCTAAAACTCTCATCCTCTCTACTTTCAGCCCTAAGTTTTCTGAATCAAACTTTCTAAAGCTTTTAGGCATTCGGGCTTTTGAGATTCTGAATCTCTCTTAGTTTTAATTGATTCTCTAAGATTCAAATCTGATTTCTTCTTGATCTCTTAAGTTTCAATCTTTCAATTCTTTGAGATCAAAACATTCCACTCCATTGCCACTTGAACACACAAGAGCTTCATCCACTGGCTATATGATTTTGCTTCAAGAAAGGCTTGTATCCCCACAAGTGAGGTGGTGGATTGGTGAGTGTGTATTGTTGATGTTGAGCTCTCGTTGTAGGACAACTTGTGTTGAGTTTGCAAATTCCTAGCAAGAGGCTAGGTGTGATTGAAATTGTTGGGAAGACCTAGCAAGAGAAGCTGGGCATGTGCATTTTGAAAGCCCCCTTGGTGAGGCATTGCTCTCTCTATATTAAGAGAGTTGGCTAGTGAAAAATACCGACAGATTGTTGAGGGACTGGAGTAGCCCTAGGTAGAAGGTAAACCAGGATAATCTCTGATGTTTGCATTGCGCTGGTCTCTTATATGTATAGCTGCTTAGGGATTAAAACAATGCATGTGAAAATAGTTGATGCTGTTTAGCATCCAACGGAAAGAAACAAAGAAAACCCTAATGCGAAGCTTCTAGTTTCAGTCACAATCAACGCTTGTTTCAACCTTTCACACGACCGGCTGGATGCAGTCCACGCAGTATCGGCACGTGCGATTTAGGCATTTGATTCAGTGTCCCCCAATTTCTTCCTTCTAGAGAGAGATACATTATATGATATATTTTTTTAAATTAAAAAGAAGATGTATGATAAGTTCAACTGTACAAATTTATTTCAGTGATCAATTTCAAAACTAATACCTGTCCCCAGTATCGGCTGGTCAAATTGCAATTTATTCGGCCGGCGCAAGTTGAATTTGATTTGGACCTCGTCGTTTTCTCTGATCTTCTCATCGCTTGTGCAACATGTTAACTCTAAATTGCAAGCTGTGAACAGCCTTGCGAAATAATGAGTCTTTTTCATAAAAAAACCGGTCATATTAATCACAGTTATTTCCAAAATTGTCTCCTAAATCATCACATTTGCGATTAGATCCTCTTATTCATATAAAATAACCGAAGAGCGTTCTTTATCAAAAGAAATATGTGCCTCAAGTGAACCGATTTAATCTCAAATGATGTGGTTTAATAGGCTTATTTAAAATTAGACATAATTAGGTGGACAGATTTCTTAAACACACCGAACAATTTAAATTACTCGTTCTAGAAATATTGAACTGGGTTAGAAAATTAAGTGATTTAGTATAGGTCGGCCACCAACATCTATAAACACACAATTTTTTATCTTAAAAAAAAAGAAAAGGACAAAATAGAGGAAATTTCTCCCCTTCTTCTGCACCAAGTTAAAGAATGTAGGCCCTAATCATTAAAGAACAAGAAGGGAAAAAAATTCAAAGAAGGCTTCTTCCAGGCAAATCAAGGTCAGAGACTTGGGAGAGAGAACGCGCGATACGTCTCTTAATATTTTAAAAAAAGATGACAGCAAGACACAAATGATATCCAAAGAGTTTTAAATCCCAGCCCACTATATTAGAATTCTTCACTCAACTCCACCATCTCTCTCTCTCTATTCTCTCTCTCTATTCTCTCTCTCTTCTCTCGCTCGAATTGGAGAAAATGGATTCTAAGGGAGTTTCCTTCTTCCTTTTGCTCCTGGTTTCCTTTCATGCTCATATTTTCTCGACAGCAGAAGCGAGGCCACTCCCTATTTTCTCAGAAGAGAGTAAGTTTATTGGTTAATTTTTTTGCTAAATGAAGGAATAATGTCTGTTTCTGAGAAGAGAGAAAGTTGATGGGGTTCTTGGTCTTTGTAGGGTACGTGAAGGTGCTGCAGACTCTCGGCATGACCTGCGGGTGCTGCGATGGGCCCGCAGGCGAGTGCAGGGCTTCGTGGGAACCCAAGTGCAGCAAGCTCCGCTGTCGCCCCTGGAAATTTTTGTAATTTTTCTGTCGCTTTGTATGTATATATAAGAAGAGACCGGATGTATATCGTATGATACATGGGAGACCTCTTTTCTTGTAACGTGGTAGCACAGCGAGATCTCTCGTATATTCTATATATGATAGACATTATTCTCATGTAAGGAAATTTTAAATGCATGAGATTGGATATTGTAATTGTTTCTTGTGATTCTCCGCCACTGTTTGAATCGGATGAAGTCAATTTCTTACATAATCATTCTGGGCAAAATTACCAGCATCAGACGTAATTCTGATGCGTATGCATCAGACGTCTGGTGCCCTGTAGGATTTCCAGCTTTGGTCGGGGTCGTCAGACGTCTGGCAGTCAAGTACCATATGTTTGTCGTATCAGCCGTGTCAGCCAAGTATGGGCCATCGGACGTCTGGTGCTTGAGTGGTCTTCACCAGACGTCTGTTCAATGGTCACCCAAAAACACCAAACTCTCTGTTCAATAGTGCCACTTGTTCAGGGTTTTTTTTTTAGATGTCTGGAGTTCATCTCTCAGACGACTGAATGGGGGGGTCAAACGTCTGGGAGGATAGCTTCAGACGTCAGACGAGTGCCGACCAATTTTCCTTCTTATGCAGACATCTGGAGGTTATTTCCCCAGACGTCTGACCTGGAGACAGACGTCTGGAAAGAAATATCCATAAAACTGATCGACGGCTGCTCTGTTTTTTTGAAGCCGATCTGCGACTGTTGGATTAAGTGGTTACTCAATCCAATGGCCACGATCTTTGCATCTCATTTGGGGGTATTTAAGGCCATTCTTTTATGAGAGCTTTGAAGAACATAAAGCTAGGTTGTTGAGCATTCATTGAGGGGGCTTTGAGGAGAGATTAGAAGAGATTTGAACCATAGGAGAGAAAGCTAGATTGCTTTTGGGATGTCTTGGGTTCTTGGGTCTTCTTGTTTTCTCTTTGCTTCTTTTATGTGAGTTGACAGTGGGTCCATGTTGTTTAACCAAGTTATTCCTTAAGGGTGAAAAAGAAGTCGGTGTAAAAGCTTGTATTCTCTCACCAGAGAGTAGATCGTCTCGGATGCTAGAGTATGTTAAAACTTGACCGAATCAAGGTAAATTGTTATGCCTCATTTACTTTATGCATTTGTGTGGTGAGCTTTGTTTGCTTTCTTTGCTCCAACAAGATCCGGAATGAGTGACAATGTTTCTTGTTGTGATGACCCAATTTTTGTGTGTTCTACTTCCAGGCTAGCTTTAGGATTTGCTAGTTTATCGGGGGTCTTTTTGCAACCCCTTGATGTTATGAAAGGACAATGGTATGCAGTTGAACCCATCCCTTGTTGCCACATGGGACAAATTGAGTATAATAGATGTATAATAGATGTCTCATTTGTATATTAGATGTCTGCAGGAAGCTTCTTAATTCAAACTGGAGGAAGCTTAAGGGATCTTTGAATCTCTTCTTATATTGACTAGCTATATTGCAAGCTTATGTTGTTTTTTGAGGTAAAGGTGGTGGGATGAATCTCCTCACGTTCCATTAAAGAGTTGCTAATGAAACATCCGAACAAAAGGACAACAAAAACATCAAGCAAACTATCCCTGAAAACATCTGGCATTAAAAATGCAACATACATCAAAAAGCAACTGAATCGAGAAGTTTGTGCATGGATCTTAGCGTTGGAAGCTCGCTGTTGAAACTTTGCAACCATCGAAATGGCTGCAAAGTCCTTGCACAAACTCAACATGTTCAACACTAAAGTTGCTCCTTGGAATTCAAAGCCGACTATGTGATATTGGACCATATAGACTAGCAGTGCCAGTTCAGCCCAGGAATCAATGCCTGGTTCACAAAGAACAAGTCAACGACTCCTTCCGCGATTAGCTAGCATGAAGCTTGTTGAGAATAGGGAGGGTAATGGACATGCCCAAAGTCCGATTGGGCTTCCAATGGGACATGCCATATTGCCAACCCTACAAATGGGGCAAGTCATCGCAAGCCAATGAAGCATTGGGACCGATACTGATAATAACAGTGGGAAAGCAAGCACCTGGCTTGTCTGCTGAAGCTATTCCAAATATGCAGGTTGAACTTTGTAATGATAAACAAGGAATTCTCGCATTTCACTATGAAGCATACATATACAATCACTATTCGTCAAATAAGAATTATCCGGATAATGATAGATGAAACTGACTAATATTATAACAGCCGGTAGAAAAAAATTAAGGACGCTTTCACCTGTTGAGTATTGATATCAACACCAAAAAAGCCAATTTGTAGGACAAAAGAAGCCAAGCAGATGGTTTAAGAAAAGGGTATATAACTTTAAATCCTCAGTGTACCACCAGGCTATCTAGTTTAAACCCTAGTGTACGAATCTTTTTCTACTGTAACAGCTCTTGACTGACGATTTTGCTAAATTTTTTATAATTTTAGGCTCCATTTTTCAGTCACTAGGATCATATTTATCTTAGATTAGTTGGTTTAGATGACCGTAAAAAAGAACCTAAAATTACAGGGTTCGGGTTGGGTTCTTTGCACGTTGGACGTTGTGATCGCACGTTGGACGATTTGATCGTCCAACGCGTGCTCAGCCGTTGGCTTTGATGGTATTAATTACCCCTCACAATTACTCGTTTACCCCTGTTAATAATCCAATTAACGTCGTTAAACCCCAGAATTCGGTTGCGCCTTCTCTCCTCCACCCCACCCCGCCTCCGCCCCACCGCCTCCCTTCTTTTTCCAGCGTTCCTCCCACCTCCAACCCAGCACCTCCCATGTTTCCATGCCCCCGCCCCCGCCTAACAACTTGGACCCATACAAACTGCTTGTATTAGCCGACGACACAGATACGGTGGTCGAATTCAAGAGCAGGACCGGAACAGCCAGCACCGGCGCGCAATCAAGCCCAGATCAGTGGATCGGATCAGTTTCAAATCACAAGTTCCTTCCTTGGGGCAACACAAGCAAGAATTCAAGGAGACGTTACACCGATGAGGACGCCGGACGCAGAAAGGCTCGGCATTCTACAGAATCAGCAAGTTCTGACAGAGATGAGAACCAGATTGGCAGCTGGAGTAGAACTGATCAACAGAGACATGCAAAATGGAAACAGTGGAGGTGCTGGGTCGGAGGTGGGAGGAGCGCCGGGAAAAGAAGGGAGGCGGTGGGACGGAGGCGGGGTGGGGTGGAGGAGAGAAGGCGCAACCAAATTCTGGGGTTTAACGGCGTTAAAATAGAATATTAACTGGGGTAAACAAGTAATTGTAGGGGTAATTAATACCATCAAATCCTACGGTTGAGCACGCGTTGGACGATCAAATCGTCCAACGTGCGAAGGACCCAACCCGACCCCAAAATTACACAAAGAGTAGCAAAAGGTTTAAACTAAATAGCCCAATGGTACGTGTGGTTTAAAGTTAATTAAAACGAAAAAAGCATGATACTCGTATACATGAATGTCGAAGGCTTCACATATATTTGTTGAATTCCTTATCACTACATCAACTCTAGAGTTATGATAAGTGTTAAGATAAATATTTTAATAATCTAACACGTCCCTATAGGTTGATGCCCTTTTTTAATGGGTCGAAAGCTGGAATTCGCCTTTTTATGCGTCCAATGGGATTTGAACCTGAATGGCTTTGAAAACATATTGAATTCCTTACCAATACACCAACACTCTAGTATAGTGATGAGGGTTAAGAGAAATATTTTTAACATATAACAATATTACTAGTTATAACCCGTGCCCGCGGGCACGGTGCATTTAAGTTTTTTTTCCGCGAAATCTTTGTCCCCCAAAAAATATTTCTACAGCCAAAATTTAAATGAACAACAAATTAGCGTAAAAAAATTTAGCGTAAAAAACAAATTAGCGTAAAAAAATTTAGCGGGCGCCTTCGGCGCGGATAGGTTGGTTAGACATCTGCTTGACGCCCAAAAAACTCAACCCGCCTCTTTGAATGCACATTCGCTGTATTTTTTTGGGTCTCATTTTTTGGGTCATTTTTGAATAAAGTATTAAGTGATGATGATGCCAATTTCAATAAGAAAAGCTTTTGTATTCTCCCAACAAATTTTCTCCCAACCCAAAAAATTTTCCCCCCAAAACTTGATGTGACATTGCCACATAGGACAAAGTTCAAAAACAGCTCTCAATTGTAATATAGATGCTTATCAAATAAGATGGAGGGTGGGTGGGGTAGATGATAGGTCATAATGTCAAGGTTGGGCTCGACAGAAAAAGCAAGAGGCGTTCTACTTCCAAAATATTTATTGTTGTTGGTGTTGTCATCGTTGTTGGTGTTTGGGGAGTTTGGAAAGCCATAGTTCAAAAACTCAACTAACTACTCGGTTGCGTTAATACTATTTGTTCAATAATGTCAGGCATTATTTCATCCATGAAGCACGCACTTCAACTTCTTATACTACTCGAAAATTGACAGCTTGCAAGCAATTGACTTCACGCACATAATACAAACATAAGCAAAGAGTAAAAATTTCGAACCTTCTAGAACACATGATCGACCGCCTCGACGCTGACGCCGGTCCCGCCCTAGGGCATCGCGAACACATCCACAACCCTAACCGTGCACTCGTCCACGAACTCTCCAAGCGTCAAGCCCATCACCTCCATCGGAACCCTAGCCCTATACACAATCTGAATATCATAAAACAGAAACCCTAGATATGATGAAACCCTAGATCTGAAAGTTACCGTGCTTGAGCATTGTGAGGAGGGCGAGGGAGGAGATGTGGACTTGCTCCGACGAATCAAGGAGCAGCGAGTCCGTCAGCGGGTGGCTCATGCCACCGGCGCCAGTGAAAATCTGATGCAATCTATACATGATCCGATCGAATTCGAAAAAAAACAACGAAGAAATCTAAATGATTTTCAAGGCGGGGTTTTGGTCCGATTTTCTTGCGTAGAAAGAAATCAGAAAATGCTTCAATGATTTGGGAATCAGAGCTTCCCAGCGTAAACGAGTCAGTACGGCCCAAATTAAATGTGGCCCATTGGATCGACACATGTGCATGGGCCTTTTGTCTGAATAATAATAGTCTTTAATAGAGTAAATTATAGAAATTATATACGTTTTTGCAGCCAGTGTTTTTTAGGGTTAAGTAGAGTCAGCACGAAATCTCTTTGTTTATTAGATTCAAATGATTTAAATGAACAATATTTGGAAGGAGGGTATAAATGCTAGAAGAATGGATTGAATTGTGGCAATAAAAGCTAGAAAAAGCAAGATTTAAGCTGGACTCGTTTGAGTGCCAAATTAGCACAGCAATGGTAAGCAAAGATTCAATTTTTAACAAGCTTTACAGACTTAGCCCTCCGGATGGCTCCTAGGTTGACGGGCCGAGCCAAGCTGAGTCTGGGAGCTGGGCACATCGGAAAACAGTAAAGCGTGTCAACCATGTTTTGATCATGCTTCTTCTAGGAAGGAAGAGGGAGAGAATGTAGAATTCTTTTGGTTTGCAGTACAAACAGTCCAAAAGATCAATAAGCCAATTCTTTTTTATGCAGGAGCAGTACCTGTGAGCAATTCAATGATCAAGCAGCGGCATGCACAACAATGGGACTGCGAACATTGCGCACACCATCAGACAGTACCAACGAAGCCGAAACCAAAGCCTCGGTGGTTACTCCCTCGATTTTCAACGTAAACGACCGCTTCTCCAACAGAGACTTGAACAAAAACACGCCAGGCTCAACGCTTATCTTCAGCTCCAGTGGACCTTTCGCCACGGCAGCATACACCGACGTCGCAGATCCCACGTTGGTGACGGTTCGGTTGAAGCTGGCAGAGAAAGCGATGCCGCGCTTTACGGACAGCGCGAACGAGGGGTAGTTGAGATCCCCGACGGCGGTCGCATTGTCGCCTGAGCAGCTGCTGCTGCCGTCGCCGGTGACAAGGCGGAGGGTCTTGGTATCGTACCCTTGGCCACACAGAAAGCTCACGTAGTCTGCCTCTGCCGCATCGTAGATCAAGCCTGGGTTCAGGGATGCCGTGGGGTTTAATTGGCCTGCGCCGTACGCAAACTCCGCGTCGGGGTTCTTCGATGCGCTCATCGGGGAGCCTGCAATGCAGTGCGTAGAGTTTTTAGCTAGCAATCGAACGATACGGGTTGCTAAGCTACAGCGCATGAAATTACCAGTAGTCATGAGAGCGGACTTGATGGCAGCAGGAGACCACGTTGGATGGAACGACTTGACGTAGGCGGCGGCCGCCGTCGCATGGGGACAGGCCATGGAAGTGCCCGAAAGCAAGTTGTAAGACACAGATCGCGTGTCGCCACTATACACCGACATTGTTCCTACTGGCGACCATGCCGCCAGGATCTCAACTCCAGGCGCGCTCAAATCGGGCTGCAGTGCATAGAGTTTTCAGCATCAACACACCAATTGGTTTGCTGATCAACAAGAAGCAGGTGAAGGGATTTACTTTGAGGATGTAGCTCGTAACAGGGTTGGGGCCTCGAGAGGAGAACGAAGCGACAATTGGCGCCGTTGGATCATCAAGCCCTCGGCTTTTGAAAATGTTGGCTGTTGCATTGCTATCAAAACTCGAAGGAATCACTAAAGTTGCATCCCCATTGCTGCACATATGTATGAAGATGATACAATTTATCGATACCTTGTTGTATTCAGGTATTCGGAAACGCGTCGCTCGTCAAGCCGTCCCAATACCGTCGCGGGCAATGGATATGAGAGGGCGTAATCTGTGTATGAGTCTGCTAGCATCACTGCACCTGCGGCGCCTGCAAGAAGCAGCCCACCGCCATCTCTTATCTCATCGCAAAGCACGATCTTTGCTCTCACTAGGTTCTCGTCCAAAGAGCCATCGTAGCAGTATCTGTGATTTTGGGCTAAAATCAATTCATTAGCTCGTCAAAAATAAAGTTCGCTATGATATCCTCGTCGTCTAAAAGATCGATGAATAAGAAGTCACCTGGAGACAGCTCCGACATATCCCGCAGAAGTATTTGGTGCATCTCCTGCATACACTAGGGGGTACATTGTATCCTTCAGGTTAAAAGTATTTACTGCGGCTCCCTGTAAAATAAGCCATCAGTTAAATTTCACATAGACGGTAACAAACACAACTGATGCAGGGTTAACCAACTTACCTCATAAGCCTGTCCATTTCCTAGTTTCACTTCTGCAACAAATCGTCTGTCGATAGTGCTCGCTGCCACGGTGAGAGACCATGGAGAGTAGTTCTGAACGGTTGACGAACCAGGGCCGCTGTTTCCGGCGGAGCTGGAAGTCAGTATTCCATGCTTCATGGCATGAAAACAGCCAATTGCAATGGCATCGCTAAAGTAGTCCGATATGAAGGCTCCACCCACGGAAAGAGAGATGATGTCCACGCCGTCGGCAATTGCATCGTCGAAGGCTGCGAGTATGTCCGCGTCTGCACAGCCGTCCGACCAGCAGATCTTATAGACGGCAATGCGAGCTGAAGGAACGCCCCCACGGGCGGTTCCCTCGCCCAAACCATAGAGGTTGGCGCCTCCGACTAGCCGTCCTGCAGCGGTCGACGCAGTGTGAGAGCCATGGCCTTCTGAATCCCGGGGCGACTCCAAGTCCCCTTCGCTTATGCCTCCACCGGAATGATAGTACCTTGCTCCAATGATCTTTCTGCATACATTTGGAGGGAAATATTTTTATAATCCAACATGTCTCTACAGGTTGAGGTTGATGGCCCTTTTTTTAATTGCCCGAAAGCTGAAATTCGTCTTTTTTTGTGTCCAGTAGGATTTGAACTGGATGACTCTGATACCATATTAAATTCCTTAGCACTATATTAAATTCCTTAGCACTACATCATGACTCTGACTCCAGAGATTTGGTGAGGGTTAAGAAAAATATTTTTATACTCTAACAATGATCACATATAAGAATAACTCGAGTGATCTTACTTGTTGCAGGTGAAATTTGATGACTGGCAGGATCCCTTCCATTTGCTCGGGGGCGGACCAAACCCTTCATCGCTGAAGCTATCAGACTCCGGCCAGATTCCAGTATCGAGCATGCCAATGATGACGTCGCTCTCCATTGCTGCCCTGGCTGCATCTGCAAGGAAGCCAATGAAGCTCCATGATCTTGTTGTATGAAGCTGTCTTTTCCTACAGGGGAAGACAGAGACAACCTCATCCCTGACTGGGATTTGAAAAGGAAACGGCGTGAGCCTCAGTCAATCCGTTGATGAAGAAGAACCAAAGGTTAATATTGGATGTTTAATTGTTTCTATGGAATTAGATAGGCATCCTTACTAGCAATCTTCATCGCTTCTTCATCGGAGAGCTTTGCAGCAAAGCCATTGAAGCTCTTCGTGTAACTACGTATCAAGAGCTCTGAGGCACCGCTGTATTAAGCATGAAAGGTGAGAAGAAAACAGTTGCAGGACTTGAGTATGCAGTGTCAATAACCACCTGCCAATTTCTCGATCAAGCACGTTTTTATGAAGTGATTCTATAAGATAACCATCTACCAGCCTATCTCCCATATACACAATATGAACCTGCAGTTATAGATATCGTCATTAGTTTTGGTACCTGAGTACAAGCTGTAGTATGCAAACTTGAGGCCAACCGAGTGATGAAACAATATACCTTTCTATCTGTTTCTAATGCGCTGGCAGCTCCTGCAAGTACAGGTACAGACATGAAGAGTATTGCATGAAGAACAAGAAACCATGATGAACGACTACGGAAAATTTCTGATAACATGTCTTTTTTGAGTAAGTGACCAGGTGAGAAAAATAATAGGAGAGATCTATTCTGTACTTGTGCAAGCAAAGAGTGGCTTATAAAGGCCTCAGTTGCGCATATTAAGTCTCCTTAGTCAAGCATATTGTTTGCTAGGAAACTCCAAGAACAATGGAACAGAATTGTACTGCCAAGAAAATGATTGATAGAATGGTCCATTCCTTTAAATTAAATTAAAGGTTCTCTATTTGTGAACACAAGAAAGACAATAATCAAGTTGCCTTCAGAGCTGGAATATGGGTTGCAACTGGATGTGCCTACCGGCGAATTGTACCAAAACATGGCTCTAGCTTTGCCACAGGTTTATCTCGAAATTCCTGAAGAGTATACTGCAAACAACAAATAGATGAAGAGATACAGAGAATCCAAAAAATCAAACAACAGAGTCCAAATCAGTATAGTTCAAGTGCCCACACCCTCACAAAATGTCTTGTAATTACATACTGCCCATATGCAGCCAGAGGTTGCCTGCCTGGCTATTTCAAGTATCCCTTAGCAAGAATATGTGATGCAACGATTTAATAGAACCATGGAAACAATATCCAGGATGTTAAACCAAACTGAAAAAACTTCCCGAAAATTATGAGGCCAGAAGCTGGCATAATATCACATAGGATATCGTTATTTTCAGCACAAATATATCATTGCCGCAATTTGGCAAGCATGCTAACAAGCACACACACACACACACACACAATTCACAAAACAAAAGCAATAAAAGCGATTCATTCCCCGCACAAATATGAACAAAATTACACGTCGCTAGTTGCCTACATACCATGGAAGAGTTGCCAACTTGCCAACTTCAAAGCATAGTGCGTGCCAATGTCCAAGTCGCTTGGAATAGTCAAGAAAGAGATCCAAGATTATGACATTTTAAGTCAGGAGTGTATCCGAGGAACGATTGATGGTTAATTCAATACAACTTACAGCTCAAAATTCAATAAATCATAGCCTTATGTAATTAGGTGACGTCCATAAGTATGCGCACAAAATTATTGTGAATTTAACATTCACAATGTTATTATATGTTCATTCATTTGGTTTGAATTCAATAATAAAATTTACATTAGCACATCTTCAATGTGTTAATATAAACGAACACAATATAATGAAGCAAGAACAATTTTCACCATGCGTGATTGAATTTATATCATGAAGTTCAATAATACATATTTATTAAGTTAATCCTTCAATATTAACTAAATTTTGCAGTTTTCATAAATACAGCAATTCATCTAACATGATCGAAGAATTCAATTAATATGTAGAGACATTGGTGGCAACTAATAGTGGTTTATGAAAAATTGTTAGCAAACTTTGGAGAGTCCAAATTTTCCTGCTCAGATGAGAATGGAAAATTCAAATTAAACAAATCTTTTGGTATATACTTCAAGTTACAACCATGAAAGTTATATGGTCAGCTCTATGTTCAAGATGTAAACTTATATTTGTTGTAGTAACCTGATACGATCCGGTGGATCGATCAATAATTTCATATTTAAAAGTGGAAAAAATATGAAAAGGTGGGATTTTTATATTGAGAATAGCCAAGAACAATGATAACTTGGGCTCTTTTCGAGACGAACCCTATCTACTAGCTTTTTAACTAAACGGAATAAAAGCCTAAATCTACTTCACAAGATGCCTAAGAAGTTCTTCACAATTCAAGCATGAAAAATAACAAAGGCGGCCAGCCCTAATTAAATAGAAAAGAGGGGATTTATTAATCTAGTCTGAAAAGACTAGAATACCCCTAGATAACTAAATCACCAAAGCCTAAGCACCAAGTGGGACCCGGGTGGGGCGTGCGGCGTGCGGTGCGGCGGTTAGGGGGCGTCCGCATCAATACCTCCCCCTAAAAGAGCCACCTTGTCCTCAAGGTGGCTTTGAAGCCCCCCGAGGGAAACAGAGACTAGGGTCACCTGTCAGAACCACCGTGCGACCCCCTCCTGGAATTCCATCCTAAGCTGCTTCCAATTCACCTTCACCTCGCCCAACCCCCTCAACCACTGCACGCCCAAAATCACATCGATATTGCCCAACTCTAGGGCCAAAAAGTCCTCCACGATCTGCACCCTCTGCAAGGTCAGACACAGTCCCTTACACATCCCACTGCTCTCCTCCATCCTCCATGTCCCTGAGAGGACCGTAAACGTCTCCAAGTTGCTTACTTACAACCAATGACGATCCACCAACTGTCGAGAGATGAAGTTGTGGATGGCCCCACTGTCTATGAGTACCGTCACCGTCGCGTCGTCCAATCGTTCTGGCAATCTTAGGGTTCGGGGTTAACCCTACCAAGGAGTTCAAGGACACCTCCGCTACATCCAGATGTACGTGCTTAACCACGCTTTCTTCTGTCATCACGGGCTCCCCCTCATCTGCATGCTCCCCCTCGTCCGGCACTATCACAATCTACATCAGCCTGCTCGCACATCGATGCCCCGGACTGAACTTCTCATCGCATCTGAAACAGAGGCCCGCAGCACGCCTCGCCCTCATATCGGCCTCAGTCAGACGCCTACCAGGTAACACTGGTCGGGTTTCCCCTCTCTTCTCTCCCGTGCTCTCTAGTACTACTGTAACCCCTGGAGGTGGGACCGGTGCTGTCTGGCTACGCTGGCCCTGGGCTCCCCAAGTCCCCCGAATGTGTCTCTCCTCTGCATGCTTCGCCTCCGCCTTGTGTGCCAGGCGAAGGACATCCTCCAATGTCTCCGGGCTCTGCATCCGCAACTCTGCTCGTATAGAGGATTCCAACCCCCTCATGAAGTTTCCGATCATGACCTTATCCGTCACCCCCTTCACCCTGATGTTCAGCATCTGAAACTTCTCCATATAGTCTTTCACCGTCCCCTCCTGCCTCAGAGCCGACAATTGCTCGTAGAAGTCTCCCCCTGTGGTATCATGAAATCGGTCAACGATCTGTGCTGACAACTCCTTCCAAGTGCGGAAAGGTGTCCGCGCCACCTTCCATCTGTACCATGCCAGGGCCTTGCCCTCGAAATATATCCCAATGGCCCTCAGGACCTCCTCCTCCGACAACCTCATCACCTGGAAGTAGCGCTCCGCCCGATAGATCCAACCGTCAGGATCCGTGCCATCAAAAATCGGCATCTTCAGTTTCATCAGTCGGCGGTCTGCATTGATGTCACCCTGTTGTCCCCCATCTCTGTCGCAGTCACCTTCCCGGCCAAATCCTCCGCCCGAATGCCTCTACTGGTCCTCCCCCGTCAACTCCGTACAACTCCTCAGGCCAAAAGGGTCTCTCCCATGCCTCAGGCTGATAATGATACCCCGAAAACTCCTGATGTTGTGCCAACACGGGTCCTCCTGCTCCTCTGTGTGGCTGTATAGGCGCCGTCCGACCTCCAAAATAGCCTCTCGGGCCTTGCCCACGACCCGGAAGCCCTCAAAAGCCTGTCTGGGATCAACCTGCGGTCTCGGTACCTGTGGATAAGCCTCCGGTCTCTAAAATTGGGTCGCAGGGGCCCCAATCGTCGTGTCTCGGGCCCATCCTCCTCCATCATGCCCCCAGGGGCTGCCTGAACTGTTGCGGGCCCCAGGGGGGCTGTTTGCGCCGCCGCGGGCCCCCAGGGGGCTGCCTGCGCTGCGACAGGCCCCCAGGGCTCTGTAGACTCTGCTGCAGGCCTGGTTGTGGCCGCTGCAGGCCTGTTTGGGCCTGCAGCCGCCGCAGCAGGCCCGACTAGGCCCGCAGCTGGGCCCTGCCGCGGCAACTGCAGGCCCAGTTGGGCCTGTCGCTGGCTCTGCAGGCCCCATCTGGCCTGCAGAGGCTTCTGCAGGCCCAGATGGGCCTGCCGCCAATTTCCAGGGCCATCTGGCCCCTATTGGCTGCTAGCCGGCCCTGTTTGGGTCTGCCTGGGCTGCGGCTTGCCCTAGGGGAGTTGTCGTAGCCGTCGCCATCTCCGATTGCTCCCGGTTTGCCGATTCAAGCGTCGATTCTTCCTGATTTTCTTTCCCTTAGATCTTCTTGCCCCGATCTCCTCCTTTCTCCGTCGTTAGGGCTTGAAGTATCGCCCTTATCTCCGGAATCGACGACGTGGCCTCTCTTAAAAATTTCAGATCTGAAGTCGCCTCCTTTAATCCTTGGAGATCACGTCCCGTCTGGTGGCTTCCTTGGCCCGAAGTTCGATTTGGATGTCCTCCTGTGAATGGGCGTGATCTTTGATTGACTCCCCTAGGGTTTTCTTCAACCCCTCGATCTCCCGATTGAACTCTTCTCGAAGCCCTTGCACCTTCTCATCCACGCTATCCGTCTTTGATCTCGTGATTGTCGCCATCGGATCTCACTGCTCTGATACCAATTTGATACGATCCAGTGGATCGATCAAAAATTTCAGATTTAAAAGTAGAAAAAATATGAAAAGGTAGGATTTTTATATTGAGAATAGCGAAGAACAATGATAACTTGGGCTCTTTTCGAGACGAACCTTATCTCCTAGCTTTTAACTGAACGGAACAAAAGCCTAAATCTCCTTCAGAAGATGCCTAAGAAGTTCTTCACAATTCAAGCATGAAAAATAATAAAGGCGGCTAGCCCTAATTAAATAGAAAAGATGGGATTTACTAATCTAGTCTGAAAAGACTAGAATACCCCTAGATAACTAAATCACCAAAGCCTAAGCACCAAGTGGGACCCGGGTGCGGCGTGCGGCGTGCGGTGCGGTGGCTAGGGGGCATCCGCATCATAACCGACCTATGCACATTCAAAGATTTATGGTTTCATGACGGTCACCCAGTTATAAAAACCAAGTTAGACATGATGTTTCAATTTGAAAACTGTATTTGAAAACTACAGTTTCAACTGTGGAGTTACAAAAGAGCTAACGGTCTTTATGCCGAGTTAATGTCTAGAAATTTAGATAATCAAGGATGTTAAAAGGCATTTTAAAATGCCCCAACTCCAACTAGCAGCTTAACTGTAATTAGATTTTAATGTGATAGGCTTGTTTTACAACAATAAATCCGAAATTTGTAGATTGGTAAGATTAATTGAAGCACTAATTTCGTAGATGTCATAGATTGTGTTTTGTCTTGTCTGAAATTAAATTAGAATCTCCTTATCCATACACTAAAAAACTATTAACATATTCAGTTGAAACTGTGTAGAATAACAAGATAAACTGAAATTCTATATTTGATAGATTTATTTCTCAACAAAACACTCAGATTAGATGATTATATTCACCCTTCACCTGAAATTGGATTGCACAAAATGCCTCAATTTTTTAGGTAGCTTTAAAATTGATATATCCTACTTTTGTTTATAAGGGGAAAAAATGAGGTATTGACTCAAAAAATTTATCCCAATGTTGGATATATTTTAGTATAATTTACACTCAAAACAGTAATAGCTAATGTATACTTACTACTCCTAGCACCAGGCAATGCACAGTAATACCAACGTTTGTTTCTCATCTTAAGTACATCCAAAAGTTGAAAGTTGAGACAGTTTCATGAGACTGTACATTATTATAACATGCTGCTAGTAATGACATCTAGCCAACAGAAGAACCAAGCATCAGGCATGACACAAGGCGTTTATACACCCATTTCAAAGTCCCCACATCGATAGAACATTGCATCATTTGATCATTATCGGCACATAACACAGATGCACATAGCCAACATATACACACATACAGCAATGTTAACAGTTGAGTGGCATTAAAATAATCAGGGCTTGCAAATATTAAGTATGGAGATAATTAGCTGCCATCAGCAACTCTAAAGTTAATTCAGGCTCGATCGGAAACTCCGTCTCCTTGCCACTGCAATGAACAAAAGAAATCGCAGTAAGACAATGGCATTGCAAAGGATAAATTGATGACAGCTTACAAAATTTTATGTTTCACTTTCAAAATAAGCAATCCTTTATACATTCGTCGTACAAAAGAGGGATGTTGATGTGACATTTTTCCTACGTGGCAATATCACATCAACACCCCTCCAAACTTTCCCCCTTGGTCCCACTCTATTTACAGTGTTGCCATTGACATCCCCCCCCCCCTTTATTTACATATTTGACATTGGTATTTTTACCCCTTTTACCCCCGGCAATCCCCAAACTCAACCTCACTCCTCTCTCTCCTTTACCCCTGTTCGTGGATCACGCATTCTGTGTTTGGGCTTTTTTTGGTTCCCCGTGCACTATGTGCACAGGTTATTTCTAGTGGTATTACAAAGCAAACACCATAAATCGACAACGACGTTACAGAAATAAACACCATAAAGAATTGAAAAACTTTTTGTTGTCTACACTTCTACTGTAATAATGTAGAACAAGTGACTCATCAGTACAACGTTACATGTCGCCATTATATGGCTATAAGGAACCAGTATTAAACTGAAATGATGATTTTTTTTCTACAATAAAATTGCAAAACAAGGAACGAATCAAGAAAGAGTAGTACAAGTTACTGACCACCATTGAACTGCTACTAGAAAGATGATATTAGGATTGAACACAAATATGTTGTACATACACAAACCAGGCGAAACTCAAAAATATAAAAACAAAGGACCTTGATTCTGAGCCCTGATTTCAACGTATTCACAACATGTATATTTATCCCTTTCTGTAATCACAACTGAATGATTAATCAAATAGATAAAAACTATAGAGGAACAAAAAATTGAGGTTAGAAACCTTCGGTATAACAAAAAGAAAACATTGACGAATACAGAGTCAAGCAATTAACAACTAAACAGCATGATAACACAATTAACAACTCAACAGCAAGGACACATTCGGAGGATTGAGCCTTTCGGGCATATGTGGATGAAACGACCACACACAAGAGAGTCAAGAAGCGGCGGCGGCAACCCGTGACAGATTTGAAATTTTACATGGGTGTTTTTGTAATTTTGAGGGTCTATGGGTAGATCTATAATTTAGACTGAAAACCCCTAGGTCAAGGATATTTTGGTTCAAGGACGACGGCTCATTAGGAGTTTTATTATAAATAAATGGAAGAGACTAGAAGGAGATGTTGAATTTGGTGAAGAATTGTTTAAGAATAGTTGTAGATCCCTTAGATCTAGTGAGAGAGTTCGGCTTCCTCTCGAATTGAAACTTGGGAGAGCGGTCCTTCTCTTGAAAGAGACCATCTATTTTTGTATTTCCGTTTAATTATCAATAAAAATATCGTATTTTTCCTCAAATCCATTATTTTAGCCCTAAAAATCACAGCTTTACCATAAAAATCCAATCTTTCCACCAAAAATCCTATTTTTACATCCAAAAGTAATTTCTATCAAATTGGTATCAGAGTTCGGCCAATCTGTGGCTATGATGGAAGCTCTCCATGTGTTTGATGAAATGCTACGAAGAGATCATGTGTTGCGGCAAGAAGGGAATAAGCTCTATCGATACGAAAAATTTCAGGAGGCAGCTAACAAGTTGGTCTCGCAAAAACTCATTTTGACAATATTTCCACAGCTAAGGGTGAAACTCAACATTTGCAGTGTCTAATTAAATTAATGGGTTGTTATCTGGTGACTGGTGACTGGATACTATCAAAGTTGCATTGCATTGGGTTCAGAGATCTTGATGTTTGATTTAAAGAATGTTAATAGTTTTCCTTTATAGAGAACGATCTTATAGAGTACTTGGTTTTCTTGAAGCTGATGACTCCGAGATGATAAAGTCTCATGTGGTTTTTTCTGAGGGTGAAGTTGAAGAAGAAAATGATGAAGAAGACCAAGAAAAAAAGGAAGCTAAAAATCAACACTTTTGAGCACTTTTGAGGATGAGACCCATCCGAACAGCGACACGACATCAAATCTGAACAAAGACGAAGACAACATAGATCTGGGGTGAAAGGCGACATCTTTGGATAAGGAAAAGATCATCGTCATCGAGGAGGACATCACCCCTCAAGATCAACCCCAAGGAGATCCACTTCGTGAGGCGAAACAAGGGGCGGGCCGCAGGGGGCCGAGGAAAACGCCGATGGAGGCCTCGCGGGGGCTTGGCGGCTGACCAAGGGGGCGACAACCCCTTCGAAGACATCAACGACGGTGGTGGAAGCTTCTGATGCTTCGACGACAGTGGAAAAAATCCGACGCCTCTTTTGGAAATTCCACTTCGAGAACAATATGGCTTTTTGGAGGTGGAGTAATGATAGGATCGCATGCAAACAGCGGTGGCAAAAAGGGAGTTATGGAACGACAGCGGCAAGTCGGCAACCAATGACAGATCTGTAATTCCTAAGCACAGAGGCGTTTTTGTAATTTTGCGGGTTCATTGGCATATCTATAATTTAGGCTGAAAACCCTAAGTCAGGAGTATTTTGGTAATTTAATGACAACAGCTCATTAAGAGTTTTATTATAAATAAATATGGGAGACTAGGAGGAGAGGTTGAATTTGGTGAAGAATTGATTGAGAATATGTGTAGATCTCTTATTCTAGTGGGAGAGTTCGGCTTCCTCTCGCATTAATGCTTGGGAGAGCGGTCCTCCTCTCGAAAGAGACATTCTTTGTATTTCCGTTTTAATTATCAATAAAATATCGTCTTTTCCTCCAAATCCATTATTTTAGCCCTAAAATCCCACCTTTGCCATAAAAATCCAATCTCTTTCCACCAAAAATCATATTTTTACCACCCGAAACCCTAGTAATTCCTATCAGTGGACTAACATTGACTTCAAACAGCAGTCATTCGATATGTCAGTTATTTCTTTTCCATGTTATTTAGATATATTTTATTTCATTAGAATCTTAATTAGAGGCTCATCATTAATTTGGGTTATGACACTTTTTTGAAAAATTTCCACGTTTGTCTCACTAATTTTCCTTGCGTATCTCCTTAAGCCCTCCAAATGATTATGCATGGTGTTTTCTCTACCTTCTTATGATGGCCAAAAGGAGGTTGGGTCAGGTAGAGGTCATTATGATGGCCAAAAGGAGGTTGGGTCAGGTAGAGGTCATTGGGTGAAACATGATATATATTATACATTTAAGGACCTTTTTGAATCTTTGTCATACATGGCTGGGTTTGTTCTAGTCATATTTTGGCTTGATGACTAGGATGCTGACTAGTATAAGATAATGGGTTAGAGAAAGTTTTGGGTGGAAATTGAATTTGAAATTTGAAGCTTTGAAAACTATTTGTTGAAATTTAGGGTCCTCTCATTACTCATTTGAAAACCGAAATCATTAAACTCTTTTCCCCCAAGAGCCTCTTATCAATATTACAATTGAAGGCGTTGACTAGGACAAACGATTGTCCCTGAGTGCGCCACCTCATCTCGGTGAGGCCCAATGGTTGGTTGGTGGGGTTTTGGGCTTGATTTGGGGTATGTTTTGGGTATTTTTTTTTGCGCTTTAGTCCATACTTTTTATCCTTTTGTCCCCCGATGCTCCTCACACCCACACCCACGTCGCTTTGGCCCCCGCTTCTCTCTGCATTTGCGCCCGGACGACGACTACATCTATGCCAGGGCACGGGCAATTTCTAGTAAATGTACAACTCCACATGCATTACAACTGTCATGTACAAGTATAGGAATTACAAATTTGCTGTTCAAGCTTAATATCTTTCAAAGAAATATAGACATTCATGTTACAACTGTAATAAATAATAATAATAACATTCCATTTATCTGAAAAAGAATAAAATTTCTTTATAAGATGCCTTTAAATGACCAAATCTTATAATTAATGGGCTATTGCTCCTTTTACACATATTGGGTATTAATTAGTAATTATAGAACAAATAAAAGAACATTTTAGAGATGGCAGAATGAGATCCAGAATACCAAAAGAAGCGGACTTATAACATCTTTCAAAGATATGGCAACTTAGGCCAAAGCTTTGCTTTATAGACGCAGCGAAGACTATATGGAAAGTCATTCCAATGTTAGCGGAAACTAACACTTTATTCAACCATAGCCCACACGACCAGCAACATCGATACATGTTATCTTCAATTATCCCATTTTTATAACTATACACAGTGTTCTCTTCCTTTATTAAATTTGTTTTTTTACTTTAATTTGATTTGCATTTGTCTGATTAATCCCAATGTGTGCAAGGAACAATAGCCCCTGCACTATAAGATATGACCATTTATAGACATATTACATTAAAATTTTATCCTCTTGCAATCAAATAGAATAGTTTTAACATTATTTATTACAAGTGTCGCATTGATGGTTAAATTTCTTGGAAAGATGTTTGCATGTCTAAGCTTAAACAACAGACTTGTAATTCATATACTTCTCCAGCATTGTTGAAAGCATTGTTGTAAGAGGCAGTATAGGCATTCGTCTAAAGGGAATCCCTCTTCATTCATCTTTTTTTTATGTTCTTGAATGATGAAACTTCGTAATGACCCCTCTTTTAAACTTATGCCGTTTTATTGCTATATAAACAAAACTTCACCAATGACTGTGAACACATTTTATTACCAGAAAACCATTCCCGTCTTACCAAACACTAACACTTATATTACATTAGCAAGTTACTAATCATAGCCCATAAGATCAGCAACATAAACAAATGTTTTTTATAGTTGACAACTCTATTTTAAAAAAAAAATCTATACGGAAAGCTGTAAACATCGTCATCCGTGCATGTGGCTTCCAACATAATCTCTACTTACGAACCAAACAGAAACATGACCACCAGTATAATGAATATCCAATCAAGAAACATCTCCTCTTGAAGTTCAAGAGGAGATGTCATGGCTGAAAGTATCGGCAACAAGGGCTGGAAGAACAGAAGGTTGCATAAGAAATATAAAACATAATTTAAACAATTAGGTAAATATATGCAATGATACATTAAATTATATTGTAGTAAATCTTCCATTATAGAAATATATTATGCACTTATTTTTTAAAAATATGTGCTTAGCTAATATGTGTCAATCTTATAAAAATTTCTAAAACAAAACAAAGATATTAATTGATCAAAATCTCTAAATTATTTTGACAAAGAAACACCCAAAAACCAAACCAAAACAAGGAAAGTACCAACCAAAAAATAAGTAAAACGTATAAATTGGTTTGTGCTTGGTGGGATGGTTTATTTTGATCTTCATATATTTAAACAGAAGCACACAAAAGTTCTAGTAAACCCAAAGCTTCTTGTTTGTTGATTTACCTATTGAAAAATTACCACAATAGAACTTATTTCACCCATACATTAACAAGCAAAAAATTTTAAGGTCATTGGAGTTTTGGGTGTTTGTGTTTTAGAATATAAACATCAAAATGAATGAACCGACCGTGTTAAATGTGAAGAGTGAACTTTTCAAGCGTATGACCCGGATTGGTCCCTACCCATACCCTACCCAAGAGGCTGGGTTCAGGTCGGGTCGGGTCTATTTTGCCACCCCTAAGTACTCATGACATATGATACTCGTTATTCTCTATTCCTATCTCCAAATGTATATCAATATGTGTGTGTCCACGTGCGTGCGGGTAAAATTTGATGCCCGGGTTGTGCTAGAGGTATGTCTTTATAGTTTAAGTTTTGCCTTGTTTGTGTATGCATAATATATATATGTCTAATCAAAATAGTATCTCCCATGGCAGACTGATAGTGGCCAACAACATGTAGTATTGTTTCTTGATTCAGGTAATTATACATGCACACCAATTTTGCTTTTATACAACACTTTATAACCAAGATTTTTTTAAAAAATTTACTTTTTTTATATACACACATCTTCCCAAAGTATCCATCTTCTCTCATTTTCTTTTTCTTTGAAAACATCATAGCCCCATCCCCTCTTTCCATCGCCGCCGACTGCTTCCGTCACCACCAGCTACCTCTGCCTCCTCCCCAATCCCTCTACTCATCCCCCTCTCGTCATTCCCCTCATCGATTGTAGATGGTTAATCTTTTTTGTTAAAAAGGACGATTATGATGAAGGAGAAGATAAAAAGGCGTGATGATAACAGCAGTGGGAGGAGGTGGCGTACAGGTTAGGGTTAATATTTGTAAAATTGATGAACATAATAAATTTGATGAAATGTAAGAAGATGAAAAAGATGAATGGAAGAAGATTAGGAGATGACAAGGGGGCTGCGGACAGCAACAAAGGGTGGAATATAAAATTTTGAGGGTTATGTAAAAAGTAAATAGGGAATTTTAGAAAACCAATGAAAGGTTGGTTCTGGATGGCAAACTTGTAAATAAATGGTGTGTGTGTGAAGTGAAAATTGGCGTGCATATAGAATTTCCCCTTGATGCATGACTTTTTTATGTTCTTAACTGATGAAGCTCCGTAGTGCCCCATCTTTCATTCAAAGATAACTTATGCAATATTTTGCTCTATAGACGAACTTCATCAATGACCATGAATGCACTTTATTGCCAGAAAGTCATACATGTATTACCAAATACTAACACCTCATTATTCGATTAGTAAATTATTAACCATAGCCCAAAAGACTAGCAACATAGATAGAATTTCTATATCTTCGACTGCTCTATTGTTATAACAATATCTACCAGAAGCTTGATACACCGCCATCCCTGCATGGAACTCTTTAAATAATCAAACAGAAACATGGCCACCAGCACAAATGCAAATCCAAGCATGAAAGAGGATAGCCTAGATGCTGACTTCAAGTTCAAGAGGGGACGCCATGGCTGAAAGTAGTAACACCAAGTTCAATTGGAAGAACATGACATTGTAGGAGAAATATGTACCCTGATTTAAACAATTAGATCAATATAGGCAAGGCCACAAGACACTTGGGTGAGTTATATTGTTGTAAATCTTCCATTATGGAATTATGTAATGCACTTTATCTAAAAAATGTGCTTATCTGATATGCACCGATCTTCTGAAATTACTAAAACATGACAAAGATATTTATTGCTCCAATTCCATAAATTAATTTGACAAAAACCCAAAACCAACCCCACCAAACAAAAAAAGAAGGAAAATACCACAAAAAATAAGAGACACATATTGGTCAACATCATAGTTGTGTTTGGCTTTACATTACACATGTCCAAAGTTGCAGCATTATTTTTCAGGTACTCAAATAGCGGAATGGCCAAATAAGCATACTAATTTCAGGTTGGCAGGGCCGATGGTAAGGGGCAGGATTGGAAATTTTATTCTAGAGTTAATAAATTTTACAATCAAATATGTTCTTGCCGTCTACTGTAAGGTCAAATAAACATTTTACCAACTCTTTGCAAGTGCATCTTATTTATTAAGCTTGTTATTCTCAAAAGATGGACAATTTGATTGATTTAAGTGTAAAGCGCTAAGTGGAGACATTATTTTGTTTATATAAACCAATAAATGTTTTCTTCTTCTTGTCTTCTTTTAGTTAAAGAGTTTTCTTTATTTTTTCTAGCAGTTTGCACTTCAGTTTTTTGGGTCAAAATTTTTATAAATTCTAATCAGTTAATACCTTTGTTTTGTTTTAGTAGTTTCGAAGAATCGACACATAATATATAAGCACATATTTTTAGACAAGAGCATGATATAATTCCATGATGGAAGATTTACGGCAATGTGATTGAATTGTAGCTTGCCTATATAAAAGACATCAATATCTAATTAGGGGTTCATGTTTCTAATGCAACATTTTGTACTTTAAATCCTTATTGCCACTGCTTTGCCATAGCACCTCCTCTTGAACTTGGAGTTAGCATTCGAGCGATTCCCTCTCATCTGGATCTTCATTATTCCAGCAATCATGTTTTTGTTTGGCTCATCTGAAGAGATGATGCTGGGAGCCCCATGCACAAGAGGCAATGGTCTAGCTACGATTGTTATAAAATTATAGTAAAAAACAAAGAACAATTGTATGTGTTGTTGGTCTTTTGGGACAATGGTTAGTAAGTTGCTAGCCGAGTAATAAATTTTTATATCCTGATTATATAAAGATGGCTTTATGGTAATAAAGTGTGTTTACAAGCATTGCTGAGGCTCTGACTATGAAGTAAAACTATGGCATAAATCATTATCTTTGAATACAATACGAGGCATAAACTAATAGCAAACCATCAAAATATCAGTTTTGGCCCAAGTCAAATCTACAATTTCCTACTAATATGAACGACAAAGGCAAAAAATCATGGGAGAAACTTTCGAGGCTTGATCACCGCACATTGTTATGAGTGTTGGAGTTGAAATCACTTTGCAGTTCAATACATATCAAGAACTTTATTTGTAGATGACCTTGAGGGAGATGATCAAGAATATTATGAGGAGGAAGTTCATGAGCCAAGTGATGATTGTTATGAGACCGATGAGGATTCGATGAGACTATGATGTATTCCAAACATTCTTGTTTAAGTAGAGCTTTATGATCATTGCTTCGAATACCATTAACCTGACATCGGTTGTTATGCATTGGTTCAGTCCAAAGAAAGTGACGACTAACGTAGTAGCGTAATCTTTCATATCTTTGTGAAGCACAGTAATAAGAGTTATAAAGTGACAATCGATAGAGGTAGTTGCATCAGTATTGAATCTTCAAACATCATTCCCGCTTAAGATTGCAGCCAGTACCCCACCCAAATCCCTACAAGTTGTTATGGGTCGATGCCTTGTCCTTCAGTATTAAGGAGAGATGTCTTGTCCAAATATTTTTTGGGGAATCGGAAGAAAAAACAAACCGCCTGCACAAACTAAGGAGGTCTAAATCCTCTAACAAACTTGTATCCCAACGCATCAGCAGCCAACAGATTAACAATATCATCCGGAGCTCTATCATGAACCACAAAATCCTCGTCAAGCCGAGAACCCAGATCCGCAAGCTTATCTGCAACGAAATTGCCTTCTCTCAGCACATGATTCAGCATAACCTCCCATTCTTTCCGAAGCAGAACACCAATATCCTTGATCAGCGATGCACAACGATGAAACGAATACTCTTTACTCCTTATGAGATCAATGGCACTTTTTGAATCCGACTCACAGATAAGCTTCCTGACACCCATTCTCCATGCCAAAAATAACCCGCTTCTAATAGCAAAAAGCTCGGCGGTAGTGGAGTTGCACACCCCCAAGAACGAAGAAAAGCAAGTGATACAAACATCATCCTCACCCCTAACCACTCCACCAGCCCCTGCAGCTCCAGGATCCCCCTTAGCAGCCCCATCAACATTAATCTTCAGCCACCCTGTGGGGGGATTCCAACCAATCTTACCACTAGAAACAGTCTTACTAATACTATGCTCCTCCTTCACTACAAGCTCCATAGCCATACGCTTGATAATCGTCACCAGATTAGCAGCCTCCTGCCTCACAAAACCCTGTTGGAAACAGGATTTGCATCTCTCAGTCCAAACTACCCAAAGCCCTGTAACAAACTCGGCTTTTAGTTCCACCGAAACATTCTTATCATTGAATCTATGTTCCAACCAACCACTCAAATTCTTCGCGAAAAATTCCCCATGTTCCGCTGCCGGAATTAACAATCTCCAAACCTGGGCCGAGTGATAACAATCCCTCAACACATGCATCACATCTTTATCCGCAACTCTACACGCCCTACAAACAGCCGAATCAGATAGACCGCTCGACCACCGAAGCTTTGCCGTCACTAACCTCTCTTGAGCTGCAAGCCAGAGAAAGAACAATCTTCTCATCGAAAATCGAAGGCGCCATATCCATGCCAAGTCAACTACACCCTTACGCTCATTATCCATCACCAACTCCTTATAAGCCATCTTCGGACTGAAATTACCATCAGGAGAATGACCCCAGAAAAACCCATCTTCCTGACATGGAACCTAGATAGAGGATAAGCACTCAAACGCAGAGCTAACTCATCCGGCAAATGTAGCAATAATTTACCCATGTCCCAAGCCCCTCGGTCATCCAAAAAATCGACACCATCACGTCCGTCGAAACAGGGGCAGAAAGGAGAGACGAGTAAGAAATCAAGGGTTTATCAAGTCAACAATCTTTCCAGAAATTCACAGACTTACACATACCAATCCGACGTCCCAGGCCAAGAGCCAGGCTCTTCACTCCCACCATGGCAGCTTTAAAAGAAGAAGACCATCTAGGTGAAAATCTCTGTAAAGAACCCGCCAATCCTACTACATCCGCTCCTAATTTATATTTGGCTCTGATGATTCTTACCCAGAGATTATTGGGCTTATTCAGCAACCACCAAGCTAACCGCTGCATCAATACCGAATTGTGACCTTCCATGGCTCTCAAACCCAAACCCCACATACTTTTAGGTTGGCAAACCACTTTTCAATTAACTAGGTGCATCTTCATCTTGCCCAAGTGCCCGCCCCAAAGGAAATCCCGATTCAACTTCTCCGTCAACTGAATGGAATGCTCAGGGATTTTAGCCGTCATCATCGTGTACGTAGGGATAGCTGATGTCACCGCCTGAATCAAAGTTGACCTTTCCGCCAAGCTAAGTGTCTTAGATTTCCAACCAGACAACTTCGCATTCATTTTCTCAATTAAATACCTGTAAGTCTCCTTCATTGTCCTACCAAGAATGATCGGGACACCTAAATATTTACCCAAGTTAGCCTCCAGAGGGACTCCAAGCATCCTGCTAATCTTCGCACCATGACCCCTGCTAGCATTAGGATAAATATAGCATCTAGATTTCTCAAAATTGATTTTTGTACCTGAAGCCCTGCAAAACCTGTCCAACACTTCCTTTATCACCTTAGCTTGAGTCAGACTTGCTTTACCAAACAAAATTAAATCATCCGCAAACATTAAATGGGAGATAACTACTTCCTTCGAATGAAAAGCAATGGGTTTCCACCTCCCACTATCCACAGCGTCCTTAAAGCTGAGTCCAAGCCTTTCCATACACAGCACAAACAGATACGGGCTCAACGGATCTCCTTGCAAAAGACCACGCTTAGCAGAAAACCAATCTGAGGCTCTCCCCTCCCACATAACAGCAAACTGAGGAGTAGAAACACAGAACATTAAGAGCTTAATCAACTTTGATGGTAACCCAACCAACTGTAATGTCTCTTCCAGAAATCCCCAACTGATTCTATCGTAAGCCTTCTCCAAATCAATTTTAACTGCCAACAAACCCTCAGAGCACTGAGAACGTCTGATGGTATGGACTAGCTCTTGAGCAATAAGAATGTTATCCGTAGCTTGCCTTCCTGGGATGAAACTTGTCTGAAAAGAACTGATCAAGTCTTGGAACAAACCCCTCAATCTGCCCACCAACACCTTGGAGATGATTTTATAAGCTACTGGAACCAAGCTAATTGGCCAAAATTGAGTGAGAATCTCAGGATGATTCACCTTACGAATGAGCAGCAACAATGTTTTGTTAAGCTCAGTATTGTATGCACCAGAATCCACTGCCTCCTGCACCAGAGAAACTAACGATAATTTAACGTTACCCAAGAATTTTTGAAAAAAACCCTGCATGTAAACCATCAACACCCGGAGCTTTCCATGGCTTCATACTAAAGAGCGCTTCTTTCACTTCCTCCTCAGAAACTCCAGCCTCCAACTCCTTGCTATCCTCCTCTGAAACAGACGGACCACGAGAATGGTTGAACAGAGTGCTCCCCAAATTTTTCTCAGAAAGAAATGCTTTGAAATACTCCGAGCATAACTTCTGCAAGTCAAGAGAATCCGAAATCCAGTTACCATTTTCATCCTTCAGCATCTTAACCTTCATTCTTCTTCTCCTGCAAAGAGTAGAAAGGTGAAAAAATCTCGTATTCCTATCTCCGTACTCGAGCCATTGACAACGGGATTTCTGCTGCCACAAAATCTCCTCCTGCTCCAGAATAGTCTCATACTCAACAGTTAACTCCTCAAGCCGAGGAAGTTGTTGCGAGTCTTGAACCAACATAGCTCTGTGAATACCATCAATCATCCCTCTTATCCATCTTTTCTTACGAAAAAGATCACCAAAAGAATGCTTATTCCAAATTTGCACCTCATAGATGAACTTGTTCACCGCCTAAACATAATTCTCAGCTCCACTGCACCATGACTTCATCACAAAATCCCTAAACCCACATCCTTCAACCACATTGCCTGGAATCTGAAAACTTTAGGAATGTTCGACTCCCTAACCACTCCATCACAGCAAAGTCGATTAGGACAATGATCCGAAAATATTCTGGAAAGGTGGAAAAGGTGCGCTTCAGGGAAACTAGCACACCATTCTGTGTTGGCAAGCACTCTATCCAGCCTCGCATGCACCCTCGCCAAGCCCTTTCTGAGGTTACACCAAGTAAAAGGACTACTGTGAAAACTGATGTCAATAAGACCGCAAACATTTAGAACGGCATGAAATCTGTCACACCTATAACCCGACACTGCAGAACCTCCCAACTTCTCCGCAGCAACCAGGTAGTCATTGAAATCTCCCAAAACAATCCAGGGAACACACAAACTAGCCCCAAAACTCTCAATCTGGTCATAAAGCTTCCATCTTATATCCCGGCATGGACTAGCGTAAATGACAGACAACAGGAAATCTGGAGCACCTGTCCGTTGGACAATTCCATGGATCGGAGAAGAATTAGACACAGAAAATTGCAGAACGCTATCATCCCACAACACCCAAAGCCCTCAAGCAAAACCAATAGGATCAGCCACCACATACTGACTAAAATTCAACTTGCGAACAATACTAATAGCCTGATCACCTGAGATCTTTGGTTCAGCAATAGCAAGAATAGCCGGATTGAACTTCCTAATAAGTTCCTTGGCTTCCCTGACAAACGACTTCTTCGCAGCCCCTCTACAATTCCAGAAAATGTACTCCATCATCAATTTATTCAGAAGAAAATACAGAAGCCAAAAGCTCAAGCCGACACATGATCCATGCCTACACTCACATTGCTCTTCCTCACTTCCGGATCGCCATCTCCAATGGAATCAATCTCAAGACTTTCAAACTCTACTGCAGGATGGCTCATGGAACAAGCCCCATCAAGAGACAGACTAACAACCATCCCTCCTCCAACCAACCTCGATGCATTGGAGATATCCACCAACGGCTTGCGCTTACCTGGCACATGCTGCAACTTCAAACTAGACGAAGCTCCAATATTAAAATCCAGAGATTGATCCCTCAATTTAAGCCCATCCACATATGGGCCTAGCAGAGTCCCCCCTTCCTAACCATAGGAGCTACTTGGTTCTTATAACCCAATTGAGCTTTCTTACCCTTCCAATCTGTACCCACCCTGGAGTCCGAAAGAGACCGATGCCCAAACAGTGACCCATCAGACCTTCCACTGCTATCCACAATAACCAACGCTTTCTCCGCCTAATCCACATTGCTTCGCAAACCATCCCTCACGACCATTCCATCTTTATCCCCACTCCTCCCCTCAGCCAAAGAATTGAATCTAGAACCCATACTTGTATCAAACCCCACCTTAGCTGCAGACTTTCCTGGCAAGGAACTTGGAGGACGACGGGACCGCCTGTCATTTGCAACAATCCAAGGCCCAAAGGCCTGAGGGGAACCTGATCCTTCAGCTTCTCATTAGGAACTGAAACTTGCGGCGAAGGCCCATCCACCTTCCCACCATGTTCCCCTACCTTCTCAGCATGAACACTACTCAAAGGTTGCAATGGGCAAGGCTCCCTGTGCCCGAAGCGCCCACACTTGAAACAAATGACACCCAATCCTTCATACTGAACTTTTTGCCAACGGCCTTCAAAAAATATTTGAGATTTCAGTGGCTTATTTAGATCAACCTCGACGCAGATCCGGGCAAATCTAGCCTTCATCACCATCTGAGTATGAGCATCGAACTTCACAGCTTTCCCCACACAATTACCCAGCACCTCCAGCACCCTCTCATCATAGTATTCCACATGGAGGAAAGGGAAACGGGTCCACACCGCCATTGATCCTATCAGGTTCGACTCCGGTGAAAAGTCGGGAACCCAACGTTGAACAGTCAAATAATGGCCAAACACCATCCTTGGACCTTCTTCAAGAGCAAACACCCTATCTTCTTCACAAACGAAACGCACCATAACGAAACATTCACCCAAATCAACAAATTTGATTTCTCCTTTAGGTCTCCACATCATTCTGATCTTACCCTCCAGAATCGACAGAGATATCTTCCTGCCCAGCTGCTTCACTATAACCGCCTTAATACACCGCAACTTCTCTCTGAACACCGGTGAAAGCTCCACACAATCCCACTCCCCTTAATAGAAACCTTTATATCCTTCATCCGATCAAAATCCCCATCATTCGTCCCAGACAAATCATCGGACGAAGCCCCATCCCCTGAACAGGCGTCCTTGAAGGACAACTTAGCCGGCGAATCCCCTCTTCCAGGCTCCCGATCGCCCTTTCCATCCGAAGCCCTAAGCTTTTTAGGCCTCCTCGATGAGGAACCCTCTTCCTCACGTGCTCTTTCTCGTCCCTCCGACGCCGAGAGCATCGATCGCCCCCCGTCAATGGCACCGCCTTCCTCAAACCCTAAAATATTTTTCCCACTGAAATATCGGCTTCACTCTCGTAACGGTTTGTAATTTGAATGATCTTTCAACATGTCTTGTCCATATTCAATTTGCATCATATAAGGATAAGATTTGGTATGATATGTTGCCAATAGACGTAGGACATATCATCTTGGGTAAGCATTAACTTTTTGGTATTGACGTCACGATATTCGATCGTTCAAACTTGTGTTTGTTTATTCATGAAGGTAATAAAATCAAGCTGAACCACATATCAACCTAAGATAATCTTGCTCTAGAGATAGACGAATGAAGATCGACTTGTAAGAAAAGAGCTTGCATGTCATAAGTCTAAAAGAGCTCGAAAGAGAAATCACTGAGGACTCAATTGTGTTTGCCTTAGTGGCCAGAGAAATAAGCTTTCTCACGAGGAGATACCAGAAGAAGTAACGCCAATCTAAAATGAACTTCACGATTTTTCCCTGAGGACCTCGCAGATTATTTACAGCCTATATGTGACATACAGCGCATTATCATTTAGTACCGGGAGCTACCCTTCTGAACTTATCTCATTGCCGATTGAACGCCGCTGAGCAGATCAACATAGATCATGAAATTAAATAGAGAATGAAAAAAATAACCTGGAGAATTGCAAGGACCAGTAGAAATACTGGCAGATCTTCTCGAGGACCGGCGCCGATATCTCGGGGAACGTCACCTCCCCATGCTGCGTCTCAGCAAATCCACCTTCCATCCAAAATTCAGATTGATATCGATCGATAGATCGATCAAATAAATTTTAATAAGAACACTTGATCCTAAATTTTCTACCATAGGCGCGACTGTTACCTGGCGATGTGAGCATGTTTCGGATCGTGTGAGAGACCATGGCGGCCTCCTTCGCGATGACGAACTCGAAGCCCTCGGCGCTTATCAACTTCACCGTCTCCTCTTTCTTCATCTCTCTCTCTCTCCCGCCCCTCTCGCCCTACAACGATTAACGACCAAAATTTGAAGCAAAAATTAGGGTTTTTATCGAAACTTTTTTGGGCCTTCAAAACTGGATTTGGCCAATGGGCCTCATGAAAATTGGATCCAGTAAGTTCCGAATTGAGTTATAACCCAAAAGGCCCTTAATGATTAATGTTGTTGGTTGCCCAGCGCATAAATATGCACTATAAATTATTCATATTTTTTGCGTGACGCAGCTACAGTCAGAAAACACGACAAAGACTAATAATTCCCTTTGTTGCCAAGACAATCAGAATCTGCAATAAATAAATTAATAAACACCATGTCCAGTTGTCCACATTACAAATTAACAGACAGTTGTCCAAGGACCACAAATATTCCCTCATCATATCAGTATCATTGAAGCGTAACTGCAGCTTGGTTTGCTCTTAAAAAAGGGCCAAAATGCAGTTCAACGCCTCAACATTTAGATTTCTTTCACGTAAATCCGTTTAGTTTTGAGAATTGCTATATACACCTCAAAATGAGGTGTATGATATGACAAATTGCCAAAAGTGAAAACAAAAACCTTAAATGGGTCACATCTCCTTCTCTTTCTTTCAAACTTTTGCAACTCTAGGTAACTTCACCTTCCTACGTCTCATTTTGAGGTGTATATAGTCTCAACCTACGTTTTTAAGTAGGAATGGCAATATTGTGTGACGGGGCGGGTATTTAACTAACCAAGCTTGTCCCGTCTCGTCTATGGGCCGGGGCAGGGCGGATAACTTCTTACCAAAACCGGGTCGGGTCGGGTCGGCCCGGTCGGGTCAGGTCATTACTACCATTCCTATGAATCCAAAACAAAAATTTTATTTCAAAATTGGGAGAATTGTGATATATTTGGTAATTTGGAATTGGGAATTGGCTCAATTGGGAGAACAATGGAAAAGAGTATGAGTAGGTTATGGACTGACCGCATGGTCCGCATCAAAATAGTAAGGTTTTTTTAGAACTTCTATAGTTTACCGGGGCAGGACAGGCCGCATACGAAGCCCAAGCTTGTCCCGACCCATCTGCGGGCCGGGGCGGGACGGGTCAAAACCGGGTCGGGCCGAGTCGGGCCAGTCAGGTCAGGCCATTACTGACATCCATGTTTTTAAGCCGTGTACCTTGTGCAACTTTTTTGAATTTTAGCAGATGTCATCTGTACCCCGTTTGTTTCTGACTGATTTTCCCCATAAATGAAAACTATGGACTATATATGATGTGTATGCAATGATTTCTTTCCATTTTTGGAAAGAAATCATTGCATACACCCCACTTTTAGGATGTATGCAATGATTTCTTTTCATCTTTGAAAAGAAAATTATTGCATACACCACATTTTGATGTGTATATAGCAATGGTCAAGTGAAATTGCGCTTAATCAATGAGCAATTGCTTAGATGACATTCTCTCTCTCCTCTCTCTTGGGAGTCATCGGATTGAGACCCGACTGAAACGCTTTATTGTTTTCCGATGTATCAAAAAAGATTGCACTTATCCCTTGAGAGGGACATGCCTCTTCATTCCACATCTATTAGAGAAAATTTAATATAGCTGTAATAAAATAAAAGGAGATAAACTTTTGGTGCGATAATAAGATTAGGGCAGATGGCGCTGATCCGATGATGCCCTATGTTAATCCGAAAGTGTTGGAGAATGCAGCGTCGAATTGACGTCATATGGTCAAGCGATCATGCCCGGTTCCATGGTAAGCCCACTAAGGCAGCTGCCTTAGGCCTCCAATTTTGAGAGGCCTCCTATTTATTTTTATTCTTAAGCCCAAAATTATTTCAGCCCATTCTTAAGCCCAACGTTTATTTTTGCTTGCCTCAGGTCAAGTCCAATATCCAACGCAACGGGCAGATCACAAAACTGAGAAAATTAAGGGGAATCTCAAACGGCACACACAGCCCAAAGTCAAACACTCAAGTCTCAAGCCCTAGGCTAAAAGAAAACACTCAGCCTCGCACAGAAAACAGAACGCTGTTAATTCTCGCCTCTTTCTCTTGCTCTCGGCCGCCGGCGTCTTGCTCTCTATTGGCCGCGTCTCGCTCTCTCTCAGTCTCGCGCTCTCTCAGTCTCTCTCTCTCTCCCCGTCTCGCCTACTACGAGACAGTCCGGGCCTCCGGCTCACATCGCCCATTCTCCATCGACGCGACGACGCCGTCGCCGATTCGGCCCCGCCCCTCCGCCTCTGGCTCCGGCCCTCTCCGTCTCATATCCTCTCCGAGTCTCCGTCCCTCTCCGTCTCCGATTCGGAGGTAAAATTTTATCTTATTTTCTATTTTAAATATGGAATTGATGGATTTAAGATTTTCAATCTAGGGTTATTGATTTGGGGTTTATGCATTTTTACCTTAATGTTGTGCAGTGCAGTTAGACTTAGAGTTAGATTGGTTGTTGGATGATGGATTTCAGTTTGATTGGGTTTTGCAAAATGACAACTTCAGACTCATTGTCTTTAAATTCCCTACTAAAAGAATAGGTTATTTGAATGCTCCTAAAAATTTTGTATTTATACTTAGGCCTCATATTTTTCGCTTTAGGCCTCATTTATGCTTGAACCGGCCCTGCAAGCGATACCCTTGAAGATTGTCTTGTCTAATGGTTAATGGTTCGTGCATATCATTTTTATTTGAGTAGATAATGGGAAGCATTGTCTTGCAAACAATTTCAGTTGCTAAAATTGATTTATGTAACGTATAAGATGTTGATGGCAAGCACACCATAGATGGTGTTGAATAATGTTATCAAAAAATAAGCACTAATTAAAAATTAATCCATATACGAAGGCTTAAGATTTCAACAAGTGCTACCTAACTTGGACCATAATCAAATAGCTCAAATACTTGAACTAGAGATAAAGTGCACAACGGAATAAAACAACACACTACAAGTAAAGAGCAATAGAAAAGAAAGACAAACAATCGCAAATACACAGATATTTATACCGGTTCACCCTCCCATAGGCTAATTCAGCCCAAAATGCGATTGGGGTTCTTTTGAATGCCTCTATCAAATAGAGAACTTTTACAACTCCCTCTATCCACTAGCGGGTCAATACAAACACCTTGCCTCTAGCAAGGATTTCCAAGTACAATAATAACAACATCACCAAGTGAGGACCTCACACAAGAGGCTTTTTCCAGCACGTACAATTTTCAATACAATTACTCATCACAACACCCTTATATGGATTTCACTTACTCTTTTGAAGGTGAGTACAATTGCTTCTATAGCCGCCAAGATTTAATTTTAAGGGAATACGTGTATGGCTAAAGAATTTTTTTATATAGATTAAGACACTTTGAAGATCAAAAGAAACTCGATTCAATCTCAAGAATAATAGAGATGAAGATTTGTGCGATTGAAATCAAGTTGGCCAAGTAAAATAATTGATTAAATACTTTTGAAATTCGTTGAAAACAATTTGTCCAAGAAAACTTTGGAGAGCTTAGTGGGAGCTTAAAATCACTTTGAAAACCTTAAAATTGATCAATAATTTCATGATAACTTCATTATACATCCATTTATCTTTAAGAAAAAGCCGATTCTGTTGTGAACGGCTATTTAACCGTAGTTGGGTGAGTTTCTGGGCTATCCTAGAGATAGGCCCATATCATTGTAAGCTCATATCTGTATTCCCCCAATTGCCTATAAATAAAGAGCTGGGGGCTCCTCCCCCAGTAGTTGATTCATAACACGTTATCAGCACGACTCTAAAAATTTTTCTTTCCCACAAAATTTTCTTTCCGTTCGTTGCGAAGGCGAAGGCGAAGGCGAGACGGGAGATCCACGAGCGCGGTGCAAGGCTTCCTCCATCAAGGGTCGTCATCCGCGTAGGGCTTCGAGCAACCGTCGCTATATCCGGAGGACGGATATAGAGGTAAAAATACTAAAAACGATATTTTTAATCATACGTATGATTGCCCCTCCCCTAGATCTCGCAAGATCGTCATGGGGATTCATCGTCGCCTTGAAAACGACGGATTTTTCATCCCAAAAACTCAATTTTTAGGGTAAAACCCCTAATTTTGAACCCTCCGGCGGTTAGCCGTCACCGGACCCCCCCCCCCCCCAAACCCCCCCCCTCGCCGGAAACCCACCCCCTCCACCCTGGCCGCCTCCCCATGCAGGGGGGCGGCCCCCGCCGCCGCCCCTGCAGGGGGGGCGGCCCCCTTGGCCGCCGCCCCCTGCAGGGGGGCGGCCCCCGTCGCCCCTCATGCAGGGGGCGGCGGCCCCCGCGGCCGCGCCCCCCTGCAGGGGGGGCGGCCCCCGCCGCACCCCCTGCAGGGGGCGGCGACGGCGGCGGTCGCGCCCCCCCCTGCAGGGGGCGGCGGCGGCGCCGGCCCCCCTCAATGAAACCCTAAACAAAAAAAAATTCCAGATCTGTGGGCCTGAAGTCCACAGCAGATCTGTGGGCTTCAGGCCCACAGAATTCAAAAAAAAACAGAGTTTGTGGGCCTGAAGCCCACAGACCTGTTGTGGGCTTCAGGCCCACAGATTCAAAAAAAAAAGAAAAGCCTATGAGCCTGAAGCCCATAGGTCGACTGCGGGCTTCAGGCCCGCAGGCTGGTTTATCTTTTAAAAAAAATGGGGGAGGCAAAGGGCTATAAACTCGCCTCAAAAGGCAACTTGTTAGCCTAAAAATTAATTTAAAAGGGGGATTTAAGGGCAAAATATTCGTGAAAAATCATGGTAAATTACGTGACAAATATCGGACAAGCGAGGACTTTTTGGGGATTCTTGGGGGGGCTTTTGGGATGATGATGAAACTTTTTCCTCTGACAAAGAAAATGTTAATTTTGGGCTCTTAATCAATTCAATTGATTAAACCCCATTCAAATTACAACCTTTGCATTGTAATGATTTTTTTCTGCAAAAATCATATTTACATGCTTTGCATCTCTGGTATATTCTGTTGGATATTATATGCGTGGTTGTGCATTGTATTTAAAACTTAATAATTAGGAAGATCCTGCGACCGCTCTGTCGTTAGTAACCTAACCTAACGGTGTATGACGTTGCCCAGTGGTCCAATAATTATTAAGTGTTTAAATTATTTATCCATCTCTGCATTAAATGCCTGTGATGCCTGTAATGAAAATGTCTGATGAAAATGTTGATGAGCATAATATTTATGCATGAATTGCTAAATGTAGTTTTTGGATCGGCCGTTTAGTCCCACAGTTTATTTCCCGCACTTTTCTTTTATTTTTGAGAGAAATTGTAGTGAGGAATTTATGTAAATGTCAAAGAAAAAAGACCAACTTCCATGGAGACGGAGGCCACGCTTGAAGATGGAGATATCATATGGGACCCACGGGGTTTCCAAAGTTGTATTTTCATTTTCTTTAAGCTGCAAATTTGTATAATTTGGACTGTGGACTTTATTTTGGACTCTTTCTTGTGGGACTGGCCGATCCACACATTTAGTTTTTCATTAAATATTGCCTCCGCATGAAAATGTTTTCTCTGAATTAATTATTAATTCATGCATGTTTGTGCTCTGCTAGATAAATGGCTAATATTGCAAGCGTTAATTTCGAAGTACTAGAAGCATCAGGTAGAAACTATCTAAACTGGCAGCTAGATGTAAAGTTTCACCTGCGGGCAAAGTCCCTCATCGCTGCTGTGACTGAAAAAGAAAATGTTAGCGATATAGAGAAGGCGCAAGCCATCACCTATATTCGCCGCCATGTGGACAAGACCTTAAAAGGCTGAATACCTTACGGTCGAAGATCTACTTGAGCTATGGACTGCCCTTGAGGACAGGTATAAACATCAGAAAGATGTTATACTCCCAAGAGCACGATATGAGTGGGAGAACATGAGACTACAGGACTTTAAGTCTATTGCTGAGTACACCTAAGCACTTTTTAGCATCACCTCACGCCTGAAGTTGTGTGGTGAGAATGTCTCATAAGATCGCATGCTAGAAAAGACGTATACGTCCTTCCATGAAAAAGATGCGATACTCATGCAGCAATACCGTGAACACAGGTTCACCAAGTATTCTAAGCTGCTGTCATGTTTACTCATGGCTGAGCAAAACAGGGAGCTTCTTCTCGCCACTCACAATATGCGCCATCCCGGCACTGCCCCCCTACCAGAAGCTCACCATTCCTCTTCCTTCAAAAAGAAGAGAGATAATAAAAGAAAAGAAAGACCACAGAAGGGGGGGTCAACAGAAAAATGCCAAGGGTCATGTACAGCAGCAGCAAAATAATGAAAGTAAGCGGAAGTTCACGTGGCACAGAAATGACAAAAATGATTCACCCCCACCCAAGAGGGAATGGGAAGACTAGTGCCATAATTGTGGCATGAAAAGCCACTGGCCCAAAATGTGCCAAACTTCGCAGCACCTCCAGGATTTGTATAAAGAGAACAAGTAAAATAAAGCTGAAATAAACCTGATGACCTCTGATGCTCCAGTCAAGTTTTCAGCTGACAACTTCGAAAATGATGACTTGCTTGATTAGCCTTTATTTTTATCTTAGCAATTTGTTTTGAGAATAATTTATGAGAGCATTTTAATTATGAAATTTGTTCTGAATGAAAATGTTTAGTAGACAATAAATGAAAATGTTTATCTAAATATGCATGTGTCGATACGTTTCATTTTTTGAAACTGCTCTCATAAATGCTTAGTAGACAATAAACACGTATGATTTCTTTCAATACAAAGCCCAATATCAGGGCTATATTGAAGATCCAGGAAATGCAACACAGTTGCCCCCAAACGACACAAAAATAATGGATGCACTAATCCCTCCGAATTCCAAAAAGAAACTTTCTAAGTTTCAAGGACATCCGTTTCAACGGATCCCACTTGGAAACAGCAAATGTAAATGAAAAATTACCGTATGCAACGTCTCAAGAAAAATGAGTAAAATCCACACTTGAACGTTTTGAGAGCCTTATATGCCTCTACCATACGAAGATTCGGAGTGCCCTACATCAGCCGAGTTTTTACTCTGGCATGATGGACTTGGCCACCCTGGATTTGTGATGATGCACAGCATCTTATCCTATGGGTATGACTTGAAGAACCAGAAGATTCTTCAGAAGGGAAAATTCCCTCGCATCCCTTACTATAAGGGAAGATTAATTACAAGGCCATCTCCACGAAAAGTTGAAAAAGGATCTCCACGCTTCCTCAAAAAGAATACAAGGAGACAGATGTGGATAAAATCCACCACCCCTAGTGGGCTATTTTGGTACTTCATTGTACTGATAAATGCATCCTCAGAATATTCGTACGTATGTCTACTACAAGACCCGCAACTTAGCTTTTCCAAAGCTATTGGCACAAGAATAAAAATGTTGCGGGCACATTTCCCAGACAATAAAATGTTGTAAATAAGTCGGGTTAATGTTGGGAAATATACCTCCCAGTCTTTTCAAGAGTACTGTCAATCAACGGGAATTGAAAATGAACATACAAGTGCCGCATGTTCATACCCAAAATGGGTCGGCAGAGTCACTGAAAAGTAGACTCCAATGGACTGAACGTCCATTAAATCCCGATTACCTATGGATACATGGGGACATGCAAACTCTGCATGCTGCATCGTAAATGAAAATAAGACCATCTGGAGGTCAGAGTCTCTAATGCAATTTGCATATGGAATGCCACCGAACATTTCTCATCTGAGAATCTTCGGTCGCGCAGTCTTAAATCCCCATTGCACCACCAAAGAGGACCAAAACGGTACTCAACGTCGCCTAGGTATCCATGCAGGGTTTGACTCACCCTCACTTATAAGATACCTAGAACCCCAAACAGGGGACGTAATTAAGGCACACCTTGAAGACTGTGATCTCGATGAGACGAGTTTCCCAAAAATATGCCCAGATACTGGAAAATCTGGCGTGAAGAAAATTATAACGTGGGATACAAACAGCTTGACCCACTATGATCCGGTAACAATACAATGTGTAGATGAGATCCAGAAGATCTTCCACACAGAGAACACTGTTCACTAATTACCGGAATCATTTATTGACAACCAGAAGATTGTCAGATCACACATCCCTGCTGCAAAAACTCCAGCTAGGATTGACATACCCGAGAATGGATGCAATCCACCAGCAGCAGAAGTGGCTGATCCTCAACAGAAAAGAGGCAGACCACCAGGCTCCAAGGACAGAAACTCCTGGAGACCTTAAGACAATACTACCACAGGACAATGAGCTCCTGTCCACACCATCACCCTTCCCGGAATCCACTGCAGAGGAATTGCCGGGAAAAAGTGAAATTAAGTAAATGTTGTACGTACTGGGGAGGTGTTGGACAGATAGAACATAAATTATCGACAATGTATTCACGTATCATATTGCCATATTGTAACTACCCTAGTGTGTAAATACTTAGTAACCATTAAATTGACCCAAGTTTCTCGTACATGTGCACACCAATCCCGGGGAATGGAGAGATTTGCAAATTGCCCCTCGATTTTTCATTTATACCCAAATGAGGGTATCATTGAAAGTTTGGGCTTAAGGCAAATTTCTTTAAGTTGAGGGGTTATTGTGCAAAAAGGGAAGTGGGATATTTGCAATGGCAAACTTGTAATCAAACAAGCAAGTTGGAGGGTTTTTTTTTCAAAAAAAAAGAGAGAGAAAAAAACAAGAAGAAAATGAAAAATGAGTAAGGCACCATGCCATGGCTAGTACACCTAACCCTCCCCCCCTCTCCACCTAACCCCACACCATACCCCCCCCTCCTCCATACTCTTTAAACCCCTTCCAACTCTCCCCTCTCCCCATTTTTCAGCATCATGGCCGAAATTCCCTAGAAAAAGAAAAAAAAGAAGGGAGAGAAGAAAGAAGAGAGGAAGAAGAAGAAGAAGAAGAGAAGAGGAGGAGGGAGAAGCCAAGCTTAAGGAGACCCCATTTCCGATTCTAGGCATCTCTTGAAGCTCCAAAAGAGGTAGGAACTTCTCACCTCTCCCTCTAGTTATAGGTGATGGAAAGAAGCTTGTATGTTTGGGTTTTCTTCGAAATTTGGGAAGAATGTTGTAGAGCTAGGATTCTTGTTGCATGCTTGACAATTTGCTGAAACTTTAGATAAGTTCTGGGATTAACTGGCTATTAGGAATTCTCTGAAAATTTTATATGATACTTATCTCGTAGTTATGAGAAACTTTCATGTTCATCACTTTTTCTGATTCGAACTGGAAGTTGGGGTAAAAATTCGAATTGTGCAACTTGCCAGGAACTCTGTCTAGCTGTACACATTTCAGTAAAACAAGCACCACTACCTGCACACATCTTAGATTTTGTTGATTTTGGTCTTGTTGGAAAGATAACAAGATTTTCTCAAAGTCTATCGCGAATCTTATGTCGAATTCTGGCTATAATATGCCCAAATTTGGCTTTGAACACAGACACAGAAATCTGTCTGCAGAACAGTTTTGACACCCTTTACCAAATAATTCACTATAAATCCAATACTTCATATTTTTGTCTGAAATTTTATGGGTGAACTCAGAACTATAATATCTCCAACTTTCATTCTTTGAGATTTGTCAAATTCTCAAAAGAAATGGGTTAAAAATGCTGTTTTTCTATCTGTTCATGCAATTTCAGTATGTTGAAGGGTGTTGGGTGAAATTGGACTTGTATGATATTGCTAATTTTTCACTCCCAATGCATGAATGATGTTGATGCATGTATGTAAGATTAGTTATGCTATTTGTTACAAAAATTTGTGACATGATTCTCTTCGTTTATGTGGCGCTCATTATATGTTTGTTAAAATGCCTGAATGAACTTAAGATTGAAGAAACTTGGAAAATGTCATTGTTAATTGTGTGACATGTATTACCCACGAGGAATTGTATATGATCAATGAGGTTATGATACATGGCTTATGGAGCATGCTAGTTTGTTGTGAATATCTTATGAAAAGAATGAATTGGGACATCATTTACATACGTCATTTTACATGCTCAATACTCTAGGTTTAATGATTAGTTAAAAGACAACCTAGGGTGTTCTCGTTCCACTCGAAGTGGGTGAGTGCCCTAGGAGGGGTTGGGGAAACCAAGGTAACGAGTGAGCATGCGGGGGATGGACTGCTGAGTTGTGGGCCACTCCCGACGAGCCCTCAGTGGCGGGGAGTTGGTGCGGTTGTGGTTGAGGTTGGTTGTGTTGGTGAACGGCTTCTTTCGTAAGAGCTTGTCTCGGGAAGTCGTAGCATTCCACCCACTTTACCGGGTGAGGTCCAGTCCCCGATGTCTGACCCGTTACTGAGGTTTCGAATTCATGCATGAAAACTAACCTATAAAGAAAAAAACAGTAACTCTGGAATGTGATGCCTTTTCCTTTGTTGTGATTCCTTGTTGTGCACTATGATTAGAGTAGTAGAGTTGTGGAGTTCCTACTGGGCACGCTGTGACGTGTCCTCCCCCCCTACAGGTCCAGGCACTGGTTCTCTGGCGGCGGGCCCGGGAGTGGAGACCCCGGAGGGCAGCTCGTCTCAGCAGGGTCCGTAGTGTTATGGTCAGTGTGGGTCGCGTGGTGTAGGTTTGGGTTGTGTGTGTGTGATGAACGTAGTGTTGTACCCCTGTTCCCTTTGTACCCCGTAGGGTTGAGTTGTACTTTTGTGGGAGCTTTTGCTGTTGGGGTTGTACAGTGGACTTGTGCAGTACTGGCCATGTAGTAGCGGTGCTCTGTGACTCTTGGATGTTCTGTTCGTCGTATTTTACCTTACTGCCTGTGTTGTAGTGTCTTGTACTATCTTTCTGTGTTGGAGCTGTACTGTTCTGTTAATCGTTCAGTCTGTACTTTACTGCCTGTGTTTCCTCAGCGTTTGCAGTGGCCTGCGTGACTTTGGTGTGTACTTTAGCGCTTGGTACTCTAATACCGCGGCTTGTCACGCCGACCCTCCCTATTTTGGGCAGCGGGGCGTGACAGGTTTTGTGGTGGCCCATGCAGGTACGCGCCCACTGCGATACGCGTAAAGGGAACACCGGTAAGGCTCCAAAATTTCAGTACACGACGCTAATGCATTTGTTCTGTTTCTCGCCTGCAGATGGAAGGTGGGAACGGGAGTTCCGGCGGGACCGGAACATCTGATGGTGGGATTGGCCCAGCTGGTGATGTGCAGTCTTCGAGTGACAGGACCTCAGAGTCAGCCCTGATGGCTAAGGTCCTGATGGGCATTTTAGAGCACATGGGTCAGATGGAGGAGAGGACAGTGGCGCCGAAGTCGCCGAGCTACAAGGAGTTCAGGACACTGCGTCCGCGATACTTCTCGGGCAGGGAGAGTAGCCTCGAGGTAGATGAGTGGCTGCGGCACACTGAGGATGATCTGACGATGTGTCGGTATCCCCGAGACGGTTGGGTAGAGTTGGTGAGGCGCCAGTTGACCCATCAAGCTAGAGACTGGTGGGAGGCTCAGGAGAGGCGACTGAAGGGGAACATTGCTTGGGAGACCTTTCGGGAGTTGTTTGAGGCCAAGTTCCTTCCAGAGGCAGCGAAGGACGAGTTGAGGCAGAGATTTGAGCATTTGACTCAGGATGGGAGGACGGTGGATGAGTATGATGCAGAGTTCTCGTTGCTGAGCAAATACGCGCCAGAGCTTGTAGCGACAGATGCCATCAGAGCCAGGCGATTCCGCAAGGGACTAGACGTAGAGTTTCGGGCGGCCATGTCTACTCAGGAGTTATTGGCTCAGGAGGCCGTACTGCGGGCTGCCAGACAGCATGAGACCCACCTACGGAGTGTGGGGGGGCCACCAGCCAGTGGTGGGAGACCAGCTGCTCAGCAGAGGACTGCACCTGGCCCAGTTCAACGGGTGACATTCAAGCGACCGGGGGCTCCACCTCCGGCACAGAAGGGACCTTCATGCTACAGATGCGGGAAGCCAGGGCATGTGCAGAGAGACTGCCGAGTTACGAATGCCAGGTGTTATACATGTGGAGAGCTGGGACACATCAGCAGATTTTGCCCACAGTCGGGTCATGCCCCGGTGCCGCCGGCGTCAGCAGCTGTCCGGCCTACACAGCAGAGACCTCTTCCACCACCGCCACAGCGGCTTGCCCTTCCGGCACCGTCAGGATCGAGACCGTCTGCACCGAGAGGACCCCCTCCACCTCCCCAGCAGCGACGAGGGAACCAGGGGGCAGTTCCTCCACCGAGGCGGCAGCAGTACACCATGACCCCAGTAGAGACTTCGGAGGGTGCTAGTCGAGTGATCACCGGTATGAATCTTGCCCCTATGCAGTCTATTAGATTGATCCTCAGTTATTCTATTTAGCTAGTTGGCTGAGTTTTATTGTTGTGATACTTAGGTATTGTTAGAGTAGCCTCCTACCCTGCTATGTCCTTATTTGACACTGGAGCGTCACATTGTTTTCTGTCGAAGAAGTTTGTGACACAACACTCCATAGTAGTTGACACCTTTGCTGCTAGTTGGAATGTTCACACCGGAAATGGGGTTATTTGTAGTGTCTCTGGGATACGGAACTGTCCTGTTGAGATCGGGGGACGAGAGTTGTATGCAGACTTTTTGGTGATTGAGTTACCCGACTATGAGGCAGTGTTTGGAATGGATTGGTTGGGGATGTTCTATGCTAACATAGACTGTAGACTAAGGAGGGTAGTTTTTCGGATCCCTGGCCATCCAGAGTTTGAGTTTTGGGATGGTAGTAGCGAGCTTGAGCCCTTGAAGTTTCGAGCTACGGTCGTGGAGTATTTGGACATGGAAGTAGAGCCCGTGTTACCAAGGGTTGTTGAAGAATTTCCTGACATCTTTCCAGATGACATCTTTGGATTACCCCCAGATAGGTCCCTGGAGTTTACTATTGATCTGATTCCAGGCGCTCAACCGATAGCGAAGGCTCCATACCGTATGGCCCCATCAGAGTTAGCTGAGCTCCGCAATCAGTTGACTGATTTATCAGATAGGGGATTGATTCGCCAAAGTGTGTCACCGTGGGGAGCGCCAGTGTTGCTTGTGAACAAGAAGGATGGATCTCGGAGGATGTGCATTGATTATCGGGAATTGAATAAGGTGACGGTGAGGGATAAGTACCCTCTTCCCCGGATTGATGATATTTTTGATCAGCTTGGTGGATCCCGGGTGTATTCGAAGCTAGATTTGCGAAGTGGGTATCACCAAGTGAAGGTGCGGGAATCTGATGTTCCGAAAACCGCATTCCGTACTCGATACGGTCAATATGAGTTTCTGGTGATGCCTTTTGGAGTGACGAATGCCCCAGCTACTTTCATGAGGCTGATGAATCAGATCTTCTTCGAGTATTTAGATAAGTTTGTGGTGGTATTTATCGATGACATCCTGGTTTACTCGAAGAATGAGGATGAACATGCTGAGCATCTGCGGATGGTTTTGAATACACTCAGGCAGCACCGATTGTACGCTAAGTTCAGCAAGTGTCAATTTTGGTTGACCAAGGTTGCGTTTCTTGGACACATAGTCTCTGGAGACGGAGTGTCTGTTGATCCTGAGAAGGTTGCCGCAGTAGAAAGTTGGCCTATACCTCAGACAGTCACAGAGATTCGAAGCTTTTTGGGGTTGGCTGGGTACTATCGGAAGTTCATTAAGGATTTCTCGAAGATTGCCTCGTCTTTGACTCATTTGACGAAGAAGGATGTTGCGTATGTCTGGTCAGAAGAATGCCAGCGAGCGTTCGAAGAGCTGAAGCATCGGTTGACCACTGCTCCTATCTTAACTATCCCTGACCGTTCGGGTGGATTTGAAGTTTTCTGTGACGCGTCTGGCAGAGGACTAGGCTGTGTCCTTCATCAACACGGGCGAGTGGTGGCATATGCTTCCAGATTGTTGAAGGAGCATGAACTGAACTATCCCACTCATGACCTGGAATTGGCAGCAGTGATTCTGGCTTTGAAATTGTGGAGACATTTCTTGCTAGGTGAACACGTGAAGATATACACTGACCATAAGAGTCTAAAGTATGTGTTCACTCAGAAGGAGCTTAATATGAGACAACGACGATGGTTGGAATTAATGGCTGAGTATGACGTTGATCTGCTATACCATCCTGGGAAAGTGAACGTGGTGCCAGATGCTCTTAGTAGATTACCCGCCATAATGAAGCTAACCTCTCAACCACAACTTCGGTGGGCAATCCGACAGATGAGAGTAGAAGTTGTACTCCCAGGAGAGAAAACTGTTATGATGGGGCTGCAGATCCAGTCTGATTTGGTGAACAGGATTAAGGCAGCTCAATCAGGGGATGCCAAGTTGAAGAGGATCCGAGAGCAAGTGGAAGCTAAACTTCGTACCGATTTTCGCATTCACGAAGATGGGTCGTTGAGATTTGGGAACCGGGTTTGTGTGCCAAGTGGCGAGATTCAGGAAGAACTATTGAAGGAGGCGCATAGTTCCCCATATTCTATCCATCTTGGAGGGACCAAAATGTACCGAGATTTGAAGCAGTATTATTGGTGGTCAGGAATGAAGAAGAGTGTAGCCAGGAGTGTGGCGTCCTGCTTGGTTTGCCAGCAGGTGAAGGCTGAGCACCAGAGAACTGCAGGATTGTTGCAGCCTCTCCCCATTCCAGAATGGAAGTGGGAGCATGTAACCATGGACTTTGTGACTGGGTTACCTCGGACTCCTAGGGGCAATGATGCGATTTGGGTCATCATAGATCGATTGACCAAGTCAGCACATTTTATTCCGTTCCGAGTTGGACAGTCAACAGAGAATCTAGCTAAGAGATACATGGAAGAGATCGTGAGACTGCATGGAGTCCCAGTGAGTATAGTATCCGATGGGGATAGCAGATTCACCTCACATTTCTGGAAGAGTTTGCAGGCTAGTTTGGGGACGCGTTTGAATTTCAGCACTTCATATCATCCTCAGACTGATGGACAGTCGGAAAGAACCATTCAGATTCTTGAAGATATGTTGCGAGCGTGTATGCTTGATTTCAAGGGTTCGTGGGAGGACCATCTGCATCTAGTCGAGTTCGCATACAATAACAGTTATCAAGCAAGTATTGGCATGGCTCCCTTTGCAGCTCTGTATGGAAGGCAGTGTAGGTCTCCTTTAAGTTGGGATGACATTGGAGACAGGGAGTTTTTAGGACCAGACCTGGTGGCGGCAACAACAGATGTGGTGCGGACAGTCAGAGAGAACATGCGCATCGCGCAGGACCGTTATAAGCACTGGGCTGATACAAAGCGGAGACCCTTGGAATTTCAGCCAGGGGATTACGTGTTCCTAAGGATTTCACCGGTTCGTGGGACCATCCGATTTGGCAAACGTGGAAAGCTGAGTCCTAGATACATTGGTCCGTTCGAGATTTCCGCTAAGGTCGGTGAAGTTGCGTATCGGCTAGCATTGCCACCGGCCCTCGAAGGTGTGCATAATGTCTTCCATGTGTCTCAACTCAGAAGATATGTGGGAGATCCCAAACATGTTGTAGATTTCTCCGAGATAGAAGTATAGTCGGATCTCACATATGAGCAGCAACCAGTGGCTATTTTGGACCAGAGGCAGAAGACGTTGAAGAAGAAGACCATTGACTTGGTTCGGGTCATGTGGCAGTGATCACTCCATATTTTACACCTTTTTTCTGCATATCTGCATACCGTTTTGATCGCCCATATCACGCTTTTCACGATTATTCGACAATATTGCGATGCTTTTCACTATTTCTTGTTTTTGTCGTATTTCAGGATATATGGAGCATTTTGATCGATTGTGAGATCAAGAGGTTTTGCGCCCACTCCGGAGAGTCAACCATGGCCATTTTGAGGGTTATTCTGCAATGGAAGAGGAGTGGAAGAAGAAAGAACGCCGTAGGAGCGACGGGGGAGCGAAAAGATGAAGATTGGGCATTTTCAGCATGCCACTCGGCCGAGTGAAGGAGTCACTCGGCCGAGCATTGAGACCCCGCTCGGCCGGCCAGATCGGACACGCAACAGAGATGTATCAGCGTGCACTCGGCCGAGCATCGCACGCCGACTCGGCCGAGTACGGAGACTCCGTCCGCCCGAGTGGCACCCAGACGACGGCAAGCCAAAATGTCCAACTTACTGTAATCCGTCAGTCTGCCCCAGAAGCCCGACTCGGCCGAGTGACGAAAGCCGTCCGCCCGAGTACCAAATGCCCCTCGGCCGAGTGACATTTGCCACTCGACCGAGTGATGCCGAGGACATGCAGCGCCCAGATTTTCAGACAGCCTCTCACTCTTTTGAAATCTGCTATCATTCCAGCAATCAAAGTATTTTTCTCATATTTTTTATGGATAGTAGACTTCATGACGGTTCCAACGCCGCCAAGAACGCGCAAATCGGAGGTCGGATGAAATCTAGGGAATTTTTGCAAGTTGATGCTGCAGTGCTGGAATTTGCATGTCAGTGTCACTCGGCCGGGTCACATATTCCACTCGGCCGAGTGCGGCCTGGGCCCAGATTTTAAGTTGCGGTTTGGGCTGTTTTGGGGCACGAATTTGAGGGGTTTTCTAGGGTTTCTTGCTAGGGTTTTGGGGGGCTATTTAAGGGGGTTTGTAGCCACCATTAGAGGGGATCCCCATTATGTTTTATTAGAGTTTATTTTAGAGGTTAGGCCATGCCCTAGGCCCCCTCTTGGATCAAAAGGCTTGTATTTGGATTGGAATTCTTCATCAAAGCTAAGTATTTCTATTCTTATTATTTGAATCTTTGTTTTTCTATCTTTTTGTATGCAAGCAATTGTTTTTATTGATTCCTATATCGTTGTTGCTATGCTTGAGTAGATTTGATGTTCTAGGGCATGTGGATGAACCCTATGGATCTAATTTCATATTTGTGATGAATGAATTTCTAAATTGCTAGAATTGCTAGGAGGTTAGGTTGTGATTGATTTATTACGGATAGCTAGGGATTTCCATCGATTTGGGATTTGCAAGAGATTGGATTCTAATCGATGGGAAGGCCTAGATATTCGATTTAGGTTTACAATTGGGTTTCTCTAGATTTGGTTTGCAAGAGATTGGACCAAAGCTAGGATTTTTAATTGTAAATCTATACACATATTCGTTTGCAAGAGATTGGACGAATACGAACTATCACAACCTAGATCGTAACTCGAGTTTGCACGAGAGTGGGCTCGAGGGGCGATTGAACGATGATGTCGATCCTCATGCTAGTGGCTTAGGTTAGGGTTTGCAAGAGATTGGGCACTAACCTAGGTTTGCTATAGACCGGCAATAGCGCGAGAGCGTGAGCTTGGTTCTATATTCAGTTACGACTAGTTCACCTCAATACAAGTCTAGTAATATTAAGATTCACTATTTACAATGATGTATGACGATCCGTAGTGGGAATTCCCTAGCCCTAGACGTCTTTATTTGATTTTATATCCCCATACTTTGCCCGACGATTGTGACAGGATCGCCGCAAGGCAGATTCCCTCTTTTATTATATTGTATTTGACCGATTTCTTTATCACCGACACCGACATCCACCACCATTTCCATTATATCATACCATAGCCATCTCCACCAATAAAACCATCGTAGTCAAACCAACCTAGGATAGATTGGAACCAACACCACCTCCTCGTGTTCGATACCCGCTCGCCACTTTGCCGTGCGCTTGCGGTAAAACTACAACCGTCGCCTCGGGACGTGTATCCGGGGTGCGATCAAGTTTTTGGCGCCGTTGCCGGGGAGGTGTTTCCGTTGGTGCCAATTTGTCACAATTAGGTTGATTAGACTACGAAAAATAAATAAATAAATAAAAAGGAAATTTTCACCCCTGCCACCATTATTATCATTTCTATATTCTTTTGTGCCACTGATATCTTTTCTCCAGGTATTTATCTTTGTTGATCAGGTGCTATGGATTATACTACGTGGACCACAGATTTTGATCAGAATGCTCAGACGGGAGATTACTATTTTGATCAGAGTGCTCAGATGGGAGAATACTATTATGATCAGAGTGCTCAGATGGGAGAATACTATTTTGATCAGAGTGCTCAGATGGGCGAATACCTTTTTGAGGAAATGCACTGGCCCGAGCTTGATGAGAGACAAAGGAGCTTTTTTGATGAGATGCATGCACACCAGGTTGAAGTGCAAGCCGGGCTTGAAAAGGGTAACCTTCTATTGGAACGGGTGAAGAGGCAACTTGAAATGAATATGCTCATGCTTAAGGTTGAAGGGATTTCCAAAGATATCAGTTCTGCTTCTTCATTTTATGGGCAAGAAGCATCGCCAGACTTACTACCAGAGCCAGAATGTGCCGTCGTCGATCCCACTTCCTACGATACATCTATTGCATATGAAGAGTGGATGGACGAAGAGGCAGTGAAGGAAGCAGAAACTGAGTCATGTGCGCAGCCAGAGGAGGACGCATTTCAGAGATTATTGGAGGGTCTCTTGGAGTCAGTGAGGTTCACCGGTTCAGAGAGCATTATAGCAGGTGATGCATTTGAGCTACGATTTGCAGATTTTGTTATGAACCGTGTTTCAGCTGCAGGAACAATAGAGGAGGATATCCATGTCAGTCTTGAGGGGGATAGACTATATTTTCGGATTGCTTGCGGGCATTCCCCTCCACATGATACATCCCCACAAGTTGACACACCTGAGCAGCCAGCATCACCATCCCAGGGAGAGCCTACATTGATAGTTGATGAGAAGGCAAATGAGCACACTATCGAGCCAGAGCATGCTTTTGAGGAGGCCTTACACACAGAGCCAGAGCTTATCACCGAGGAGGTCATGCATCGGGACGAGGACACAGCCATTCATGAGGATCCCGAGCACTATCCTCCTCCATTAGAGCTTCCGCAGCCACCTCATCCTCACACTGACGCAGAGGACTACCCCACAGAGCTTTTGGCCCCCCTTCAGGGAGATCTCTTTACTCCCTCGGCCTTTATCTTTGATTTCCCTCCAGTGTATGATGTTTTTTATGATTCATCGTGCCTTTTGCAGGATTCATGTACATACGATCAAGAGGTACGATGGGACGTATATGAGGAGGAGAGCGAGGAGTTAGCACCCATGGACGCATATAAATATGATCAAGAGGTGCACTGGGATGAGTCTGACGATGATGAGGAGCATCTCGATGAGGTCCACACATATGATCTAGATTTACCTGAGCAGCATAGAGAAGACACCGTGGAGACAGCTATCACGGCACGTGAGGATATTGGATTATTTCCAGGGAATTATCGTCCACCATTATTTATTCCATACATTTCTATCGACGATCCTCTTTGGGATACTTTTATTATGAGGGTGAATTTTTTGCAGCGAACTGATGCATCCTATTCTCTGCAGGGTACATGTGGAGTCCTTGTGGGAATGCTGGGGGATGCATTGCTGGAGTTCGTTGGAGTCCGTGGACACACGCATCTGGCAGAGCCACGGAAGGAGCAGTTGGAGCAGTTGCCTGCACCGGAAAAGATACTGGATCCGCCTTTTGCTATAGGTGATATCAATCCAGTAGTGTAGAAATTTTTATGCTTTCAATAAACCCGAATCCTCTCGACAGCGAGGGGACCGTATAGATTTTATTGAATAAATATCACCTCTTATGACGGCAACAAAAATTTTTACACCCCAAACCCATTATATATATTAATTGCACTCTCCATATTTTGATGTGTCACATCCTTTTGCTCACCCCATTCGAGCATTTCTTTCAAGTGAATACTCACATTCTTATTCGTTTGACTCAATCTCGCTTAGCAAAGCCAAGACATTTTTGGGAGTCATTTGAATAGGATTGTTTGGTATAAGCTTGGGGGAAGGCACTCTCATGCATCATTGTATGTGCATGTAGTTGCATTAGGATTTCATGTCATTCATTTCATCATTTTTCATTCACCCCCTTATTATTATCGTTGTTCCTCATATTCTTCCATTATGATCACATTGAGGACAATGTGAAGTTTAAGCTTGGGGGAGTGCATTTCCATGCATTAGTTGCATTTTTACTTTATTTTAGGGCTTTTTAAAATTTTTCAAAATTTTGCATCAACTTTTTGAATTTTCCATCTTATTTTCCTTTTATGTGTGTTCATGCATCATATTGTGTGCTTGATTTTTCTCTTCTTTCCTCTCTTTTATTTTATTTTCTTCATTTTCTTTTCCTTCTTTTCCTTCTTTTGCTAGATTTGTTCCTTATGATGATATCTCTTATTGCTTTAGCAACCATCACGATGCTTATTATTCATTGCCATGCTACTTCGAGTATTTCATTATCCTGCTATCCATGTGCTTGCTTATATATTCTTTTGATGATTTCTCTATATGAATGCATGATATTAGTTGAAACTGAATGTATGAATTAGCGTTTAGTATGCTTTTGTTGGAAGTGCACCAAGATTCACGCATCAATTGTATAACGGGAGCATCTGCCTTATCATCTTATTCACCTTCTGTTGCATGCTTGATATGAAAGTACTCTTTACCGCTTGACTTCACTTTTTATTGAGATGATTGAGAATATCCATGCTTACATATGAGTTTTAGTTGAAGTATTATTTTATTGAACCGTTCGTGCACATCTTAGAGTGAACCGAGTGTTACATTATTTCTTTCTCCACATATATCTTTTTATTTTCTACATGTCACTTGAGTTCACCTCTTAAAGCTACTTATATCGCATCTATTTCCCAAAAATCCCTACAAAAGGAAAAGTTAGCTCCAAAAAGTCCAAAAGGCCAAAAAGGAGCCAAAAGCCAAAAATACAAATCATATAGCTCCTACAAAAATCCAAAAAGAAAAAAATGAGAAACAAAAAGTTCAAAAAGAAAAAAAAAGAAGAAAAATACATTTCTCTATCTCATTATTGGAGCCACAAAATACTTGGGAAAACCAAGGCAAAAATCCCATTTTCCACTATCATATTCCTTTAGATGTGATGCCTCAAGCTAAGCTTGGGGGGGGGTGAATTCATTTGACCATATGAGTGAGTGCGACATTAGAGTGGAGAGGTGCACGAATGGGGAAGTTTGATAATGCTGAAACTTAGCAAAATACCTTAGTTATGGAAATTTCTTATGAATCGATATAAATACGTGAATGCCATGATTTATTCCATTCTATATTGCATGCTTGGTGTGATTCTTATATGCTTCATTTATAACTTTTGATTGAAAAGTGCATTGCCAACATTTGTATATTAAATCCTATGAAATGTGTGACGTGGATATGAATTGATTGTATGAATTTAGAGAATCCCTTTTGTTGTTCTTAAAAACTTGCAAGAACCATGTTTATGTAAGATTTGAAATCCTTATAGCACGTTATTTGTATTTTCCAAGTCATCGTGATGTGTAGCTTATGGCTTGAGATCTGAGAGTATAATCTAGCGACCCCTTCCACTTCGTATTCTTTTATTTCATTTCCCTTATTTTTCATCTCCCGAGTTCGTCTTTTTTTGCTTATCTTCCTCGAGGACGAGTAAGAGGTAAGCTTGGGGGATTTTGATCACTCCATATTTTACACCTTTTTTCTGCATATCTGCATACCGTTTTGATCGCCCATATCACGCTTTTCACGATTATTCGACAATATTGCGATGCTTTTCACTATTTCTTGTTTTTGTCGTATTTCAGGATATATGGAGCATTTTGATCGATTGTGAGATCAAGAGGTTTTGCGCCCACTCCGGAGAGTCAACCATGGCCATTTTGAGGGTTATTCTGCAATGGAAGAGGAGTGGAAGAAGAAAGAACGCCGTAGGAGCGACGGGGGAGCGAAAAGATGAAGATTGGGCATTTTCAGCATGCCACTCGGCCGAGTGAAGGAGTCACTCGGCCGAGCATTGAGACCCCGCTCGGCCGGCCAGATCGGACACGCAACAGAGATGTATCAGCGTGCACTCGGCCGAGCATCGCACGCCGACTCGGCCGAGTACGGAGACTCCGTCCGCCCGAGTGGCACCCAGACGACGGCAAGCCAAAATGTCCAACTTACTGTAATCCGTCAGTCTGCCCCAGAAGCCCGACTCGGCCGAGTGACGAAAGCCGTCCGCCCGAGTACCAAATGCCCCTCGGCCGAGTGACATTTGCCACTCGACCGAGTGATGCCGAGGACATGCAGCGCCCAGATTTTCAGACAGCCTCTCACTCTTTTGAAATCTGCTATCATTCCAGCAATCAAAGTATTTTTCTCATATTTTTTATGGATAGTAGACTTCATGACGGTTCCAACGCCGCCAAGAACGCGCAAATCGGAGGTCGGATGAAATCTAGGGAATTTTTGCAAGTTGATGCTGCAGTGCTGGAATTTGCATGTCAGTGTCACTCGGCCGGGTCACATATTCCACTCGGCCGAGTGCGGCCTGGGCCCAGATTTTAAGTTGCGGTTTGGGCTGTTTTGGGGCACGAATTTGAGGGGTTTTCTAGGGTTTCTTGCTAGGGTTTTGGGGGGCTATTTAAGGGGGTTTGTAGCCACCATTAGAGGGGATCCCCATTATGTTTTATTAGAGTTTATTTTAGAGGTTAGGCCATGCCCTAGGCCCCCTCTTGGATCAAAAGGCTTGTATTTGGATTGGAATTCTTCATCAAAGCTAAGTATTTCTATTCTTATTATTTGAATCTTTGTTTTTCTATCTTTTTGTATGCAAGCAATTGTTTTTATTGATTCCTATATCGTTGTTGCTATGCTTGAGTAGATTTGATGTTCTAGGGCATGTGGATGAACCCTATGGATCTAATTTCATATTTGTGATGAATGAATTTCTAAATTGCTAGAATTGCTAGGAGGTTAGGTTGTGATTGATTTATTACGGATAGCTAGGGATTTCCATCGATTTGGGATTTGCAAGAGATTGGATTCTAATCGATGGGAAGGCCTAGATATTCGATTTAGGTTTACAATTGGGTTTCTCTAGATTTGGTTTGCAAGAGATTGGACCAAAGCTAGGATTTTTAATTGTAAATCTATACACATATTCGTTTGCAAGAGATTGGACGAATACGAACTATCACAACCTAGATCGTAACTCGAGTTTGCACGAGAGTGGGCTCGAGGGGCGATTGAACGATGATGTCGATCCTCATGCTAGTGGCTTAGGTTAGGGTTTGCAAGAGATTGGGCACTAACCTAGGTTTGCTATAGACCGGCAATAGCGCGAGAGCGTGAGCTTGGTTCTATATTCAGTTACGACTAGTTCACCTCAATACAAGTCTAGTAATATTAAGATTCACTATTTACAATGATGTATGACGATCCGTAGTGGGAATTCCCTAGCCCTAGACGTCTTTATTTGATTTTATATCCCCATACTTTGCCCGACGATTGTGACAGGATCGCCGCAAGGCAGATTCCCTCTTTTATTATATTGTATTTGACCGATTTCTTTATCACCGACACCGACATCCACCACCATTTCCATTATATCATACCATAGCCATCTCCACCAATAAAACCATCGTAGTCAAACCAACCTAGGATAGATTGGAACCAACACCACCTCCTCGTGTTCGATACCCGCTCGCCACTTTGCCGTGCGCTTGCGGTAAAACTACAACCGTCGCCTCGGGACGTGTATCCGGGGTGCGATCAGGCAGCAAGAGTCTCCGGGAGAGTCAACTTGGGAGCGAGTAGATGAGATGCAAGAGAAATACCCGTACCTGTTTGAGCAATGACTGTTGTATCCTATATTTTCTGCAGTTGTTGGGTATTGTATATAAATGACTGCTCTCCTGTTTTTGCTAAATTTCCGAGGACGGAAATTTTTCTAAGGAGGGTAGGGTGTAACTACCCTAGTGTGTAAATACTTAGTAACCATTAAATTGACCCAAGTTTCTCGTACATGTGCACACCAATCCCGGGGAATGGGGAGATTTGCAAATTGCCCCTCGATTTTTCATTTATACCCAAATGAGGGTATCATTGAAAGTTTGGGCTTAAGGCAAATTTCTTTAAGTTGAGGGGTTATTGTGCAAAAAGGGAAGTGAGATATTTGCAATGGCAAACTTGTAATCAAACAAGCAAGTTGGAGGGTTTTTTTTTCAAAAAAAAAGAGAGAGAAAAAAAAAGAAGAAAATGAAAAATGAGTAAGGCACCATGCCATGGCTAGTACACCTAACCCTCCCCCCCCCCCTCCACCTAACCCCACACCATACCCCCCCCTCCTCCATACTCTTTAAACCCCTTCCAACTCTCCCCTCTCCCCATTTTTCAGCATCATGGCCGAAATTCCCTAGAAAAAGAAAAAAAAAAGAAGGGAGAGAAGAAAGAAGAGAGGAAGAAGAAGAAGAAGAAGAAGAGAAGAGGAGGAGGGAGAAGCCAAGCTTAAGGAGACCCCATTTCCGATTCTAGGCATCTCTTGAAGCTCCAAAAGAGGTAGGAACTTCTCACCTCTCCCTCTAGTTATAGGTGATGGAAAGAAGCTTGTATGTTTGGGTTTTCTTCGAAATTTGGGAAGAATGTTGTAGTGCTAGGATTCTTGTTGCATGCTTGACAATTTGCTGAAACTTTAGATAAGTTCTGGGATTAACTGGCTATTAGGAATTCTCTGAAAATTTTATATGATACTTATCTCGTAGTTATGAGAAACTTTCATGTTCATCACTTTTTCTGATTCGAACTGGAAGTTGGGGTAAAAATTCGAATTGTGCAACTTGCCAGGAACTCTGTCTAGCTGTACACATTTCAGTAAAACAAGCACCACTACCTGCACACATCTTAGATTTTGTTGATTTTGGTCTTGTTGGAAAGATAACAAGATTTTCTCAAAGTTTATTGGACTCTTATGTCGAAATTCTGGCTATAATATGCCCAAATTTGGCTTTGAACACAGACACAGAAATCTGTCTGCAGAACAGTTTTGACACCCTTTACCAAATAATTCACTATAAATCCAATACTTCATATTTTTGTCTGAAATTTTATGGGTGAACTCAGAACTATAATATCTCCAACTTTCATTCTTTGAGATTTGTCAAATTCTCAAAAGAAATGGGTTAAAAATGCTGTTTTTCTATCTGTTCATGCAATTTCAGTATGTTGAAGGGTGTTGGGTGAAATTGGACTTGTATGATATTGCTAATTTTTCACTCCCAATGCATGAATGATGTTGATGCATGTATGTAAGATTAGTTATGCTATTTGTTACAAAAATTTGTGACATGATTCTCTTCGTTTATGTGGCGCTCATTATATGTTTGTTAAAATGCCTGAATGAACTTAAGATTGAAGAAACTTGGAAAATGGCATTGTTAATTGTGTGACATGTATTACCCACGAGGAATTGTATATGATCAATGAGGTTATGATACAGGGCTTATGGAGCATGCTAGTTTGTTGTGAATATCTTATGAAAAGAATGAATTGGGACATCATTTACATACGTCATTTTACATGCTCAATACTCTAGGTTTAATGATTAGTTAAAAGACAACCTAGGGTGTTCTCGTTCCACTCGAAGTGGGTGAGTGCCCTAGGAGGGGTTGGGGAAACCAAGGTAACGAGTGAGCATGCGGGGGATGGACTGCTGAGTTGTGGGCCACTCCCGACGAGCCCTCAGTGGCGGGGAGTTGGTGCGGTTGTGGTTGAGGTTGGTTGTGTTGGTGAACGGCTTCTTTCGTAAGAGCTTGTCTCGGGAAGTCGTAGCATTCCACCCACTTTACCGGGTGAGGTCCAGTCCCCGATGTCTGACCCGTTACTGAGGTTTCGAATTCATGCATGAAAACTAACCTATAAAGAAAAAAACAGTAACTCTGGAATGTGATGCCTTTTCCTTTGTTGTGATTCCTTGTTGTGCACTATGATTAGAGTAGTAGAGTTGTGGAGTTCCTACTGGGCACGTTGTGACGTGTCCTCCCCCCTACAGGTCCAGGCACTGGTTCTCTGGCGGCGGGCCCGGGAGTGGAGACCCCGGAGGGCAGCTCGTCTCAGCAGGGTCCGTAGTGTTATGGTCAGTGTGGGTCGCGTGGTGTAGGTTTGGGTTGTGTGTGTGTGATGAACGTAGTGTTGTACCCCTGTTCCCTTTGTACCCCGTAGGGTTGAGTTGTACTTTTGTGGGAGCTTTTGCTGTTGGGGTTGTACAGTGGACTTGTGCAGTACTGGCCATGTAGTAGCGGTGCTCTGTGACTCTTGGATGTTCTGTTCGTCGTATTTTACCTTACTGCCTGTGTTGTAGTGTCTTGTACTATCTTTCTGTGTTGGAGCTGTACTGTTCTGTTAATCGTTCAGTCTGTACTTTACTGCCTGTGTTTCCTCAGCGTTTGCAGTGGCCTGCGTGACTTTGGTGTGTACTTTAGCGCTTGGTACTCTAATACCGCGGCTTGTCACGCCGACCCTCCCTATTTTGGGCAGCGGGGCGTGACACATATACATCGCAATGGCGATGACGTTTATAAATTATCGTTCCACACTCCGTTGCTAGAAGGCAAACGTAGAGATTGGCCAAACGTGGAACGTGGCAATAAAAGATGAGCTGGACTCACTTATGAAACGTGAAATGTGCGGACCTGAAGTCCAGACACCAAAAGGTGTCAAACATGTGGATAAAACAAAGTATTGCAAACATAAGAAAAATAAATACAAAATCGTATGCTATACGGTAGAACCTATAGCCCAAGGAAAATTTCGCTGAAACTAGGGATCGAACAAATTCAAATGAGCATGTCTCATAAATGATGCATCAGTCTCCCTAAGTTATCAAAAGCGAATACCTTACGATTTGGCGAAGGAAAATTATGGATATGCCGTGATTGGATGTTGTGACGGCATACCTTCGTGGATATCTTGTAAAGATAATTTCCACATTTCCTTAAAAGCCCTGAATAGACTTCAGGACGTCTATTCAAATGAAGAAACAATAAGTATAAGAAATAAATGTACAACCACGAGATTCACTTGACAAGTCAATGATTCCTACTAAAGGTTGTCTTTGCATCTGTGCAAAGAACAGGATTAGAGATCTTAGTTGTAGACAACTAACATCTCATCGGATCTCCTGAAGAGAAAGCCGAAATAAATGTACAAGCCTGACTTTTAAACATGAAATAAAAAGACCTAGGCAAATATAAAGTCATGGCTCATAGAATCCTGTTATAAACGCCCAGAAGCGCGTTGGAGAAATTAAAAGGACCATTGTCATCCAAAGTACACCTACGGTGGTATACTCAATGGATGTACAAAAAAAGTACCCTTCCGATCGCTGGAAGAGGGGGAGGATATAACTGGTCCTAAAGTCCCTTATCTAAGTGCAATCATGCACTCCTGGCTAAACTGCACGCGTCCCGATATAGCAGTTGCAGTTAACTCATTAGCCAGAGATAGTTGGCACCTCACTAGGGCCATTAGACCGGAGTCAAGCCTTCTGCGCTTCCTCCAAGGGTCGAAAGATTTGGACTTACAAATTATAGTAGCATCCTCCAATGTTTGTGCAAATGCAGGTTACAGGTCCGGTCCCTATACTGATAAATCGCAGAATGGGTACCCACAGTGGGATGGCCATCTACTGCAAATATGCAAAGCAACTTATGAAGGCAACATCATCCTATCAATTTCGATATCCTCACCATTCCAGAATCACACCAATGGTGTATTTGAGGGCGCCTGGTGGTACATCACATCCCGATGACGACTGGGATAGAGGCCGGTTCTGTGGAGCTGACCATATAGTCTGAAGACCACATCAGAGGCGACGAAACTTGGCTCACCTCTCCAGAGTTTCTGGACTCAGCAGCTGCTTGATGGTGATAAAATTTGTAATCTGTGTACATTTTCGGAATATTGTAAATAGGAGTGATGATATAAGCCTACGAGATCTGAAAGCCTAAGAGCTTTTACAGATCAGGGGGAGTTGAAGGAATTTGTACTCTTTTCCCTTAGCTATGGTTTTTCCCACGGGGTTTTCCATAGCCAAAGGTTTTAACGAGGCAAATCAAATCAACTATGGATCCCGAAGTATCCACCCCTCTGTGACGCTCAGAATCCAGAAGTATTCATGAGCATAGTCACTTGTACAAATCAGGGGGAGTTAAAAAGCGTTTGCACTCTTTTTCCTTAACTATGGTTTTTCCCACTGGGTTTTCCATGGCTAAAGGTTTTAACGAGGCAAATCTCACCAACTCAGGATCTTGAAGTATCCACCCCATGTGAGACTCTTATACGCTCAGAATCCTGAAGCATTCACGAGCAGAGTCCACACCTATGGCTGGATAAGGGGGAGTGTTGTGAACGGTTATTTAACCGTAGTTGGGTGAGTTTCTGGGCTATCCTAGAGATAGGCCCATATCATTGTAAGCCCATATCTGTATTCCCCCAATTGCCTATAAATAAAGAGCTGGGGCTCCTCCCCCAGTAGTTGATTCATAACAGATTCTTTATTTTGCCCTTCGCCATCTCTCTAATAGCTAGGCAATGCCCAGGTCAAATTCCTCTTTTACACTCATAACCTAGCCGGACCCTGACCACCGGAGATCCATGGCTGCTCAAAAAACCACCGACGAAAATCCTAATTTATTTCCTTCCATCTGGCGAATATCCCAGTCAACCTCGATATAGAGCTCTGCTCGAAGCCATCGTCCGTCCTCAAAGCCCTAAAGCTAAAGACGAAGCAATAGGAGCTCCTACTCCGCATCTTGATCCTCACTCTTGTCTACGTCATCGCCTTCGCCATCAGCCTCTTCTGTGTCCTCCGCTATGAATCCATGATCCATGAGTTCGATCCCTTCTTCAGCTACAAACAACCATCTACATTACGTAGAACGGCTCCAGTTACATCCCCTAATCCCAGGTAGAAACAGAGAAAATTGGGTAACTACCATGGGTCAAACTTAGCTTTTAATTTCTACCACACATTTTAAAAACTTTGCTAGAATACCACACCCCTGAAAAAAGACTAAAATACCCTCGTTACATTTCCAAAAATTAAAACCCCAAAAACTTGTCTTGCGCTTTTCTCTGTTTAATTTCAGGCTGAAGGAAACACCGGGTCTGACGTAGACAAGAATGAATGGTTGGCAAAGATCAACAAGGTAGTTCTAGATGAAAACAAGTGGTGCTTATTGAAATTGTTTCTTCACCCACCTTTATTTGTCTTGCCTCCATGCAGGCCAACAAGGAAGAGGACGATAAAATGCGGACAAGGGCAACAAATGTAGCAGCCCGAGCAGCTGTTGGCGGGGATGATACGCTATCAAAATGGCAACTCATGGCCGAACAAGCTCGCCAGAAGCGTGAAGGGGTGGATGTACCATCATCTTCGCACCCAGGTAAAGCGGCAATCTGTCACGACCCGCTTCCCTAAAATAGAGGCGAGACGTGAAAAGGTCCGCACGAGAGTGGAGCTGTGAAGCCCCAAACCCGATAAGCGTCCACAAATACATAAACAGGTCCCTGTAACCACAACAGAATAACAATAATAACGCAAGGAGAGACTGAAATAAAATTCCACATCTCACAAATTGTCCAACATCAACAAAAGTCCAACATCCAGAAAAGCCACCAGGCTAAAAGAAAAGAGTCCAAGGCCCAGAACAAGGCCAACAATAGCAGCGACATAACAAAGTATAGGTGCTACGCACCGATAACAAAACAACTATCTAACAAAAGTAAAGCACAACGAAGACACTAGGACTGGTCCCCAGTGTCCACGTACTCCCCGTCAAACACTAGCTCGGGCTCGGCGTCAGCAAACACCTCGTCCTCAACGAGGTACTCGGGCACATGATCTAACATGTGTCACCCAAAAGAGTAAAGTGGCACATGTCAGCAAGTCTAAAAGACTTGGGCAAGGAAACTGAAAGTAAGGCAACTAGCAACCTAGCAGTTTAGTATGCATGACATGTCAGTTATAACATGAGTGCACAATTTAAAACATGGCAAGACAATTTGTACAAGAGAACAATTATCGGGACAAGACAAGACAAGAGTAGCCACGCTACTATCAATCTCAAACAATTCACGTTGTTGGTGTTTACGCCCTTCGCCGAATGGTAAACATTCAGACCGATCGGCACTAAACACAAATCACATTTCACGGTTATTTTGTAGATGTTTGCGCCCTTCGCTGAATGGTAAACATTCCAGACCGATCGGCCCCAAACACTACCCCACCCCAAAGAGTTTACGCCTTACAACTGCAGTTGTTGATCAAACAGACTCCCAGTTGAATGGCCGCTTAACCCTCACCCCCTATACCCACACGTAATGGAGCCTGGGGTCCCCGCACATGGAACTCATGTCACGCCCCGCTTCCCTAATATGGAAGGCGAGACGTGAGGAGGTCCGCTCAGACGTGGAGCTGTGAAGCTGCAGTCTGATAAGCGTCTGTAAAAATTTCGAAAAGTAGCAGGTCCTTGCATTGCGACGAAACAACAACAATAATAAATCAGATAAAAGAACATCCACCAACAACATCCAACAAATATTACATCATCACAGAATAGTCATAATAGTACAAGTCTGAACAAGGCCTAAAGCACGGCCGAAACATAAACATCGAGATATATAGGTGCTACACACCGAAATCTAACAGCAACTATAAAAGCAGCAACGACTAAAGAAGTCTCTAGGTGAGACTAGGACTGGTCACCGGTGTCCTCGAACTCGGTCTCAGTAGGGACCTCAAACTCAGCGTCCACGAACTGCTCGTCCTCTGCTACCTGCTCTGTCTCAAAGTCTGACATGTGACACCCAAAGAGAAAAGGGCACATGTCAGCAAAAGTCTCCCAATGGAAGCGGAGAACTTTTGTGCAAGGATACAAATATAGAAAACGACTAGCAGTTCTAAACAATATGAAATAACATTTAAAGAGTGCAATAGTTTAAATGACATGATGCATGCATGTCGTAGCAGAAACTACGAAAACATTATTTCACGATTTTCACGAAACATTAACTTTTCACATTGTGCACAGAGTTTACGCCTTACAGCTGAAGTGGCTGTACGGGCACACTTCTACGCTGAGTGGTCGCTTAACCCTACCCCTCCACGTGTATATGGACTGGCGCCCATCTTCTGGATCACGAGCCAGGAAGTGTTTTTCATTTGGCGTAGGGGTGCACCTAGCCTCAATAGCAATAACATTTGTAGCGTGTGCTACTCAATCACGATGAACATTAAATGCATGCAATGACATGGCAATGAGCAGATAAATTGCGTACCGTAAATTGAAATTAAACATGGCAAGACAGCATGAATGAAAGCAGGTAAAGTGTCGGATCTAGTTTCGTTGTCAAACTAGATCAAATAGGGCGTCTAGGCGACTATCATTTCACCGCCTAGTCTCTTTTACGCTAATACAAAAATTGGCCTAAGACGTGGCCTAAATAATTACTGGCAAGTATCACTTGCCTGTTTCCGGTGATATCGGTTGTCGTAGGTTCGTCTGGGCGGGTACTACGTGTCGATATATTCGGTTCACTGTTTTGGTTACACCAGAGTTATAATTTGCGGAATAACAACATTAATAACAACCTAGTTTTAACTTAATAGCCTAAATAAACCCAACCCAATAGCATGGTTAAAAAAAACCCAATACCTATTAAACGCCCAATAAGCTAATTATATCCTAACCCAATAATTCAGAATCCAATAGGCACATACCCAATAGGAATATTATTCTACACCCAATACCTCAAAACCCAATAATTTTTAAAACCTAATGGGCTATACCCAAAACCCATTAAGAAACTCAAACCCAAAAACAAATTTATTTCTTTCATCCCCTCTTTATTTCCTCTACCTGCCATTCCCCTTTTCATCATTTCTTTAACCCTCAAACTCTCTCTTCATCTTTAAACAAGGCATCTCTTTAAAGGCTATACTTATTTCTCTCCTTCACTACCCCTCTCCCTGTCTCCTCTTTTACAGTCATCATTTCTTGTTTCTTTTTTTTTTGTTCCAACCTTTCGTTTGCAGGCAACAGACCACGAAATCAAAGGGCAGGGGACTTACGCAAGGGGAGGAGGAAGGAGAGGCGACTGGCGGCGGGAGCTTTCCAGGCGGCGGCGGCGGTCTCCAGGTGGCCGGCGGCGGCGGGTCTAGGCCGGCGGCGGCGGCTCCACCTGCTGGGCGGCGCGCGTGCGTGCGTGGGTTGAGGGTGAGAGGGGTGGAGGAGGAAGGAGGAAGAAGGAAGGAGTTTGTGTGGCTATTTCTTTGAATCTGAAAGTTTTAATTTCAGATTTGGTTTGTATTTTTGATTTTGGGTTCCAAACTTCAGATCTGAAATCCTCTTCTTTCTGATTTGAATTTCAGTTTGGGTTGGGTGAATAGGGTTTGGTTGATTCTGAAATTGAGTTTGTGAGAATCTGAAATTAGGTTTTCAGATTTGGGATTTGGTTTGTTTGTTTGTATTGTTTGGGAAGATTTGTTTGAGGGTTTGGGGAAGACGAAGAACAGATTTGGGGAATGGATATGGGTTTGCAGAATGAATTTGCCGGTTTCGTTCATCAGGAAAATTGGCTTAAGAAGATGAGCCTGGGGGACAACACTTCTCATTTTGTCAAAGCAGATTTAATTAGATTAGGATGTGCAGTTATTGTTAACTTAGACCAAAGAGACGTGTTGTTTTTTTTTCCAAACGAAAAGAATGCAAGTTTGAAAAATTTTTAGGGGATGGATCTGATAATGCAACGTGTGTGTTGTCGTTTTGCAGAGGAGAGGTAAAAACGTAATTAACGTAATTAAGAGAGTTTAACTAGTCAACAGTAAAAATGAAAAAGTAATTAGTGAAATTAATTAAAGTAATTAAGATTTTGTAATTAGTAAATTGTAATTAGCAGAATAATTAAGTTAAAGTATTTATTAAGGCGGTAAATATTGACGATACGGTAAAACGAAAACATTGACGCGCTCGCGTCGATACTTACGGACGGAAAGTTAACTCGATGACTGAAGAAAATACTGGCACGCACAATTGAAAACACGCCTAAAAAATACCGGCCGTTACATTCTACCCACCTTAATAAAAATTCCGTCCTCGGAATTCTCATCAACTAAGGAGTGGAAAACAAATATGGATAACGCCCTCGTATCTCATCTTCTCGCTCCCAGGTAGATTCTCCTGGCGAGTCACGACGCCACATTACTCTGACTAAATCAACAGTCTTATTCCTGAAGACTTTCTGACGTCGATCCAGGATCTCCACTGGTTGCTGCTCATACGTCAGATCTGTCCGAACTGTAATCTCAGAGTAGTCCACAGCATGAGAAGGGTCGCTGATATAACGACGTAGCTGGGACACATGAAAGACGTCATGAACTCCTTCTAAGGACGGTGGCAAAGCTAAGCGATAAGCTACTTCTCCAACTCGCTCTAGCACATCGAATGGTCCAATATATCTCGGACTAAGCTTGCCTCTCTTCCCAAATCGAATCACTCCTCGATTTGGTGAGATTTTTAGGAACACATGATCTCCCGGCTGAAATTCCAGAGGACGCCGTTTAGCATCTGCCCAATGCTTGTAACGGTCCTGGGCGATCCGAATCTTGTCTCTGATATCTCGCACAACATTAACTGCTTCCACTATCATCTCTGGTCCCAAGAGTTCTCTATCACCAACGTCGTCCCAACTCAACGGCGATCGACATTTTCTCCCGTAGAGAGCCGCAAATGGGGCCATGCCAATGCTCGCCTGATAGCTATTGTTGTAGGAAAACTCCACTAGGTGCAAATGATCCTCCCACGAACCCTTGAGATCCAACATGCAAGCTCTCAGCATATCCTCCAAGATCTGAATAGTGCGCTCCGACTGTCCATCCGTCTGCGGGTGATACGCAGTACTGAATTTCAGACTGGTACCCAGATTGGTCTGCAGACTTTTCCAAAACTGAGATGTGAATCGCGTATCACGATCTGATACAATGCTCACAGGGACTCCATGTAAGCGTACAATCACCTACACGACATAATTCACATCACGACTAGTACTAGAAGAAAATTATAAAGGTACGAGTTAAGTCATTACCTCCATATACTTCCTTGCTAATATCTCCGTGGATTGCCCAACTCGGAAAGGTATAAAGTGCGCGGACTTGGTTAATCGGTCAACGATAACCCAAATCGCGTCATTTTGCTTGGTGCTCCGAGGTAGTCCAGTCACGAAGTCCATCGTGATGTGCTGCCACTTCCATTCTGGAATCGGCAGTGGTTGTAATAGTCCAGCAGTGCGATGATGTTCAGCTTTCACTTGCTGACACACGAGGCACTTGGCAACGCTCCGTGCCACACTTCTCTTCATTCCATGCCACCAGAAATTTTGTCGAAGATCCTTGTACATCTTAGTACCTCCAGGATGAATAGAATAAGGCGAACTGTGAGCCTCATTCATCAACTCCTCTCTGATATCTCCGGCAGGTACGCAGATCCTACTACCATATCTCAAAGATCCATCTGTGTGAATCAGAAAATCTGTCCGAAGCCCTGCTTCGACTTGCTCTCTGATCTTCTTCAACTTAGCATCTCCAGCTTGAGCAATCTTGATTCGATCCACGATCGTCGATTGAATTTGCATGTTCATCAATGACGATGTGACTCCCGGTAGAACAGCTTCAACATTCATCCTTCGTAGATCCTGCTGCAATCTCCACTGAGCTGTGAGAATCATCACTTCGGGCAGTCGACTCAAGGCATCCGGTACGACATTCACCTTCCCTGGATGATACTGAAGATCGATGTCGTAGTCTGCCATCAATTCCAACCATCTACGCTGTCTCATATTCAACTCCTTCTGGGTGAATATATATTTCAAACTTTTGTGATCAGTGAAGATTTTCACTTTTTCACTCAGTAAGAAATGTCGCCAAATCTTCAAAGCAAAGACGACAGCGGCTAATTCCAAGTCGTGGGTCGGATAATTCTTCTCATGGATCTTCAACTGTCGCGAAGCATATGCGACCACATGATTGTGCTGATGCAGCACGCATCCAAGTCCCTTGCCTGATGCATCGCAGAAAATCTCGAAGCCTCCGCTTCGGTCCGGAATAGCTAAAACTGGTGCAGACGTCAACCTCTCCTTCAAGGTAGAAAAGGCTTGCTCACAAGAGTCTGACCAACAGAACTTAACATCCTTCCTCGTCAATTTCGTCATCGGCTCAGCTATCTTCGAGAAATCCTTGATAAATCTGCGGTAGTATCCAGCCAATCCAAGGAAACTCCTGATGTCCGATGCCGATCGAGGTGTAGGCCATTCACTAACTGCTTTGACCTTCTCCGGATCCACCGAGATTCCAGCTCCCGATACTACATGCCCAAGAAATGCAATTCTATCCAGCCAGAATTCGCATTTGCTGTACTTGGCATACAGTCTATGGTGACGGAGCGTCTCCAACACTATCTTCAAATGTTCTGCATGCTCTTCCTCGCTCTTCGAGTACACCAAGATGTCGTCTATGAAAATCACCACGAACTTGTCGAGGAAGTCGTAAAAGATAAGGTTCATGAGATTCATGAACACAGCAGGAGCGTTGGTCACACCGAATGGCATGACAACGAACTCATAATGCCCGTACTTAGTCCGAAAAGCAGTCTTGAGTACATCTTCCTTCTTGACTCTAACTTGATGGTATCCGCTCCGGAGATCCAACTTCGAAAATACCCTCGATCCACCAAGCTGATCGAAGATATCATCAATACGTGGCAGCGGGTACTTGTTCTTCACTGTGATCTGATTCAACTCCCGATAATCAATGCACATTCTTCTCGATCCATCCTTCTTCTTTACTAGCAAGACGGGTGCACCCCAGGGAGATACGCTGGGATGAATGAAACCCTTCTGTAGTAGCTCATCCAACTGCTTCCTCAACTCTTCTAATTCTGCAGGAGCCATACGGTACGGCGCCTTTGAAATTGGTTGAGCTCCTGGCATAAGATCGATGCCGAACTCCAACGCTCGATCAGGCGGCAGTCCAGAAATGTCTTCAGGGAAGACGTCTTCGAAATCTCTCACTACTGCAGGCTTCTCTGGCTCAGCAATCATAGATGCAACGGTCAATCGGTAAGGCTGGGCTCGGAACTTGACAGGTCCAAGCGAATGTCCTCCGCCGACAAACTCGAATACTGGGTGGTCAGGAATTTCGAACACCACTTTCTTCCGGTGACAGTCGATCGTGGCATAAAAAGCTCCTAACCAGTCAATGCCGAGAATAGCATCGAAATTGGATAGGTCGTGGACAATGAAATTAGCATACAGTTCGTGTCCACTAATCACCAACGGGCATGGTTTACATCCCAGTGCAACCTTCACTACACCATTCCCAGTTGTAATGTTCCAACACTTGGGAAGTGTATAGGTGGGTATCGAGTGTTCGACTACAAACTTCCGAGATAGGATGCACATGGAAGCTCCAGAATCGAACAGGGTCAAGGCCGGGTGAGATGAAACTAAGATGACACCTAAGGGTAACATGCAACTAAATTAACATGGATATAACTAATCAAATATAATGCTTGAATAAGGAAGACTAGTGTAGAGGTTACCAGCAATAACTCCGTCCTCAGTCTCTGCCTCTGCTGCAGTCATCGTAAAGGCTTGCCTCTTAGGCTGAACGGCCTGCTGGAAAGCCTGTTTCTGGGGAATGAGAGGCGCTCCACGTCCAGCGACTACCGGAGCTCTTTGCTGCTGAACTCCAACTGGTGCCTTCCACGGTTGCTTAGCACTCGGGCAGTCCCTCAATGCATGCGTAGCGTCACCACAAACCAAGCACTGGCCCAGAAGCCTCCTGCACTGCTCCTTCACATGACCAGTCTTGCCGCAATGACTGCACGTCTTCTGGCTAGGCCCACCTGGCCTTTTAAACTGCACGGACTGATTAGGCTTGAACCCAGGCCTAACCACAGCTCTGGCCTGCTCCATAGGCCTCTTCCCAGCACCTGAATACTGCCCTCTCTTCTGATTGGCAATCAGCTCCTGTCTCTTGGCAGCTATCAACAACTTCTGGTAAGAGTCTAAGTCCGAAGAGGAAATCAGACTCTGCAGCTCCAAAGATAAACCCTGTAAGAATTTCTGAGCTCGATCCTCAGCGGTCTCCACTATCTTCGGTGCAAAGCGACTCAATTTCATGAACTCTTGGTGGTACTGATCCACCGTCAGATTTCCCTGCTTCAAATTGATGAACTGCTGCATCAGCTCTCTCCTGGCAGCTCGAGGGAAATACTCATCATTAAATCTCGCCTTGAAAGTGGCCCAAGGGATAGGCTTCGCCAACAGCTGCTCTTCTGACTCCCACCAACTGCGGGCATTATCCTTCAGTTGTTTCTTCACTAAGTCAACCCATCCAGCCGGGTTAACTTTCGAGAGAAGCAGATTATCCTCTGTGTTCTTCATCCATTCATCCGCAGCTAATGATCCTTCTGACCCAGTGAAATATGACGGGCCCAGCTCTCGAAATTGCTTCGCTCCCGGCTCGAAGCGAGGGGCATTCTGTAGCATGCCCTGCTGAACCTGCATCATCTGATGCATCATCCTCATCATCTCAGCTGTGGTGGGTTCTCTATCAGCATCCGCAACACGTCCTGCTCCACCACCAGCTCCAGGTCCACTACCAGCTCCTCGGGTAACGCGTCTACCGGCCATCTAAGACAAGGAAATGTTCAGATTAGACTTAATCATGACCCGAATGTAATTAATTGGATGTCATTATCATTATTGTTATTTCGATATTCGCAGATGCAAAGAGGAAGACCTGCATGGGCCACCACTAAAACCTGTCACGCCCCGCTTCCCTAATATGGAAGGCGAGACGTGAGGAGGTCCGCTCAGACGTGGAGCTGTGAAGCTGCAGTCTGATAAGCGTCTGTAAAAATTTCGAAAAGTAGCAGGTCCTTGCATTGCGACGAAACAACAACAATAATAAATCAGATAAAAGAACATCCACCAACAACATCCAACAAATATTACATCATCACAGAATAGTCATAATAGTACAAGTCTGAACAAGGCCTAAAGCACGGCCGAAACATAAACATCGAGATATATAGGTGCTACACACCGAAATCTAACAGCAACTATAAAAGCAGCAACGACTAAAGAAGTCTCTAGGTGAGACTAGGACTGGTCACCGGTGTCCTCGAACTCGGTCTCAGTAGGGACCTCAAACTCAGCGTCCACGAACTGCTCGTCCTCTGCTACCTGCTCTGTCTCAAAGTCTGACATGTGACACCCAAAGAGAAAAGGGCACATGTCAGCAAAAGTCTCCCAATGGAAGCGGAGAACTTTTGTGCAAGGATACAAATATAGAAAACGACTAGCAGTTCTAAACAATATGAAATAACATTTAAAGAGTGCAATAGTTTAAATGACATGATGCATGCATGTCGTAGCAGAAACTACGAAAACATTATTTCACGATTTTCACGAAACATTAACTTTTCACATTGTGCACAGAGTTTACGCCTTACAGCTGAAGTGGCTGTACGGGCACACTTCTACGCTGAGTGGTCGCTTAACCCTACCCCTCCACGTGTATATGGACTGGCGCCCATCTTCTGGATCACGAGCCAGGAAGTGTTTTTCATTTGGCGTAGGGGTGCACCTAGCCTCAATAGCAATAACATTTGTAGCGTGTGCTACTCAATCACGATGAACATTAAATGCATGCAATGACATGGCAATGAGCAGATAAATTGCGTACCGTAAATTGAAATTAAACATGGCAAGACAGCATGAATGAAAGCAGGTAAAGTGTCGGATCTAGTTTCGTTGTCAAACTAGATCAAATAGGGCGTCTAGGCGACTATCATTTCACCGCCTAGTCTCTTTTACGCTAATACAAAAATTGGCCTAAGACGTGGCCTAAATAATTACTGGCAAGTATCACTTGCCTGTTTCCGGTGATATCGGTTGTCGTAGGTTCGTCTGGGCGGGTACTACGTGTCGATATATTCGGTTCACTGTTTTGGTTACACCAGAGTTATAATTTGCGGAATAACAACATTAATAACAACCTAGTTTTAACTTAATAGCCTAAATAAACCCAACCCAATAGCATGGTTAAAAAAAACCCAATACCTATTAAACGCCCAATAAGCTAATTATATCCTAACCCAATAATTCAGAATCCAATAGGCACATACCCAATAGGAATATTATTCTACACCCAATACCTCAAAACCCAATAATTTTTAAAACCTAATGGGCTATACCCAAAACCCATTAAGAAACTCAAACCCAAAAACAAATTTATTTCTTTCATCCCCTCTTTATTTCCTCTACCTGCCATTCCCCTTTTCATCATTTCTTTAACCCTCAAACTCTCTCTTCATCTTTAAACAAGGCATCTCTTTAAAGGCTATACTTATTTCTCTCCTTCACTACCCCTCTCCCTGTCTCCTCTTTTACAGTCATCATTTCTTGTTTCTTTTTTTTTTGTTCCAACCTTTCGTTTGCAGGCAACAGACCACGAAATCAAAGGGCAGGGGACTTACGCAAGGGGAGGAGGAAGGAGAGGCGACTGGCGGCGGGAGCTTTCCAGGCGGCGGCGGCGGTCTCCAGGTGGCCGGCGGCGGCGGGTCTAGGCCGGCGGCGGCGGCTCCACCTGCTGGGCGGCGCGCGTGCGTGCGTGGGTTGAGGGTGAGAGGGGTGGAGGAGGAAGGAGGAAGAAGGAAGGAGTTTGTGTGGCTATTTCTTTGAATCTGAAAGTTTTAATTTCAGATTTGGTTTGTATTTTTGATTTTGGGTTCCAAACTTCAGATCTGAAATCCTCTTCTTTCTGATTTGAATTTCAGTTTGGGTTGGGTGAATAGGGTTTGGTTGATTCTGAAATTGAGTTTGTGAGAATCTGAAATTAGGTTTTCAGATTTGGGATTTGGTTTGTTTGTTTGTATTGTTTGGGAAGATTTGTTTGAGGGTTTGGGGAAGACGAAGAACAGATTTGGGGAATGGATATGGGTTTGCAGAATGAATTTGCCGGTTTCGTTCATCAGGAAAATTGGCTTAAGAAGATGAGCCTGGGGGACAACACTTCTCATTTTGTCAAAGCAGATTTAATTAGATTAGGATGTGCAGTTATTGTTAACTTAGACCAAAGAGACGTGTTGTTTTTTTTTCCAAACGAAAAGAATGCAAGTTTGAAAAATTTTTAGGGGATGGATCTGATAATGCAACGTGTGTGTTGTCGTTTTGCAGAGGAGAGGTAAAAACGTAATTAACGTAATTAAGAGAGTTTAACTAGTCAACAGTAAAAATGAAAAAGTAATTAGTGAAATTAATTAAAGTAATTAAGATTTTGTAATTAGTAAATTGTAATTAGCAGAATAATTAAGTTAAAGTATTTATTAAGGCGGTAAATATTGACGATACGGTAAAACGAAAACATTGACGCGCTCGCGTCGATACTTACGGACGGAAAGTTAACTCGATGACTGAAGAAAATACTGGCACGCACAATTGAAAACACGCCTAAAAAATACCGGCCGTTACAACTCAGCTAGTGAGCCTGGGGTTGCCCCGCACATTGAGCTCGCATTCTTAGTTCACAATTCAATAAATTGAGCGTTGGGGTTAGTAACTCATTATGCTCGCTTTTGGTCACGAGCCAGGAACACATGCATCGTAGCAAAGCTACGCATTCACAACAACACTTAAAGAATGCGAGGACATGACAATTCATTTGCGTACCGTTAATGGAAAGTAAACATGACATGGTAATTGTGCAACATGATATATGTTGGAACTAGCTTCGTTGTCAAGCTAGCTCCCCAATTTGCGCCTAAGCGAGTATCATTTCGTCGCCTAGCCTCTTTTACGCCTACATTAAGCAAATGGCCTAAAACATGGCCTAAACCCTAAGTGGCAAGTTTCACTTGCCTAGCACCGGGAATGACGACCACTTCGTCACACGGATGCTATCTACGGGGGAAATCGCTGTTAAGGGGGAAACAAACACCAAACACATGAAATTAATTAGGGTTTCACCAAAATTATCAATAAGTTATGAAAACAATGGTAGAACGATTTCTTACCAAGAGGAAGCGGAAGAAACACTCCGGGGAACCCTAGGATCAGATCTGGAGAAGATTGGAGAAGTTTGGGGAAACTAGGGTTTTGGGGGATTTGGGGATTTGATGGATTTTGGTGAGATTTTGGGGAAGATGAGAGGTAGATAGAGTAGATGGATAGTTTGGATGATGGATTTAGGGCTTGGAATGGAGAAATGAAGCTTGGAGGAAGATGGGGGCTGAAGGGGGAAGATTTTAGGGTTTTGGGTCGTGTTGGAGAAGATGAAATCGTTTGGGTTGGGTTTAAATAGGATGGGCTGGCGGCTGCCCAGAAATTAGGGTTTCAACACTGGTTAGTCGGTCAAAGAGCAACCACTGACCGACTAGTTTGGCAACTAGTCGGTCGGTCGACCAACGCAGACCGACTAAGTGTAAACAGTAACTCCTGAACGAAAATAGGATTTAGAGTTAGTCGGTCCATGAACAAGTACTGACCGACTAGTTTAGCAACTAGTCGGTCGATGAACGTTCTTAGACCGACTAAGAGTAAACAGTAGCTGATACAAAAACAAGATGATGAGTTAGTCGGTTAAAGAAGCATTGCCGACCGACTAGTTTGCAACCTAGTCGGTCAACCAACGTTCTTAGACCGACTAACGATAAACAGTAACTCCTGAGAAATTTAGAAAACTAACTAGTCGGTCCAAGAAGGATTGCCGACCGACTGGATCGTCATCTAGTCGGTCGGTGCCCCTTCTTCTACCGGCTAATGAGCACCAAAAGTTCCGATACGGAGCGCGGGGCCCCGGGATCGATTCCTAAGACTCCTAGGCTTGATCTAACAGTTAGATACGACCGTTATGAAGCCCGTCACGAATGACATACTTCGAAATCGACGATCCTAATGAAGAAGCGAGAAAATACGACGAATCGATCGAAAATGAAATCTACGGAGACGAAAACTACACAAGAGGAGAAAATCCACCAAAACATATGTTATATTATATTAAATTCAGATACATGAAAAGCAGTCGTTACACAATCAGCAGGCCTTCACCTCGCCACAAAAGAAATTTGAGGGAGCAGCAAGAAACCAAGAAGAAAGGTTCATCTTTCCCTTCAATCTATTGGTTCTTCTTCCCCTCAGTTCTTTCCTAGTTCGACGATATATTACTTTGATGCGTTGGGTTTCAGTGGGCAACAGGAAGTTCGGAAGAAACCCAACAGCGATGTCCCAACCCAGGGTGACATGCAGGATTTCTAGAAAGGACGTGGTTGCGGTGTTGGAGAGGGAGCCTCAAATGTCGAAGTCTACACTGATCTACCACTTGTATGAGAAGTCGTCTGGTGATTCTGCTGTATGACAAGTCGACGATGTATGTGTTTGAGAGGGGACCGACACAAAGCCTTGCCTAATGTGGGGGTATTTTAGTCTTTTTTTCAGGGGGTGTGATATTCTAGCAAAGTTTTTAAAGTGTGTGGTAGAAATTAAAAGCTAGGGTTGACCCATGGTAGTTACCCAATTCTCTCGTAGAAACACTAATCTTAACCCGAATTTATATTTGCAAAGATTTGGGTTTCTTGGATCCCAAATCCGTATCCGAAACAGACGCTGATGCCGTGTACACATCCTCATCGTCATTGAGAAAAAGGGCGATGTATGCTACATGAGGAGTTTAGGAGAGGTCGGAGGAGGGGTCATCGTCATCGTCCCAAGGTTTATTCGACACTGTTTAACTACCCGCGAATTGGTCAGATGCTTTTTCGGATATTTACCTAATGAGTGTAAGCGGTGAGCAATTTTAATGGCAAACTTGTAAATAAACAGTAAGAGCGGGGGTAATAGCAAACTTGTAAATAAGTGATAAGTGCGCGACACTAGAACGGTGGGTGCGCAAATCAATTCTCTTTATAAAATCCTCCGACTGCTGCTTAAATTGCCCTTTTTTTCGTTTTTTGGCCCTTTTTTTCGTTTTTTCTGTTTTCATTCCCATTGATTCTCACAACAGGAGTCTCAAATATTCTCCCAAATTCTATTCGAAATCGCCGAAAGGCCTAAGCTTTTCTCTAGGGTTCCTTCGATCGGATCTGACATCATGTATCGTTTCTCGATTCGATTCGATGTCAATTCGCTCTTAATTTTGATGCGTTTCCTCTTGATTTGATTTAATATTTGTTTCTGTTTTTTTAAGATCGGAGGGGTTGAGGGGATGGCGCACAGAGTGGATCACGAGTACGATTACCTGTTCAAGATCGTGCTGATCGGCGACTCCGGCGTAGGGAAATCCAACATTTTGTCGAGATTCACAAGGAATGAGTTCTGCTTGGAGTCCAAATCGACGATCGGGGTCGAATTTGCCACCAGGACTCTTCAGGTGAGATCTAAGTTATCTGCTCTGTTATATATTTTAGCTCATTTTGCTAGCTGATTCATCAATTATTGATACAACTTTTGCTATGAAGGAAACTGTTTGAAATTTGTCTCTAATTGCTATGATCTGGCAGAAAATTTTATATTTTTGAAATGAAATCGGAATTCTGTGTGCTTCGAATTAGTTATTTTTATCTTTTGAGAATTCATAGTCTTGCATATTCTGTATCAGAATCACAATGAATTTTGATTGGATGTGAAGAGTTTCAAAGGGGGATTTTGTTGCATTTTAACTGAACATATAGCAAGTGCAATATAATTCTATGGAAACATGACAGAAAGTGGGGTTGGAAACAAACCAAGTTTTATCTAATTTATCAACCACAGTATCCATATATCTGAAGGAAGAACTTGAGCTAAGTTACTTGCGTTCATTAATTAATTTTCCATTAGGTATTCCATCTGGATCCGTTTTATGGCATCACATGTTTTTGGCTAAGATGCATCGAGTTACGAGAGCGTGGTCTATCAAGTTATATGCTTACAGGATGTATTTCATAGAGTGGGTTCTTTGTAAGGAACAAAGATGTGCAAAACTATGGGAGCTGTTAAACAGATGTATCTATTCTGAGAAGACATTGATGAAAGGAGGTGTATTTCCCTATGGAATAGGCTCATTGGAACCAGACCACATGGTGAATATTGGGTTTGCCTCTTGCATCGAGTCAATGCCAGAATTTCAACATGATATAAAATCATTTTGGGAATTTATTCCCACATTGGAAAGACATTTGAAGGGTAAGCACTTGATATATGTGATTAGGGGAATAATGATCTAGATTCCAAGCGTTTGAGCTTATTATCAATTCCACATGGATGACTCCTTTCTACCACCTTAAAATTCTCAATTACTCATATCTGGAGACATGATAGATTGTTAGTCTAAATTTTCTAGTTTTTAACTTGTAGCCAACAGGAATGCATTTGAACATGTGTCTAAACTAAATTGATGATATTGTCACCATTTTTTAGTTTGCACAGCCAAGTTGTGATTGGGGAGGACAGCTGACTTGCACATTTCATGGACGAGTCTTTTCCATTCCCCTCGTTGTAATTGATAACTAAACGATGAGACACTCAAGATTCTTTTCCAGTTGAATTGGCATTAATGTTAAATGTTATTATTGCAACCTCTGTCTCAGTTTTCGTGTTATAATGTAGGTGTAGCCATGCATATTAATACTGTCAGCCAATCTGACAATCTATTGACCTCTTAACAAGAGCTGTGATTGTCAGACCTGAATATCGGCTCATTGGATATGATGTTTGTAAAACAAAATCATATGCAAGTGTTCATGATCATAAGAGTGTGAGAAAGTATTATGCTGGATGTCACATGCCTACCACACAACACTCTTCCTTTATCCGGGCGCGCTTGGGACTTGCTACGAAAACACAGGTTAAGATGAAGGCTACGATGATGATGATGATGAAAATCATATGCGACTGACCTAACTACCTGTAGTGAATGAATACTTCACCTCACAAATCAATGTAATAACACCCTCAATTTCTTTTTTGTTCTTTCCAATCTGCAGCTTCATTTGTTTTGCATACCCTGGAGGTTTATTTGATAATCATGGATGTATGTTATAGGAATTATTGGATGCCATAATGCAGGCATCCAGATTGGTTATTTGCCTCCTACTTGCGGGTGCTATAGAGTTATCTCTCAATGTTAGTCCTTTTAACTATTTTTTCTTCAATATTTTTGTTCTGCAAACAGATAGAAGGGAAGACAATCAAGGCACAGATATGGGACACCGCAGGTCAAGAGAGGTACCGTGCCATCACCAGTGCTTACTACAGAGGCGCTGTAGGAGCGCTCTTAGTCTATGACATCACAAAGAGGCAGACTTTTGAGAATGTCCAGAGGTGGCTTCGTGAGCTTAGAGACCACGCGGACTCTAACATTGTCATCATGATGGCCGGTAACAAGTCTGACTTGAATCATCTTAGAGCGGTGTCCCCGGAGGACGCTCAGATGCTAGCGGAGAAGGAGGGACTCTCATTTCTGGAGACCTCAGCCTTGGAAGCGCTCAATATCGAGAATGCATTTCACACCATCCTCACCGAAATTTACAACATAGTAAGCAAGAAGGCACTGGCTGCGCAAGAGGCAGCAAGCGCCGCGGCGCCTCCCTCTCAAGGGACAACCATCAACGTAACTGATTCTGCTGTTCCAAGAAGAGCTTGCTGCTCTACTTAGGCAGTTGAATGGTATGAATGACAAGGCAAGACGAAGAGATCGGCCCGTTCGGGCTAACCTCGGCCCCGGCAATGTGTAGATTAATATTATTTTCTTCTTATTCTTTGATGTGTGATCTTGGAGGTTGTGGTATGTAGGTTCTTGGTTTACCTGCAAGAAATTTTTATTTAAAAATGATAGGCTACTACTTGTGTAGTGCAGATTGTTCTTAGCTCTTCCTTTCGTCCTGGAACTAATGACTCATTCTAGTGTAGACACAGAGCAATTGAAAAATTGTGGTTCCCTTGTATTGTTGTCAACGTCGCAAATAAATCTTCTATTTTCCTTTTGGTGGAGTTGAGCAACTGATGTTCTGGGATAGGATCTGTCTTCAACTGATGTCCATGTTTGTCAAACAAATTGGATTTGCAACTCAAATTGCAACAGTTAAGAGATGAATCAGGCAGATTATTTTTGAGACCGTGTTAAACATCAAGCCTAAACTAATGATCTTGTTGCAAGAGTGAGTTTCAAATCTCACCATCAAATATAATAATAATAGGAAGCATGCCATCAAAATATAACATCATACATTATCTGAAAATTCTGGACAGATTGAATTTTATCTTTGTCAAATTGAACTACGGATGGATACCTTCGTCGGCCACACACAGTGGTGCTCATCTGAGAACGCTGGCGTTTATCAGTGATGAGCACAATGCAAAAAGACAATGCACTAAGAGGACATGAATCTATAGATAGAAGATCTGTTATCTTTACATATTGTGGTAAAAAAATTGATCCTATCCACATAGATACAGAATCTATTATCTTGCAGCACATTGGAGATGGTTGCATGATTGTTTATTATGAAGACCCTGAGATGCTGTTAGGGATAAAAGATTTAAATGAAAGAGAAATCCAAACACGCAGTGCTCGTCATCACATTGATCAATTTCACTTTTGACACAACTGGGTATTGGCCATGGCTCAAGAATGATTGGCCTGACATTTTAATGGAACCCCCACAAAAGCTTGTCCCAGTTGGTTGCCTCTGAGATCAAACACAATCTCCTGCTGAAAAAAAGAAAGATAAAGATGTGAGTAGGATTGATCTGTAACCTGTAAGCCACAGCCGACCCATTAAGTGTCTGATCTAAGTTAGTCTGGTTCGAAATCATTTGCCTTTGTGCCGACAAAATTGCCTGAAAATGGCGACAACATTTGTTGCAGGAAAATAGACGACTAACGCTTTCATTGGTTTACTTCTGGCAACGTTTGCATATTGCCTTTGTGCTGATATGGTGCAACATTCATGTCTATCAGAGCTAGTTACCAGTTATGAATATTTCTGAAAATATTGACACAATCACTAATTATCAATTACATCGAGAAAGCTATAAGGAGAAATTGGAGAAAATTGGCTAACTAGCATGGGTCAACCCTCTCTTTTAACTTCTATCACCCAATTTAAAATCTTTGCTAGAATACCACACCCCCCCCTGCGAAAAGACTAAAATACTACCATTAATTATTTTCAACAAATACTAGTGTATATTAACGTATATTAACGCATATTAGTGTATATTAACGTATCTTAGCATTTTCTTTACCACATACTTATTAGTTCATATGAAAATGGCCCAATATCCGCCTCAACATCAAGCAATTAAGGGCTGAACTGAACCTTCCACCATCTGAAAATGAACCCCCTAAAGTGATTGAGCTCAATGATGCTGAGAAGTTTGTTGATGTTGAGTCGGATATTGGGTCATTTCCATACGAACTAATAAGTATGTGGCAAAAAAAATGCTAAGATACGTTAGCATACACTAGTATACGTTAATATACACTAGTATATGTTGAAAACAATTAATGTGGGTATTTTAGTCTTTTCGTAAAGGGTGTGTTATTCAAGCAAAGATTTTAAATTGGATGGTAGCAGTTAAAAGAGAGGGTTGACCCACGCTAGTTAGCCAATTTTCTCGAGAAATTGTGTGTCTAGCCAACCGAAAGAGGCAAGCAAAAAAGAGTGGCCATGAAATTTGAGACCATTTCCAAAATGGCTTCCAGTGCAGCATTCAACTATGTGACACTTGCTGAATAGTCAACATAAACCACATTCTCATAACATGATGCCATAGCTCAAGAACACCGACGATGGAACTAAAATGTGCAAGTCATAACCACTAAACAGGGTCGTCGTTAATTGAGAAACGCCTAAAACATGCCAGATTACAGCGACAATCAAGATCGTGTAACACGACGATTATCTTCACCTTGTAAAATGCTCAGTGATCAGCCCACCAACTATTGCACTCACATTCTGACATTGTTTTTCCGCTTTGCGTCATTATCATCACTAAGCCATCCCGTTCATTTACACCACGTTCACTGCACCTCTCCAGTCTCAGATGTGGCCGAGGGATGAACACATCATCTACATCCGTTGCTCGCCTTAACATCCATAAAACATATCATGGAATCAGATCCCTTTGGAGCCCGATGTGACCCGAGTGGGCTTTCGCAGCTCATTGTGACCTCATTTGCCTCCGATCTCAAGTCAAACGTAAAGCTAGGAGGAGGATGAGAATGAATTGGTGACTGAGCACTATCATTTTTATTCTCCTTTTCAAGATTTTGATACCTGAAACTGGAATGTGAGTAGGATACGAGCTATGGCTTTTTAGGCATTTAGCTTTGACCATTGTCCAAATTTGCACACCTTGTCTCTCTCTATATAAGCAGGCAGAGAGTTCAGTCTCACTCTCAAGTTCAACATTTGCGATACACTTCACAATTCCTATAGCTCATGGACAAGAGAGAGGAGCTAGAGCGTGATTCGGAGAAATGGGTACTTGACTCTTCGGTCGATCACAAGGGAAGGGTTCCTCTGAGAGCCTCCACTGGAGTTTGGAGAGCATCCATCTTCATCATAGGTAAGACTAAAATGCAAGCATCATGTTGATCGTTGGCATACTGAAATCAATGTGTCTATGCGCAGCGATTGAGTTCAGCGAGAGGATGAGCTACTTCGGGCTGGCGGCCAGCCTGATCATGTACCTGACCAAGGTCATGCATCAGGACGTCAAGACTGCGGCGAAGAACGTGAACTATTGGATTGGCGTTACGACGATGATGCCGCTCATCGGAGGATTCATCGCCGATGCATACCTCGGACGGTTCTCTACGGTGCTTGTGTCTTCTCTCATCTATATACTGGTAATAATCGTGTCTGTGCACCTGTGGTTTCAATTCCTCTTGCTGAGGGGGAAAATGACTCTGAAATCTTGGATTTTGCTCTGCAGGGTCTCATCCTGTTGACGTTGTCACAGCTCGTCCCGAGTCTGAGACCATGCCACATCCACACCTGCAACAAAGCCTCGAGGGCTCATGAGATCGTCTTCTTCGTTGCCATATATTTGATCTCTGTTGGCACCGGCGGCCACAAGCCGTCGCTCGAGAGCTTTGGGGCCGACCAGTTTGACGACAGCCACGCAGGGGAGAGGAGGAAGAAGATGTCATACTTCAACTGGTGGAACTGCGGCCTTTGCAGCGGAGTACTGCTTGGCGTGACTGTCATCGTGTACATCCAGGATAACGTGAGCTGGGTGGCCGCGGACACGGTGGTCGCTCTTGTCATGTGCATTAGCCTCGCGGTATTCCTCGCTGGCAGGCCATTGTACCGATATCGGACTCCTGGAGGCAGCCCCTTCACACCAATGCTGCAGGTTCTGGTTGCAGCCTTTGCCAAAAGGCACCTCCCATATCCTTCTGATGTTGGAGAGCTGTACGAAGTCTCAACATCACAAAAGACTGAGAAAAGGCTACTGTGCCACACTGATAAGTTCAGGTGACATACATGTTAACAAATGTTATGTTAGTCCCATACAGAGTCCATTTTTTCCTCTAACAAGCAACGATTCTTCATGGCAGGATTCTAGACAAAGCTGCCATCGTCGAGCAAAACCGATGGCCATTGGCTACCGTGACCCAAGTAGAGGAGATGAAGCTGTTGCTGTCCATCATTCCCATATGGCTCACCTCCTTGCCGTTCGGCATCTGCGTCTCGCAGGCATCAACCTTCTTCATCAAGCAAGGAAGCATCATGGACCGAAGGATGGCGGGCGGCCTGGAGATCCCGCCGGCCTCCCTCTACTCCTTCGCGGCCGTCAGCATGGTGGTTGCCGTCTCGTTCTACGAGAAGGTCCTAGTGCCGTTCCTGCGACGGTACATGGGAAACGAAAGGGGCATAAGCATTCTTCAAAGGGTGGGGGTCGGCATGGTCCTTGCGGTGCTGGCCATGGCGGTGGCCGCCGCGGTCGAAGAGAGGAGGCTCGGGTTGGCAAAGCTGGAGGGGGGGAGCATGTCCATGAGCGTTTTCTGGCTAGTCCCCCAGTTCACGATACTGGGCATCAGTGATGGCTTCACTGTGGTAGGCCTGCAGGAGTATTTCTACGACCAAGTGCCGGACAGCATGAGGAGCCTTGGGATAGCGTTCTACTTGAGCGTGATGGGGGCAGCAAATTTCCTCAGCAGCTTCCTGATATCCGCGGTCGACAGCTTGACCGAGCGAGGGGGCGGCGACGGCTGGTTCGCCAAGGATCTGAACAGAAGCCGGCTGGACCGCTTCTACTGGCTCCTGGCCGTGATCAATGGGATCAATCTTGGTGTGTATGCCTATTTGGCAAGCAGGTACTCTTACAAGAGGGTTCAGGGACAGGGGAGAGTGGGGATCACGAACTCCCCCGAGAGTGAATCTGATGATGGCAATGTATAGGTTTAAGGCCTTTAGTTTATGTTACATGCTTGAAGTATGTACTTGATGTTATGTATCTTGTCTCTCAAAAAAGTTTGTCTTACTTATATGAAATAATATTGCCGTGCAATCTTGAACATCATCACAATATTATTCCTTCCACACGATTTACACAAATTATGGACAGCATTCGATTCTCCTAATTAAACTACTCAATTCATGCTTCACACATATATTTGATTTCTTGGCATAGGTGAGAGCTGGGATATTGATTCTCCCACTAAAATCTAGCTAGTGTTTTCCCTCGCGCGAAAGAAAACCGGTGCAGGTTTCTTGAAGGCAATATTTCCACATTATGAACTAAAAATCATATTGGGAATCTCCTGCGATTCTTCTTAATTAATTGGCATCCCTCTTCCTGAAAAAAAGTTAGCAGATTATGCTATCTGTCAACTTTTCTTTTGGACATGCTATTTTATTCTCTAAACGTTACCATTGTTGACTTGCAACACAAGTGGGTTGAGTGGAAGAATTTTTTTCATGTGGCGTTGCACTGCGCTTACGTTTCACAAATATTGTAGCGTGATACAATCATACAAGCGTTTAGTCCCATATGCCATTTGAGAAAACCATTGGCAACATGCTTTGCACCATAACGACATGTTCAGCATTCTTGTTATTGTGCCCATCTCCACTTCGGACCACTGTCACGCTTAGTCGCCCGAGGTCGGCAAGCACGACTCCGCATGACAGATCTCGGCGGCGAACAACCGAGGTCGGCTCCGTCAGCTTAGTCACCCGACGGCCTGCCCGTCTGGCGAGGTCGGCTCGCATGATCATGGCGGCTCGATCCTCGACGGATGACCGGCCGTCTCTCCAAGCTAACACATGCGGAAAGCATTTAATGGCGACCATCTGGTGATGTCAAACCACTGTAATGTGGTAGTTGGCTCAATTAGCCCATGTGGGCTGCCCACCAACCCAATGGGGTTTGGTGGTGGGTTGGTGCACCAACCGAAGGGGGGTTGGTGCACCAACCCCCTCCCCCTCCATTCCTATAAAAGAGAGGGCATGTTTTGATTGTTTAACTTCGAAAATTGGGAATCAATGAGCTTCTATTGAAGCATTGTGAGAGTTTGTATGAGATCATATTGGAAGTTTTATAGAATCATTGTGAGCGATCTTTGAGTGAGCCATTTGTGAGGATTTCTTTGTATGGGTTGAGTGTTTTATTTGAAATAAAGAGAAGTGTTCCCTTGGTCGTTTAGGCGACCTAAATTTTTTGTTTGCTCTCTATTTATTCTTCGTGCTAGATACTTCATCGATCCGACTGCTTCCGCTCGTTGCACAACAATTGGTATCAGAGCTTTGGCGACGAAGTTCTAGACAAAGAAGACGGGCAAAGACGGCGACGAAAATCCTTCTACTCCAATGGCGCAATTTTCAACAACGCGAACTATCGTATCTAATACGAAGTTCGAAATTGAGAAGTTCGATGGGCGTATCAACTTCGGCATGTGGAGATGCGAAGTACTTGACATCTTGAACCAACTTGGTCAAGATCAAGTACTAGATGAGAGGCCGACTACGACGCCGGATGCGGAGTGGAAGACGATGAACCGGACCGCTTGCGGCACGATCCGGCTCTACTTGACAAAGGAGAAGAAGTGCCCTTTCATGGAGGAGACGAATGCGAAAGCGTCATGTGATGCGCTTGGTGAGAAGTACATGAAGAAGAACATTCAGAATCGTCTACACCTAAAGAAGAAGCTTTTTGGCCTCAAGATGGAGGAAGGAGTTTCAGTTGAAGAACACCTCGACTACTACAACAAACTCCTCACAGATTTGAGGAACATCGACGTCAAGGTGGAAGATGAGGACAAGGCGATGATTCTCCTCAACTCACTGCATAAAGACTATGAGCATATCGTTTCGATCTTAACCTATGGTAAAGAATCTATCACCTTCAATGAAGTTTCTAACGCTCTTACTAACAATGAATTTAGAAAGAAGGATGATGAGAAGATGATGGGCCAAAGGTCCGAAGCGCTTACCGTGGTTAGAGGTCGGAGCAATGAAAGAGGTGGAGGCCACAAAGGGAACCATAGATTCGAGACGAGGGACAACAGTAGAGCTCCGCGCACAGACATCGAGAGGGATCAATGTGCCTTTTGCAAGGAAAGAGGACACTGGGCGAGGGAGTGCCCAAAGGCCAATAAGAAGAAAGATGATACCGCCAACATCGTCAAAAGCGAGGTGGATGAGTGGGTCCTAGTTGGTGCGACGGAAGGAGTGATGAAGGGAGGATGAGTGCTTGACTCGGGTTGCTTGTTCCATATGACACCACACAGAGAGTACTTTACTACTTTCCATCAAGGTTGTAAGCGTAAAGTCCTTCTTGGAGACGATGGAGCATGCACGACGGCGGGCGTTGGCACGGTCCGCATAAAGATGAGTGATGGTGTCACACGGGACATAGGCAATGTTCATTATGTGCCCGACATGAAGTACAATTTGATATCGCTTGGTTCACTTGAAGCCAAGGGTTGCAAAGTGACTATGGAGGACGTCGCTTTGAAGGTGACACGAGGAGCAATGATCTTGATGAAGGGGAAGCGTGAAGGTAACCTCTATTACTTGGATGGTACGGTGATGATGAAGACGACGAGAGTTTCAGATGAGCAGGCTACTGACTCAAGCTCGCATGCACCAAAGACGACGTCCTTGGATGATCTCCGGAGAGGTGGTGCTAATAGAGGTGATGGTTCAAGTCAGTATGGTGGAGATACCTTATCCCCACAACTTGCACAGCGGATGGATTCCATCAAAGTTTGGAGACCAAGGTATGAGAGATGCCAACCTGTAAGAAGGGTTTCGTTTGCTTTCTTTGTCAGGTGTGATGAGTTTCCAACCTTATTTGGTGAGGTGGAGCACAATGACGACCTATGTGGACGAATGAAAAATTGGTGTGATGAGATGGAATCACCGACGATTGATGAAGACAAGGATCGGGTGGAGCTACTTTGCACTAGTGATTGTTCGACGGACTAGCTTATGAAGGTCGATATCGGAGTCAAGTTTGAGTATGGTTCGAACTTGTATGTTGACAATATGAAATGACTTTGGTGGTCCTTTCTGGAGCAATGAGGCTCTGCAAAGCCATATGAGCATTTCGAGGCAAGATGACGGGAACACGAGATGATTCTCACCGAGGAGGAGCGTTGACGGTCGATTGTGTGACATAAACCTAATATCTCGCCAAGGTGGAGATTTGTGGTAGTTGGCTCAATTAGCCCATGTGGGCTGCCCACCAACCCAATGGGGTTTGGTGGGGGGTTGGTGCACCAACCCAAGGGGGGTTGCCCTCCCCCTCCATTCCTATAAAAGAGAGGGCATGTTTTGGTTGTTTAACATCGAAAATTGGGAATCAATGAGCTTCTATTGAAGCATTGTGAGAGTTTGTATGAGATCATATTGGAAGTTCTATATGATCATTGTGAGCGATCTTTGAGTGAGCCATTTGTGAGGATTTCTTTGTATGGGTTGAGTGTTTTATTTGAAATAAAGAGAAGTGTTCCCTTGGTCGTTTAGGCGACCTAAATCGTTTGTTTGCTCTCTATTTATTCTTCGTGCTAGATACTTCGACGATCCGACTGCTTCCGCTCGGTGCACAACATGTAAAGCCCCACACGATCAATGCGGCTCGATTTTGGGCGGACGAGCCGACCTCTCTCCAGGCTGTTACAAACAGATAGCATTCAATGACCACTCATCGCGTGCGTAAACGCATGCCCTAAATGGATGAACCAACTAAGTCGGAAAATCGGGTATCTCCATGACCATCGTGACGTGGCGTAACTAACCACTAGGTCTACAAAATCTGCAGAACAACCTCATTCAGGTATGCAAAAACTCACGCTTAGATCTACACCGCTCCTTCTTCCTGCTTGAACTGTCTTAAGCATTTGAGTCGAATCATATGTCCACCCTCCGATCATCTGACGTCTATCTGTCTCTTTTAGGCACGGGAGGAAGAGCTTGGCCTGGCAAAATCCTGTCCGGACCCAATCTTCATTAACGTATAGAGAGACCATGATTGTTCTCCAAAGTTCTCCATTCAAATATTGACGCACGAGATCATGTAAAAGAGCTTTATATGGACCACATTTGAGCATATCATGCCAATGGACATGACTTATGTAAACTCGACACGTCAGCAACACCGTTGGCATTTGTGGGACCCACTGTGCTTGTCGTTGGAGAATATCCCAAGGATCCGAGAACCAAACTATACAACACCAACGGGGCGTACCACGGCCGCCTCTCTTCCCCACGTCGGTTTCCACCGAAACCGCTGCTAGAGTCCGTTCTATTGCCTCGCGGCACAACCTACCGCCCAGTCTTTCCCCTCCCGCTGCTATTCCACCAACCAGTTCCCGAGAGACAACACACCCTCCAGAAAAAAGCAACAGAAAAATAAAGGAAAATAAAGAGAACACCAAAACAATTAAAAAAAAATCGAGCCTCCTCCCCCTCTCGTCCTCAAAAACTACCGTTGCGTTAGAGCTAGGGTTTCAAAAATCTCAGATAAATCTCTCATGGCCTCCTTTGGTTTTTAGGTCTGGGTTTCGGCTTTGGATTCGTGATGCAGACGGAGGCGAGGGTCGGCGAGAGAGCTCTCAGCTCCGTCCACGGGGGCGGCGGGCTTGCCGCCGTCGACGCTGGGGCACGCAAGTACTCGGCTATGAGCAGTCATCACCGGAATAATCAACAGCAGCACCAGAAGCAGCAGGGGTTTCAGCACCAGCCTCAGATCGGGACGGTCTCTCATCTCTTGGCCGGTGGAGTCGCCGGTGCCGTGAGCAAGACGTGCACCGCTCCGCTCGCTCGCCTCACGATTCTATTTCAGGTGATTTTGTTTGTTTTCGTATTTATTTGCTTCGGTTAAATAGTAAAAGAGAATTGTTTACTCTCAAATAGGGAAATATGTTCTTACTTCATTTGGTCTACATCCTTGTGCCTATATGACTTGGTTCCCGTTCACTCCTCAAATTGGGTAACGGTGTGATAGATCTGTATTACATTTGATATTCCGCATCACATTGCATAGGCCAGTCTTTATGTTCTGATCATTCCTGGAAATCCTACTTCTGTTTGCTCAATTTGCAATGCAGGTATAGAATTTACCTTATTGAACGGTTTTATTGTTTGGCAGGCTTCATGCTGTTAGATGGAGTTACATTTTAGTTTATTTATTCATAGAGTCTTATAATTGATTGCTACATGTGAATGTCATATCAATTGCACAATTGTAGAGAATTAATGGTTTGATGTCCAGTGTTGGATTAGGCATCAACCATGCACATTGCAAAGACTAATTGCTCATGGAAGATTTAACATTTACCTGTGTAATTCAATTATTCAAGTTAAAATGGTCACATGATTTGTTCTTTCATATACTTTTTTAATTAACATTTCTATTTCTTTTCATTATTCTTGACCGATTCCACATGAACCAAAATTTGCTTTCTAGTGGGTAATTCATTATAGGCATTGTTATTTATGTTGAAGGATCCATTGCAATTGATTATATAACATGTGGGGGTATTTCTTTGTTTCAAACCTTCCTTCCTCATCTATGTAACTTGTTCTCCCATTTCTCTCTTTAGGTGCAAGGCATGCACTCCGATGTTTCAACTCTTAGAAAGGCTAGCATGTGGCGTGAGGCTTCACGTATTGTTTATGAAGAAGGGTTCAGAGCTTTTTGGAGAGGAAACTTGGTCACAATTGCCCATCGTCTGCCCTATTCCTCCATTAGTTTCTATGCTTATGAGCGCTACAAAACTGTAAGTGGGAAAATTTTGAGGCTTAATGTGTCTAATTAAGGTTGTTTATTTTCTTGAACTTCATGTTAACATTGGGAATTTTATTTCATGCAGTTGTTGCAATTGGTACCAGGCTTAGACATGCATAAGGATTATGTGAGTGCAGATATCGGTGTAAGATTGTTAGGAGGTGGTCTTGCAGGAATAACTGCTGCATCTGTCACATATCCATTAGATTTAGTGAGAACGCGTATTGCAGCTCAGGTGATCTCATCATTTCTATGGTATGTTAATGTTGTTATACGTTGAAATTTATCTATGTATTCGATATCCATTTTTTCTTCCATAGGTTGGAATTTGAATGTAACAGTGCATCTTGTTCTCACCTTTTTTTTTCATGTTATCATCATTGTCGTCATCATTACTCACACGTTGCATTCCCATGTGGATGAAGCCTCTCATGCAGTCTTTTAAGAGCTATGAGTTTCTAGTCTATTTCTGATACAACAATCCCTCTGCAAATTCCGTCAACCACACGTTGGAGATGATTGGAAGCGTACTTTAAATCTCATGTGCCGTGTACGGTCCACATTTTGGCACATGGCTGGGAAAGGCCTGATATGTCGGGTCTTTATTTTTTATGGTTATATATTGGATAGCAGGGAAGCAAATATATTGTCTAACCAGATGTTAGGGAGCCTACTGATATGAAACTGAAAAAGTAGGTTAGGTTCTGTAGCATGTGCATACTGGACCTGTTTAATGTTAGGGTTAACTCAAAAATAGGGATTCTAATATAGTTTATAATGATTTCTAGTTTATTAGTGATTTCCATTATTGCTTTTAAAGTTTTGTAGGCAAAATAAGGCATTATTGTAGGGTTACTATTTTTGGGGAACTATATATCTAGGTTCAGCTTGGTTGGGATGCTTAAGCAATTTTGTTGCATAAATTAGAATAGAAGTGAAACTCCCTCCATAATTAAGAAACTTCTCTTAATTTTGAAGCAGTTGTTGTACTGTAATATGCCGTCCTGACACGTTGGCATTGTCCTACATCAAATTTGGTATAAGAGTAGGGTCATGTGATCATGACTTTGGTAGCAGCAAAGACTACTGTCCCTCTTGACTGCAGTGATGAAGACTTTCATTACCGTACCTAACACAGTAATGATGCCTCATTTTATAGCTCTTTTCCAACAGCTCACATAGATGGTGGATGTGATAATTTCGATCGTTTAAGGACATGACCAGACATGACCAGACATGACCAACCGTTTCATTCTTGCCCATATTTTGATTTATACATGTACCTCATTCATATGCTAACATGTGGCGAACTGATTGTTATGTATATTACCATAGAATTCTGGATAAGATGTAGCTTTAATGGAACTGTTGGTGCTTACATTCTCATGATCGATCCTGCTGTAGTTGCCATTGATCCAAAATTTTCATTTAATGCTCACTTAAGTTTGACACAAGAAGGCCTTCCCCTCCATCTAACATTCTGATGACATGTCTACTGTGAACAAAGAGTTACCGGTTGGTTCGATTGCTGGTTTCTAGTGTAAATACAAATTTTTTGCTTTTTTAGGTTTATATGGTCATGTCATTTCCTTAATTCTTGCAGTATGGTGCATATAATTCTGTTACATATGGTTCACTTTCTCTTCCTTAAGATAACATATTTCCTCAGCATTTCTTTAATAAAGTATTAATGAAATGAAGTGGCACTCGCTCCTCTCAGCATACAAACGACCTCCAAGGGGTAACCCATTAGTTATAGTAGTTGCGCTATAGACGACGAGCACTTACTCCCCACTTGATCAATCTCTAGTTGCATTGTGTAAGGGTCAACTGCGGGTAGTTGTGCTGTAGAGAGCACTTACTCCCCACTTGATCCAGCTTTAGTTGCAGTGTGTTAAGGTCAACTGCGGGTGCCAGGATGGTTACTCTGATGTCATCTTGGAGTAGACATGTCCTAAGTAAAATATTATCAATAATAGAGTAGAAGGTTTGTCCGAACGAGCTTATGCGACATTTCTGAAGATTTTACTATTGCATTTCTTCTAGGTTGCCCAAACAAATCACTGCTGCAAGCCTGTCCCAGAAAACATGGATTGTCTTGGGGATATACTATTTACTGCTGTTCTGTTGAAGACATTGTCCTGGAGATATATTTGTTCTGTATATTTCACTGTGCTTAAGCGTAATATTTTATATTGTCATGTTCTTGGATAATGCAGTCACTATTAGTTGGATAACTGATAATATTTATGCAGTTGTGAGAATTGAGTTTAGCAGTTACAGGCCGGCAGCATTTGAAAGATTCCTTGCTCTCTGCTCACTAGCTGAAAGCTTAGGAAGATGGAATTGGATGTAGAAGTATTGGCTGTGAGATGAATCCCTTGATGTCTGCATGTATATGCCCTTTCCTCAGCACCCATCAACTAGAGATTCACGCCTGCATGTTGATCTCTTCTAGATCTCAATCCAATAAGAAATAGACCACATGCCTACATTTAAATATGACATAGGTTCAGTTTGGGCATTCCTCTTTAATTGCCCGGTATGGATCGGGAGCGTTTTGTTGTCTCTAGCCAATAACTAGCATAAAAGTTACAAGAAATTTATGAATTGAGCCCTAAAGTTTCCCTTAGTAGACGAAAAGCACAAGGCTACTTATGGAAAAATGTCGGTGCAAATATTTTTTGCTGTTGTTTTTTGTATGGTTGGGGTTGTGGTAAGTCATTGTATCGTATGATAATTCTTAGTTATAATATTATCTCACAGACTGTTGTCCTTTATCTTACAACAATCACATGCTAGACATGAGCCAAAAATTAAACAACCATCATGCACTAGTAACATGGTTTAAAGTTCAGACACCAAAATTTCTTTTTCTATAAACAAAGTTACACGAGTATTCACTTCTTTTATTTAGAAATGGCAAGTGCATGTTGGCAAATATTATAATTTGTTTAGAGGGCCTAACATATGTTTGTCTCAGTTTATTCAGTTTAGACTGAATACTTTTATGCACATCCAATATGGAAATGGAACTGTGGCTGAGATCCACGATTAGTGCCTAACCTATCTTATCCGAGCTTGTCATCCAATTTTGAAAGACCAGTACTTGGATTTTATTATTTGTCTTGTTGCTGCATTTATTGAAGTCATCTTTACACGCATAGCATTGTGTTTGAATGTTTGTGCTCTTGTGATTTAAATTTTGCAGACAAATACAATATATTATAGAGGTATTTCGCATGCACTTTATTCCATTTGCCGGGACGAGGGTGCAAGAGGGTTGTATAAAGGTCTTGGAGCAACATTGCTGGTAACCTTTTCTCAATATTGCACATGTTTTATTATTATCCTATATGTATCTTTGTTGGCATTGATAGTATGAAAACTGTAGGGTGTTGGACCAAGTATAGCCATTAGCTTTTCTGTTTATGAAACCCTGAGGTCTCATTGGCAATTGGAAAGGTAAGTGAGAATGTTGATTTACAACATTTAATGTGCTTCATGTGCTGAGGAATTATTTCTGTCATTTTTATACCCACTGTTAACATATAAATATTGATTCTATGCATAACAGGCCACATGATTCTGCTGTACTGGTTAGCTTAACTTGTGGAAGTCTCTCCGGCATTGTATCCTCAACTGGTAAGTAATTGAAACACAGTTGTATTTAAGCAAACTGTGTGAGCAGAATGCTGGTGATTCTAATTGGCTATTGAAATAAACACTTTTGTTGATGCTTTTATCATTAGTGAACATATTCACCTAAAAGATGTTTCTGCAATGATTTTTTTTTTTGATTTTGTGTGTGTTGTGGTGGTGGTGGTGGTGGTGGTGGTGGTTGTTGTTGTTGTTGTTGTTGTGTGTGTGTGTGTGTGTGTGTGTGTGTGGATTCCTGTATAGTCACCATGGTTTTGTGTGTGTGTGTGTGTGTGTGTGTGGATTCCTGTATAGTCACCATGGTCGAGCCTAAGCTGACTAATGGGTTTGTTGGACTGATTGTTTTTTGAATTCCAATTTCCAGTTTGGATTTTGGTCAGAAGAAAAACCAAGATCCAAACATGAGAAGAGCTGACCCATAATACATCCTAAGTTGGGATTTTGTTAGAGATGAGTTATAGGTCGGTTGAAAGTTCTGTAACGGAAGGTTGGAATGTCTGACTAGAGCGGTCTACTTCTCATCACATGGTCTCATTTTAATGATCCTGCCAGTTGCTTGTTGATTTAGTAGGCTAGGGTCATCTCTGGTGGGAACAATAAATTTTTAACAGCCAGTCTATTACCAATGGGTCCAATTGAATTCTTTTGGTCTCACATGTTACACGGAAAATCAGCCCAGCCTTTATAGACAAACTAGTCATTACCCGTGCCCATAGGGCATGGGTTTATTTAATGGCCGAGGTTCCCCACCACAAATTTCAAGTTTTCCCTCAAAATTTCAAGTTCCCCCCAAAATTTAAGTTTCCCACCAAAATTTAAGCCACCCCAAATTCAAATCTTCCCCACAAATTCCCCCTTCCCCCCCAAAACTTATCCCAGTCCTAGTCATCAAGCCCTTATCCTAGTCATAAGCTCTTTGTCCTAGTCACTTGTCCTACTGGGACAAAATTCAAAATCTTCATCAAATATAGAATAGATGAAGCATATCATATTGTTCACATGATCATCCTTTTCATGTTCTCTTTCTAGGTAGATACTGTTGTGCCTATACCGTGCAGTTAACCTTTTTCCTGGACAATCCTACATCCCTTGTTATTATGCAGCAAAGCCTCTGTTTTTTATCCATATTCCTTTATCTTGACCTATAGCTGGCATAAGATGGGCGTTGCTTGCTGGATATTTCGTAAGTTTTTAGTTTGTAACTCAACAAGTGACCCTAACGATATGAATTGCATTCTTTCACTGAAAATCCATTTCGAAGTGGAGCTATTTGTTAGTTGACCAGTCTTTGTAGGGAGGCCTAGCTTGTTCACGACTGCGATGTGAAATGCAGGCCTGTATAATGATGATTGAATTTTCTTTTTGGTAATTTCTTTGCACGGTGGCAGAACTTTGTTTTTGTTTTTGTTTTGTTTTGTTTTGTTTTTGTTTTTTGGTTTTTTTTTTTGTGTGCTGGGCCGGGGGGGGGGGGGGGGGGGGGGGGGGGGGGGGGGGGGGAGGGGCATGTTAAGCTGACATTTGCCCTTCATTTTGGATTGTCTACTGCAGTTGTTTTTACATCCTTAACAAGAATGTTAATATTGAAAGTGTAATTTCCGTGATGAAAATTTTCTTTTGTAGCGTGTCTTTAGTTCATTTCAGCAATGATCCCATAAGTTAATCTGTTCATGTGACTGAGAGTGTTACATCATGTCATATTGGGTTAAATGTTAATATACCAGCAATGGTGTATTTGTTTTAAACTGTTGTCATGTTGACTCGAGTTGTTTGCATTTGTCAGTGACATTTCCTTTGGATCTTGTGAGGCGCCGGATGCAGTTGGAAGGTGCAGGCGGAAGAGCTCGCGTCTACAACTCAGGCTTGCTTGGTACATTCGGCCAGATAATCCGATATGAAGGCTTTCGGGGCTTGTATAGGGGAATCTTGCCTGAATACTACAAAGTTGTCCCTAGTGTCGGCATTGTTTTCATGACATACGAGATACTGAAATCTTTTCTCTCTGGCTCACCTGCCACCGATTAGTGTTGATCAAAAATTTCCTGGTTCGAGCCATTTAGATGTTCGGTAGCCTCTAAATCGACTGGCTTGGTTCCGTCTAGAGATAAAATAGAACAGTTTTGCCGTCTCCCCAAGTAATTTGTAAGGTGGCAAGTTTTGCGACTGCCGGCCTGTAATTTCTATTTCTTGTACAGATGGGTAAAAACCGATCTCAAAAGGTGTATTGCAATCATGTAGCTTAGAATTCTTCCAATTGCCTGTATTTTCATGTCGCCGTGCTGTTACATGTACGTTACTGAGTTGGTCCTTGCTGTTGGCTTTCCTCCTTGCCGATGTAACCTTTTGATTTTAATTTAATTATGAGAAGACCAAGTCTTCTAATTGTTAATGGATTTACAATATCTGGATTGATTTTATGTGGAGATTTTTGCTTGTGTTAGTTTCAACCAGTCACATGATCAACGATGTTGATGTTCAAAGATGAATAGTCTTGAATTCTTGCATTAAACATGTTTAATGGATCAATATTTTTAATGAATTTATCAATATTTTCAATATCATTAAGTATTTATTGTAGAAAAGGTGGACACCTTATTTAATAGATCAGGTGTCAAGACGCAAAAAGTAGAACGTATATGCTTCTATTCGTTGTGGAGCCTATCTTTTTGTGTCTTGGCACCTGATTAGATCATGTGCCACCAAATAGATTAGGTGCACCTGCTGTACATAAATCCATATTATTAATGTATCAATATTATAAATGATTCCAGATGATATTTCAATGTTATTAATGAATTTAAAATTAAAATTAAAATAAAATAAAAACTAAACATCCCAACAAACAAACACATAAATAATACTAATAAATAGTAAATAATAAATATTGGCACATCCGCCGAGTTGCGTTCTCCGCAAAACCCAAATTCTCTCTATCCATTCTATTTAGGATTTATTATCTATTCGTCTTCCTTTTAAAAAAAATTAAAATAAAATATTTGCACTTGAGGACAGCATGCTAGAAGGCGGCTCAAAAGATAATAAATAATTTGTTTTGAGAGGGGCCAAATTAGATAAACACACAGATGATCTCTTTGCTCTCTCTTCTTCTCCTCCTCTCTAGGGCTAGGGTTTCTTTCTGATCGCCTCCCGATTTGATCTGCCATGGCGATGCAAGGACAAGGGCAAGGGATCGATCCAGCGCTGCTCGACGACATCATCGGCAGGCTTCTGGAGGTCCGATCGGCGAGGCCTGGCAAGCAAGTCCAGCTCTCGGAGGCCGAGATCCGCCAGCTCTGCGTCGCATCCAGAGATATCTTCCTCCAGCAGCCCAATCTCCTCGAGCTTGAGGCCCCCATCAAGATCTGCGGTACATTCATTATTTTCTGCGCAAAAGCTCAGATCTTTAACTTGTTTTTTTAATTAGTGATTACTGTAGACTTGTGGAAGCTGATTCTAATGTGATCAAGGCTACGATGTTGCTGACTTTGCGATTTTCCTCCTAAAGATACGATTGTATTTGGTTGAAATTTGTGTTTTCAATAAAGAATATATAGCCGACTGTGGTTGATACAGTGTGATATATCCTTGAAGGAAATCTTATGCGATCTTTTAAATGTTGATATTTGTGACTGACTTGCTGAAATTGTGGTAATTATTTTCTCATCTGATTGTAAATTTTGGTCAGACTGACATAGTATCCTTCATTATGTGCAGTTCTTCTTAGTTCATGTGTAGTTCTTTAGTCAAGTTTGTTACTTCATCTTAGTTCCAGTTGGCAGAGTTCATAGTTCTAATAGAAGAGCATGATTGTGCTTACATATTCTTTCAAACTGCAACAAAGAGATGAATTTGTTTACCAGGGATTCCCTTTTGGGTGAGGCCATGCTTGGGAGGCTAATGGAATCCAAATTTTGTGGAAGTTAGCTGCATGACTTTTCTGTTGCTGATTAGTCAAAGCATCATATTTACGGTCGTTCTGTGGAGTCGAATTTAGACTTTATATCCGGGCCACTGTTGTGAATGTTTATTTATTCACAACTAAATGCACAAATGGACCAAAGAGAACGAGGCCTAATGGAAATACATAATTCTTATATTATTTTGTAACGCCCCGCTTCCCAAAAGACGACAGGAGCGAGAGCATTACTGAGGTCCGCATGAACTGGAACGGTGAAGCTCGAGTTCCAATAAGTGTCTGTGGTAAAAACGCAAGTGAGGTCCTTTGCTTGCTTTTCAGAACGATAAGAAATATTCATACATTAAAGCCACATCCAAAATTATAAACGTTCGTACACGAAATATAACAACAAGCCACAGCTGGGCCAAACCATCACCCGTCGGCACCTCAATTTGATGAACGTGTGCCATTGACTAAATACGTAATACCCGTTTGATATTTCAAACCAGCTCACTTCTTTTTGAAGTCAGATTCCTCCCCCTCAAAATTAGTCAAAAGTCACATTAATTTCCATCTTAAACAAACACGTCTCTACAAACACGTTTCCTCAAAATTAGTCTAAAGTTAACAATAACTTCCATCCTAGTCTAATTAAGACTGTTTGACAAAATGAAAAGGGTGTTCCCCATGCTAATCTTCTTAAGGCAGCGTTTCTTTCCTTGCTAAACCATCTGCAAACTCATTTCGCCAAAATTATTCTGCAAACCCATCAACACATCTCTCAAACAAATTTCTCCCAAATCTCCATCAATTTCAGCTTCCCAAATATTCCACCAAATTTTCCAAACCAGAAACACTTCATCACCAAACCAAAACCAGAAATCATGAGAGAAGAAACACAAAATTCAGATCTGAAGTTGAAATCAGGAGCTGGCATCTCAGTTGATCCGGAGAAGGTCAGAGCAGTCAGTGAATGGCCTACACCTCGATTGGCATCGGACATCAGGAATTTCCTTGGATTGGCTGGAACTACCGCAGATTTATCAAGGATTTCTCGAGGATAGCTGAGCCGATGACGAGATTGACGAGGAAGGATGTTAAGTTCAGTTGGTCAGATTCTTGTGAGCAAGCATTTTCTACTTTGAAGGAGAGTCTGACTACTGCATCAGTCTTAGCTATTCCGGACAGAAGCGGAGGCTTGGTTTTCTACGACGCACACATTCTTCGCGACAGTTGAAGGTCCATGAGAAGAATTATTCAACCCACGATTTAGAGCTAGCCGCTGTCATCTTTGTAGTAAAGATCTGGCGACGTTTCTTACTGAGTGAAAATGTGAAAATTTTTACTGATCACAAAAGTTTGAAATATATATTCACCCAGAAGGAGCTGATCATGGGACAACGCAGATGGTTGGAATTGATGGCATACTACGACATCGATCTCCAGTATCATCCAGGGAAGGTGAATGTCGTACTGGATGCCTTGAGTCGACTACCCGAAGTGATGATTCTCACAGCTCAGTGAAGATTGCAGCAGGAGTTGCGAAGGATGGATGTTGAAGCTGTTCTACCGGGAGTCACATCGTCGTCGATGAACATGCAGATTCAATCGACGATTGTGGATCGAATCAAGACTGCTCAAGCTGGAGATGCTAAGTTGAAGAAGATCAGAGAGCAAGTTGAAGCAGGACTTCGGACAGATTTTCTGATTCACGAGGATGGATCTTTGAGATATGGTAGTAGGATCTGCGTGGCATGGAATGAAGAGGAGTGTGGCACGGAGCGTTGCCAAGTGTCTTGTGTGTCAGCAAGTTAAGGCTGAACATCATCGCACTGCTGGACTACTACAACCGCTGTCAATTTCGGAGTGGAAGTGGCAGCACCTCACGATGGACTTCGTGACCGGCTCACCTCGGAGCACCAAGCAGAACGACGTAATCTGGGTCATCGTTGATCGATTGACCAAGTCTGCGCACTTTATACCTTTCTGAGTTGGGCAATCCACAGAGATATTAATGAGGAAGTATATGGAGGTAATGACCTAACTCATGCCTTTATAATTTCCTTATAGCACAAGTCGTGATATGAATTATGTCGTGTAGGAGATCGTGCGCTTGTATGGAGCTCCTGTGAGTATTGTATCAGATCGTGATACGAGGTTCACGTCTCAATTCTGGAAAAGTCTACAGATCAATCTGGGTACCAGTCTAAAATTCAGTAATGCGTATCACCCGCAGACAGATGGCCAGTCAGAGCGTACCATTCAGATCTTGGAGGATATGTTGAGAGCCTGCATGTTGGATCTCAAGGGTTTATGGGAGGATCATTTACACCTGGTGGAGTTCTCCTACAACAACAGTTATCAGGCGAGCATTGGCATGACGCCTTTTGCTGCTCTCTACGGGAGGAAACGTCGATCGCTACTGAGTTGGGATGACGTAGGTGATAGAGAGCTCTTGGGGCCAGAGATGATACTGGAAGCAGTTGATGTTGTGCGAGATATCAGAGATAAGCTTCGGAACGTCCAGGACCGTTATAAGCATCTTCAGATCTGAATTTTGTGTTTCTTTCCTCTTGATTTCTAATTTTGGTTTGGTGATGAATTGTTTCTGGTTTGGGAAATTTGGTGGAATATTTGGGAAGCTGAAATTGATGGAGATTTGGGAGAAATTTGTTTGAGGGATGTGTTGATGTGTTTGCAGAATAATTTTGGCGAAATGGGATTGCAGATGGTTTAGCAGGGAAAGAAACGCTGCCATAAGAAGATTAGCAAGGGGAACACCCTTTTCATTTTGTCAAACAGTCTTAATTAGATTAGGATGGAAGTTAGTGTTAACTTTAGACTAATTTTGAGGAAACGTATTTGTAGAGACGTGTTTGTTTAAGATGGGAATTAATGTGACTTTTGACTAATTTTGAGGGGTAGGAATCTGACTTCAAAAAGAAGTGAGCTGGTTTGAAATATCAAACGGGTATTAAGTATTTAGTCAAAGGCACACGTTCATCAAATTCAGGTGCCGACATGTGATGGTTAATTAGGGTAATTAGTAAAAGTTAAAAGTGATCAGGAAATTGTAATTAGTAAGATAATTAAGTTAAAGTTTTTAGTTAAACTTGTTGGTAAATTAATGATGACGCGGTAAAAACGAAAACAGAAACGCGCTCGCGTCGACTCGTAGCAGAGACCGTACGGACGAAGAGTTATTTGGAGGACTGAAGTAAAATACAGGTACGCACGATCTAAAACACGTCTAAAAATGCAGGCCGTTACATATTTCCTCCTATTGCTAGGCTAAATTAGTTGGCTCATTTTAAGGTTGTTAGTGTATACTACTACATATGAACACACATTCTGGAATTTGTAACTGTGTGTGTAACTTTTTTTTGGGTGAATGTTGAATTGATATGTTAATGTGTTTCTGTCTTTGTTGAAAATCACAATTTTTTAGAGTTCAAGTTATTCTCATTTCTCCATTCTCTTTATCTCATCTTTCCATATGGATTTTCAGGTGACATTCATGGCCAATACAGTGACTTATTAAGGCTATTCGAATATGGAGGTTTCCCTCCTGAGGCAAATTATTTATTTTTGGGGGATTATGTGGATCGCGGAAGACAAAGCTTGGAAACGATATGCCTTCTTCTTGCTTATAAGATCAAGTACCCTGAGAACTTTTTCCTTCTGAGAGGAAATCATGAATGTGCTTCTATAAATAGAATATATGGATTCTATGATGAATGCAAGCGTCGGTTTAATGTGAGACTATGGAAGGTATTCACTGAGTGCTTTAACTGTCTGCCTGTAGCTGCTCGCATAGATGACAAAATTTTATGCATGCATGGTGGCCTTTCTCCCGATCTGTCAAACCTGGACCAAATTAAAGCATTAACTCGCCCTACTGATGTACCTGACACTGGTTTATTATGTGACCTGCTCTGGTCTGATCCTGGTAGAGAAGTTCAAGGGTGGGGAATGAATGATAGAGGGGTTTCTTACACTTTTGGTTCTGATAAGGTCGCTGAATTCTTATCAAAGCATGATCTTGATCTTGTTTGTCGCGCACATCAGGTTGAATGTTTGTCTTACTTTTTAGCATTCCGAGTTTTGTAATCTTGTATCATATCACTTCTTTGTGAATTTGCAGGTTGTGGAGGATGGGTATGAATTCTTTGCAGATAGACAACTAGTCACTATATTTTCAGCACCAAATTACTGTGGTGAATTTGATAATGCTGGGGCTATGATGAGCGTCGATGAAACTTTGATGTGTTCTTTTCAAATTCTAAAGCCTGCAGAAAAGAAACCAAAATTTATGATGTCAACAAAAATATGACAATGAGAACCCTTGTTCACTTCTCCCTTGCAAAGGTCAGTGCACAGCCTCATACTTTTGGTGTCCTAGTGGTTCTTCGTAGAAATTCTAGTCGAAGTTATTATTGTATTTCGTGCGTACCTAGTGTTTTAGATCGTGCGTACCTGTATTTCGTCATTGCCCAGAAGTGTTGATTTGCTTTGCTATCATCATATGCTTATGCAAATCTAAATCTTGTGCATTTGTGCATTCTCAAAACACGTATACTCTACTGGTTATTAAGATAAGTCCAAGACCAGCAGACAAGGTGATTAAAGAACTTACCATGATCGAAGACCTTGCACCTGCTTTCAGTCTTTAAATACACTAGAAAATGTAAGAGATCCCAAAATCTTGTTTTCGAGACCGTTTTATTTGTTATATTTACTGTTGAAAAACACAAGGAGGTTCTCAAATTTTGGCAAGGGACATCATAGTTGGTCTCTATTGTGGACTCCCTGTTGTAAGGGTTGTATTGTCACTTGGTGCGTCTCAAATGATAGTAGCCGTTGTTGACGTAAATGCTGTATTGAATGCTTGAATGTCTTTAGTATCATCAATCATGTGGTGAGGTGAAGGTTGGTTAAGACGAGATTATTATTGAGTAATTACTGACATTCACTATATCATGTATGCTGAATATGATAACTTTCTGCATCACACAACGGTGAAAACAAACCTTAGATATTTAGCATTCTATGTGTTATTTCATGTGGTAAATAAATTCAAAATGAATGTAGGCTACATTTGGATGGGAGAATTGCAAGATAATTTTTTAAACATTCACCAAGTTCATAAAATCTGGCAGTATTGCAGAGATTATTATCTATAGCTAGCGAGAATAAAATTCCTCTACACAACCTTCTGACATCCATTTTTTTTGATGAGGCTGTGGCCTTTGTTTTACACCGCTAATGTTGATGTATCTTAAAATGATCATATATAATTATACGAGAATTTGTGCTAGTCCTTACAAGTGATCATGATGATTTCTCCAGTTATGGCTGATATCTGATATCGGCACTCCTTTTGATCAGCATGTTCTTCCGTGTGACTTGACTAATTTTTCCTTAGCAAACACTACTGTAGATTAGGGATGTGCATTATTGAACTGAACCGAATTAGGAGTTAAACCCAAACCGAACTGATTTGGTTCTTCAACCGAACCAGTACTAAACTGAATTTCCCTGTTTTGATTGGTCAGATTTGTTTGGTTCGGCCAAAAGCACAACAGGCTTTTTAAAATAAGAAGAAAAAGGAAAATGCCGAAATAAGCTGCTTTTAAGCTATCTCATTCAAGCACATCCAAAAAAAGGCCATAAGAAGAATGTTTTCCCTAGTAATCCTTGAAAGCAACCAATTTTATAAAATCTCAATCCTTACAAGAATACCAAATATAAAATAACAAATGATTTTTAGCCCCTTTTCCAGTTCAATTTGAAGTATCCATAGATCTATGATAGGTTTTTCTAGAGTTTTGTGGGATAAAAATACGATTTTTGATAGAAAGATGAGATTTTAGGGTAAATGTAGGATTTTATGGCTAGAAAAGTGGAATTGAGAGAAAATATGATATTTTTATTAATTGAAAAAGGAAAATACAAGATAATTTGGCATATTTCGAGAAGAGTTCTGCTCTCGCAAGCTTCAGTAAATGAGGAAGCCGAACTCTCTCAGTAACCTAATGGATCTAACCTTATTCTTAATCGATTCTTCACCAAATTCAACCTAATGGATCTAACCTTATTCTTAATCGTTTCTTCACCAAATTCAACCTGAACATCTTCTAATCTCATCACCTTTATTTATAACAAAGCTCCTAATGAGTCGCCGTCCCTAAATTACCAAAATATCACCTGATTTACGGTTTTAGTCTAAATTACAGATCTGCTCCTTCTTGGACCCTCAAAATTACAGTTTTTTTTTCATGTGCTCAGAAATTACAGATTTGTCACTGAATGTCCATAAACCCTAATCCTAACATTACTCCGCACCTAAAGAACCACGTTGTCTTCAAGATGGTGCATGAAGTCCGTGGGTCTACTTTGAATGAGGGTACTCGTCTTCTCCTGGGCCAAAGCTCGGAATGCCTACACAACCATCGTCGTTGCCCTCGAATGGGTCGCCCCTATGGGCCATTCACGTCGTTGGGCCATTCAGGATCTCCTTCACCTTTCTCGAAGCATTCATGAACACCACTGGGATCGTCAAGCTCGCCTAATGGTCCTACGTGTCCAAAACGATATCGCCGAGGCTTAGGATGGGCTCCGTCTGCTAACCATGCCCTGCGGGTCCTCTGCCTGGTCGGCCAGGCCAGGCCAGGTGTTGCCTTTCTCTTTGGGGCACCGATAATTTCCCCATGTTCTTCCGCCTCGTTGGCCTCTTCCATGTTTGTATGAAAGGATTTGAGTCCCAAGCGCGTGACCCGCTGTTGATTTGTTGAAGATACTCGTCCAAGGTGACCTCTTTCTTCTTTTCCTTTGCCAATGACGTCGCCTTTTCTCCCGGATATGCTCCGTTGACTTTGTATTTTTCAGAAAGATCTTCGAAGAAATTGCATCCGATAGTTGGCGGCTCTCGTCTTCTCAAAGAGTTGTTTCATCGTGGCTTTTCACTCCTCCAATATTGCTTTCTTCAAATTTTCTGCTTCGCCAACGAATTTTTCTTTCAAAACTTACACCTTTCTCGTCGCTGTCATCAGGATATACGTTTTGATACCAAGTTGATAGATTTTCTAGGGTTTTGTTGGATAAAAATAGGATTTTTGATGGAAAGATGAGATTTTTAGGATAAATGTGGGATTTTATGACTAAAAGAGTGGAATTGGATGGGAAAGATGATATTTTTATTAATTGAAGAAGGAAAATACAAGATAATTTGGCCGCTCTCCCAAGCTTCATTTCGAGAGGAAGACGAACTTTCCCACTAATCTAATGGATATATCCCTATTCTTAATCGGTTCTTCACCAAATACAACCAGAACATCTTCTGGTCTCATCACCTTTGTTTATAATAAAACTCCTAATCATCTGTCGCCCTTAAATTACCCAAAAAACCATTGACCTAGGGGTTTCAGCCTAAATTACAGATCTGTCCATGCACACTCAAAATTACAGTTTTGTCCATGTGCCCAGAAATTATAGATTTGTCACTAGATGACCATAAACAATAATGCTACAACTTAATTCGAAGCTCAATCATAAAGGACAGCCAAATTTTTTGAATAAAGCAAACCTAACAAATAGAATAACGGTTGCAGAGAGCATTCATTCAAGCCTAAACCCAATAAAGTTGAAAAACAGAATTTAAAGAAACCCACATTTAGCCTCAATGTTGAAAATTTGTTCAATCCAATTGATCTCCAGCATCTGGAACACCTCCCCCCAATCACATGACCCACCAAACTGATCTTCAGTGTCCATCAACGCCTTGAGCAACTCCCGTCGCTTCTCGGTGACTCCGCCACTGTCAACCCCTTCCCTCTTGCGTTTGAGAGAGAGAGAGAGATGCCTAGGGTTAACTTTGAGAGAGATGCCTAGGGCTTCTAACTATATATATATGGATTTAATGTAGAAAAGGTGGCACCTGATCCATTGGATCAGGTGCTTAGACACAAAAAAGGTGGGAAGTACAAGCCCCTACATGGGCTTGTACTAATGGGGCCCCACCTTTTTGTGTCTTGCACCTGATCCAATGGATCAGGTGCCACCTGCTCTACATTAATCCATATATATATAATCTCTATATTGGTTTGGTTCGAACCCCTGAACCTTGGTTCGGGTTTGAACCCCTGAACCGAGAACCGAACCGAACTTGACCTAGAGAGATGCCTAGGGGTTCTAACTTTATAAATTGTGTGTCTGTGTTTGTGTGTGTCTAATTCCTATATTGGGTTGGTTCGGGTTCAAACTCCTGAACCGGGAACCATTCCGAACTTGACCTATTACGCAATCAAGGCAAACCGAACCAACCAACTGAAATATCTTGGTGAACGAACTGAACCGGCCAGCTTACATCTACTGCAGATATCCCTTGTGGTTCACCTTGTCACTTAAACAAAATTTTGTAATGGGCATCCCTTTGTTTGCATGTTTTACATATTACATTTTAAATATCAAGCATAACCATGACTTTAACATGGTACTGGTTACGACCTAAAGATCGTGATAGTTCGACCTTGCCCTAAACCGCCGAATTACCCCATTGGCACGCCCCTCTCCCCCCCGGACGGGCGGCCAACCCTGCAAACAGGGCGCTACACGCCCGACCTTCAGCGGCCCGCAGGGCGCCTGTCGCCCCAAGAGTTCGACGCGACAGGGAGAGGGGCGCACCCTGCCTCGGCCGCAGATAGGGGCGCTCCACAACACGACCCCAGCGGGATATGCGTCAGTCCGTCCCCAGTTCGCCAGGACCAGCGCGCAAAATGTGCATCCGGGCCGCTCAGCCTCAGCTCGGGCCAGACCAACCCGCCCCGGGGAGGCGCTCCGACGGATCTTTGGCACATCGGACACGACAAATAACCTAGTACAAGGACGCTACTGACACTTACACCGTCTGACCGTCTGACAAAGCACCCATTGACCGCTGCGCCACCTGACACTTAATGCTTTCGGCCCTGACACTCTGACAAAAGCGCCCCTGGGTCCTGGCCGTTGCGCCGTCTGACAATAGCGTGGCTGACACTCCTGTTCCTGACATCCTCGTCTGAAGCTTCCACTGACACGCGGGCCAGCTCAGCGCATCTAGTCAGCATGCCAGGTCAGCCCCAGCTAACCGCCTCCCGTCAGGTATAAATAGCCCTTCGCCTCCAACGGTAAAGAGGTTGGCAAATTTACTCTCAATCTTATTACTCACACACAAGAGCAAAGGTCATCCATATTTTTTTTCTTCCACTCATAGCTCGTCACGTACGGTCGGCTCACCCTTAGTCCGACCTGCGTGCCTAGCCTCCGCTTTAAGTCCTATTACTGACTTATGCATCAGAGATGCTAAGGGTTGGACCCCAACTCGGCCTTTCTAACGAGTTGCTCCTTGTGCAGGTTAGCTCGTCATCCCCGGCCGCGCTCGTCCTCACCCTAAACAGTACGGCCCCTCCATCATATCCTACCGGATTCGACACCGTGGTCAGCTTCCGCAGCAAGTTTAGCCTCATCACCCCACTAATCACCTGTTAAATAGCCTACCATGATCCTGTCATTAGCATAACCATCGTGCCCTTGGTTCCCCATAATATAAATTCATTGTACGTGAGTTCTATCCCGCAACAGTACTAATATTAAGGAAATAATGGAGACCAATGTTCCTACTAAAATGAACAGAACTTCAATCATCAACATCATCTAAACATTTTTGGTTGAAATTACAGGGTGAATATGGAGCAAAAGGTTCCTTCAAAGGATTGGCCAAATACTAGGAAGTCTAGGACCGACTTTCAGCTTGACATCTTAAAGATTTGGTCAAATTCCTGGATAAGGGAACTAATAACAAATAACATAAGGGGCTTGTGTATTGTAAAAGCAATGCTCCTTCAATTATAAAATCAGGATTCTAGCATAAAGACATGAATAACCATACAAAACTATTAATTCTTTCCTTTTGGGGGATTATACATGCTAGAAGTCAATAAATTACCATCAACCTGTGATATTTTGGTTTGATTAAATGCAGTCTATATATGAGATAACAGGCCAGCCTTTTAACAATGGATTCATGCTACTAGTAAATGCCATTCTATTTTGTATTGAGCGTCACCATACCATCATCAGTGCCAGTTAATAGCAGAAATGAGGTGGCTTATGATGATGCTTATTGCCTATGTAGCAAGGACACGGATATAGAACATGGACACGGTAATTTCTTAAAAGCAAGATACGGAGAGTGATATAACCCTGTAGTTGCATGCATGGGTCTTTATATATAATTCACATTAAAACCCAACCCATAGTGATTATGTGTCCTATTAAAATAATAAATATATAATTTCAGTGATGAAATTCCATCTTGTAATCAAGTGGCAAATCAAGCAAAAAGATCTCAAAAAAAAACTTATAGATACCTAAATTAATTTAAGTGATGTTGATTTTTGTTGACATACTACTTTGTTGACTACACACACAAACAGGTTTAAATTTAAAAGATCCGTCATAGATTTTAGATTTTATTTAACCTGACCTGGCATGCTCTGACATGCAACTTGTTGGGCTCTTAAAATCTGGCAAATCTTCAAAATGTCAATAGGCATTGGGCAAGTGACGTGCAAGTGTTTGCCTGATATGAATCCAAGATGGATACGACACTCATCTTGAAGTGTCCATGGTGTGATGATAAAAAGGTTCTAATAGTTGTTATTTAACTGAGATGGACCACAATAGAACGGAATGGAAGAGAGATACGTGCAACCAATTATTGTTAATAAATGAAATTTTCCAATTCGAGGGTTGGGCTGTAGTGTGTTAGATTCTCTGCTCAGTATGATTTCATGGACGGTGCTTTGAGTCTTTTGACTATGTGCAAAACTTGCTAACCCTTGAGCTTAAACTGCATACTGTTCTCCTTTTAGTTTTTAAACCTCCTATGCAAATATAGAAGAATCTGTCACAGCTGCATCTGCATTTTAATTGGTACTTTGGAAGGTAGTCTGACTTGTCAGAGGTGATTGTAGAATTGAAGCATTTGTATGAATGATCCTTGAACTGTCATTAGATGCCAATATTTTCTTAATAATCAGAAAGTTGTATCCATGATCTATTTGGAGCATTTGTTTTGTATCTATCCTCATTTGTTGTCTAACCTTCATATGGCAATTGCTTGTAACACCAAATGTTTTGGTTTCTCTTTGAATCTGAAGGAGTTGTATTGTTTGTCCAAAAATGACGGCACCTAATGATCTTCTTGCATTATTATGTTTTATTTGGTTCTTCTCATGTGATCAATTTGATTCTGTCATTTCAACTTATGACAACCCTGAAGTTTCTTTAGTGTACTTTCGTCCCAGCTGCATTGTCTGGTTTTGATAAAATTCCCCCAATTTGTTATATGCCTAGTGGTTTTCAAATTGCTTGAGACATTTTAATTTGAATTTTACAAGTAAAAGTTTGATTTATGTTTTGTTTTATTCATTTCATTATGATCTGACATGTAACGGATGCTTCTCTAACTGTCTAGGCAGCACAAATCATACCGAGAATTATAAATTTCCCCTCACAGTACATTTTATCGTGTTGGAAGGCCTGCCTAAGCTATCTTGCCAGTTTTATACCTTAAACTGAAAGATTCCATGGTAAAATTTGTCTTATTTCACCGATTCAAACTTCTTTTTCCCATTGAGAATGGTAGATTGCCATTGCATGGACGTCATTTCCAACATTAACATTTTGTTGTTTGTACCAAGGATTGAGGTCTCTGTTTCGGTATCGGTATCGCTCTCTCAAAAATTTAGGTTTCGGTATCGGTATCGGTATCGCCCGTTTCGACGGTTTCGGACGTGAGTTTCGGTTCGTCCGTATAGGTAACTTTAAATACTTAAAACTCTATCACATACGTAAAAAACTAAAGTAGCTTGAAGTTTGACTTCCACACCCACCGTTTTACTTTGCACACATACCACTTAATTGCAAGTTTGCCAAAATAGCTTGGAGTTGCTTTGCCCACCATTTTGCTTTGTGCACATACAACTTATTTACAAGTTTTCCATAAAATATCTTCATTGCTATGCGCAACGGCTGTTTTACTCTACGCACATACCACTTATTTACAAGTTTGCCATTTCAATCGTTCAACATCTCATTCTCACGGGAGAGGAGTGGCGGCATGGATCAGTCCTCTCTATCTCTGTCACGGGAGGGGAGGGGGTGGCCAGGGAGTAGGCGAGGCGACGCGGCAAGGCAGCATGCGCAGTGGCGAGGAGCGGCAGCAGGCGGGGCGGAGGTAAGTTACAGTTTCTTCTTCCTCCTTTTTTTCTTTTTTTCTTTTTTGCTTCTTTTTTGCTGTTTTTTCTTCCTCATGCCTCTTCTTCCTCTTATGTTTCAATTTTTGACCGTATTTAGCTTCATCTTCACGCCGAAACCCTCGGGTTGCCGAAACTGGCCGGAACCCTAGGGTTCCGGCCAATACCGAGAAAAGAAGGATTGTTTCGGACCGGTCCCCTCCGAGACCGATCCGAAATGGCCGGAACCCTAGGGTTCTGGCTGAAACCTCAAACAGTGGTTTGTACTAGAATTCTTCATGATAATTTACATTTCTTCTGAGTTCTTTTTAATCATTTGAAATTAGATTTCATCCTAATTGGTGAGGGGAAAGATGTTAGATGGTAAATCATGAGCATGGATTAAAGGCATGTGGATAAGAAGTGTAGGCACTACAAGGCTACAACAAATAGTCATGGTCATGCCAGAGATAAGAAACACCAAATATTATACATGAAATGACAAATGACATGAAAGGGAATCTTCATCCATGCCCACCAGGGAAATGAATATCTATATTACATTTGACAACTGTTTTTGAATCCTATGGCTGACTAGGACAAGTTGATTAGGACAAACAGGTTGATAGAAAGATGGCTGAGATTTAATCTTGGAAAATCAATGATTGAGATGAGAGTTTATGAAAATTTTGGGAGGGAAAACTTTTGTATTTTGGGGTGAACTTTTTGAAGAAATAAATCTTCATTTAATTTTGTGAAATTCGATATCTTTGAATTTAAGAGGTCTTGGAAGATGAACAGCCATGCATTTATGTGATTTAATTTAAAATATTTATAACAAAAATAAGAAAAAGTAATATTATCAATGAATTATATGTTGCCTATTCAAATCATCCTTATCTATCCGGACATTTGACTTCATCGAGAAGAAAATAATACACTCACAAATGGGATAACAGAAAGTCGTAATTAATACACTCATACTGGGCCTTGCATGACGTCATTATTAGGGCGTCCATGCGTCGAAGGCGCGCCTTTGGTGCATGCTAAATTTTTTTGTGCCGAGGGTGCCCGCGTTGAATTTGTTGTTTCATGTCGAAGGCACTCGTGCCACTAATATTTTTATGCTAATTTTTCGTTATTTTAAATTTTGACTGTGGAAATAATTTTTTAGCGTGGGAAAAATCTTAAGTGAACCATGCCCGCGGGCACGGTTCATGCGTCGAAGACACCCTCTAAATTTTTTACGCTAAGTTCCGCGCCGAATGCGCCTGTGCCGAATTTATTGTTCTGCACCGAAGGCGCCAGATTTGTTCTTTTAAATTTTAGCCGTGGAAATAATTTTTTGGAGAATAAAGATTTCGCGGGAAAAAATCTTTAAGTAAACCGCACCGAAGGCGCCCGTTAAATTTTTAACGCTAATTTGTTGTTTCGTGCCAAAGGCGCCCGCGTCGAATTTGTTGTTTTACACTAATTTGTTGTTCCGAGCCGAATTTGTTGTTTCGTGTCGAAGGCGCATGCACCGAATTTGTTGTTCCGCGCCAAAGGCGTCCGTGCCGCTAAATATTTTTACGCTACTTTGTTCTTTTAAATTTTAATAATTTTTTGGGAAATAAAGGTTTCGCGGGGGAAAAATCTTAAATGAACCGCGCCGAAGGCACCATTTTTACACTACTTTGTTATTCTTTTAAATTTTAATAATTATTTGGCGAACAAAGATTTTGGGCGGGGGAAATCTTAAATGAACCGTGTCGAAGGCGCCTGTTAATTTTTTACGCTGATTTGTTGTTCTGCGGCGTCTGCGCCAAATTTATTGTTCCACGTCGAATGCGACCGTGTCGCTAAATATTTTTACGCTAATTTGTTCTTTTAAATATTAATAATTTTTTGGGGAACAAAAATTTTGCGGGGGAAAATCTTAAATGAAATGTGCCCGCGGGGCACGGGGGTTTTAACGCTAATTTGTTCAACGCCGAATGTGTTGTTCTACGCTAATTTGTTGTTCCGCACCTAAGGCGCCCGCGCCGAATTTATTGTTCTGTGCCGAAGGCGTATGCATCAAATTTGTTGTTCCGCGTCGAAGGAGTTCGTGCCGCTAAATATTTTTACGCTTATTTGTTCTTTAAATTTTAATAATTTTTTGGAGAACAAAGATTTTGCCGGGGAAAATCTTAAATGAACCGTGGCCGCGGGCACGGGTTATGGCTACTAAGCATATAATTAGCCGGACAAAATAATATCTTGCAATTTAAATGTTGTTGGTTATGAAAACGGGGTCCAAGACAAAATAGGTACGATGTGAGAGATCTAACAGATGATTAGTCACCTTATTCTGGATATTTGGTATGCATTATATGAAATAAATAAAGGAACACAAGGAATGTAACCATGACATATACTTGGCCATAATGCATGCTTGCAAGAATGAGTTTGTCGAAACTCCACGGAAGTGGTGTTGAAGGGCATGAAGAATCGAAGGAAAGTGAACGCTGCCTATTAATTTAGTCAGCTGAAGAAATGATGATATTAATATTGGGGTATGCTACTTACAGAAGATTCCTCTTCATTGCGAGCCTCTTGGATTCTCTGGAATAGCTTCAGAAGTGAGAGCAGCTCCTATATTTTATGGTGGAAGATGTGAGGAAATAATTCGTGAATGAGATTTGGTGACATGACATTGTTCCCTCAATAGTCAATACAAATATGGTTGAGAGAATTAGCACACAAAAACTAGAGATTATTTTTCTTATCTTATCTTTTTCTTTAACTTGATTTTGATTATTGTTATGCAAGAGAGGGTAGATTTCTGAAATTATTATTGCTGTTTAGTAAAAAGGAAAGATGGCATCTCGAGATTCCTGGCCTTGCAGGGTCTTGGGATAGTAGGGAGGATTTTATAAAGGCATGTATGATCATCCACATATTGGAGTGTTGTTTCCAAATCTTGAACTGGTGACATTTGGGAGACACGAAGTATAGTTAGGATTTTATGAATGCATCTGTGTTCCTCGACATTTTGGAGTGTTGTTTCCCAATCTTGAACTAGTGATGTCTGGGAGACATGAAGCAACCTTGCAAGTAATTTGCCCATACCTATCAAGAGGGTAGTATTTCAGGCAGTGCCTATGAGAATTGATTAATAAATGGGCAAGGTTCATGTCTATTGTTGTCATTGTTGATATAGTGATTGTGTAAAAGGGAAGTGTTTGATTGGAAATATGAACTATTATCTTATATATTTATTTTTCACTTCATATCATATTGAATGTCAGTAGTGTCAACGTTTTAACACGGTGCTGTGTAGGATGTCTACATACCATGGTGCATAAAAGACTTGAATATACTTGCAGGCATTTTGTTCACAGAACCATGTCAACTCACACACATGCAGATTTTGAACTGAGTTCATTGTATAGTTCATTTCCAACTTCATTTCAGTTGTTCGTCGATGCTATGCTCCCTATCTTATTTCATTCCTGCCAGATGTTTTCTTTGCCTAATACAGTATTTCTCCCCAGGTGCAAACTGAAAGATTGACTATGGAGATGCAGAGCTACACCTAGCCGAAAGAGGCAAAGAATTTGTATCATTATCACTGGTACAACCCAAGTTACGAACATTTTCTCTTTCACCGAGCAGGGTGTTCGTCTTGGGGCAACTCGTCGGTCTTTTTGTGGCAACAATGCCAGATTGTTTTCCTCTCAAAGTGTGTGAAGCTATGCTGAAGGTGTACATACGATGATCCTGTCAACATTGATGACCAACTTCCTGTTGTGTACTTATAGTTGCCTTGTGCATTTCTTTGGATTCTGTTTCTTGGATGTCTCTTTGAGCTATAGATACTTTCTTCTGTTAGCTTAGAAGTTCCGAATTTAGTCCATTTTCCGAATGCTTGGTAGATTTTGTTTCCATGAATTCCGTAAAAATTGAATCTTGACAATCACAAAAACGCCTGGTCGTTTGCAGCCTGGCAATGTAGTATCGTGCTCCTAATTTAACGATTCCATATATTGGGAATTGCTTGGGAGTAAATGACCTGATTCTGCCTTGTCTAATGGAATGGTAAATGTGTATAATGGATTGACGATTTCCAAGCAAAATATTAGTTCTTCTCATGATAGGTCCCAAACTGATATTTAATGAAATCGTTAAATTAGGAGTTAATTAAAAGGTTAACATATATTGGATTTATTATGTTTAATAGCTAATTTGAAATTTGAAAAATAAATAAATTGCCAGCTGTAGACGATCTTCAAAGTCTTGGAAGACTTGAGACAATTTAAATTTTAAATAAGAAGGGGGAAAAAAAAGGAGTGCACGGGTTCATGGTGGTTTTAACTTAAGTTCATGATACTCTTTGAATAATTTGAAAACACAAAGATAATTCGGATAGAAGTAATGAAATGAAACATAATTTGTATAATTTACCCTATATCTTAACACTAGTCATAACCCGTGTCCGGAGGGCACTGAGGCAGTCGTCGTCCGGACGCAAATGCGGAGAGAGACAGTCGCCAAAGTGAAAAAAAGCGTGGGTGAGAGAGAGAGGAGGGTCAGGTACAAAAAGAGGAAAAGCATGGACTAAAACGCAAAAAAAAAATCACCAAAAACCCATTCCAAATCCAAGTCCAGAACAACAAACAACCCACACGTGGCGTCCCAGTCAGTAAACAAAAATATGACTGGGACAAAACTGTCACATAGAACAAAACTGTTACGTAAGACAAAGTTCATAAATTGTATAATAGATTCATATTTTTTTTATCAACAAGCAAGCTTATTAATGCACCTTGAAGTTCACATCAATGCATAGTTTAGATCAGATACCCTGCATTATTTGCCCTAATCAAGTAATACGTACACTTACCCTACTAGATCATCACCTGTGCAAGCCAGGATCCCCTGCATGACCCGTCCCAACACCAAACACCAACTCACCAATCAGCGCCGCACACGATGCCATCGGCTCCACCCATTGCCACACTGGTCATATTCCCATTCGCCGAGTTTCGCGGTGCTTGGTCTAACAAGAACACAACCTCCCCCATTTGAAACATACGATCCAACAGTCAGTTTCCCATTTTTCACACCAATGTACGTTTCTAGTCAAGACTCGTATACAAGAACCGGCTCAATGAACCGAGAGCCGATCACTCAAGTTTCAGCCTCAATGGCGTCTCAGTCTCCAAACACAATGCCCATCCTCTGCATCCTCTCAATCCTCGCCGTCCTCGCGGCCCCCGGCGACGCCGACTATGTCCTCTACAACGGCGAGGTCCTGACGGCGGGCCAGAACCTGACCAACGGCCCATACCAGCTAGCAATGCGGCCCGATTGCGACCTTGTCCTCTACAAAAACGGCCAGCCCACCTGGCAGGCCAACATCAACTACTACTTCGAAAACTGTTACTTGGGCCTTAAACCCACCGGCGAGCTCGTCGTCCGTCGAGACGTCCATTACACCCTCTGGTCGAGCAACGCCCGGTCCAAGAAGGGCAAGTACGCCCTCGTGCTCGACGGCAGCGGCGTCTTCAGCGTCTACGGCAGCCGGCGGTGGGCGACCACCAACAACAAGGAGGCCGGGAGCCCCGACCGCGACCGGTCCCCGGTCACGACCGAGTACGTGCTGGGCTCGGGCCACAGGCTGGCATTGGGCCAGCAGCTGGTGTACATGGAATACGAGCTGGGCTTCAGCAGGTGCAATCTGATGATCAACAACACAATGACCAGGAGAACTTTGTGGCAGACCAACACCAAGTCCAACGGCTGTTACCTTCAGCTGGAGCACAACGGGGAGCTCATCCTGAAGCACGCCGACAAGAAGCTTTGGAGCAGCAACAAGCGGGCCGACAACGGCGTGTACGTCGCCGTGCTGCGGTTCGACGGGCGGCTCGCCGTTTACGGGCCCATGCTGTGGTCCAGCCACAAAAAGAGCGCTGGCCTTGACGGGCCTCATGCTGCCATGGATCAGGCCCAGATGGAGTTTACAGCAAGTGCTGTCTAAGCCCAAATGCACTCCTCTTATAACCGTGTGTGGTTAATGATGTCTAGTTTGAATAATAAGTTGTTGAGAGCATTGAAGTTCTATGGGGATGATTTTATCATTGTCATATGAGGATATTTCTATTAGATGATCAGTATTGTTTCTATTAATATATATGCCATATGAGATGTTTTGGATACTTCCATCTCCTAGTTGTTTCTAGAGCAGTAACAGAATGGATGATCTCCTGAGAAGTTCTCGCGTTTTTGCGACCCATATGTCGTCCCTTCCCTTCCGTTGTGTGAGATCGGGTGTTCTTTACTGGTCGACTTCTATGAATCATTTGTTTGCTCAAGGGAATAGAAACCCTGCAAACTGATCCGCAGCTCAACAACTTTCGGTCCCAAAAAAATAACCAATGTTGCGTCACGAACATTTAACGCAACAAGGTAGCAATTCATTGCAAACGCATCAAACTCAGCAATGAGAAATGGAGTCTACTGCACAGTCTTCATCCTTCCTGCTTTTGTGCCCCCTTCACCTGCGTGATCCCTGCTTTTAAAAAAAGAACTCTGACCATCGCTGTAACAGACTTCCACAATTGTAACTTGTAACACCCGTCGCTCGCTGACGCAGTTGAAGCCTTCTACGTGTTCGACTCCTCGGAAAATCATGCCGATAATCTCACTGCATTCTGCTGCAATGCACCTTCTGGTGACTGAGGGACTCACCAGCGCTTTGGGCCTTTGGCTGTATAAATATCAGCAGTGTGCGACGAGCTACTGGTCAAAACAAAGAAAGCACGAGAGTTGGAGAGTTAAGATGATGGGCATGCTTCAGTCTGAGGCTGCGTTCTTCTTGCTTGCAGTGGCTTTGCTATGGGACTGCACGCTGTCTCTTGTCTCTGATGCGATGCTGCAGCAGTCCTACCATCGTCCGCCTGCGCACTACGGAAATCCGCCCCCCGCACTGTACTCCCCGCCACCTCCACCTCTTGTGACGCCGCCAATCCCACCGCATCACCGACCGCCCCCACATCACGGACTGCCTCCGCCTCAACATGGACATCCGCCTCCGCAACATCCCCCGCCACCGGGCGGATACACACCACCATCACCACATCATAGGCAACCACCTCCGCCATCGCCGCAGTACGGACCTCCGCCGCCTCCGCCGTCTCCACTGTTCCCACCTCCACCTCCACCAACTCCCCAGCTCTCACCGCCCCCCCCATCGCCGCACTACTCGCCGCCATCACCAACCCCCGGGTACTCACCACCTCCGCCGACTTCACAATACTCGCCGCCGCCGCCCCCATCGACGCACTACTCGCCGCCTCCACCAACCCCCGGGTACTCACCACCTCCGCCAACTCCACAATACTCGCCGCCGCCGCCGCCAACCCCGCACTACTCACCCTCTCCACCAACCCCCGGGTACTCACCACCTCAGCTGACTCCACCACACTCTCCGCCGCCGCCGCCAACCCCGCACCACTCACCCCCTCCACCAACCGTGTACTCACCACCTCCGCCGCCGCCAACCTCGCACTACTCACCTCCACCATCCCCTGGGTACTCACCAACTCCGCCGACTCCACAATACTCCCCACCGCCGCCAACCCCGCACTACTCCCCACCTCCACCAACAGTGTACTCACCACCTCCACCATCACCGCCTACTCCACAACACTCGCCGCCGCCGCCACCGCCAACACCCGGCTACTCACCACCTCCGCCGACTCCACAATACTCGCCGCCGCCAACTCCGCATCACTCACCACCTCCGCCGACTCCACGATACTCACCGCCGCCACCACCATCTCCTCAGTATTCACCACCTCCACCACAATACTCGCCACCTCCACATCATGGACAGCCAACACCATCACCGCCTCCACGATATGGACAGCCACCTCCATCGCCAACACCATCGCCGCCTCCAGTACATGGACAGCCACCACCTAGCCACGGACATCCACCACCACACCCTCATGTAAGGCCACCCCCGCCCAGTCACCGACCGCCCTCACATGGGCATCATCCACCCCCACGCGGACATGCTCACCCTCCTCATGCATACCCGCCACCACGCAGAACCCCTCATCATCCCAGGCATCCACCACCGCATCATACGCCTCCGCATGCATCGCCGCCGCCACACCATGGTCAGCCACCGCCACCACTGCCGTCTCCCTACTACCCACCGCCACCTCGTTACTATCAGCCTCCATCACCACCGCACATGTAACCAGTGGCGGCTTCGAGTCGTCTACTAGAAGTACTATTCTACTATGAGCATGCATGCTCAAGTTGTCAAGGTTGTTTTGAATCATCTACTACATTTCATGTAATTGTCTAGTTTTCTCTGTGAACAGTACTCTTGTATCCTTTCAAAGAACGCATGCAATAATAGTTATCTTCTACTACTCTTCAATCTTCATAAACCAGAGCACAATTTCGGCTAACTATCAAAGGATAATCATGTTCATTGGCTCAAAGGGCAGAGGGTTCATTGTTGGAGAGAATCTGTACTAGTTGATGTGATCTTTACAACATTATACTAGGCATGGGGCCTTGGTAACTGGAAAACTAGAACCTTATCGAACAATAAAATGAAATTGATCAAAAGTTCACATTCTTTGCAAAAATATTTATTTAAACAGTGTTTTAAGATGTAATCGAGCCCAGGTATATAAAAGGAGAGAAGAAAATGAAATACGTGGTAACTTTTAAGGATTCTGTGGAATAAATTGCATCCAAAATTTCTAAATCATAAAAAATTTCCATTCATACAATTAATTATAAACCATATAAAATATCCATTCAATTATAAAATTTATCAAAAAGGAAAGAACGAAAACCAAGTTTTCCAGCTATTTTCATTGTATAAAATCAAGTAGATCCCAAAAATTTAAAATATAAATACATTTCCATAATAATAAAAACCAACCTGCTTTTGTTTGGTGATAATTACCTTTTATGTTTGGATATTGGAAATTTGCATGTTATTATCAAAATATTAAAATATAAAAGAAGAAAAATAGAGTCATCATTATTTGGGGATTATATAACATATATGAAATCCAAAATTTCCAATATCATTTTGGATAAGAATAAGCGTCTCCTCTTTAATTTTTATTTTTGGATATCGGAAATTTGCATGTTATTATCAAAATCTTAAAAGATAAACGAAGAAAATAGATACAGCATTTTTTTGGGGATCATATACCATACATGAAAACCAAAATTTCTAAAAATGCAAAGAATTACAATTCATATGTAACATACATACATACGTATCTGTTAATATATCCAGAGTTGAAGAAATCTAGGTGAAAGTAAGGCAAGTCAATATATAATTATTTTTAGAAACAAATCTACCCACCAATTTAGTATGTTTAATTTACTATTACGTAAGATGTTTGTCCTCTATAAAGCTAACAAATACCCAAAGGCTTTTCATCCTAGCTTTAAAGTTCTAAGGAAAAAACTTCTTCTCTTCCCTCAATTACCCAAAGGGATGTCAATGGAGGAGGAATCCGAGATATGCGAAGAATGGTCATGGGACCAAGGTGCAACGCTTTGGGATTACCAAATAGAAAAAAATGTAGCGATCCAAAATATTGGTGAACTTCATATGGAGACTGCCTCGCGTCATGAGGTATGGTGATTAACCTCTTTCTTATTTTTCCTTTCAGCTTGCACATTTGATTTTATAGTTAGTTTCTTTAAGTTTGTTTCATCAGTAATTTTTAACTTTTTTTCGCAGGACAAAAATGTCGATCTTCAAAATATTTACGAAGGTATTCGTGTACTAGCACTACTTCTAGTACTCTAGGTTCTTTTGAGTCATCCACTACATTTCATGTAATCGTCTAGTTTTATCTATGTATGGTTTATATATGGTGTCTCTCTGTGAACATTCACGTATCCTTTCAAAAAACGCATGCAATAATAGTTATCTTCTACGTACTACTCTTCAATCTTCATAAACCAGAGCAGAGCTTGACGCAATTGCGGCTAACTATCAAAAGATAATCATGTTCATTGTTGTTGGTGGAGAGAATCTGTACTAGTTGATGAGATCTTTACAACAATTAATATACTTTGACAGTGAACATTCACAAGGCATGGGGATTGGAAAACAGAAAACTAGAACGTTATCGAACGGTAAAATGAAATAGATCAAAAGTTCACATTATTTGCAAAAATATTTAATTTAAACTGTGTGTTAAGATGTAATCGAAGCCAGTTATATAGAATGACTCTCTCACATCTTTTTCAAGTGCAAAATGCACTAAAATAAATACAACAATGTAGGGTTGGGTTGTATATACTTTCTGATTTAAAATGATTTTAACAAGTATGTTTAAGTTTGCGTTATGTGTTGGCAACAAATTCTCCGTTTATTTTGGGATTAAAATGAATTTTTTTTATAAATTTGCTTATTAGATAGAGATGAATACATGCCAAACATGTACAAAATGATAAAATTAAAAATTGCGAAATGTTGTGCTTTTTCATTTTAGATCTTTTAAATCTACCTAATATCTTTTTCACATCTTCTTACCAAATTTTAAAAAAGGAGAGAAAAAATTTAAATACGTGGTAATTCTTAAGGATTCCATATAATAAATTGCATCCAAAATTTCTAAATCATAAAAAATTTCCATTCATATAATTATAAACCATATAAAGTATCTATCAAATTATAAAATTTATCAAAAAGGAAAGAACGAAAACCAAGTTTTTCAATCCAGGTATATTGTTGCATAATTCTTTACCTTTTATTTTAGGACATTGTAAAGTATTATTATTAATTTTCATGTTATTATCAAAATCTAAAAAGATAAACGACGAAAATAGAGTCAGCATTTTTTGGGGATCATATACCATAAATGAAAGCCAAAATTTCTAAATGAATTACAATTCATATAATAACATACATACATACATATCTGTTAATATATCCAGAGTCGAAGAAATCTAGGTGAAACTAAAGCAAGTCCAAATATAATCATTTTTGGGCAACAAATCTACGCACAAATTTTGTATGTTTTTACTACTATATAAGATGTTTATCTTCTATAAAGTTAACAAATACCCAAAGGTTTTTCATCCTTTAAAGTTCTAAGATAATAAACTTCTTCTCTTCCATCAATTACCCAAAGGGATGTCAATGGCGGAGGATTCCGAGATACGTGAAGAATGGTCATGTGAGAAATCAAATGAAGCTGATGATTTTCTCCTACACCAAAGTACAACAATTTCGGATTACCAGATAGAAGAAAATGTAGCAATCAATTATGCAATTGAATCAAATACTTTCAAAGAAATGTTGCAGGAAATTGAAGCGGACCAAAATCTTGGGGAACTTCAAATGGAGACTGCCTCGCATCATGATCACGAGGTACGATGATTAATTTCTTTCTTATTTTTCCTTTCATCTTAATTAACAAATATTTTTCGTTACACATTTTATTTTATAATTAGTTTCTTTAACATTATTTCATTAGTAAATCTTAATTTTTTTTTTGCAGGAATTAAGTGTTGATTTTCACAATATTCATGAAGGTATTCAAACGGGCCTATGCCAATCTGTAACAAAAGGTACGATCGTGTCAATCTTTTTTGAAATATATAACATCAATTCATTTATGAATAACATATGAAATTAATCATACAGAAAATAATATCATGATGCAAGAGGTTCCATATAAATCAAATGATGTTCCAGTTTCGAACACCACACAAAATGTTGGAACTGGAGCTTCTTCGAGTACTTATAAACGTAAAGTAAATAAAAGGTAATTTTATATTTCAATAAAGCACTATAAATATTCTTTAAAAACAAAAAAATAATTCATTTAATTAACATGTTTGATTGTTCAATTTTAGGAAAAAACCAAACCCAGAAGCGCAGGCAAGGGAAGCTTCGAAACTAAGTAAAGTAGAACAAAGGTAATTATATATTTCAATAAAGCACTTGAAGTATTCTTTAAAAACAAAAAAATAATTCATTTAATTAACATGTTTGATTGTTCAATTTTAGGAAAAAACCAAACCCAGTGGCGGCAAGGGTAGCTTCGAAACTTTATCGGGAGAGAAAGAGGAAAGAATTGGCGGAACTTAAAGAAAAGGTTAAACCTATTGATTGTTTTTGACTTGTTAATTTAACTATAAATAGTACCATTCATATTAATAACTGATAATCATAATTTTTTAACCAAAATATTATGATATATTATTGAACAGGTTTCACAGTTAAAAGCACTAATACTGTATCTAGAAAAACAATATGTAGTAGCTGCTGCAGAGGTGACTTACTGGAAAGCCGAGGTAAGAAACCAGTGATATTTGATACTTAGTTATTTTTTGGTATAACAATTATTTAACACTTTGTTAACCACTAAATTTGATATATTTTTTAAAAATTATCTCAGGCGAAGCTGAAAGATGACTACATCATGGAGCATTGCAAAGAAAATATTAATAGCTGATCACAATGAAGCCGTTCAGAATTGATTAGACGTTATGTTATCCATAATGCTAAAAAACCTATGCTTGAATATATTTATTTTCTTGTCAATCTTGTAAATATTTTTTATGGACATAGGAATTATGTAATGATTATATAAATAAACTATGTTTATTCTCAGCGTACCTAATTAAGTCTAGTGTATATTAATTTTTTTAGCCTTTCCTTTTTCTATCCGTTTGGTTTGTTGATTGTTTGGTGTTGGTAACTTGAGTTACCTGAAATGTGCATGCTATGGGAACCAATAGTATGGACTATATCTTTATATGATCTTCTAATTAATGACCATATCCTGTAAGATTTCTCTATTTCTGCCTTCTATTTAAAGCTCATTTTGGGGGGGAGATGTGCATATAGTCTTTTTGGTGAAGAAGATAGCCATGCCAAGAGGATCGCTTCGCTTCATTCTCTTCGTAGCTTCGGCTATTGTTCTGTGTTCAGCTCTGCATGCAGGTAATCTTGAGTTCCAATTGCTGTCACATTATTATAGAAAACGACTGATTATGCCGGTTGCTCTCTTGCAGAATGTAGGGTGGTTGGAGAGAATACTAAATCTGTAAGTATTCCTTTTGTTACGATATTAACTATGATATTCAGGAAATTGTATCGTGTCTCTTGGGTTCTTGTGTTGTCTCTTGAATCGACCAGAATGATGTCTGGCAGGAAAAGAAGAATTGGTGCATTGCGAACCCTTTCGCATCTGCCATGGCGTTGCAGAATGACATCGATGTCATATGCAAGCAGCTGAACTGCAGCGTCGTTGAAGCAGGCGGCGACTGCTACGCGCCAAACACCCTGTACAACCATGCGTCGGTGGTGCTCAATCTCTACTATAGACAGCATCAGTCTCAGCGATCTGTTTGCGACTTCGGTCACAGTGCGCTGATAGCCATAAGCGATCCATGTAAGTTTCCAGTCTCCTCTCCATTTGAAATATTTGGCAGGCATTTGCATTTGCATGATATCTTATTAACAATTTTACTACGTACCAATTGTGTTTGTGCAGCCTCAGACAAGTGCAAGTATCCCTGAAAGCTAATGGTGCAAGCGAGCTAAACCATGTCCCTTAATTACAATAAGCCATGTGCGATTGTATTTTCTAGTACCTTTCAGCAATAAATGAATAAGTATACAAATTGAGTTGCATGGTCTTTATTCTGATTATGATGTATCTCTTTTGGAGCTGGGATTGTGGTTTGAATTAGTATCGACGTATGTTTGTTGGGGGGTTTTGGTGGTGTTCAGTGGACGATGATTGATATGAGTTGATGATTGATGAGGTTTTGAGTTCAGCAGTTCATGTAGGAAGAAGGGTTCATGGATCGGTTCCAAGTGATGGCCTTTTCGTTGATGTTTCTGCGTCTTATTGAACACATGCTCGTTAACATTACTCCATTAATGTGAGGATTGGTCTTAACTTAATGATTTCATAAAGGTTCCATAAATAGCTTGGAACGAAACTTCCATAGTTTCTATTAAAGACGTAGATGGTGACTCGGGGTATCCGTTAAAAGATCACCTAGGGTTTTGAGAGGACGAGAAAGAGAGAATACCCTCAAAATAGCAAGGCTTCTGGCAGTTGCCATTGCCAACAAGAGGGATAGCCAACAAACTCGTGAACCTATTGTTGTCATGGCATGCGCAATGAGCCAACTGCCCCTGTGCATATTAATTGCTGGGCAAATTTCACCCCACCTTCGGCTATTTAAACCCTAATGCTAACAAGAGAAGCACACAACTGACACAAGGGTACAGGCTGAGGAAAAGATGGGCATGTTTCGGTTTGGAGTCTTACTCTTGTTGTTTGCAGTGTCGATCGGCAATGCTACAACACCGCAACTGCATCACAATCGGCCGCCTTCTTACTATGCAAACCCACCTCCTCCACCGGAGGAGCATGGTCAGCCGTTTCCGCCTGCGATGTTGTTAACCCCGCTTCCGCTTTTCCCACCTCCGCCTCCGCCCATGCACGGCCAGCTGTCGCCGCCGCCCAAGAACATGCGGCCAGCTCTACCACGATCCAAGCATGGGCCGCCTCCACCTTCGCCACCTCCAATTTCAACCCCAGTGCCACGTCATCCGCCAACTCCACCACGACACCAACATGGGCCGCCACCTTCCCGGTCTGTGCCTCCCTCACCTCCCATCCCAATCCCAGCTCCATGTGGACCACCACCACCACCAACGGTAGAACTGCCCCCGATGCTGCCTCCATCACCTCCATATGGACCACCACCACCACCACCAACGGTGTTGCCCCCGATGCTGCCTCCAGCACCGGCCCCCATATGGACCACCACCACCACCAACGGTGGAACTGCCCCCGATGCTGCCTCCAGCACCCCCATATGGACCACCACCACCAACGGTGCCGCTGCCACCATGCTGCTCACGTCCAACACTGGCTTCCCCTCACGGGCAGCCACCGTCTCACAAGACACGAGACTCATGAGAAACACCCACCAGCTCCCAGAGGAAAGTATCAGCTTGGGGAGCCAATGCCGGACAAGCCTCAGCCTCCACGCAAGCTGCCTCCATCACCAGCGCATATGTAGAAAGTTGGCAGTTTCCATAGTTTCAACTACCAAATTACTATTACTACCATGAAATTGTGTGGTTTGATGTTCAGAACTTATCGAACGACATATGAACAATTAAGTAGTTATGTCTCTTCAGTGAATGCATGTGAGTAGTATTCCTATCTTCAATTGACCTAACAGCAAAGAGAAACACAATAAAACAGTGTAATTGTCCATAGTACTATCCTACTTCCAAGGAAAAGGAACGAATGATCATAAGCAGATGGAATCAAGATCAAATAAACAGTAAATTATATTATACTGCTCATGAAAAGGAACAAATAATATTGCCAGGTGATACCAAAATGTTAAACATCCCATTGGAACTGAAGTTAAAAGATGAGCACATTGCTCGGTATGAAGTACTCCAAGAGATTTTTATAATTGACGCAATAATTTCGCGACAAATTGGGAGTGAAAAAAAATGACGTCCCATCGTTCTCTTTTCAAGTCCAGGCAATAGCTCAAAGGGAGTAGATAGCATACATTAGCATACAATAAGAATACAGACCATTTATGTGCTTGCAAGCAACAAGCATGTCCTAACCGAAGCATAGATATAACTCTTCGCCGGATCTTTCCATGGACAGCCGAAATTTTGTTGGCATGAGAAACACATTGGCAAGATTAGATGAAACATGATCAGATCTTCGTCGGAGGCCCTATGAAGGTGAGCTCTTCAGTCATTCATGTCTGCAAGCATGGAATGTTTATGTATCAACCTTCTTATCGTAGAAACTATGTCAGGACGTAACATATAATTTCATGCAATGTGCATGAACCGGAATTCAATATGCAGGTAAACCATCATATGGTTTATTAATCAAGTAAACTTCCCGGCTAAGGAAACACTAACACCAAATGAACAATAAACTTGTTACAAGGCTGCATATATGGCATGATTCGACACCATAGCTATGCTGCATACTACGAGATAAAAGCAACATTGAAGCTTCCGCGTCTTAAAACATTTGGTCACAAACATATAATAGTAGGCAACTTAAAGGCTCGTATTTGATGTGATCCGCAATAGAAGTTAGGGTAAAAATAGGGGTTTTATGGTGGAATAGGAAAAAGATGGAAATTTTATAGATCTCAAACGAAGAATACAAAAGATAGTGGACCTCTTTCTAGAGGAGGCCGCTCTCCTAGTTTTTACTTCGAAGGAAAAGCATAAACCTCCCAAATATAGAGTTCTATGGACTCCTGAAGAATTCTATCACAATAATCAACATGCATCCCTTAAACTCTTGCAGCCCCATAATAAACACTATTTCAGCCTAGAAATTCAAGAATTACAGAAAATTACGAAAATACTCCTACATTCAAAAATGACGAAAAACACCTATGGTTCATCCTCGTTGGCTGTCGCACGTCTTTCCCGCCTATGATATGTGATAATTGCATCATTACTCCCTCAAAAGAGCCACATGTCCTCAAGGTGAAAGTCAGGAAACTGCTGCTAAATAGATTCGAAAGACTCTCAAATAGCATCATAGTCGGGCAAACCCCTCCAACGAATCAACACTTCTCTGGATCTCGCATTCCCTTGACGGATCCCTTTCACCTCTAGCGGCTCTAAGATCACCTCCATGCCCTCATTCAACGTAGGTGGTAGCATATAAGAAGTGGTATGATTTTCAATCGCATGTTGCAGCTGTGATACGTGGAAAACAGGATGTATGACGAACGTCGACGGTAGCTTTAATCTGTAGGCCATCCGCCCAATCTTGGCCTTAACCTCATATGGTCGAAAGTATCGAGCCGATAGCTTCTCATTGTGCCAATGTGCCAATGACCTCTGGCGATACGACAAACTGAACCTAGCGGCTGATAATTGTGCTATGTGAACTTGTAATTGAAATGGAGAACTTGTAAATTAATGAGTTATGTTTAACAAAATGTGTAATGTGATTAGCAGCAACAGCACTAGAGGGTTCAGATTTTTTTTCAAGGAATTGCTATGCGAACAAGCCTTTTTGCTCGGTTCACAGACCAACTTATTTACAAGTTAACCATTCGTTCTTTACAGGTGTCCATTCATTTTTTCAATACACATTTCAATGATTTTTGTTAGCTATCTTTTCTTATATCATGTTATGTTTATGCAGATTGAATGGCCTCAGACTTCTGAAGAAATGATTAATTTCATCGAACGAGTTGCTGAAGAGTGCATTACATCTCTTATAGCGGCAAAGCTTGAGGATGAAGAAAGGAGAAACAATATAAGATTACGAGAGGATCAAGATGCTGCATACAAAGGAAAATATATTTAGCCAAAAATTGTAATATATTTACATGTATGTAGCAAAATGTGTAACTTGTAGAAAAATATTTGATGCTTTAGTATTTGATAATATTTGATAGGTTTTAAGTATTTGAAACTACCGATACGGACGAAACAAAACTAACCTCCGAAACAACTGAAAGAGACGAAACCAAAACCAAAACCTAAATTCCTGGAACAACGAAACCGATACAGATACCGATACCTCAAACATTGACGAAAACTATAAGAATTTTGATCTATCTATGTTTAAGAATATATAAATCAGTTTGAATGGTGCAGATCATTAAAAAATATGTTAAAATAAACTTTTTGGCCATCATAGAAGAGAATTCTCTTCTGTGACACTTTTTTATTTTAGATATACACGTGTGGCAAAATGAGCTCGACCTGAACCCGGCCTCCTTAACCGGGTATGGATAGGGGTCAATTCGGGTTAAGTGGGATTCGGGTTGACCCGACCCGACCCGATCCAGAAAAAATCCGGGTCGGGTACGGGTTTGCCTTGTCAACCCGGTTGACCCGAATTCAAACCGGTTAAAAAGTTTAAATATATAATAAATGTTATGCATAGTTATTTGGAAACTTGGCTAGAACTCATACTTGTTGGCGGGCAGGTTGCAACTTCGAATCCTGTTGGCGGCACTTAATGTAAATGTTTTGGTTTAAATTTAAAATAATAGGATGTAGTGAAACACTATAAAACAATTGACTAATATTAGTTCATAAGCAATAGTGTAACCTAGTGGTATTGTCTAGTAAGCACACATGCAAGGTCGCGGGATCGAACCTTCCTATGCGCAGTTTGCTTTGAATTAAATAGAACTTTTTTACTATCAAGATCAACCCGACCACTCGAACCCGACCCGAACCCGACCCGCAAGACGAATCGGGTCGGGTACGGGTTAACCCGGGTTACACCGGGTCGGGTACGGGTTCCCAAACCGCAATCCGAATTTAATTCGGGCCGGGTTCCGGTTTAACCCTATTCGGGTCGGGTCAAACCCGACCCGACCCGAACCCGACCCGAACTGTTTGCCACCCTTACCTACAGTTTATGGAGGTAGCTGGAGCTCCATCCTATTATCTCCAAAAAAGAAAAAAAAAGATCCTTCTGATGTATCAAAAAAAAGGAAAAGAATAAAAAGTCTAACCATACTTAGAACCTTCGTGTCCGTTCATTTCTGATAATTAACATACATAAATTGTCTTTATGTAGTGTTAGGGGCAAATTATGTTGGGTCTTCTTTTGGAAACTATGCATGCGCATATTCATACATGTGTATTGCGGTAATTGATTTTTTAAATCATATTATATATATGTTGTTACAAAATACAAACAAACACATATATCAATGTGTCCATGCATGTGACGTTTGAAGAACTGCGGGTTCCAACACTTAAGAATCTGAGTCAGAAAGCAACCCCTGCATGTGTCAAGATAATATGATTTGTCCCATTTAGAACAGCAATGCCCTTCATTTATCACACAAAGTTAAAGACCAGCTATAGGAAAAAGAACAAACTTGAAAGCAGAACATATTCTTTTTTTTGTTTTTTTTGGTTTGTTTTGTGTGTTTTTTTTTTTTTTTTGGGGGGGGGGTGTGAGTGTGTGTGAGTGTGTGTGAGACACTCTAGCTGATACGCTAGAGGGGCTTGCTAGCCCCTGCTTACACACACATCATCATCATCATCATCATCATCTTCTTCTTCTTCTTCTTCATTCTTATAAAAAATTAAAGATGTGCAAAAATGCATACCATTATTGTACCCCCCACCACCTAGCCAAATCAACGAACTGCATACCACCATAGATGTTGTTGGCAAAACGTATACCAACAGTGAAAGCCATTGCAACAGGTGGAACACGTTTGGCCACAGGGGATGCCTCAACTAGGCGTTCCAGGCCATTGATCATCTGGTAACGAGTATTGGAAGAAACAGCAAGAAAAAAGCCTGTAAACAAGAAGTAGGCTAGTCAGCAATGAGCCAAAAAGTCATTTTTGCCAGAAGCATTGCTATACCATAAATATCACACATAGTCATGCATATTATATGATCAGACAATTAGCATCTGACCAAACAGTGCAAACTCATAAACTGTCCCTGATGTCTTAAGCATATCAAGTATCAATAGACTCACCAGCCAAAAAGAATATATGCACAGCTCCCCCAATGAAGAGTGGCAATGTGTTCTGCTGACACTTTTTAATACACAGAAAAATAAGGAATAATGTGTGTTGTCATCATGTGAAATTTTCCGGCGCTGCCGCACATATACATTATTCTGATTTATCTTTTTATTTTTTTCGGATGTGTTTTACACGTCATGAATTATTAACATACCAAAAATCAAGTGAATGCTATATTATTTGACCCCAGAATCAATTGTTACAAATTCAATGGTTTCAAAATATACCTTTTTGTAACGAGCTGATGGAGAATCAAAACCCTATAGGGTCCACCTATAATTAAGGTTTTGGGATTTTAGAATATGTACAACCTTTAAAATTTTAAAAAATAATATTAATGGGTTTCTTATGGTGCTAGCATTAGAAATTTTCTATACTGCCAGCACATACCCATTTACCTTGTATATATATACATACATACACATCATACATTTATGAAATATGGACGTCAACTAGGAGGAATCCCCGCCTATGCACACATTTAAAACTTCACTCTCCATAATTTTTTAGATGACTGGTACCGTTCATTGTGATCTTCTTATTCTAAAACATCAACACATCCAAAAGGCTCCTATAATTAATGAGGGTGTTCTCCATATTTAGCTGGTGCAAGCACAGTAGACATTGCTGGGAAAACTGCAAGGGCTCCTATCCCCATGTACACACAAAGAGGTAGAGTAGTGTATAAAGCATCCTGCTAATAGAGAAGCCTAGAAGCAACATATATATCGAATTTATTCTGATTTCAGAAATGAGGTCAGAAATGCTCAACTTGGATTAGCAACCCAAGGTTTCAATCCTTTTAGGTTATGACCTCGAGTTCTTGATGTAAGTCTAATTAGCATATACCTAAGCCTAATTAGCCTATGCCTAACTACACTAAATGTAAGCCTAATTAGCCAAAGGTAGCGTGCCTAATTAGCCAAAGATAGCGTGCCTAATTAGCTTAAATTTAAAAAGACTAATCCTAATCCTAATTGGCCTAAAAATAAATAACATTAGCTTAAGCCAAAGCCTAAACCTAAGTAACCTACATATACACACATATACACACCTAAGCCAAAGATTAATTAAAACCTTACATAATACATACACGATACGTATACACGACATGACGCATACACGACACACACGCATTCAACACATCACTAAACTTAACATAATCCTTAGACTAAGCTTAAGACTAATTTAAACCCAACACAATACATACCTGACACATACCCGACATGATACATACACACACGACAGGCATGCATTCGACACAACCCTAAATCTAACATAATCCCAAGTTTGAGCCTAGGCCTTTTGAGGGAAGTAATGATGCAATCGGGATGTACCAAAGGAGGCGAAGAAGGCTCGATAGCAGTGCGGCTAAGCAAGAGTCTGGACCAGGGATGTTTTCATAATTTTGGCCTTCAAGGGTAGTTTTATAATTTCTATAATTTCTGGACAAAATGAGGGTTTTATTGGGTGGCGGGTTTAGGTTTCTACGATGAATTTTGTGAAGAAGTTACACTAGGAGATAGATAGATCCCTAGTTGGTGGGGATTTATGCTTCTCTTAAAAATAAAGCTAGTAGAGCGGCCTCCTCTTAAAAGAAGTCCACTATCTTGTAATCGCCTGTGATATCTAATAAAAATCTCATCTTTTTCCTAAATCCTCTAAAAACCCTAATTTTTTTCTTCAATCTTCATTCGGATCACATCAAATGTATACCTTGATTTTGAAAATTGATCTTCCCTCTAACCAACAGCTTACTGCTTGCTAGAGGTAAGAGCAACATGTGGCCTGTAAACAATTGAAAATATTCCACTACATGCAATTGTGTATATATAAGCCATGATTAATCATTATTTTATTAGAACCCACATGGATGCATGTGGGCGATAACCGCGCATGTAGTGATTCTTTAGGAATTAACAAAATGAAAGTTTACCGAGGGATCAGACTCGGGAAAAAAAACTCTGACAGATTTATTATCAAAGCTTCCGGGAAATCTTTATTAGGAGTCATGAAAGAAATCAAAGACCACAATCAAGATTTAACCGCTTAGAATCTTTCTCCTATCAAATCACGAGACGAGGACATCCACTTTTCGCTCTTGAAGCAGAACTAGTAATCAGCCTCTAGTCATCAACAAGAGCTTAAAGGAATAGATATTACCAAAAAAAGAAACGGAATCACCCGCCAAAATGTCACAAAGGAAAATGTTGTCCATCTATAGTGTATTCTTCTAAAAAATTTAACAACCAAAACCATCATGAGAACCATAATTATCGAACCTTTTCCAGCCACAGAGAAAGGCAATAATAAGGTGTTCCAAGTTTCAACAATTAACGGTAGGCAATATAATTCCTTCATTGTCATCCATACCTGTCAAGGTCACATTCGTGCTCAAATTGAGTTTTTCCACTTCAAAGCCAATATTCTGTAAACCCTAGTTTACCATATGTCTAACCATGACAAAATCAAGTTTCTTAAGAAATATATGGTATAAGCCTAACTAAGATGCTCATATTTGAATACACTCTTGGACTGATAAAGCAATTCCCAAGCATGACACAGAGAAATATTGTTTCTAAGCCATGCAATTCAGTTTGGTCCACATTCTCAGATGCAGACTTCTAAGCAGTTCAATCTCATTCAAATTTTTCATACCCACTATCGAAGACTTCATTTCAGCATTGAAAGGCTCCTTGGAAGCATGACTGAATGAACAACATTCCGATCTTCATGTATTTCATTTTCACATCATATTAATGTTAGTGTAGGAATGGCATATGGTCAGAGCAAAAAAATGCCGGGACAAGCACTGTCAATTTCTTAACCATGCAATGGCTCAATCTTAATGCACAATGCATTAATTAATGTCTCAAAGCACTCAACATACCACAAGCAATTGTACATAGAAGTTAAAACCCCAGAATTCCAATACTTCCATCTGTCGCACAGCTTATGGCGTACTGGGAAAGAATTGACTTTCATTCGCATGTTAATCCGAATAATTTTTTCCAATTTGGAATAGGACAGCTTTCATTTTTCTTATATACTTCATAAAAACTAATTTTAGACTATTGGTGGTAGAATCCAAACTCATTTACTCGTACTGATGAAGTAATGAACCATTGCCAAAGAATAATAATCAGTAACGAATAGGTAAATTCCGTGGCTAGCTACATAATGTATTATAGTAGAGTTGCAATGAAATGTAAATTACGTGAAGTACTTAAAAATGATGACATGCATACCCCAAAGTGCAGCACTTTTCAATAGAGGTGGAACAGGTATGTCTTCTTCTGATTTCTTGACAGTCCTGCATATATAATGCCACATAAAATCTACCACCCATAAAATAATAAATGAAGAGACGCATCACAGTAGAAAATAAAGAAGAAACACATCACAGTTGAAAATCAAAGATTCGTGATGATCACAAAAATATCCTTCAAAGAAAAGACAATTGCAAATCAAATAAATAAGTGCCACACAGCATGCCTAGTACAGATGCATATTGTTTCTCTTAGCAAGTTTACCATTAATAAAAACAACAGCAAGTCAAATCACTGCATGTATATATGTAATTTTGATACGATTTGGGGGTCAAATCGTTCGTTAAATATTCATGAATTGTCATCTTAAGGCGAGAATTTTGGGTTCTTAATGCTTGGAATTAATGCTTGGAATGGGATTTCTGGAGCTATTATACTATACTTTTTTACTAATTGATTTAGTTATTGGAAATTAGGGTTAAATATTATTATTCCTGATTACAAAATTGACGTTCGTTTGTTTGTTTGAAAATCTGTTCATGAACAAGATTGATTGTGTGTTCATAAACATGTTCCTGAACATGTTCACGAACAAGCTCGATAAGTATTGTTAACGAACAGAACGTGCGATGAAACTGCTCGTGAACAAGCTCGGTAAATGTTCGTTTACGTTCGTTTACGTTCGTTCGCTAAGCTTAACGAACAAGCTTGAACAGGGTTTTAGGGCTCGGTTAGTAAACGAACAGAGCTTGAACATAGATTTTGTTCATGAACAAAACCAGCTCATTGTTCAAGCTCGTTCAAGCTCGTTCGTCAACAGCCGTACTCCACCTCTCTACGATGTGCGTCCGCCTTGGCTTTCATAAGCTTCTGAGCCCTCGTCAAATGCTTCTTCAGCTCCTCCAAAATCCCCTCTCGCTCCTCGAGGTACTGGTCCAACTGGGACACCGGGGTCGTCCCACCACGATAATGGACCAGCGCTGGTGGATCCCTCCCATATAGCACTCGAAACGGTGTCGTCTGTGCGGCCGAATGGAAGGAGGTATTGTACCAATACTCCGCCCACGCCAGCCATCGATACCAACTCCGAGGACAATCCGATGCAAAACAGCGAAGGTAGGTCTCAACGCTCCTGTTGACGACCTCCGTCTGCCCATCCGTCTGGGGGTGGTAAGCGGTGCTCCTCCTCAGAACGGTCCCCTGCACCCTGAACAACTCCCTCCAGAACTGGCTCATGAAGACAGTGTCCCGATCCGATACTATGGACTCTGGAAACCCGTGCAGACGCACCACCTCCCGCATAAATGCCGTAGCCACTGTCACTGCAGAATAAGGGTGTTTCAGCCCAATGAAGTGTCCATACTTGCTCAGTCGGTCTACCACCACCAAAATCACCGAGTATCCTTCCGACTTGGGTAGCCCCTCCACAAAATCCATGCTAATTCCCTCCCAGACCCGCTCAGGAAGAGCTAAAGGTTGCAGCAGCCCTGCTGGTGCCATGGCCAAGTATTTGTGACGCTGGCAGACGTCACAACGGGCTACCATCTCTGCGATGTCCTTCTTCATTCCCCTCCAGTACAGCTCTCTGGCCATCCTCATGTATGTCTGTTGGACGCCAGAATGCCCCCCTATTGCGCTCCCATGGAATTCCTGAAAAATCAGTGGGATGTGCACTGAGCCCCGTGGTATCACCAGCCTTCCCCGATACAACAACCGTCGTCCCTCCACTGAATAGCCTGGGTGCTCAGTCACCCCGTAAACCAAATCCTCGCGGACTCTAGACAACTCCTCGTCGGCCTCCACCTCCCTCCATAAGGGCTCCCAATCCGCTAGCAGTGGTACTGATAAGGATGCTAAGGACGTACCCTCCTCCCGCCGTGATAGCGCGTCCGCAGCCTTGTTTTCCAACCCAGGCCGATAGTGTATCTCAAACTTGTAGTCCACAAGCTTAGATAACCACTTCTGATAGTCCGCCGCCACCAATCTCTGCTCCAGTAAGTATTTCAGGGACCTCTGATCCGTGCGCACAATAAATGGCCGCCCCAGCAGGTACGGGCGCCACTTCTGAATCGACAAAGCGATCGCCATCAGCTCCCTCTCATACACGGACTTCTGCCTCGCCCGTGAAGACAAAACCTGACTGAAGTAAGCCACGGGCCGCTGATACCGGGACGGCCGTCATGCCGCAGTCGCCTCCTCGGTCCACTGAAACCCATCCTTCTTCAACTGCTCAGTCAGCGGCCAGGCAATGGTACTATAGCCCTGCACGAACTTACGGTAGTACCCCGTCAAGCCCAAAAATCCCCGCAACGCCCTCAGTGTAGTTGGCCGCGGCCAATCTAGCATGGCTTCTATCTTGCTCCTATCCGCCGCCACCCCTGCTGCTGAGACCACATGCCCCAAGTATTCCACCTTCGCCTGGGCGAACGTGCACTTCTTCTTATTGGCATACAGCTGGTGGGCCTGTAGCTCCTGTAACACTGTCTCTAAGTCCCGCACGTGCTCCTCCACTGTCCGGCTGTACACCAAGATGTCGTCGAAGAACACCAAGACAAACTGCCGTAGGTAAGGCTGGAATATCTTGTTCATCAACGACTGAAATGTAGCAGGTGCATTCGTCAGCCCAAAGGGCATGACGAGGAACTCATAGTGCCCCTCATGAGTCCTGAAAGCAGTCTTCTGAACATCTTCTGCCTTCATCCGGATCTGATGATAACCCGACTTCAGGTCAATCTTCGAAAAGATCGACGCCCCATGTAACTCGTCTAGCAACTCATCTATCACCGGTATGGGAAAACGGTCTGCCACCGTCTCCTTGTTGAGGGCACGGTAGTCTACACAAAACCTCCAGCTACCGTCCTTTTTCTTCACCAAGAGCACCGGGCTAGAGAATGGACTAACACTCGGCCTAATCACCCCCGCCTGTAGCATCTCCTTGATCAATCGCTCGATCTCATCCTTCTGGACATGCGGGTACCTGTATGGTCGGACACTGATGGGCGCTACCCCCTCCCGCAGCACGATGGCGTGCTCGTGGTCTCTCTGCGGTGGAAGTCCCTGTGGCATCTGAAAAATGTGCCCATAGCTGTCCAACAACTCCTCCACCTCCGGCGGTGCCCTCTGCTCCTCTGCCTCTGCCCCAAACTCCTGGTAGGACACAAAATATGCCTCCCCTCCTATCGATACTGCCCGAGCCAAAGACTTCAAGGACGCTGCGCGGCAACACAGACTGGGGTCCCCTAGCAAAATCACCGTCCTTCCGTTCTCCTGATATTCCATCCTAAGCAGCTTCCAGTTGAACTTGGTGTCGCCTAATGTCTGCAACCATTGCATTCCCAATACCAAGTCAACCTTCCCCAGCTCCAGGGGGTAACAGTCTACCACCACCTGAGCACTGTCTCACTCACTTCTCCACCAACTTCCTGGAGATGAAGTTGTGGGTCGCCCCACTGTCTATCAATACCGTCACCTCCTGGTCTGCCAACCTGCCCACCAGCTTCATGGTGTGATAAGGAGTAAATCCCACCACGGAGCTAAGAGAAACCTCCACGACGTCTAAATGCTGGTGTTGTTCCGCCATAGCCTCCTCCCCATCGAGTATAATAGTAATATCTCCCTCTTCTTCCTCCTCAGCCGCCACCTCCAACTGCATGGCTCGCCCTGCGCACCGATGCCCCGGAGTGAACCGCTCATCGCACTTGAAGCACAGCCCCTTGGCCCTGCGCTCCCTCATCTCTGCCTCGGTCATCCGACGGGTCTGCCCTCCAGGTCTGGTCTCCGCGGCCGGGGTCCCGGTCGTAACTCTAGGTACTGCTGGCGGAACTGGGTTACGTGCCGCAACCCCGCCCCACACTCCTCTAGACCTCCTCTCCTGAGTCTGCCTGTCCTCCACCCTCCTGGCTAGTCGCATCATAGCTGCCAACCCCTGAGGGTCATGCACTCCTACCTCTGCTCTCACGGATGGTTTCAACCCCTTCAAAAAATTCCCCTCCATCGATTCCGCTGACACCCCCTCTACCCGGCTCGAGAGGGTCTCGAACCTCGAGATGTAGTCACGCACGGTCCCCTCCTGTTTCAAGGCATACAACTGCTCAAAAAGCCCGCCCCCGTGGGTCTCCTGGAACCTCTCCATCAGGCACTCTGTCAGCTCCCTCCAAGTCCGTATCGGTCTCTGCTTCTGGGTCCACCGGTACCACCCCAGGGCTTCCCCTTCGAAATTTAGTGCCACCGCCCTCAGCCTCTCTGCTTTAGCGAAGCCCATGACCTCAAAGTATCTCTCTACCTGATAGATCCAGCCATCGGGGTCCTTCCCATCGAACAGTGGTGCCTTCAGCTTTCGCATATCAGGGGGTGTATCTCCTCGTAGTGGTCCCCCCCTGTCTGCCTGCCGCCTCTGGTAAGTATGATCCTCGGCCCCCCACTGTCCTACACCTCCCCTGGCCCTCCCATTGGCGAGTGCTCCCACATCGTCCCACTCGTCCACATGCTCCCTCCGGGGTCCTCCACGTATAGGGCGGGTCTCCATCACGGGCCCCAGGAGGGTCCGCCCAATCATTCCGCCCCCGCCTGGGGGCGGAAACCCCCCCGCGCCCCCCGCCTGGGGGCGCCACCCTTCGCCGCCCCCCAGGGGGGGCGGAAACACCCCAGCGGGCCCCAGATGGGCCCGCTGCTGTTCGCCGCCCCCCGTAGGGGGCGGAAACCCTCCGGCGGCCCCGTTTCGGGGCCGCCCGCCTTCGCCGCCCCCAGTTGGGGGCGGCCGACCATCCGGGCCCCTTTGCCGGCCCCGCCCATCATCCGGTTGCCTCGGGTCGCTCTCCCGTGGGGGAAAAGCTACTCCTTCGTCGACGTTTCCATGATTTGTCCGTGAGACCAGATCTAATGAACCCGACGACTGCGGATCTGGATCTCGCTGCAGAAACTGGGGTTGTTGAAGCATCCTCGCCACCTCGGCAAACCCATCCTTCATCTCGCGCGAATGGCGCTCCGAGACCCGATTCAACTTCTCATCCATGGTTGCGCTCAAACCCGCCTTGAGTTCTTCCCTCATATCCGTCATCTCCTTTCGCAACCCCGTGATTTCCGCATCCAATCGCTCCTCCAGAGTTTTTGTCGCCGTCGCCCGTGTGCTCGCCATAGGACCGAGTGCTCTGATACCAAAATGATACGATTTGGGGGTCAAATCGTATTTAGGGCTGAATTTAAAAGAGGAAAAATGTAAAAAAGAGGAATTTCTATTGAAATACGAAGAACAATAAGATAGATTTGATCTTTTTCTGGAGAGATCACTCCCTAACTTGAATCTAAAGGATCAAGCCTAATCCCCACTTAATTCCTTTAAGTATTTCTAGGAAGCATTGAATCAAACTTAACATGAACTATATTTTTTTTCAGTAATGCATGAAGAAACACAAGCCGTTAAAAGTACAAATTAAGAACTAAACAAAGAAGAAAGCTGATGCGTTTGGGATTTTTGGCCCCATGGGCATTTTTGTAATTTCAGAAATTCTGTAATTTTTCTCTATTTATAGCCTAGAGCCGGCCCTAATGGGGCTCAAGCGAGATTTGTTGAGAAAACACTTTTAGTTTATTTCTTAGATAATTTGTCTACAGACTTTAGTTGGAGATTTAGGCTTTGTTCTCGAATCAAAGCTAGGAGAGTGCCTCTTCTCGAATTAGGGTATTTATCTTTCTATTTTCAGATCTGAAAATTATATAAAAATCCTATTTTTATTTGCTCTACCACCAAAAATCCCAACTTTTCCCCACAAAAAGCCCTAATCGTATCAAAAGCCTCTGAAGTCTGAACTGTTTCAGTGACCCACATGGAGCAGGCACCAGCCCATAGCTGCTTAAAATGTACATAAAAAATACATAAAACATGCATTTTTCATCTTGAAGAACCTACCTTTTTTCCGTCATAATCAAATTTGCAATGCCTTGTCCAATGATGCCGCATGTGAATCCAACCAAACAATATAAACCACCCTGTATTGGGAGAAGTAATAGTAACTAACATGCAATAAAGATATGCAAGTATATAAGTGTCACCGAAATAATGATGCCAAAGAAAACATGGGACTTAAATATGTTGGAATCTACAAAATGCAGTGCTAGTGAACAATGTATAAGGTTCAACTCATGGCAACAATAACAGAGTTGGTACCTTATAGAAGTATGTTTCTAGCCTTTGCCTGACTGAAAATTTGCACCCTGGTCTTTCAGCTTCAAAAACACTGCAAATTGCAAGTACAGTCAGCAAACAGATAACTTCTAGCTAATAGAGAAGTATATGCATACTATTGGAAGTGCATTGGCATAAGTGGCATGGTATTTGAGGGAATCACTGAATCTGCTACATAAGACAATAGAGTCCTCACGCAAGGGCACTGAGTTCAATTCTCAGGTATCAATGAAGAACAAAAACAATTGGTATTCAGATATGATATAACATTCTGTAACATAAATACCACATCACCATCAGAGGATCAAATGGGCACTTATTCATGCTTGCATTGGAACACTATAAGGTACCTGTTAAGAAAAATAGTCCCACATTCAAAGAAAATGAAAAAAAAAATGAGAACGATAAAATTGAAGTTGGACTGCTATCTAATAGCCTAAGCTTGTTGGTTTGGGGCGGTTCCACCAACATTATGATTTTTCTAATTATCTCACCATTGGCCCACGTTTCTATTCTAATCCGTCTTGACATGGCATCACTGCAGACAAGCAAGAGAAATTGTTCCACATTGGAAATAATAGAAAAAAGTGAAGTACAGAAAATTGAAGTTGGGCCTCTATTTAATAGCCTAAGCTTTTGGATTGGAGTGCCTCGACAAAGACGTTCAGTGAACCACATATTTTTTTATCTAATTTATATTAACATGGTATTGAGCTCTCACCATTCAAAACATTATCTTCTCCTAATTATATCCTTATTCGGCATTCGGGATATCTCCCAATTCTTCCAATTCTTCCTTGATTTGTCATCTGGGTTCTCATTCATATGAGTTTGCAGGGTGTTAAGAAAAATAGTGCTATATTGAAAATCATAGGAAAAAGTGAGGAAAAACATCCACCTTGAGTTTGCAGTGGCGTTGAGAAAAATAATCCCACATTGAAAATCATAGGAAATATGATGAACACAAAATTGAAGTTGGGCTTATTACTAATATCTTAAGCTTTAAAGTTTGGGTGTCTTGCCAAGATTATGGCTTAAGATTTAAAGTTAATTGTAACTTTACGTATATAGTGGAAAATACGCATGTAGATCAATGACGTATAATTTGATGCCGATAATTGCCATCTATAGCTACACATCCAGCTACGGTAGAAGCATAATCAATTAAACATGCTTCCCACCACTAATCACGTATCAGTAGAGTTAAAAAAACAAGCATATTGTACACTTACTTATATTGTCATGTAAAAATAATAATATGAAATTAGTTTAATTCACATAACTATATAAGTGAACATATATTAAAGGCAGAAATGCATGCCTGCTAGGAAGAGCTCCATAAGCATGTGCCACTTTCCCAAAAAAGCCTCCAGAAGCCGATGACGTCCCAATGCGTGCATATGGTGCTAACATACTCACCAAAGCAACATTGACAACTATCCCAACCAAAAGATCTGCAGCATACAGCTCAAACTCAGCCCAGAAATCCTTTCCCCTCTTTTGAACTTCAGCAAATGTTGCACAACAAGAGTCAATAACTATCTGCATAAAGACAACATCAAAAAGAAAAATTTCTTAAGAACTGGAGATTGGCCAGTGGTACATAACAAGGAAAGACATGTAACTGACCTCTGTGCCAACTTTGAAAAGGAAGGAAGGATCCGCAAGCATTAGATTCCGAAAGAGCGAACATGATCTCACAGCGAAACCAATTAGCCCAGCCGATCCCTTTAAGCAAAAAAAAGTCCAATCTTAAGTTCTTCAGCATTAACATCCTCATCATTGGACAAAATTTTCGCAATGATATGAAGTCAAGCAAGTAATACCTGCAACTCCAGGTATCTAGACAGAATAACTTCTCGAATCCCAATAGTCTTTGCAGCCTCTAGCATGTCTGCAGGAAGACTAGCCCCCTTTGCCTTCGTCTCTCTAATAACATCCTCAAACTTCAATAGCGGCCCAAACTCATCTTCTTCTCCACGATTTTCTTCGTTTTCACCATTACCTCCATCATCACCTCCACCTCCACCTCCACCTCCACCTCCACCTCCTCCTCTCGGGGGAATATATCCATTATCACTAGACCCGCTGTAATAACTTGTTCCTCCATTTCCATTATCAAGATCCAAATGATTATTTGACCGTGGAACCTCCGCTTCTTTCTTTACAGAAACATCCCCAACATTTTTTGAAATATCAATGGCTCCGTCACTCGCCTCTAATCCAATCTGAGGCTGAAGCTCACTCCTAATACAAAAGTTCCCTTTCTTCGTTCCCAGACTACAACTACTTGTCCCAACTCTCATGCAAGTTGGAAATATTGTATTTTTCATCGACATATTGCATCCTCTTGTATCCACAACTACAGCTCTACTAGAATAACGCCTAAAACCAATCCTGACGAAATGATCACTTGATGAAGAAGAGAAACTATGTAGTCTAACACTCGAACAAGAAAATGCCATCATAAAACCCAAATAACCCAACCTCTCTTCACCAGTAGCTTCCTAATTATCCGAAATGTCGGCGGATTAAATATGTATCAAACAAAAAACTAACAGCTAATAGATCGATCAGACCCTGCAGAAAAAAATTCTTTGTTGAAGGGGGGAAAACATATAAACAAATAAGGAAAAGGAGAGAAATTTCGTTCGAAAAAAGACTTACAGAGAACCAAAATGCCCGGTCTGACGAGATCTTGGCTTCAAAAATCAGGGCTTTGATCTCTGGTCGCCACCCAAAAGCTTCAGCTTCGATTAAATACCAGAATGGCGCTTAATTAAAACAACAATAATGAGGAAAATGCAATAAAAAATTTAACTCCTAATCTCTTTGAGATTTCAGTGTCAAATCAGAGAACTCAATGGATGGACGAGAGAAGAAGAAAAAGTTTGAAAATGTGAACTCTTTTTTTGGATACATCCGAATCAATCACTGTACACTCCTAAAACGGAACTTTAAAAGAGAATTGCTGTATACACCTAATATCAGGTGTATGGATGGGACTATGCCCCAAAAATGATTAGAAAAATCAATTAAAATGTCAAATCATCCACACTCTCTCTCAATATCTTTCCACTTTTGGAAAAATTTCACCTCCATGCACCGAACACTTCGGTGCATAGAGTCCTTCTCCTTTAAAAAAGAGAGAAGATCAAAAACTTGGGAGTTGATTTGCGCACCCACCGTTTTACTCACGCGCACATACCACTTGTTTACAAGTTTGCCATTACTCCAGCTAACATACCATTTATTTACAAGTTTGCCACTCAAATTAATCACTGTAGTCTCCCAGTGCCAAATTTCTGAAAAAGCCACTCGGTCTCCGTCGAAGTTTCGCTATGGTT